>LR778253.1:511262-593955 GCA_902810595.1 Coregonus sp. 'balchen' | reverse complement strand
AGCCCTCCCCCCCCCAATGTCTTTATATCAATAATACCAAACTCCCCCCCCCAATGTCTTATTCAATGATAGCCATAACTCCCCTCCCAATGTCTTTATATCAATAGATACATAACTCCCCTCCCAATGTCTTTATATCAGATAGATAGCCATAACTCCCCTCCCAATGTCTTTATATCAGATAGTAGTGATAACTCCCCTCCCAATGTCTTTATATCAGATAGATAGCCATAACTCCCCTCCCAATGTCTTTATATCAGATAGATAGTCATAACTCCCCTCCCAATGTCTTTACAGTGGGGAAAAAAAGTATTTAGTCAGCCACCAATTGTGCAAGTTCTCCCACTTAAAAAGATGAGAGAGGCCTGTAATTTTCATCATAGGTACACGTCAACTATGACAGACAATTGAGAGAAAAAAATCCAGAAAATCACATTGTAGGATTTTTTATAAATTAATTTGCAAATTATGGTGGAAAATAAGTATTTGGTCAATAACAAAAGCTTCTCAATACTTTGTTATATACCCTTTGTTGGCAATGACACAGGTCAAACGTTTTCTGTAAGTCTTCACAAGGTTTTCACACACTGTTTGCTGGTATTTTTGGCCCATTCCTCCATGCAGATCTCCTCTAGAGCAGTGATGTTTTGGGGGCTGTCGCTGGGCAACAACAGACTTTCAAACTCCCTCCAAAGATTTTCTATGGGGTTGAGATCTGGAGACTGGCTAGGCCACTCCAGGACCTTGAAATGCTTCTTACCGAAGCCACTCCTACGTTGCCCGGGCGGTATGTTTGGGATCATTGTCATGCTGAAAAGACCCAGCCACGTTTCATCTTCAATGCCCTTGCTGATGGAAGGAGGTTTTCACTCAAAATCTCACGATACATGGCCCCATTCATCTTTCCATTTACACGGATCAGTCGATCCTGGTCCCTTTGCAGAAAAAACAGCCCCAAAGCATGATGTTTCCACCCCCATGCTTCACAGTAGGTATGGTGTTCTTTGGATGCAACTCAGCATTCTTTGTCCTCCTTACCAAAAGTTACTATTTTTGGTTTCATCTGACCCATATGACATTCTCCCAATCCTCTTCTGGATCATCCAAATGCACTCTAGCAAACTTCAGACGGGCCTGGACATGTACTGGCTTAAGCAGGGGGACACGTCTTGCACTGCAGTATTTGAGTCCCTGGCGGCATAGTCTGTTACTGATGGTAGGCTTTGTTAACTTTGGTCCCAGCTCTC
Organism: Coregonus sp. 'balchen'; assembly: GCA_902810595.1. Lineage (NCBI taxonomy): Eukaryota > Metazoa > Chordata > Actinopteri > Salmoniformes > Salmonidae > Coregonus > Coregonus sp. 'balchen'. Next base: position 592,708 of record LR778253.1, on the reverse strand, counting down.
TGCAGGTCATTCACTAGGTCCCCCTGTGTGGTTCTGGGAGTTTTGCTCACCGTTCTTGTGATCATTTTGACCCCACAGGGTGAGATCTTGCGTGGAGCCCCAGATCGAGGGAGATATCAGTGGGTCTTGTATGTCTTCCATTTCCTAATAATTGCTCCCACAGTTGATTTCTTCAAACCAAGCTGCTTACCTATTGCAGATTCAGTCTTCCCAGCCTGGTGCAGGTCTACAATTTTGTTTCTGGTGTCCTTTGACAGCTCTTTGGTCTTGGCCATAGTGGAGTTTGGAGTGTGACTGTTTGAGGTTGTGGACAGGTGTCTTTTATACTGATAACAAGTTCAAACAGGTGCCATAAATACAGGTAACGAGTGGAGGACAGAGGAGCCTCTTAAAGAAGAAGTTACAGGTCTGTGAGAGCCAGAAATCTTGCTTGTTTGTAGGTGACCAAATACTTATTTTCCACCATAATTGCAAATAAATTCATAAAAAATCCTACAATGGATTTTTCTGGATTTTTTTCTCAATTTGTCTGTCATAGTTGACGTTGGTACCTATGATGAAAATTACAGGCTCTCTCATCTTTTTAAGTGGGAGAACTTGCACAATTGGTGGCTGACTAAATACTTTTTTTCCCCACTGTATATCAGATAGATAGCCATAACTCCCCTCCCAATGTCTTTATATCAGATAGTAGTGATAACTCCCCTCCCAATGTCTTTATATCAGATAGATAGCCATAACTCCCCTCCCAATGTCTTTATATCAGATAGATAGCCATAACTCCCCTCCCAATGTCTTTATATCAGATAGTAGTGATAACTCCCCTCCCAATGTCTTTATATCAGATAGATAGCCATAACTCCCCCCCAAGTCTTTTATCAGATGATAGCCATAACCCCTCCCAATGTCTTCAAAAAGATAGCCCCATAACTCCCCCCCCCCAATTCTTTAATCAGATAGAATCAAACTCCCCCCCAAGCTTTATATCAGATAGATGCATAACTCCCCTCCAATGTCTTATATAAAAGGATGTCATAACTCCCCCCCCCAATGTTTTTTAATCAAAGATACCCCAAAATCCCCCCCCCCAATGTCTTTAACAGAAGTAGTAAACCCCCTCCCAATGTTTTATATCAGATAGTATCAAACTCCCCTCCCAATCTTTTATCAGATAGTACCCATAACTCCCCCCCAAGTCTTTATATCAGAAGATCCAAACCCCTCCCAATTCTTTATTCAGATAGTAGTGAAAACTCCCCCCCAAGTCTTAATCGATAGATACCAAAAATCCCTCCCAAGTTTTTATTAAAGATAGCCTAACCTCCCCTCCCAATTTGTCTTTTTTTCAGATAGATAGTCAAACTCCCCTCCCAATGTCTTTATTAAGATGTAGTGATAACCCCCCTCCCAAGCTTTATTGATAGTAGTGAAAACCCCCCTCCAATTCTTATAAGATAGTAGTGATAACTCCCCCCCCAATGTTTTTATATCAGTAGTAGTGAAACTCCCCCCCAATGTCTTTATATCAGATAGATACCCATAACTCCCCCCCCCAATGTCTTTATATAAAAGTAGTGATAACTCCCCCCCAATGTTTTAACAGTAGATAGCCATAACCCCCTCCCAAGTCTTCCAATCAGATTTAGTATAACTCCCCTCCCCCCATTCTTTATATCGATAGAAGCCAAAAAACTCCCCTCCCAATGTTTTTATATTCAGATAGATATTCAAAAACTCCCCTCCAATGTTTTTATATCAGTGTATGATAACTCCCCCCCAATGTTTTTTATATCAGATATAGTATAACTCCCCCCCCAAAGTCTTTATATCAGTAGATTCAAACCCCCCCCCCAAAATTCTTTAATCAGATAGTAGTGATAACTCCCCCCCCCAATGTTTTTATATCAGATAGATCCCAAACTCCCCTCCAAGTCTTTATATCAATAGATACCCATATCCCCCCCCCCAATGTTTTTATATCAGATAGAACCAAAATCCCCCCCATGTCTTTTTATAAATTAGATCCCCAAAAACCCCCTCCCAATGTCTTATACAATATGTGATAATCCCCTCCCATGTTTTTAATAGATAGTATTAAAAACTCCCCCCCAATGTTTTAATCAATTTTTATGAAAACTCCCCTCCCAATGTTTTTATATCAGATGATCCCATAACTCCCCCCCCCAAGTTTTTATCAGAAGATACCAAAACTCCCCCTCCCAAGTTTTTATATCAGAAGATACCCAAAACTCCCCTCCCAATTCTTTATATCAGATAGATAGCCATAACTCCCCTGCCCAATGTTTTATATCAGATAGATAGCCATAACTCCCCTCCCAATGTCTTTATATCAGATAGATACAGCTCTCCCCATATTTCTATACAGTGAGGGAAACAAGTATTTGATCCCCTGCTGATTTTGCCCACTGACAAAGAAATGATCAGTCTATAATTTTAATGGTAGGTTTATTTGAACAGTGAGAGACAGAATAACAACAAAATAATCCAGAAAAACACATGTCAAAAATGTTATAAATTGATTTGTATTTTAATGAGGGAAATAAGTATTTGACCTCCTCTCAATCAGAAAGATTTCTGGCTCCCAGGTGTCTTTTATACAGGTAACGAGCTGAGATTAGGAGCACACTCTTAAAGGGAGTGCTCCAAATCTCAGCTTGTTACCTGTATAAAAGGCACCTGTCCACAGAAGCAATCAATCAATCAATCAGATTCCAAACTCTCCACCATGGCCAAGACCAAATAGCTCTCCAAGGATGTCAGGGGCAAGATTGTAGACCTACACAAGGCTGGAATGGGCTACAAGAACATCACCAAGCAGGTTGGTGAGAAGGTGACAACAGTTGGTGCGATTATTCGCAAATGGAAGAAACACAAAATAACTGTCGATCTCCCTCGGCCTGGGGCTCCATGCAAGATCTCACCTCGTGGAGTTGCAATGATCATGAGAACGGTGAGGAATCAGCCCAGAACTACACAGGAGGATATTGTCAATGATGTCAAGGCAGCTGGGACCATAGTCACCAAGAAAACAACTGGTAACACACTACGCCGTGAAGGACTGAAATCCTGCAGCGCCCGCAAGGTCCCCCTGCTCAAGAAAGCACATATGCATGCCCGTCTGAAGTTTGCCAATGAACATCTGAATGATTCAGAGGAGAACTGGGTGAAATTGTTGTGGTCAGATGAGACCAAAATGGAGCTCTTTGGCATCAACTCAACTCGCCGTGTTTGGAGGAGGAGGAATGCTGCCTATGACCCCAAGAACACCATCCCCACCGTCAAACATGGAGGTGGAAAAATTATGCTTTGGGGGTGTTTTTCTGCTAAGGGGACAGGACAACTTCACCGCATCAAAGGGACGATGGACGGGGCCATGTACCGTCAAATCTTGGGTGAGAACCTCCTTCCCTCAGCCAGGGCATTGAAAATGGGTTGTGGATGGGTATTCCAGCATGACAATGACCCAAAACACATGGCCAAGGCAACAAAGGAGTGGCTCAAGAAGAAGCACATTAAGGTCCTGGAGTGGCCTAGGGCCAGTCTCCAGACCTTAATCCCAAAGAAAATCTGTGGAGGGAGCTGAAGATTCGAGTTGCCAAACGTCAGCCTCGAAACCTTAATGACTTGGAGAAGATCTGCAAAGAGGAGTGGGACAAAATCCCTCCTGAGATGTGTGCAAACCTGGTGGCCAACTACAAGAAACATCTGACCTCTGTGATTGCCAACAATGATTTTGCCACCAAGTACTAAGTCATGTTTTGCAGAGGGGTCAAATACTTATTTCCCTCATTAAAATGCAAATCATTTTTGACATGCGTTTTTCTGGATTTTTTTGTTGTTATTCTGTCTCTCACTGTTCAAATAAACCTGCCATTACAATTATAGACTGATCATTTCTTTGACAGTGGGCAAACTTACAAAATCAGCAGGGGATCAAATACTTTTTTCCCTCACTGTATATATAGTGAATTTCCCCATATCTATATATATATATATAGTGAATTTCCCCATATCTCTATATACATAGTGAATTTCCCCATAATTCTTATATCTATCAATCTCTGAGGCAGAGCTGGAACAGTAAATATGATGCAAATACGGAAGGCTGTTTTGACTGATTAACTTTTGCACATCTGAGAAAGTGTTTGTATTTACAAGAGGGGTAGAAACACATAAATAGCTATACATACACATTCACTCACTCACAAGCAAGACACACACCGTTTTTAGTTAAAAACATTTATTCACAACTGATTAATCAGAGCATACCAGCTTGATCACAGCTGGATTCTATTCTCCAATAGAACAGCATCTAATGTCCAATAGAACAACAGGACAGGATCTAGTGTCCAATAGAACAACAGAACAGGATCTACTGTCCAATAGAACAACAGAACAGGATCTAGTGTCCAATAGAACAACAGAACAGGATCTACTGTCCAATAGAACAACAGGACAGGATCTAGTGTCCAATAGAACAAAAGAACAGGATCTACTGTCCAATAGAACAACAGGACAGGATCTAGTGTCCAATAGAACAACAGGACAGGATCTAGTGTCCAATAGAACAACAGAACAGGATCTAGTGTCCAATAGAACAACAGAACAGCATTGTAAATAGGATATGGATTACTTGGGTTGTGCTTCTGTTGTAAACGTGTAATGGTTCTAACCCTTCTTATGCCCCGCTAGAAGTAAAACCATTTCTGTATTGCAAAAAAACGATTTATCAACAACAAAACAAGTATCAATAAATGAACTAAAACATACACTGAGTGTACAAAACATTAGGAAAACCTTCTCAATATTGAGTTGCACCCACTTATGCCCTCAGAACAGCCACAATTTGTTGGGGCATGGACTTTACAAGGTGTCGAAAGCACTCCACAGGGATGCTGGCCCATGTTGTCTCCAATGCTTCCCACAGTTGTCAAGTTGGCTGGTGGTGGATCTCTACTCCGAATAGCTCGTTCCATCTCATCCCACAGATGCTCAATTGGATTGACATCTGGCGACTGGGCAGGCCACTGCAGTAAGCTGAATTCACTGTCATGTTTGTGGAACCATTCCTTGACAATCCTAGCCTTGTGGCATGGGGCTGAAAAAATGTGCTCTATCCTGCTGAAAAAAACAATTTGCAGATGGATACAATGCTGCCATGAAGGGAATGCACCTGATTGGCAATGATATTCAGATATCCTGGGACATTCAAACATTGCTCCACATTTATCAAGGGGTCCAATGTGTGCCATGAAAACACACCCCACAACATCACACCACCAAGCTGCAATGTTGGCATGCGGCATGATGGATGCATGTCCTCATGTGGTTTTCTCCATACCCTAGTCCTCCCATCAGCGTGAAACAGCAGGAAGTGGGATTCATCAGACCAGCCAATGTTTTTCCAATTCTCCAGTGTCCAGCGTTTTCGTTCCTTAGCCCACTGCAACCTCAGTTTTTAGTTTTTTGCTTTAAGAAGTGGAACTCTGTAAGGTCGTGTGAAGGTACGACAAGTTGTGCATTATTTTATGGGTCTTTGGGCACCAGTGTTGTACTGGACTGGCAGTCGGCTAACTGTAGCCCGTCTGTTGCTCTGCACAATTCGTGCCAGCCTCCTTTGTCCTCTTTCATCAATGACCCATTGGCTGGATGTTCTTTGGGTGGTAGAACTGTTGAGCGTGAAAAACCCAGCAGCGTTGCAGTTCTTGACACACTCAAACCGTTGTGCCTGGCATTTACTACCATACCCTGTTCAAAGGCACTTAAATATGTTGTCTTGCCCATTTACCCTCTGAATGGCACACATACACAATCCATGTCTCAATTGTCTCAACGCTTAAAAAATAATTCTTTAACCTGTCTCCTCCCCTTCATCTACACTGATTGAAGTGGATTTAATAAGTGACATCAATAAGGGATTATAGCTTTCACCTGGTCAGTCTATGTCATGGAAAGACTCCTAATGTTTTGTACACTCAGTGTACATACATGATGTGAATGAAGCACAGATTCCCATAGATTACATATGGACAGTTACATACCCTAACACACAACTAACTGATTTAAACAACTCATCAATAAACAACATACATTATAAATAGCTCAGTATCTACTGCTATCGATTCATTATCTGTAGAATACTGAAAGTACAATAAGTAATTATTTAGATTCTAGAACATACTTCATTCCCCAGGTTGGAGTTAAAATCTGGCCAATGGAACCCTGACACTAGCTAAAGGCTAACCCTAAACTGTGCGTTATCCAATGAGTGTCTTCATACAGGCGGGCCCACTGAAGGGCCAGTTGTACTGGTTATGAACAGGGCCGTTGACGTTACATTCGAAGAAGGAGAACATGGGGAACCAAATCCGAGCGCGGCGGCTGTGTTGGAAAGCCCTGGTATTGGCCAGAGTGTGATAGTAGAGGAAGAGTCTGGTGGTGATGTAGAAGGCTATGAACACATCGATGGAGTAGTGCTCATGAGCCGCCAGGATGAAGAAGATGCCAAACAGATTCAGAACCCAGGAGATGGTATGGATCAGGTGCCAGCTACGAGGAGTATCTATGGGAAATATCCATGATATACAGTATAGAATCAGACATTGTAATATTACTCTCTGACCTCTAGTAGGTCACGATGTTATTCAGCACTTTGTGACAAATGTTTTTGTTACACACACACACACACACACACACACACACACACACACACACACACACACACACACACACACACACACACACACACACACACACACACACACAGTATGACTCACACTCTGTGATGAAGAAGTTGAGCATGGTGAGCACCACAGTGTGACCAGAGAACATGTAATCTCCACAGGTATCCACTCCATTCAGCGTCATCCCAAAGCCACTCCATATAGCTAACACCCTCTGGACCTTAGACCACGTATCACCATACATCTACACACACACACACACACACACACAAACACACACACACACACACACACACACACACAAAGAGTTAGCAATGATCTGAACAGTGTGTCCTTTAATCAACCAATCATCAGACTCTGCCCTTTAATCAACCAGTCACCAGACTCTGCCCTTTAATCAACCAGTCACCAGACTCTGTCCTTTAATCAACCAGTCACCAGACTCTGCCCTTTAATCAACCAGTCACCAGACTCTGCCCTTTAATCAACCAGTCACCAGACTCTGTCCTTTAATCAACCAGTCATCAAGACTCTGCCCTTTAATCAACCAATCATCAGACTCTGTCCTTTAATCAACCAATCATCAGACTCTGTCCTTTAATCAACCAGTCACCAGACTGTCCTTTAATCAACCAGTCACCAGACTCTGTCCTTTAATCAACCAGTCACCAGACTCTGTCCTTTAATCAACCAGTCACCAGACTCTGCCCTTTAATCAACCAGTCACCAGACTCTGTCCTTTAATCAACCATCATCAGACTCTGTCCTTTAATCAACCAGTCATCAGACTATGCCCTTAATCAACCAATCACCAGACTCTGCCCTTTAATCAACCAATCATCAGACTCTGTCCTTTAATCAACCAATCACCAGACTCTGTCCTTTAATCAACCAATCACCAGGTAGTTTGGGTGTGTAAGTGTGTCCCCCACCTTACTGGAGCACTGCAGGTGTTGTCCAGGTACAGAGAGGGAGGTAACAAACATGGTGACGCAACGCAGCAGAAACACTGTTCCAAACAGAGAACACAGACGCCTCAATATGATAGACCTAGAGAGAGAGAGACAATATTAGACCTAGAGAGAGACAGACACCTCAATATGATAGACCTAGAGAGAGAGAGACAATATTAGACCTAGAGAGAGACAGACACCTCAATATGATAGACCTAGAGAGAGAGAGACAATATTAGACCTAGAGAGAGACAGACACCTCAATATGATAGACCTAGAGAGAGAGAGACAATATTAGACCTAGAGAGAGACAGACACCTCAATATGATAGACCTAGAGAGGAGGACAATATTAGACCTAGAGAGAGACAGACACCTCAATATATAGACCTAGAGCGAGAGAGACAATATTAGACCTAGAGAGAGACAGACACCTCAATATGATAGACCTATAGGAGAAGAGACAATATTAGACCCAGAGAGAGACAGCCCTCAATATGATAGACCTAGAGAGAGAGAGACAATATTAGACCTAGAGAGAGACAGACACCTCAATATGATAGACCTAGAGGAGAGAGACAATATTAGACCTGAGAGAGACAGACACCTCAAATGATAGACCTAGAGAGAGAGAGACAATATTAGACTAGAGAGAGACAGACACCCCAATATGATGACCTAGAGAGAGAGAGACAATATTTGACCCAGAGAGAGACAGACCCTCAACATGATAGACCTAGAGAGAGAGAGACAATATTAGACCTAGAGAGAGACAGACACCTCAATATGATAGACCTAGAGAGAGAGAGACAATATTAGACCTAGAGGAGATAGACAACCTCAATATGATAGACCTAGAGAGAGAGAGACAATTAGACCTAGGAGAGACAGACACCTCAATATGATAGACCTAGAGAGAGAGACAATATTTGACCTAGAGAGAGACGACACCCCAATATGATAGACCTAAGAGAGAGAGACAATATTAGACCTAGAGAGAGACAGACACCTCAATATGATAGACCTAGAGAGAGAGAGACAATATTAGACCTAGAGAGAGACAGACACCTCAATATGATAGACCTAGAGAGAGAGAGACAATATTAGACCTAGAGAGAGACAGACCCCTCAATAAAGATAGACCTAGAGAGAGAGAGACAATATTAAACCTAGAGAGAGACAGACACCTCAATTGTTAGACCCAGAGAGAGGAAACAATATTAGACCTAAGAGGGGACAGACACCTCAATATGATAGACCCAGAGAGAGAGAAAATATTAGACCTAGAGGAGACGCACCTCAATTTATAGACCTAGAGAGAGAGAGACAATATTAGACCTAGAGAGAGACAGACACCTCAATATAGACCTAGAGAGAGAGGACAATATTAGAAACCCAGAGAGAGACAGACACCTCAAAATGATAGACCTAGAGAGAGAGAGACCCAAAATTAGACCTAGAAGAGACAGACACCTCAATATGATATATTAACAGACCATCCCCTGGCACAGTGTATATTAACAGACCATCCCCTGGCACCCGTGCTATATTAAAAAGACCACCCTGGCACAGTGCTATATTTAACAGACCATCCCCTGGCACAGTGCTATATTAACAGACCATCCCCTGGCATGGCACAGTGCTAATTAAAAGACCTCCCCTGGCACAGTGCATTTAAAACCACCCCCGGCCACGTGTATATTAAAGCCCTCCCTGGCACAGGCTTTAAAGCCCCCCCTGGATGGCAAGTGTATATTAACAGACCATCCCCCGGATGGCACATGCTATAAAAACCCTCCCCCGGCACGTGCTATTTCAGCCATCCCCCCGGCCCGTGCATATTTAAAAGACCTCCCCCGGGCCCGTGCATATTTAAAGACCCCTCCCCCGGCACAGTGCTAATTAAAGACCATCCCCCGGCAGGCACAGGGGGGGTTTTTAAAAAGACCATCCCCGGATGGCAAGTGTATATTAAAAAGACCTCCCCGGCCCCAGTGCTTATTAACGACCATCCCGGCCAGTGCTTTTAACGACCATCCCCCGGGACAGTGTTATTAAAAGACCCTCCCCCGGCACGTGCTAATTTTAAAGACCATCCCCTGGCACTGCTATTTAAAAAGACCATCCCATGGCGCAGTGCTATATTAAAGACCATCCCCTGGCACAGTGCTATATTAACAGACCATCCCCTGGCACAGTGCTATATTAACACACCATCCCCTGGCACAGTGCTATATTAACAGACCATCCCCTGGCATGGCACAGTGCTATATTAACAGACCATCCCCTGGCACAGTGCTATATTAACACACTACCCCTCTGTTAAGATGGGGGGGATGTTAGCGATGGGTGGAAACTCAGGATAGTAGACAACGAGGACTCTGAGTCAGCCAAAGTCAACCTGTATAAGTCTGGAACAGTAATGGTACAGGGCAACCCCAAACAGTTTCAGCTGGACTTTCACATAATCAAAGAGATAGCTCAGCAGGATAAGCTCTCTCTTGAGAAAGATACACCCACCCCGAGCGTGTCAGACCAAACCTCCTCATTATACAACCCCACAGACGAGCAACCCCAAGCGGAAAGTCAACCTCCCAGCGAGCCCTACACCTTCTGTCTGAGGACCAAAAAGGGTCACCCAGCCACATAATAATACACACGAACAAAAGACCTGAGAGCACAGCAGGAAAGTGTGGCCACAGCACTCAAGGGAATGATTGAAAAAGCGTATTCTACTTTCCACAACGCACAAATGGTTATCTCCACCCTGCTACCACGAAAAAACGTCCACCCTGCTACCATACAGCGGGTAAACGCAAGTATTTCCCGTGACTGTGCCTCAAAACCAAATGTTTACCTGGCCCACCACTCCACCCTGGACTGGAACAGCCTTTACGACCAGGTCCACCAATACAACATTTACATTTACGTCATTTAGCAGACGCTCTTATCCAGAGCGACTTACAAATTGGTGCATTCACCTTATGGCCAGTGGGGATAACCCACTTTACAATATGTTTTTTTTTTTTGGTGGGGTGGGGTAAGGGGGGGGTAGAAGGATTACTTTATCCTATCCCAGGTATTCCTTAAAGAGGTGGGGTTTCAAAGTGTCTCCGGAAGGTGGGTGAGTGACTCCGCTGTCCTGGCGTCGTGAGGGAGCTTGTTCCACCATTGGGGTGCCAGAGCAGCGAACAGGGCAGCAGTGCCCACCTTCGCCCGGGACCCTAAAGGACATCGCCCTCACACAACAGCCCCAACACCTCACACAGGAGCAACAGATCAACAGACACCCCGCCTGAGGACCAATCTGCTACGCACCCCGCCCCAGCCAGCGTAACCCCCGCCCAATACCAGCGGACCCCCTCCCTACCAGCTGAAACTCTCCCAGACCACGCACACACCATACCAGCGAGCCTCTCCCAGACCAGCCGGACACCCCGACCAGACTAGTGAAGCACCCGCCCAGACCAGCGGACCAAGAGACCCTTACCAACCAGCGAGACACCCCGCCCGACCCACATCGTACACCCCGCCCGACCAGCTAGACACGTTCCCACACTCGACACGCTCCCACTCTCATCCGTCCCAGAAACCAGCGGCCCCGCCCAGACCAGCGAACACCCCGCCAGACCCGGACACTCTCCCAGACCAGCAAGAGACACAACCGGCAGACCATCTAGACACCCCGCCCAACCATCGCGACACAACCCCTCCCAGACCAGCGATACAGCCGCCTCGCCCATAACACGTACACCCCCCCGCACAGACATCTAGACACTCTCCCATACCCCGAGACCCTCTGCCAGACCATCTAGAACCCCCCGCCCAACCATCGAGACACCCCGCCCAACCGACATCGATTCAACCCCCGCCCAGACCACGACAACCCGCCCAGACCAGCTGACACCCCGCCCACACCAGCCGAGACACCTCTCCCAGCCAGCTATACACCTCCAGACCAGCGGACCCCCGCCCAGACTAGTGAGACAACCCGCCCAGACCAGCGAGACACACCCCGCCACTCGTATTAAAAGCGTAGTATTAAGATTATCCAAGCAGCAGTAGTAGTATTATAAAGTGTTAGGTAGTATTGTAGTATCATTAATCAGTAGTAAGTAGAAGTAGTAGTAATAGTATTAGTAGTCGTAGTAGAGTATAGTAGTAGTAGTAGCAGTATGCGTAGTAGTATAGTAAGTATTCAGTAGTGTAAGTAGTATATTAGTAGCAGCAGATAGTAAGAGCAAGTATAGTAGATGAGCAGTAGAGTAGTAAAGTAGTAGCAGCGTAGAGAGTAGTATTAGTAGTAGTAGCTAGTAGTAAGTATAGTAGTAGCAGTATTAAGTAGTAGTAGTAATACACTATTAGAAGAGTGTAGTAGTGGCACTAGTATTAGTCATAGTAGTAGTATATAGTCGTAGCACTAACAGTAGTAGTAGTATTGCATTGTAGTAGTAGTATTAGTAGCGTTGTAGTAGTAGTAGTAGTAGTTAGATAGTAGTGTACATTAGTATAGCTAGGCTTGTATAGCAGTTTGTAGATAGTAAGTATTTAGCAGTAGCAGTAGTAAGCATTAGTAAAGTGTCAGAAGTAGCAGTAGTAGCATAGCATAGCAGTAGTAGTCAGTATAGTAGTAGTATTATTAGCGTAGCAGATAGAGGAGTAGTAGTAGTAGTAGTAGTCGCATTATTATATAGTACGTAGTAGTAGTAGTACAGTAGTAGTAGTAGTGTAGAGTATTAGAGTTAGTAGTAGTAGCAAGCCGTTTAGTAGTGGTACAGTAAGTAGTGTAGCAGTATTAGTAGTATAGTAGCGCACTGTAGTATAGTTAAGCATAGTAGTAGCAGTAGTCGTAGTAGTAGCCTGGTAGTAGTAGCAGAGGCAGTATACATAGTAAGTAGTCGTAAGTAAATTACAGTAGTATATAGTAGCAGGCGTAGTGGTAATTGGTTTTAGTCAAGTAGCAGTAGTAAGAATATAGTATTAGTAGTATTAGTAGTGAGTATCGTAGTATAGTAGTAGTAGTAGTAGTAGCAGTATTAGTAGTCTAGTAGTGCCACTAGTATAGCACTAGTAGTAGTCTTAGTATCGTAAAGTAGAAGTATTGGCACTATAGTAGCTAGCAGTAGTATCAGTAGTATAGTCGTAGCAGTAGTAGTATATACAGCAACATTAGTAGTATTAGTAGTAGTCTAGTAGTGGCAGTAGTTTAAAGTCAGCAGTAGCAGCAGTAGTAGTAGATAGTAGCAGTAGTAGTAGTAGTCCTTAGCAGTAGTGTAGTGTAGTATACTAGAGTAGGCATTAGTAGTAGTATATAGTATCAGCAACGTAGTAGGCAGTAGCCGTAGTAGTAGTATAGTGCAGTTTGAGTGTAGTATAGTATTAGTACAGTAGAAGTATAGGTAGTATCAGCAACAGTAGTAACAGTAGCAGTATGTAGTTGTAGCATATTAGCGTATAGTAGTAGTAGTAGTAGCATAGTAGTAGTAGCAGTATTATTCATTCGTAGTAGTAGTAGTGCATATTAGTAGGGAGTAGTAGAGCAGTAGTAGTGAGTAGTAAGTAGTAGTAGTGGGTGGTAGTATATTAGCAGTGGTTTTAGTCATAATATAGCGCAGTAGAAGTAGTAAGCAGTAGTAGTAGTAGTAGCCTAGTCTACGTAGCATCATAGTAGTAGTAGAGCGTTTTGTAACAAAAAAAATGTAGTGGGTGTTTTGTAGTACAGTTGTAATAGTACAGTAGTAAAAGTAGTAGTAGTAGTAGTGTAGCAGTATAATAGCAGTTTAGTAGTAGAAGTAGCACGCAGTATTGTAGTAGTAGTTCAGTAGCATTAGCAGTAGTAGTAGCATTATTACGTAGCAGTAGTAGCATATAGTAGTAGTATAGTAGCCGTATTAGTAGTACAAGTATAGTAGCAGCAGTGGCACTAGTAGTGTAGTAGGTAGTAGTAGTCTAAGTAGTGGTAGCAGTCGTGTAGTTAGTCGTGTCTCAGCATGTATTAGTAGCCGGGTAGTATTTATAGCAGTAGTGTGCAGTGGTTTAAGTCATGTAGCAGCAGTTAGTAGTATTACGTATTAGTATTAGTATAGTATTAGTAGTATTACAGTACAGTCAGTTTAGCAGCAACTGGAATTGTAGCATGTTTTAGGGTCGTAAGTAGTAGTAGTAGTAGCATTAGTAGTAGTAGTAGTAGTAGTAGTATATAGTAGTAGTAATCGCATAGGGCTTCTAGAAGTACTAGTAGTAGCAGTATTAACGCAATAGTAGCCTGTGTAGTAGGAGCAGGAGTAGTGCAAGTGGTTTTAGTCATAGTAGCAGTAGTTAAGTAGCACTATATTATAGTAGCACGAGTAGTAGTAGTAGCGATAGTGGGCACTGGTTTTTAGTCATGAGTGGCATTAGTAGTATAGCATTGGTATAGTAGTAGCAGTATTAGTAGTGTAAGTAGTTGTAGTAGTAGTAGTAGCACTGGTAGTAGTAGTAGCAGCAGCAGTAGTAGCAGTAGTAGTAGTAGTAGTAATAGTAGCACTAGTAGTACTAGTAGCAGGAGTAGTGGCAGTGGTTTTAGTCATAGTAGCAGTAGTAGTAGTTGCAGTAGTAGTAATAGTAGCACTAGTAGTCGAAGTATAAGCAGGAGTAGTGCACGGGTTTTAAGTCATATAGCCGTGTAGTATAGTAGTAGTAGCACGGGTAGTAGTGTAGTAGCCAGTAGTAGTAGTAGTAGTAGTATTTTAGTAGTAAGTAGTAGTAGTAGTAAGCACCGGTATAGAGTAGCAGCAGCAGAAGTGCATAGTAGTAGTGTTGTAGTTAATATGCACTATTATTATTTAACGAGTTAGCAGGAGTAGTTGTTAGGGGTTCTTAGTCTAGTAGCATAGTACGTAAGTAGTAGCAGCCAGTAGTAGCAGTAAAGTGTAGTAGTAGTATAGCGCACTCGCAGTAGTAGTAGCAGAGTAGTGTCGTGGTGTTAGTCATAGTAAGCAGTAGTAGTAGTCGTAGTAGGATATACAGCAGTAGTAGCTAGTGCAAGCAGTAGTAGTAGTAGCAGCAGTAGTTAGTGTCAGTGGTTTTTAGTCTGTAAGCACGAGTAGTAGCACTAGTAGTGTAGTGTAGTAGCCAGTTTAGTAGTATAGTAGTAGTACAGAGTAGTAGTACATATTAGTAGTAGTAGCACTAGAGTAGTATAGCAGTAGTTCGTAGTAGTAGTAGTATTAAGTAGTCTTAGTAAGCACTGGTAGTAGTAGCAGTAGTAAGTAGTAGCAGTATTAGTAGTAATAGCATAAGTGTAGTAGCACTGGTAGTAGTAGTAACAGCAGTATACTTAGTAAGTAGTAAGTGAGTAGTATGGTATAGTATTATAGTCCTTGTAGTACAGTAGTAGTGTCATTGGTTTTATGTAATAATGAGCCTTAGTATAATAGTAGTCGGAAGTATTAGTAGTATAGTAGTAGTAGTATACTAGATATTACACTAGTAGTGTAGTAGTACGATATAGTAGTAGTAGATAGTAGTAGTATAGTCAGTATGTAGTATTAGCAGTATAGTAGTCGCAAGTAGGTCGTCGTGGCCCTAATAGTATATTAGTTATAATAGTATAGTGGTAGCGTTTGTATAGTAAGTAGTATCATCAATAGTAGTAGTAGCCGTAGTAGTATTAGTAGTAGCATAGTATTGCAGTTGGTTAAAGTCATATAGCACAGTAGTAGTAGTGTAGCCGATTAAGTAATTAGCAGTAAGTAGTAGCAGTGGCACTAGTAGTATTAGTAGTATTTATTAGTAGTTGTAGCATTAGTCGTAGTAGTCGTAGTATCAGCAATAGTAGAGTAGCCGGTAGTATTAGTAGTCAGCATTAGTAGTGGCGTGGTTTTCAGTCATAGTAGCAGCGTAACCAGTAGTATGGTAGTAATTAGTAGTAGTAGTGGCATAGTGAGGCATTAGAGCAGCACTGGTAGTAGTAGCAGTGGTTTAGTCGGAGTAGTAGTAGTAGTAGCAGTAGTAGTAGTAGTATTTAGTAGTAGTAGTATAGTAAATGCAGTGCAGTAGAAGTACGATTAAGTAGTACAGTCGTGCAATAGTAGCACTAGTATTTAGTAGTACAGGAGTAATTGCGTGGGTTTTTTAGTCATAGTAGCAGTAGTAAGTAGTAGCACGAGTAAGTAATAGTAGCACTATAGTATAATAGCCAGAGTAGTGGCACTGGTTTTTAGTCATAGTAATCAGTATAGTAGTACTTGGTAGTAGTAGTAGCGGTAGTAGTAGATTATTAGTTGTAGTAGTAGTTCGCCACCCTGGAGTATAGTAGCGCAGTCATAAGTAGCAGTAGTAATTAGTAGTAGTATAGTACACTTAGTACTAGTAGCGGAGTGTGGGCTTGGTTTTATCATAGTACAGTAGTAGTAGGTGCATTAGTATCTCTAGCACTAGTATAAGTAGTGTCAGATGTGCACTGTTTTTAGTCCATATAATCAGTAGTAGGATAGTAGTATAGCACTGTATTAAGTAGTAGCAGTAGTATAGTAGTATAGTCGTCGTTTGTAGTAGTAAGTAGTAGTAGTAGTGCACCGGTAATAGTAGTAGTAGCAGCAGCAGCAGTCATAGTAGTAGTGGTGTAGTAATAGTTAGGCACTAGTAGTACTAGAAGGCATGAGTTTAGTGGTTTTAGTCATCGTATCATAGTACGTATATAGTAGTGCAGCATAGTAGCAGTAGTAGTAGTTGTAGTATCGTAGCACTAGCAGTAGTAGTAGCAGGAGTAGTGTCAGTTGTTTTAGTCATATTAGCAGTAGTAGTAGTAAGGCAGTAGTAGTAGCGTCGCAGGTAGTAGTGAGTAGCAGCAGTAGTAGAGTAGCAGCAGTAGTAGTGTCAGTGGTTTTTAGTCATAGTAGCAGTAGTAGTAAGTGCGTAGTAGTATCACTAGTAGTAGTGTATAGTAGCAGTAGGTAGATAGTATTATAGTACAGTAGTAGTAGTATCATATTAGTAAGTAGTAGCACTAGAAGTAGTTAGTAGCAGTAGTAGTAGTAGTAGTGTATATAGTAGTAGTATAGTAGTAGCACTGGTATTAGTAGCATTAGTAGAGTAGGCATGTATAGTAGTACGTAGTAGTGCAGTGTATTCTTGTGTAAGATAGCACTGGTAGTAGTAGTAGCGGCGCGAGTAGCAGTAGTAGTAGGAGTATTAGTGTCGTAGTAGTACAGTGTAGCACGTGTAGTAGCAGGATTAGTGGCATGGTATTAGTAAAGTGAGCAGTAAGTTAAGAGTGTAGGAGTAGTAGTAGTAGTAGTAGTAGTAGTATATAGAGTATCGCTAGTTTAGTAGTAGTAGTGTAGTAGTAGTAGTAGTAGTAGTAGTAGCAGTAGCAGTATATCGCAGTTTAAGAGTACGTCGATAGTATTAGTGGCACTAATAGTGTATAGTTTAGTAAGTGTAGCGATCAGTTTATAGTGTATATCACAATAGTATAGTAGCCGTAGTAGTATTATTAGGTAGCAGTATATTTGGCTGGTTTAAGTCATAGGAGCAGCAGTAGTATAGTAGTGCATAGTATAGTAGGCAGTTTTAGGTATTAGTCGTAGGACAGCTAGTTCGTAGTATTATAGCAGCGGGGTCTAGTAGTAGTAGTAGTAGCAGCATAATTGTAGTATAGAGTAATGTAGCACTATTAGTAGAGTAGAGTAGTAGTAGTAGTAGTAGTAGTAGTGTAGTAAGCAGCACTGGTAGTAGTAGCGTGTTTTAGTCGTACGTATATAGTAGTAGCAGAGTAGTAGTAGTGAGTAGTAGTAGTAGTAGTAGTAGTAGTAATAGCAGTCAGAAGTAGCAGAGTACTAGTATTAGCCTAGTTAGCAAAATAGTAGCACTAGTAGTAGTATAGCAGGAGTATGGCGCTTTTTTTGGCATATTTCAGTATGTAGGACTGTATAGAGTAGCACTAGTAGTATATTAGCAGGAGTTTAGTTGCACTGGTTTTAGTCATACTGCAGTAGTAGTAGTAGTAGTGTCAGCACATAGTAGTAGTATTAGCAACGAGTAGTATATAGTAGTAGTATATGTAGTAAGTAGTAGTAGTAGTATAGCATAGTAGTAGTAGTAGTAGTATCAGCAATAGTAGTAGTAGCCGTAGTAAGTTTAGTAGATAGCCGTATAGTGGCAGTGGTTTAATCATAGTAGCAGTATAGCAGTAGTAGTAGTCGTATAGTAGTATTAATAGTAGTTCGTAGCAGTTATAGATAGTAGTAGTAGTAGTAGTAAGTAAATAGCACTAGTGTATTAGTATGGTATTAGAGTAGTAGTAGCATCAAGCGTAATTAGTATAGCCAGTATTATTAGTAGTAGTAGTGTAGTACCTAGTAGTCAGCAGTAGATAGTAGTATTAGTAGTAGCACTGTATAGGAGTATCAGCAGTAGTCGCCGTAGTAGTAGTAGTATAATCATAGCACCAGTATTAGTATAGCAGATAGGGCAGTGGTTTTTAAGAGTCACTTAGCTAAAGTATAATAGTAGTAGTAGTAGTATAGTAAGTATAGCAGTATATTAATCGTAGTAGCACTAATAGCAGTATATAGTGTAGTAGTGGCGTTGTTTAAATCATAGTAGCAGCATAGTAGGTAGCATAGTATCGCTATTGTAGTTCCGTCAGTAGTAATCGTAGTAGTAGCAGTATTTCTAGTAGTATTAGTAGTATTGCACTAAGTTAGTAGTAGTATAGTAGCCTAAGTAGTAATTCGTAGTAGTAGTAGTGGTAGCCAGTAGTAATTACAGTATTAGTGTAGTAGTAGTCGTAGCATCATTAAGTATTATAGTAGTAGTATAGTACACTGGTAGTCGTAGTACAGCAGTAGTAGTCCAGTAGTAGTATTAGTATAATAGCACCAGTAGTAGTAGTAGTCAGGATAGTGGCAGTGGTTTTATCATAGTAGAAGTAATATAGTGTATAGTAGTGTCGTAGTAGCGTATTAGTAGTCGTATTGTTCACTAGTATGTAGTAATAGTAGTCATAGTAGTAGCGAGTAGTAGTAGTAGTATCTAGTAGTACGCAGTAGAGTAGTATTAGTAGTAATAGCACCAGTAGTAAGTATGCAGGAAGGTAGTGGCAGTGTTTTTAGTCATAGTAGCAGTAGTAGTATAGTAGAGTGGAGTAGTAGTAGTAGGAGTAGCAGTATTATTACTGTAGTAGTAGTAGTAGTGTAGTAATTAGTAGTAGCGCGAGTAGTATAGTAGTCGTTTAGTAGTATTAGTAGTAGTATAGTGGCACAGTATAGTATGAGTAGTAGTAGCATAGTAGTAGTAGTGCACTAGTAGTAGTCTTAGCAGTATAGTAGCACTGTAGGAGTACGTTGCAGTATAGTGGCAGTGGTTTAAGTCATGTAGCAGCCGCAGCATTGTAGTAGTCGTAGTAGCAAATTAGTGTAGTAGCACTAGTAGTAGTATTAGTAGTAGTAGTAGTAGCAGTAGTAGTTAGTAGTAGGATGTGAGTGGTTTAGTCATAGTAAGCAGCAGATTAGTGCAGTAGTAGTAGTAGTATAGTAGTATTAGTATAGTAGAGTATCATCAAAAACTAGCAGTAGCAGTAGTAGACGTAGTAACCATTTGTATTATAGTAGTAGTAGTAGTAGTCTTAGTCGTAGTAGTATGAGCAAACAGTAGTAGTGTAGTAGCACTAGTAGTATAGTGTAGTAGTAGTGGCCTAGTAGTATAAGTAGCTAAGTAGTAGTATTAGTGAGTAGTAGTAGTAGTCGTAGTACAGTAGTAGTAGTAGTAGTAGTAGTATCACGCATAGAGTGGTAGCCAAGTAGTATTAGTAGAGTCATAGTAGTGCAGTGGGGTTAAATCATAGTAGCAGCCTATAGTAGCAGTAGTAGCATAGTACAGTCGTAGAGTCGTAGTAGTAGCCTTATTATCGTATACTAGTAGTAGTAGTAGCATACTAGTAGTAGTAGTAGTAGTGTAGCACGGTAGTAGTAGTAGTAGCAGGAGTATAGTAGTAGCAGTAGAAGTAGTCGTAGTAGTAGTACAGTAGTACTCGTGCAGTATTAGTGTAGTAGTAGTAGTAGCACTAGTCTAGTAGTAGCAATTAGATAGTAGAATAGTAGCCACTGTAAAGTATAGCAGCCTAGTGCGTATTTAGTATATTGATAAGCACTAGTAGTAGTATAGCACGATTATGGATGTTTTAGTCATATGCATTAAGAAGTAATAGTAGTAGTATATTAGTCGTAGTAGTCGTAGTAGCGGGTCCTTAGTAGTAGTAGTATTAGCACTAGTCGTAGTAGTAGTAGCATTAGTAGTATAGTGGCACTACTAGTAGTAGTATAGTATAGTATATCGCACAGTTAGTAGTAGTAGTAGTACCTGAGTAGTAGATAGCGTAGTCGTGGTATGGTTTAAGTCATAGTAGCAGCGGCATCAATATAGTAGAGTAGTCAGTGTAGTGCATAAGTAGTATTAGTCTTAGAGTATAGCACTAGTAAGTAGTAGTCGTAGGAGTAGTAGCAGTAAGTATAGTAGTTGTAGTATCATCAGCAACAGTAGTATGTATAGTAGTGGTAGTAGCCGTAGTAGTAGTTAGTGTATAGTGGCAGTGTTTTTCAAGTCATAGTCAGCAGCATAAGTAGTTAGTAGCATTATGTATAGAGTAGTATTAGTATGAGTAGTAGTATAGTAGTAGTAAGTAGTAGTAGGATCTGCACAGTAGTAGCAGTATAGTATAGTACGGTTGTAGTAGTAGTATAAGTAGTAGTAGTAGTATCAGCAATAGTAGTAGTAGAGCCGTATGTAAATTAGTTAGGCAGAGTAGTGGCAGTGTTTAATTCTAGTAGGCAGTATACGTAGTAGTAGTAGTTATAGCAGTATTAGGTAGTAGTAGTATAGTGCACCTCTATAGAAGTAGTAGTAGTAGCATAGTAGTAGTATAGTAGTAGGATTATTAGATTAGTAGTATAGTAGTAGTCGTAGTAGTAGTAGTATTACTACTAGTAGGATAGTAGTAGCAGTAGTAGTGTAGTAGTTGTATAGTAGTGTAGTAGTAGTAGCAGCACTGTAGTAGTACAGTGGTTTCTTAGTCGTAGTAGTAGTAGTATTAGTATAGTAGTAATAGCATAACAGGTGAAGTACTAGTAAGTATCAGTATAAGTACTAGTAGCAATAGTAGTAGTAGTAAGCAGGAGTAGTGGCGGGTTTTTTCGTCCTAGTAGCAGTAGTAAGCAGTAAGCAGAGTGAGTATATAGCAGCGTAGCAGTATGGTATTAGACTTTTAGTAGTAGTAGTACACTTAGTAGTAGTAGTAGTAGTATCTTAGTAGTAGTACTAGTAGCACTAGTAGTATAGTAGCAAGGAGTCTTGCATGGTTTTAGTCTAGTAGCGTTATGTAGTATGTAATATTACAGTATTAGTATTAGTAGTAGTAGTAGTAATAGTATTAGTAGTAGTAGTAGTGGCACTACTATAGTAGTAGTAGTAGTAGTATAGTAGTAGTTGTGTAGTATTAGTATTAACAGCCAACAGTAGTAGTATAGTAGATTTTAGTATTAGTAGTGGCAGTGGTTTAGTCTAGTAGCAGCAGTAGTCGAGTAGTAGTAGTAGCAGTTAATTAGTAGTAGTATAGTGTCAGCAATCAGTAGTAGCAGTAGGTAGTAATTATGAGCAGTATTATAGTACAGCCTCGGTGGTGTATTATAGCATTAGTAGTATGGTAGCAGTAGTAGTGTAGTAGTGTAGCCGTAGTAGTAGTAGTAGTAGCAGTGTTTTAGTATAGATCGTAGCGCAGTATGTAGACGCTGTAAGTATAGTATAGCAGAGTTTTTAGTAGTAGCATAGTGTCGTACGTCAGTAGTAGTATAGCAGTAGCAAGGGAGGTAATGGCGTGGTTTTAGTCTGTAGCTAGTACGCAGTAGTACTAGTAGTAGCATAGTAGCGCAGTAGTAGTAGTAGCAGTTGGGTTTTAGTAGTAGTAAGACTAGCACTAGTAAAGTAGTTAAGCAGGATTATGGCAAGCGACAGGTGCTTAGTGGGTAAGAGCGTTGGCCATTCGAAGGTCGCTGGTTCTAATCCCCAGCCACTAGTGGAAAATCTGTGTGGAGTTGCCCTTAGCAAGGCAACTTAGCCCTACATTGCTCCGTAAGTCGCTCTGGATAAGAGCGTCTGCTATGACTTTAATGTATGTAAATGTCAGTAGTAGTATAGCAGTACCATACAGTAGCATAGCACATACAGTAGTAGCATATTGAGGCAGTAGCATATTACGCAGTAGCAGTAGTACAGATAGTAGTAATGCATTAGCTAGAGTACTTAGTAAGTTAGCAGAGTAGTGGCAGTGTTTAGTTCATAGTAGCAGTAGTACTGTAAGTAGCAGTAGTACTAGCACAAGTAGTCGGAGCAGTGGTTTTAGTAGTAGTATACTCTCAACATAGTAGTAAGTAGCAGGAGTGAGGTCAGGTTTTTAGTCATGGTAGCACAGTAAGTAGAGTAAGTAGCAGTATAGTAGTAAGTAATAATAGTGTGTATGCAGTTTATAGTAGTAGTAGTCGTAGTAGCACTAGTAGTGTATAGCAGTAGTATGTAAGTAGTCAGTAGTAATCACAACAGTCGTAGTGGTAGTAGTAGTAGTGGCATGGTTTAGTCTAGTAGCAGCAGTAGTAGTTAGTAGATCGAATTTTAAAGTAGTAGTAGCAGTATAGTAGAGTAGTATATTAGTAGCACTGTATTAGTGGAGCTTAGTAGACTAGTAGTAAGTAGTAGTATAGTAGTTATAATATAGCACTAGTAGTGGTAGTAAGCGGGATAGTGGCAGTGGTTTTAGTCATAGTAGTAGTAGTAGTAGTAGATGCAGTATTAGTAAGTAGTAGTAATTCGTAGTACACGAGTATGTAGTAGTATAGTATTGGCGCTAGTATAGTAGTAGTAGTAGTAGTAGTCGTAGTAGTAGTAATCAGCACTACTAGGTTAGTAGTAGTAGTAATATATACAGTAGTAGTAATAGTAGCACTAGTAGTATTAGTGCAGAGTAGTGGCCGTGGTTTTAGCATAGTTAGCAGTAGTATTAGTAGTAGTAGGAGTACCGTAATTAAGTATTAGTAGTATAGTAGTAGCACTAGTATAGTAGTATTAGTATTAGATGGCACTAGTAGTAGTAGTAGTAGTGTAGTAGTATAGTATAATAGTATATCAGCACTAGTAGTAGTAGTATAGTAAGTAATATTAGTAGTAGTAGTATATGTAGCACTAGTAGTAGTAGTAGCAGGAGTAGTGGCATGGTTTTGTAGTCATGTAGCAGTGTGTAGTAGCAGCATAGTAGTAGTAGCACAGTAGTAGTAGCATTGGTTTTAAGTCGTAGTAGTAGTAGTATGGTAGTTAGTAATAGTAGCACTATAATAGTAGTAGTAGTAGAAAATATAGTATAGTAGTAGTGCAGATTAGTACAGTAGTTAGTGTGCCTATGTAGTTGTAGTACTATAGTAGTAGTAGTAGTAGTAGCATTAGTAGTAGCAGCAGTAGAGCAGCAGTGGTTTAATCGTAGTAAGTATAGTAATAGTAGCACTATAGTAGTATAAGTGCGTAGTAGTGTAGCATATTGTAGTAGTAGAATAGTAGTATTAGCAGTATTAGTAGTAGTGGCATAGTAGTAGTAGTCGTAGCACCTGGGTAGTAGAGTAGTAGCAGCAGTATTACAGTAGTGTAGTATTATAATAGTACACTAGTTTAGTAGTAGCAGGAGTGGTGGCAGTTGTTTTTAGTCATGTAGCAGTATTGGTAATAGTCGTAGTAGTAGTAGTAGTTAGCATATGTATAGTCGTAGTAGTAGTAGCAGTATGTAGTAGTGTGTATAGTAGCACAGTATAGTAGTAGGCAGTTAGTAGTAGTAGTAGAAGTATATAGTTCGCATATTCGTAACGTATAGTTTAGTAGCCTAGTAGTAGTATTAGCCGTAGTAGTAGTAGTAGTCGTAGTAGTAGTCGTAGTAATATAGTCTACTAGTAGTAACACTGGTAATTATAGTAGCGCAGTATTAGTCAGTAGTAGTCAGTATAGTAAATAGTGCACTAGATTGGTAGTAGCGGCATAGTGCAGTGGTTTTAGATCAAGTACAGTAGTAGTAGTATTAGTCTAGTAGTCATTATTAAGTATAGTAGTAGTAGTATAGTAGTATTGGCCCTAGTATAGTAGTAGTGTAGTATAAGTATGAGTAGTTAGGCAAAAGTAGTATAGTAGTGTAGTTAGTAGTATAGTAGGATACCATGTAGTAGTGGTTAGCAGTAGTAGTGGCAGTGGTTTAGTCATGTAGCACAGCAGCATTAGTAGTATAGTAGCAGTAGTATAGTACATGTAGCACTAGTATTAGTAGTAGTAGTAGTAGTAGTATTACAGTAGTAGCACTAGTATTAGTAGTATTGTATAGTAGCAGTAGTAGTAGGTGTAGTAGCATTATTAGTATAGTAGTAGTAGCACTAGTAGTAGTAGTAGTCAGTAGCAGTAGTAGGTGTAGTACAGCCAACAGAGTATAATAGCAGTAGTAGTAGTAAGTAGTAGTAGTAATCATTTAGCAGGAGTAGTAGATATTAGTTAGTAGTAGTAGCCGTAAGTAGTATAGTAGTAGCTGTATTAGTAGTAGTAGAAGTGTAGTAGCAGTCATTAAGAAGCGTTGTATGTTAGTAAATAGTCGCCTAAGTAGTAGCAGTAACAGAGTAGTAGTAGTTGTGTAGTAGCAAGTATTAGTAGTATGAGTATCAGTAGCTAATGTAGTAAAGCAGTTGCAGTGTAGCAGTATTAGTAGATAACTAATAGCAACATACTTTTACTGCTACTTAACTATTTCAAATGTACTGTACCTGTATTAACTATTATACATATGTTAACTGATGTTAACTCCAACCCATCCCCTCTGCACAGATTAAACCCTCTTCAATATACGACTATATAGTAGTAGTAGTAGTATTGCAGTCGTACTGTTTTGTGTATAGTAGTATAGTAAATGCAGTAGTAACCCTGTGTTTGTTTAGTAAGTAGCTAGTAGTAGAGGTATTGCGTAGTGCCATTTGTTTGGTCTAGTATTAGTATAGTAGTATTGGTATTGCGTGTACCTGTGGTTGTGTAAGTATTGTAAGTAGTAGTAAGTAAGTAAGTAGTAGTAAGTACCTGTGGTTTGGTGTGTAGTAGTATGTATGTAGTAAGTAAGTAGTATTAGTAGTAGTAGTAGTACCTGTGTGTTGTTGTAGTCGTAGCAACCAACGGAAGATGTCAACTAGGATAGCCCCACAAGAGCCTCTGCCATCAGCAAATGCCCAGGGATTCTGGGTACACTGTCCGCGAAAAATGGATTAATAATGTGGAGTCGGGGTTATAGCTACACTCACCTGTTTTCCGGAAAATGTCTGCAGTGGGAATTAGAGGTCAGGGGTGAGAGATTAAAAACTCACCGTTCAGAAATTCTGGCAGGTGGGATTATGAGGGTCGGGTTAGAGATGAACCCCCCTGTTCAGGAAAATTTCTGGCAGTTGGATTTAAGGTTCAGGGGTTTAAGTTAAACCACCCTTTTCAGAAAATTCTGGCCGTGGATTAGAGGTCAGGGGTTTAGAGATTAAACTCACCTGTTCAGGAACATGTCTGGCGTGGGGGATTAGAGGTCAGGGGTTTAGAGATTAAACTCTCACCTGTTTCCGGAAAAGGTCTGGCAGTGGGATTAGAGGTCAGGGGTTTAGAGATTAAACCCACCGTTCATGAATGTCCTGAGCAGTGGAGTAGAGGTCATGGTTAGAGATTAACCCACCTTTTCAGGAAACTGTCTGTCAGTGGGATTAGAGGTCAGGGGTTCGAAATTAAACTCACCTGTTCGGACATGTCTGGCAGTGGGATTAGAGCCTAGGGGTGTGAGATACACCCACCTGTTCAGAAAATGTCTGGCCGTGGGATAGAGGTCAGGGGTTGAGATTAAACTCACCTTGTTTTCAGGAAAATGTCTAGGGCCTTTGGGGGTTTTTGAGATTAAACTCACCTTTTTAGGAAAAAGGGCTGGCAGTGGGATTAGAGGTCAGGGGGGTTGAGGTAAATCAACCCGGTTTAGGAAATGTTGGCAGTGGGGTTAGAGGTCAGGGGTTTTTGATTTTAAAATCCCTGTTTTAGGAAAATTTCTTCATGGGAATTTTGAGGTAGGGTTAGAAAACCAACCTTTTTTAGGAAAAAGGGCTGGCGTGGGTTGGGTTAGGGGTTTTGGTTTTTAAAACCCATTTTTTAGGAAAAATTTTTGGCAGTGGGATTAGAAAGGGCGGGGGTTAGAGATTTAAAATCAAACCCGTTTTGGAAAAGTTTTTGGCAGTGGAATTTTGAGGGAGGGGTTAGATATTAACCCACCTTTTTCAAAGGGAAAATTCTGGGCAGTGGGATTAGAGGGTTTGGGGGGTTAAAAAAGGGTTAAACCCCGGGTTTAGGAAAATTCTGGGAGTGGGAATTTAAGGGCAGGGGTTAGCGGTTTTAAATCACCTGTTTTAGGGAAAAATTTTTGGCATTTGGGGTTAAAAGGGGGCAGGGGTTAGGGGATTAAACTTCCTTTTCGGAAAAAGTCTGGGCCGTGGGAATGAGGGCAGGGGTTTTGAAGATTAAAATCACCTTTTTAGGAAAATTTTTGGGGAAATGGGATTAGGGGGTCGGGGGTTGAGATTAAACCCCCCCTGGTTTAGGAAATGTCCCGGCAGTTTGGGATTGAGGCCGGGGGTTTGAGATTAAACCCCCCTGTTTTTGGAAAGTCTGGCCCGGGGATTTTTGAGGTGGGGTTAGAGATTAAACTTTACCTGGGTTTAGGAAAATGTTTTGGGGAGTTATAGAGAGGGCCAAAGGGGTTTAAAAAGTGGAAAAAACCAACCGGGCAAAAAAAGGGAAAAGCCTGGGCAGGGGGAAGAAAGGCTGGGGGGGGGGTTTTAAAAAATGGGTTAAAATAAACCCGTTTTAAGGGAAAAAGTCTTTTGGGGAGTGGGAAATTAAAAGGTCAGGGGGTTGAAAATTTTTAAAAAATTCCTGTTAGGGAAAAAAGTTGGCATTTTGGGAAAAAGAGGGGAGGGGTTTTGAGATTAAACTCCCCCGTTTAGGAAAATTTTCTGGGAGGGGATTAGAGGTCAAAGGGGGTTTGAGATTCAACTCAACCCGTTCAGGGAAAATGTCTGGGAGTGGGATTAAGGGCGGGTTAGAGATTTTTCTTTACCCGTTAAAGGGAAAATTTTTTGGGAGTGGGGTTATAGGTCCGGGGGTTTTGAGGGGGTTTAAAAATCAGACTCCCTGTCCGGGAAAATTTTTTGGGGATGGGGGGTAAGTTGTCCCCCTCCGGAACGCGGTTGGGGACGATCCCCATGACAGAAGGGAGTTAAAACCGAAAACCCCCGCATGACGTAAACAAGCGAAAAAAATGGCTTCCCAGCTCCCGGGGCCAGACGCCCCTGAAAGATTTTTCCTGTCCCCATGGATTTTAAATTTTGGCCTGGTTTTTCTTTTAACTTTTGTCCCTGACCGGGGTGCCCAACCCCCACCAGGAAAACCCCCGAACCCCCCCCGTCCCCTCTGAAGCGCTGCCCTGTTAAAAACCCCTGTTCCCCTCCTTTTTCCACCTGTCGGCCCCGTGATCACCCCAGTAAAACCCCCGGGGGGGCCCCCTTTTCCCCCCCAGCAGACCCCCCAATTTTCCCCCTTTCCATCTTTCCTTAAACCCTTTTTCCTAACTCCCCCAGCTGATCTTGGTTCTGTCTTTTGGGGGCCTCCGCAGGGCCCCGGGCCAAACCTTTTTTAAAGTCCCCCAGCACAGTGGGGCCCAAAGGGGGTTCCCGTAGGTCCGCCTCCCCTAGAGTCAGCAGGCTGAGGCCATCCACACGGTGTTTAGAACACAGCAGCTCCACATACTGCCCAAACCCCTCCTGCTTCAGCCAGCCAGACACCTGCTTACTGCTCCAAGTACTAACACTACTCTGAGACACCGCCATAGCATACCTCCCTCTGAGAGAGAGAGAGGGAGAGAGAGAGAGAGAGAGAGAGAGCATTAATACAGGGGTAACACAAAGGCAATGTCAATGTAACAACAGGCCTGATTTGTTCTGGGAAGACAGCATTAAGTCACAGAAGCCAGTCAGAGCACAGATCGACCACATTCAGTATATACTCATCATTGGCTTAGACCACCAGCTCCATTCAAACTAGACAGTATCAGACACTGAGACACTGAAAAACAGCTGCTATCTCAAGGCCATCAGACTGTTAAATAATCACCACCAGCCCGCCTCCGCCCAGTACCCTGCCCTGAAACTTAGTCACTGTCACTAGCCGGCTACCACCCAGTACCCTGCCCTGAACTTAGTCACTGTCACTAGCCGGCTACCACCCAGTACCCTGCCCTGAACTTAGTCACTGTCACTAGCCGACTACCACCCAGTACCCTGCCCTGAACTTAGTCACTGTCACTAGCCGGCTACCACCCGGTACCCTGCCCTGAACTTAGTCACTGTCACTAGCCGGCCTCCACCCAGTACCCTTGCCCTGAACTTAGTCACTGTCACTAGCCGGCTACCACCCGGTACCCCTGCCCTGAACTTAGTCACTGTCACTAGCCGGCTACCACCCGGTACCCTGCCCTGAACTTAGTCACTGTCTCTAGCCGGCTACCACCCAGTACCCTGCCCTGAACTTAGTCACTGTCACTAGCCGGCTACCACCCGGTACCCCTGCCCTGAACTTAGTCACTGTCACTAGCCGGCTACCACCCGGTACCCTGCCCTGAACTTAGTCACTGTCTCTAGCCGGCTACCACCCAGTACCCTGCCCTGAACTTAGTCACTGTCACTAGCCGGCTACCACCCGGTACCCTGCCCTGAACTTAGTCACTGTCACTAGCCGGCTACCACCCAGTACCCTGCCCTGAACTTAGTCACTGTCACTAGCCGGCTACCACCCGGTTACTCTACCATAAACCTTTAGAGGCTGCTGCCCAATGTACATAGCATGGAACACTGGTCACTTTAATAATGTTTAAATAATGTTTAGATTTTGTTTGACCCATTTCATATGTATATACTGTATTTTAGTCAAGTCCTATCCTATTCAACTATTGCTGTACATATTCTATTCTATCCTACGTATTCTACAGATGTCCTATATATTCTATCCACATACTGTCCATAATGTCTACACATTCCATCACATATTCAGTGGGGAGAACAAGTATTTGATACACTGCCGATTTTGCAGGTTTCCCTACTTACAAAGCATGTAGAGGTCTGTAATTTTTATCATAGGGGCTATCTTCTATGGGCTATCTTCTGTAAATCCCCCTACCTTGTCACAACACAACTGATTGGCTGAAACACATTAAGAAGGAAAGAAATTCCACAAATGAACCTTTAACAAGGCACATCTGTTAATTGAAATGCATTCCAGGTGACTACCTCATGAAGCTGGTTGAGAGAATGCCAAGAGAGTGCAAAGATGTCATCAAGGCAAAGGGTGGCTATTTGAAGAATCTCAAATATAAAATATATTTTCATTTGTTAACACTTTTTTGGTTACTACATGATTCCATATAAGTTATTTCATAGTTTTGATGTCTTCACTATTATTCTACAATGTAGAAAATAGTAAAAATAAAGAAAAACCCTTGAATGAGTAGGTGTGTCCAAACCTTTGACTGGTAGTGTATATATACATATACAGTGGGGAGAACAAGTTTTTGATACACTGCCGATTTTGCAGGTTTTCCTACTTACAAAGCATTTAGAGGTCTGTAATTTTTTATCATAGGTACACTTGAAGGTCAGTCAATCCAGACATGAAGGTCAGTCAATCCGGAAAATTTCAAGAACTTTGAAAGTTTCTTCAAGTGCAGTCGCAAAAAACATCAAGCGCTATGATGAAACTGGCTCTCATGAGGACCGCCACAGGAATGGAAGAACCCAGAGTTACCTCTGCTGCAGAGGATACATTTATTAGAGTTACCAGCCTCAGAAATTGCAGCCCAAATAAATGCTTCACAGAGTTCAAGTCACAGACACATCTCAACATCAACTGTTCAGAGGAGACTGTGTGAATCAGGCCTTCATGGACGAATTGCTGCAAAGAAACCATTACTAAGTGACACCAATAAGAAGAAGAGACCTACTTGGGCCAAGAAACACGAGCAATGGAAATTAGACCGGTGGAAATTTGTCCTTTGGTATGGAGTCCAAATTGGAGATTTTTAGTTCCATCCGCCGTGACTTTGTGAGACGCGGTGTGGGTGAATGGATGATCTCTGCATGTGTAGTTCCCACCGTAAAGCATGGAGGAGGAGGTGTTATGGTGTGGGGGTGCTTTGCTGGTGACGCTGTCTGTGATTTCTTTAACCAGCATGGCTACCACAGTATTCTGCAGCGATACGCCATTCCATCTGGTTTGGGCTTAGTGGGATTATCATTTGTTTTTCAACAGGACAATGACCCAACACACCTCCAGGCTGTGTAAAGGCTATTTTGCCAAGAAGGAGAGTGATGGAGTGCTGCATCAGATGACCTGGCCTCCACAATCCCCCGACCTCAACCCAATTGAGATGGTTTGGGATGAGTCGGACAGCAGAGTCAAGGAAAAGCAGCCAACAAGTGCTCAGCATATGTGGGAACTCCTTCAAGACTGTTGGAAAAGCATTCCAGGTGAAGCTGGTTGAGGGAATGCCAAGAGTGTGCAAAGCTGTCAAGGCAAAGGGTGGCTATTTGAAGGGTCTCAAATATAAAATATATCTTGATTTGTTTAACACTTTTTTGATTACTACATGATTCCATATGTGTTATTTCATAGTTTTGATGTCTTCACTATTATTCTACAATGTAGAAAATAGTACAAATAAAGAAAAACCCTTGAATGAGTAGGTGTGTCCAAACTTTTGACTGGTACTAAATATATTTATTTTCCAGTCTCTGACATTGCTCGTCCTAATATTTGTATTTCTTAATTCCATTCTTTTACTTTTTAGATGTGTGTGTATTGTTGTGAATTGTTAGATATTACTGCACTGTTGGAGCTAGGAACACAAGCATTCCGCTACACCCACAATAACATCTGCTAAATATGTGTATGTGATCAATAACATCTGCTAAATATGTGTATGGACCAATAACATCTGTTAAATATGTGTATGGACCAATAACATCTGCTAAATATGTGTATGGACCAATAACATCTGTTAAATATGTGTATGGACCAATAACATCTGCTAAATATGTGACCAATAACATCTGTTAAATATGTATTTGGACCAATAACATCTGCTAAATATGTGTATGGACCAATAACATCTGTTAAATATGTGTATGGACCAATAACATCTGCTAAATATGTGTATGGACGAATAACATCTGCTAAATATGTGTATGGATCAATAACATCTGCTAAATATGTGTATGGACCAATAACATCTGCTAAATATGTGACCAATAACATCTGTTAAAATATGTATTTGGACCAATAACATCTGCTAAATATGTGTATGGACCAATAACATCTGCTAAATATGTGTATGGACCAATAACATCTGTTAAATATGTGTATGGACCAATAACATCTGCTAAATATGTGACCAATAACATCTGTTAAATATGTATTTGGACCAATAACATCTG
Source organism: Coregonus sp. 'balchen' (assembly GCA_902810595.1). Taxonomy (NCBI): domain Eukaryota; kingdom Metazoa; phylum Chordata; class Actinopteri; order Salmoniformes; family Salmonidae; genus Coregonus; species Coregonus sp. 'balchen'. The sequence goes on along the minus strand of LR778253.1, from coordinate 561,446 downwards.
CTAAATATGTGTATGGACCAATAACATCTGTTAAATATGTATTTGGACCAATAACATCTGCTAAATATGTGTATGGATCAATAACATCTGCTAAATATGTGTATGGACCAATAACATCTGCTAAATATGTGACCAATAACATCTGTTAAATATGTATTTGGACCAATAACATCTGCTAAATATGTGTATGGACCAATAACATCTGCTAAATATGTGTATGGACCAATAACATCTGTTAAATATGTGACCAATAACATCTGTTAAATATGTGTATGTGATCAATAACATCTGTTAAATATGTGTATGGACCAATAACATCTGCTAAATATGTGTATGGATCAATAACATATGTTAAATATGTGTATGGACCAATAACATCTGTTAAATATGTGTATGGATCAATAACATCTGCTAAATATGTGTATGGACCAATAACATCTGTTAAATATGTGTATGTGATCAATAACATCTGCTAAATATGTGTATGTGATCAATAACATCTGCTAAATATCTGTATGGACCAATAACATTTGATTTGATTTGAAATGTTTCTTTAGGTCCTACAATAGCGTTGTAGTGAGGTCACACTGAGGTCCAAAACTATTAGAAAGTGACACATTTGTTTTGACTCTGTACTCTAGCACTGTGGATTTGAAATGATACAATTACTTTGAGGTTAAAGTACAGCCTGTCAGCTTTCATTTGAGGGTATTTTAATCTATATCGGGGAACCGTTTAGAAATTACAGCACTTTTTGTACATACAGATATGGCATCTTATTTCGATCATGCTTTTATTGCAGAAAGTTTTCCTCCTCAGCAGGAAAATGCAAATGGTGCCTGTTTTGCATGTTATTTTGGCATTAATACATGTCACATATCAGTTTGCAAACAATGTAATACAATTAATATATATCTTTCAGTTAATTGCCGCATACACACTTGTTCTCTTTTTTTGCTTTCTTGAGTAAGGCAGCTCCAAAATGCAGGTGTTTCAGCCTAGCTCAGTGCTTTTCTGTGGTGGTGTTTCAGCCTAGCTCAGTGCTTTCTGTGGTGGTGTTTCAGCCTAGCTCAGTGCTTTTTGTGGTGGTGTTTCAGCCTAGCTCAGTGCTTTCTGTGGTGGTGTTTCAGCCTAGCTCAGTGCTTTTTGTGGTGGTGTTTCAGCCTAGCTCAGTGCTTTCTGTGGTGGTGTTTCAGCCTAGCTCAGTGCTTTCTGTGGTGGTGGGGCAGCCAGCTCAGTGCTTCTGTGGTGGTGTTTCAGCCCAGCTCAGTGCTTTCTGTGGTGGTGGGGCAGCCAGCTCAGTGCTTTCTGTGGTGGTGTTTCAGCCCAGCTCAGTGCTTTCTGTGGTGGTGTTTCAGCCCAGCTCAGTGCTTTCTGTGGTGGTGGGGCAGCCAGCTCAGTGCTTTCTGTGGTGGTGTTTTCAGCCCAGCTCAGTGCTTTCTGTGGTGGTGTTTCAGCCTAGCTCAGTGCTTTCTGTGGTGGTGTTTCAGCCTAGCTCAGTTCTTTTTGTGGTGGTGGGGCAGCCAGCTCAGTGCTTTTTGTGGTGGTGTTTCAGCCTAGCTCAGTGCTTTTTGTGGTGGTGGGGCAGCCAGCTCAGTGCTTTCTGTGGTGGTGTTTCAGCCTAGCTCAGTGCTTTCTGTGGTGGTGTTTCAGCCTAGCTCAGTGCTTTCTCTGGTGGTGTTTCAGCCTAGCTCAGTGCTTTCTGTGGTGGTGGGGCAGCCAGCTCAGTGCTTTCTGTGGTGGTGTTTCAGCCTAGCTCAGTGCTTTCTGTGGTGGTGTTTCAGCCTAGCTCAGTGCTTTCTGTGGTGGTGTTTCAGCCTAGCTCAGTGCTTTCTGTGGTGGTGTTTCAGCCTAGCTCAGTGTTTTCTGTGGTGGTGTTTCAGCCTAGCTCAGTGCTTTCTGTGGTGGTGTTTCAGCCTAGCTCAGTGCTTTCTGTGGTGGTGTTTCAGCCTAGCTCAGTGCTTTCTGTGGTGGTGTTTCAGCCTAGCTCAGAGCTTTCTGTGGTGGTGGGGCAGCCAGTGGAACATACAGAGCGTAGGGGTTGGTAATGTTCTCTTGTTGCACTGTGATTGGCTCAGTGTTCTGTCACTCATGGGGACACTACGTCACCGCCAAATCTAAGGGTTGAGCTCGAAAATTCAAGCCCCTTGGGTGAAAGTAATACTAAGTGTATGTTGTGCAGTAAGCTGTTAGTAGCCCATGTGCCTCACCCTAATAATTTGGTCCCTTTCCCCCTCATAATTCAGCCTACTGTTCTGACTTGGTGGTGCACATGTAGCCTATAGCCTGTTTTAGAGAAATGTAATCATCAACTATTGTATTACCAGTACATTACCAGCAGTTAAACTATAGAGTACATTACCATTCAGGTAAACTAGAGAGTACATTACCAGTACCTTACCAGCCAGGTAAACTAGAGAGTACATTACCAGTCAGTTAAACTAGAGAGTACATTACCAGTACCTTACCAGTCAGTTAAACTAGAGAGTACATTACCAATACATTACCAGTCAGTTAAACTAGAGAGTACATTACCAGTCAGTTAAACTAAGAGTTACATTACCAATACATTACCAGCCAGTTAAACTATAGAGTACATTACCAATACATTACCAATCAGTTAAACTAGAGAGTACATTACCAGTCAGTTAAACTAGAGAGTACATTACCAGTCAGTTAAACTAGAGAGTACATTACCAGCCAGTTAAACTAGAGAGTACATTACCAGCCAGTTAAACTAGAGAGTACATTACCAGTACCTTACCAGTCAGTTAAACTAGAGAGTACATTACCAATACATTACCAGTCAGTTAAACTAGAGAGTACATTACCAGTCAGTTAAACTAGAGAGTACATTACCAATACATTACCAGCCAGTTAAACTATAGAGTACATTACCAATACATTACCAATCAGTTAAACTAGAGAGTACATTACCAGTCAGTTAAACTAGAGAGTACATTACCAGCCAGTTAAACTAGAGAGTACATTACCAGTACATTACCAGCCAGTTAAACTAGAGAGTACATTACCAGTACATTACCAGCCAGGTAAACTAGAGAGTACATTACCAGTACATTACCAGCCAGGTAAACTAGAGAGTACATTACCAGCCAGTTAAACTAGAGAGTACATTACCAGCCAGTTAAACTAGAGAGTACATTACCAGTACATTACCAGCCAGTTAAACTAGAGAGTACATTACCAGTACATTACCAGCCAGGTAAACTAGAGAGTACATTACCAGCCAGTTAAACTAGAGAGTACATTACCAGTACATTAACAGACAAGTTAAACTAGGATAGTTAAAAGAGAGTACATTACCAGCCAGTTAACTAGAGAGTACATTACCAGTACATTACCAGCCAGTTAAACTAGAGAGTACATTACCAGTACATTACCAGCCAGTTAAACTAGAGAGTACATTACCAGTACCTTACCAGTCAGTTAAACTATAGAGTACATTACCAATACATTACCAGTCAGTTAAACTATAGAGTACATTACCAATCAGTTAAACTAGAGAGTACATTACCAGTACATTACCAGCCAGGTAAACTAGAGAGTACATTACCAATCAGTTAAACTAGAGAGTACATTACCAGTACATTACCAGCCAGGTAAACTAGAGAGTACATTACCAGTACATTACCAGACAGTTAAACTAGAGAGTACATTACCAGTACATTACCAGCCAGTTAAACTAGAGAGTACATTACCAGTACATTACCAGCCAGTTAAACTAGAGAGTACATTACCAGTACATTACCAGCCAGTTAAACTATAGAGTAGATTACCAGCCAGGTAAACTAGAGAGTACATTACCAGTACATTACCAGCCAGTTAAACTAGAGAGTACATTACCAGTACATTACCAGCCAGGTAAACTAGAGAGTACATTAAAACCCACAGTTAACTAGAGAGTACATTACCAGCCAGTTAAACTAGAGAGTACATTACAGTTTCATTCCAGCCAGTTAAACTAGAGAGTAATTACCAGGCCAGTTAAACTAGAGAGTACATTACCAGCCAGTTAAACTAGAGAGTACATTACAGTACATTACCAGCCAGGTTTAAAATAGAGAGTACATTTCCAGTCAGTAAACTAGAGAGACATTACCAGGTACTACTTACCAGCAGTAACTTAGGTACATTCAGTACCTTACCATTCAGTTAAACTAGAGAGTACATTACCAGTCAGTTAAACTAGAGAGTACATTACCAGTCAGTTAAACTAGAGAGTACATTACCAGTACCTTACCAGCCAGTTAAACTATAGAGTACATTACCAGTACATTACCAGCCAGTTAAACTAGAGAGAACATTACCAGCCAGTTAAACTATAGCGTACATTACCAGCCAGGTAAACTAGAGAGTACATTACCAGCCAGGTAAACTATAGAGTACATTACCAATCAGTTAAACTAGAGAGTACATTACCAGTACCTTACCAGCCAGTTAAAATAGAGAGTACATTACCAATCAGTTAAACTAGAGAGCACATTACCAATACATTACCATTCAGTTAAACTAGAGAGCACATTACCAGTACATTACCAGCCAGTTAAACTAGAGAGTACATTACCAGTACATTACCAGCCATTTAAACTAGAGAGTACATTACCAGCCAGGTAAACTAGAGAGTACATTACCAGCCAGTAAACTAGAGAGTACATTACCAGCCAGTTAAACTAGAGAGTACATTACCAGTACATTACCAGCCAGGTAAACTAGAGAGTACATTACCAGTCAGTTAAACTAGAGAGCACATTACCAGTACATTACCAGCCAGGTAAACTAGAGAGTACATTACCAGTACATTACCAGCCAGTTAAACTAGAGAGTACATTACCAGCCAGGTAAACTAGAGAGTACATTACCAGTACCTTACCAGCCAGTTAAACTGTAGTACATTACCAATACATTACCAGTCAGTTAAACTAGAGAGTACATTACCAATCAGTTAAACTAGAGAGTACATTACCAGTACATTACCAGCCATTTAAACTAGAGAGTACATTACCAGTACATTCCCAGCCAGTTAAACTAGAGAGTACATTACCAGTACATTCCCAGCCAGTTAAACTAGAGAGTACATTACCAATCAGGTAAACTAGAGAGTACATTACCAGTCAGTTAAACTAGAGAGCACATTACCAGTACATTACCAGCCAGTTAAACTATAGAGTACATTAGCAGTACATTACCAGCCAGGTAAACTAGAGAGTACATTACCAGCCAGTTAAACTAGAGAGTACATTACCAGTACATTACCAGCCAGGTAAACTAGAGAGTACATTACCAGCCAGTTAAACTAGAGAGTCCATTACCAGCCAGGTAAACTAGAGAGTACATTACCAGTACCTTACCAGCCAGTTAAACTGTAGTACATTACCAATACATTACCAGCCATTTAAACTAGAGAGTACATTACCAATCAGTTAAACTAGAGAGTACATTACCAGTACCTTACCAGCCAGTTAAACTGTAGTACATTACCAATACATTACCAGCCAGTTAAACTATAGTACATTACCAATACATTACTCTTACCAGTACATTACCAGTCAGTTAAACTACTGAGCAAATTACCAGTACATTATCAATCAGTTAAACTAGAGAGTACATTACCAGCCAGTTAAACTAGAGTATATTACCAGTACTTTACCAGTCAGTTAAACTAGAGAGTACATTATCAGCCAGTTAAACTATAGAGTACATTACCAGTACATTATCAATCAGTTAAACTAGAGAGTACATTACCAGCCAGTTAAACTATAGAGTACATTACCAGTACATTATCAATCAGTTAAACTAGAGAGTACATTACCAGTCAGTTAAACTAGAGAGTACATTAACAGTACATTACCAGCCATTTAAACTAGAGAGTACATTACCAGCCAGTTAAACTGAGAGTACATTACCAAGTCCCTTTCCTCTTGTGAAGCAACCAGTCCTTTGCTTACAGCACACCAGTTTCATATCCAAGGTCGTTGGAACTAACAGTGAGTAAGCCCTACGTATAGAGACAGATAGGTGCTTTTCTCCGTATCAGGGACTTTTCCTACTGAGTCGTATCTAGGAGAGTACTTATAAACCAATGTGGACAGAGTCTACCACTGTCATGATCAAACCTTCGGGCAACAGAAACTCAGAGAACACCACTGACAACAGCATTGTTAGTAAAAAACGTGTTGTGGTAAATGAGAAATACATTGAGTATTCATCGTGTTTAGAATAAATAGCCTTGACCTCCCTTGGCTCTGGGTATACTCAGTAAATAGGTGGCGGTAATTGAGCCATTTAAGTGGGTGACAACCATCATGAACACCCAGAAGAAGAAGACTTTGACGTCAATAGGTGCGACTAGAGTGTTATTGATGGGTAAGCAGAGAGGGGGGTTGGAGTGAATACACTTCAGGTTAGCTATGAATTCACGATTCAGTAATTTAATGCCAAATGAATACTGTAATTCCAGCGACGTGGGGCTAGTGGTGCTATTCTGGATAGTGTACAGTCCGTTAGCTACGAGATGCACCAGCAGGTAGATAAAGGTACGTAACCGTTTTCACAAGAGACAGACCATTGGTTCCATTATTAGGAACGTAACTTATCCAAAGTACCAGACCATTTTCTAGAGTACATATATGTTAAACTGAAGTTTGTTATGAGCAGTTAATGGTTTCTGACAGGCCTAAAGTACGTTTTGATTTAAAAAAATTCTTACCAGACATTCAGATGTATACGAGCAAATAACAAAAAACAGATGACATCGTGTAATGGGGTTCAAAACAAGAATTAAGTAAAAGTATTGCAGTACTAAGTATTCAGGTTAACTAGAGGTAATTCCAGTAATTTAACCAGGTAATAGAGAGCTTACCCAAATAAATAAGTCAAGCCGGTAAATAGGGTAATACCAACCTTTTTAAATTCATTCCAAACATTGGTTAAAGGGTAACCTTTTTTTTGGATTAATTCCAGTTTTAAGGTTTGTGAAAAAAATTCAACCATCCATTTTTTAAAAAATTTTTTCCCCCCCAAAAGTCGTTAATAGGGGAAAATCTTTCTTTAAAAGGTAACCGGAAAAAGAGAAATTTGATTTCCCTCGTTCGGGCTTGCCTTCTATAAATTAAAACATTTTAAAAGTTTTTGGGGGGACTTTTTTGGGGGGTTTAAGAAAAATAGTTTTGAGGACAACCCAAATTTAAAAAAAGGTTTAAATTTCCGGGGTTAATATAGTAAAAAATTTTTTTTAAAAAAAAGGTTTAAATTTTTAAATGAGGTTTAAAGTTTTTGGGGTTTGTGAGAATTTTTTTTAGGGGTTTTCCAACGGTTTTGGGAAAAAATGGTTGCTAAAAGGGTAGGGTTCCCCCCGTATAGGACCCCCTTTAGGACCGGGGGGGTTTCCGTAAATTTTTTAATGCCCCGTATGAAAACCCCCCAAAACCCCTGCCCCCCAGATTTTTTTAAAAAACGGGGGTGTAAGTGATTAAAAAAACCCGGTTTGAAAAAAACCCCCGCCCCCGGCTTTGGGTGTATTGCTCGTAGGTGGGTTGACATTTAAATTGGGGGAATTTTTCCCCCAAAAAGGGGTTCTGGGTTTTGGGATAAGGTTTTTGGGGGTTTTTTTGGGGGGGGGGAAAAACCGGGGCCTTTTCCCCCCCCTTTTCCCCCTAAATTGGGAACCAGGGGACCGGGGGGTTTTGGGGACGGAGGAAAAATGAAGAAAAAGACCCCCCCCCCCCCCAAAAGGCCCCTTCCTTTTTTAAAAAACTTAGTTTTTTTATTGGGTTGTTATCCCGGGCCAAAATTTTTTTTTTTAAAAAAAAAATCCCAAAAAACCCGTAAACCATTAAAAACAAAAAAAAAACCTGTTTAAGTTTTAAAACAGAAAGTAATTTTTGAATTTTAAAAATTTTTTTTGTTTTATCTCGTTAAACAGAGATACTTCATTCAGTTAAATGAGGTAAAACCAAGTTCCCTCTCTCGTGACCCACAGTCCTTTGCTCTCCAGCACACCCTTCCTCCTAATCCAAAGGTCTGTTGGACCTAAACAGCTGAGTAAGCTCACGTATAGAAGACAAATAGGCTGCTCTCTCCGTATCAGGACCTTTCTCCTACTGATTGGACGTATCTAGGAGATGTACTCTGATAACAATGTTGGCCACACTGATCTACCCTGATCACTGATCAAACCTCGTCAACAGAACTCAGTAGAACCACCACCTGATCAACAGCATTAGTTTAGTAAAAAAACGTGTGTGTGAGTAAGTGAGTAAATACATGATGTTATCATCCGTGTTTAGAAAATAAACTCAGCCTTTGACCTCCCTTGGCTCTGGTGTATACTGCAGTCAAGTAGGTGGCGGTAATGAGCCATTAAAGTTGGTTGACAAACTCAATGAACACCACAGAAGAAGAAGCTTCTGACGTCAATATTGTGCGACCTAGAGTGTTATATGATGGGTAAGCAGAATCGAGGGGGTGTTGGGATGAAATAACTTCAGGTAGCTCATGAAATTCACGACTTTCAGTAATGAATGTCCAAATGAATACTGTAATTCCAGCGACGCTGCGGGCTATGTGGTGCTATTTCTGGCTAGTGTAACATCGTTAGCTACGAGATGCACACAGCAGCTAGTTAGATAGGTAGGTAACGTTATCACAAGCAGACAGACCATTTGGTCCATTATTAGGAACGATAACTTATCAAAGTAGCTAGACATATCTAGATACATATATTGTTTAAACGTGAATAGTTTGTTTATGAGAGTTGTTGGTTACTGCCAGGGCCTAAAATGTACTTTTTGATTTAAAAAAATCTCTACCAGACACTCAGATTGTATACCAGTCAACAAACACAAAAAACAGATGACCATGCTTTGTAATGTTTCTAAAACAAGAAATGTATTAGTAAGAAGTATTTTGGTATATTACTCAATTTCATTAACTTTTTGCTTACTCAGAGTCTTTTAATCAATAATAATAATATGCCATTTAGCAGACGCTTTTATCCAAAGCGACTTACAGTCATGCGTGCATACATTTTTGTGTATGGGTGGTCCCGGGGATCGAACCCACTACCTTGGCGTTACAAGCGCCGTGCTCTACCAGCTGAGCTACAGAGGACCACAATCAAAGTATGAGACCAAATGTTCAGGGCGAGAGGTTACCTTGGTAACGATGCCACTCGACTAGTGCATCTCTTCTCTATCCGTTGAAGCAGCAGACTCAAACTAACATTGAAAAACAACAGCGCTTGTGAAAAAACAATATACACTGAACAAACATATAAATGCAACATGCAACAATTTCAAAGATTTGACTGAGTTACAGTTCATATATCTGTCAATTTATATAAATTCATTAGGCCCTAATCTATGGATTTCACATGACTGGGAATACAGATATGCATCTGTTGGTCACAGATACCTTAAAAAAAAAAAAAGGGGGGGCCTTGTCCCACTCCTCTTCAATGGCTGTGCGAAGTGGATGGATATTGGCGGCACCAGGAACACGCTGTCGTACACGTTGATCCAGAGCATCCCAAACATGCTCAATGGGTGACATGTCTGGTGAGTATCCATGGAAGAACTGGGCCATTTTCAGCTTCCAATAATTGTGTACAGATCCTTGCAACATGGGGCTGATGAATGGCACGACAATGGGCCCGAGGATCTCATCACAGTATCTCTGTGGATTCAAATTGCCACAGATAAAATGCAATTGTATTCGTTGTCCGTAGCTTATGGCTGCCGATACCATAACCCGACCGCCACCATGGGGCACTCTGTTCACAACATTGACATCAGCAAACCACTTGCCCACACGACGCCATCTGCCCAGTACAGTTGAAACCGGAATTCATCCGTGAAGAGTACACTTCTCCAGCGTGCTAGTGGCCATCGGAGGTGAGCATTTGCCCACTGAAGTTGGTTACATCGCCGAACTGCAGTCAGGTCAAGACCCTGGTGAGGACAATGAGCACACAGATGAGCTTCCCTGAGACGGTTTCTGACAGTTTGTGCAAAAATGATTTGGTTGTGCAAACCCACAGTTTCATCAGCTGTTTGGGTGGCTCGTCTCAGACCATCCCGCAGGTGAAGAAGCCGGATGTGGAGGTCCTGGGCTGGCATGGTTACACGTGGTCTGCAGTTGTGAGGCCAATTGGACGTACTGCCAAATTCTCTAAAACTACGTTGGAGGTGGCTTATGGTAGAGAAATGAAGATTACATTCTCTGAAAACAGGTCTGGTGGACATTCCTGCAGTCAGCATGCCAATTGCACGCTCCCCTTAAAACTTGAGACATTTGTGGCATTGTGTTGTGTGACAAAACTGCACATTTTAGAGTGGCCTTTTATTGTCCCCAGCACAAGCTGCACCTGTGTAATGATCATGCTGTTTAATGAGCTTCTTGATATGCCACACCTGTCAGGTGGATGGATTATCTTGGCAAATGAGAAATGCTCACTAACAGGGATGTAAACAAAGTTGTGCACAAAATTTGAGAGAAATACGCTTGAGAGAAATAAGCTTTTTGTGCGTATGGAACATTTCTGGGATCTTTTATTTCAGCTCATGAAATATGGGACAAACACTTTACATGTTGCGTTTATATTTTTGTTCAGTATAAATAACCAAGAAACGTTCGACTTCCGAGTAAATTAGGCCATTTAAATGTTCACAGCCTCCAGAAATGAATCTATCAGGACTTCACCCTTCCAGCCAGTGCTGCTGCGCGAGGTGGGATATAGGATTTGTTTTTCTTTGTGCAATTAGCAGCTATGAAACAAAACAGAAGAAATACTTTGAAAACAGCTACTGCAGCATTTTTCTAACCCTAACTCACGTGCTCGAACTTGACTTTTGACTATTTTTATTTGCGAATGTAACACTCGTACTGTAGAACCCTGTGAATTGACCACCCGCCAATGTGGTTGGTGAAATAGACATTCTTACCCGTCAATACCTAAATTGATCCGCATTTGGTGGGTGGCAGATGTTAATTTTATGCCCTGGTTACTGCACAGAATGTCGTATTAGTTTGCTAGCTAGCTAGCTAGCAAGTTAGCTGTTGACGTTCAGACAGACTAACTTAGCTAGCTAGTGTCTACTGAGTCTGACAATCAACTGTTTATGTTTACACACGTGTTCGGAGCATGCTAGATAGCTAATTAGCACAGGTGGTCGCCTCTTGTCTGTTTTCCATAAACAAGCGCTGTAAAATGGAGATATGGCCGTGTGGGAAAACTAACCATAACCCTATCAAGGTGTGAATCTATTTAACCTTTGGTTTTTTGAAAATTATTTCTTGCTGATATGAAAGATAAGTTCCTTATGCTTCCAAAACCGTGCCGCAAGCGATGCATGTTCAATGTGAAGTGTAATGTAATGGTCATGAGAGTCATGATCAATGGCTAGCCCATAAGCAGCTTGTTGCTGCTCTGTCATTCAACCTAATAAAGTGAGTGAGATGGTTGTAGCTAGCTAACATATTAATTCATTAATTCATTCAACTTAATAAAGTGACTGAGTAGGGCTGTACATTGCAATAAATACTGACTGTACAAAACATTAGGAACATCTTCCTAATATTGAGTTGCACCCCCTATTGCCCTCGGAACAGCCTCAAGTCGTCGGGGCATGGACTCTACAAGGTGTCGAACGCGTTCCACAGGGATGTTGGCCCATGTTGACTCCAATAGTTGTGTGAAGTTGGCTGGATGTCCTTTGGGTGGTGGACCATTCTTGATACACATTCTGTCACCTCTGATCTCTTGGCCCTCCCACCCCTACGGGAGGGCAGCTCCCCCTCAGCCCAGTCCAAGCTCTCTGTCCTGGCACCCCAATGGTGGAACCATTTCCCCCCTGAAGCTAGGATAGCAGAGTCCCTGCTCATCTTCCGAAAACATCTGAAACCCTACCTCTTCAAATAGTATCCTAAATAATCCCACAGCACCACAGCCCCCCCCCCCCCCCCACCCCCCCAAAAAAGAAAAAAGAAATGCCTTTCGGGAACTAGCACTTAATTTTTTTTCTTACTAGCTCTGGCTTTTCTGATAGCTACGTTATTAAGGAAAAAGGTACTGACTATGCCTGTGATATGTGGTTGTTCCATCTAGCTATCTTAAGATGAATGCACTAACTGTAAGTCGCTCTGGATAAGAGTGTCTGCTAAATGACTAAAATGTAAATTAAATTAAACTGTTGAGAGTGAAAAACTTAGCAGCGTTGCAGTTCTTGACACACTCAAACTGGTGCGCCTGGCACCTACTACCATACCCGGTTCAAAGGCACTTGACTCAGTACCGGTACCCCCTGTATATAGCCTCATTATTGTTATTTTATTGTGTTACTTTTTTTTTTTAAACGTTCGTTATTTAGTAAATATTTTCTTAACTCTTATTTTTCTTAACTGCATTGTTGGTTAAGGGCTTGTAAGTAAGCATTCTTTAACTTGTCTCCTCCCCTTCATCTACACTGATTGAAGTGGATTTAACAAGTGACATCAATAAGGGAGGATAGCTTTAACCTGGATTCACCTGGTCAGTCTATGTCATAGGAATTTCCTAATGTTTTGTCCACCCTTCTGAAGTCTATACATCTACAGTGCGATTTCAACTGATTGTTTTGTCAAATTCGCTCATTATTGACCTTTATTGAATTAATAAAACCATTCATACATTGCTTTGCATTATCTGTTTGCATCCAGTTTTTTCAATGGGGGACTTTTATTTTGAAGGCAAACCGCCTCACGCTAATGTTGTTTATAACACAGACATGGCGGCCCTCCCATTAGGGAGGCATCCGACTAGTGCAGCAGATTGATGAGGGCAGCATAGTAGAAATAGGTAGTAGCCTACAGACTGTTTTTTAAAATCAGATCTTACTCCTTGACTGATATACCTGATGTGGAATAGAGTTCCATGTAGTCATGGCCAATGTAGTACTGTGCACCTCCCATAGTCTCTTCTGGATTTGGGGACTGTGAAGAGACCTCTGGTGGCATGTATTGTGGGGTATGTATGCATGTCCGAGCTGTGTGCCAGTTGCTAAAACAGACAACTTGTGATTTCAACATGTCAATACCAGTCACAAAGGCAAGCAGTGAAGCAGTCAATCTCTCCACCCTGAGCGATTGACATGCATATTATCAATGCTGGCTCTCTGTGTGCATCTAAGGGCCAGCTGTGCTCCTCTGTTCTGAGCCAATTGTAATTTGCCTATGTCCTTCTTTGTGGCATTTGGCCATATGACTGGGCAGTAGTCTCCCAACCATCCAAGAACAGTTTGGTGATCTGACCACACTACTGAACATTAGTCCAGGTGCGACAAAACTAGGTCCTGTAGTACTTGTTTTGTTGATAGCGGTGTCAAGAACGCAGAGCAGCGCTTTATTATGGACAGACCTCTCCCCATCTTAGCTACTGTTGCATCAATATGTTTTGACCATGACAGTTTACAATCCAAGGTTACACCAAGCAGTTTAGTCTCCTCAGCTTGCTCAATTTACACATTATACATTACAAGATTTAGTTGAGGTTTATGGTTTACTGAATGTTTTGTCCCAAATACAATTTTATTAGTTTCTGAAATATTTAGGACTAACTTATTTATTTCCACCCATTCTGAAACTAACTGCAGCTCTTTGTTAAGTGTTGCAGTGATTTCACTTGATGTGGTAGCTGATGTGTACAGTCTTGGTCAAAAGTTTTGAGAATGACACAAATATTAATTTTCACAAAGTCTGCTGCCTCAGTTTTTATGATGGCAATATGCATATACTCCAGAATGTTATGAAGAGTGATCAGATGAATTGCAAAGTCCCTCTTTGCCATGAAAATGAACTTAATCCCCAAAAAAACATGTCCACTTCATTTCAGCCCTGCCACAAAAGGACCAGCTGACATCATGTCAGTGATTATCTCGTTAACACAGGTGAGAGTGTTGACGAGGACAAGGCTGGAGATCACTCTGTCATGCTGATTGAGTTAGAATAACAGACTGGAAGCTTTAAAAGAAGGGTGGTGCTTGAAATCATTGTTCTTCCTCTGTTAACCATGGTTACCTGCAAGGAAACACATGCCGTCATCATTGCTTTGCACAAAAAGGGCTTCACAGGCATGGATATTGCTGCTAGTAAGATTGCACCTAAATCAACCATTTATCGGATCATCAAGAACTTCAAGGAGAGAGGTTCAATTGTTGTGAAGAAGGCTTCAGGGCGCCCAAGAAAGTCCAGCAAGCGCCAGGACCGTCTCCTAAAGTTGATTCAGCTGCGGGATCGGGGCACCACCAGTGCAGAGCTTGCTCAGGAATGGCAGCAGGCAGGTGTGAGTGCATCTGCACGCACAGTGAGGCGAAGACTTTTGGAGGATGGCCTGGTGTCAAGAAGGGCAGCGAGGAAGCCACTTCTCTCCAGGAAAAACATCAGGGACAGACTGATATTCTGCAAAAGGTACAGGGATTGCACTGCTGAGGACTGGGGTAAAGTCATTTTCTCTGATGAATCCCCTTTCCGATTGTATGGGGCATACGGAAAAAAGCTTGTCCGGAGAAAACAAGGTGAGCGCTACCATCAGTCAAGGGAGTGGGCTCACTCACAATTTTGCCTAAGAACACAGCCATGAATAAAGAATGGTACCAACACATCCTCCGAGAGCAACTTCTCCCAACCATCCAAGAACAGTTTGGTGACGAACAATGCCTTTTCCAGCATGATGGAGCACCTTGCCATAATGCAAACGTGATAACTAAGTGGCTTGGGGAACAAAACATCGACATTTTGGGTCCATGGCCAGGAAACTCCCCAGACCTTAATCCCATTGAGAACTTGTGGTCAATCCTTTAGAGGCGGGTGGACAAACAAAAACCCACAAATTCTGACAAACTCCAAGCATTGATTATGCAAGAATGGGCTGCCATCAGTCAGGATGTGGCCCAGAAGTTAATTGACAGCATGCCAGGGCGGATTGCAGAGGTCTTGAAAAAAAAGGGTCAACACTGCAAATATTGACTCTTTGCATAAACGTAATGTAATTGTCAATAAAAGCCTTTGACTCTTATGGAATGCTTGTAATTATACTTCAGTATACCATAGTAACATCTGACAAAAATATCTAAAAACACTGAAGCAGCAAACTTTGTGAAGACCAATACTTGTGTAATTCTCAAAACTTTTGACCACGACTGTATAGTGTTGAGTCATCAGCATACATAGACACACAGGCTTTACTCAGTGCCAGTGGCATCATTAGTCAAGTTTTAAAAAGTAAGGGGCCTAGACAGCTGCCCTGGGGAATGCCTGACTCTATCTGGATTATGTTGGAGAGGCTTCCAGGACCGACTTTGGGAAACCCTGTGCTAAAATAATAAATTGTTAAATGTAAATGTAAACAAACACTATATAGCCTAAAAACATGGTTAAAACTATAATTGTTATATCATGGATGGTCAGTCATTGCATCCAAAGCATTATGAATTTTAAGTTCTTGCATCCATCTTCAGCTTTTTACCGAAACGGGGGGCGGGGAACTGCTTCGTTATTGTTTAAACTGCTGATTGACGATTTAAAGTCTTGGAATGTATCACCATTTCTCTGGGTTATTCACTGGGTTAATTTACTAGTACAATCGATCTTATTGGCAGCATTTGCATTAAATGCCTAGTGCAGTCAAAAACTTAATTTTCCTGTGTTTTCTATATATTTCCACACTATGAGGAATAATACTGTGAAATTCAAAAAATTATGATAATGCCCTTTGGTGGGATGGAGTTTTGGACGTGCCTGGTGACATCACCAGGCGGTAAATTAGTTAATAAACCAATAAGAAAGATCGTTCCAAACCTCTCTGCCAATAACAGCTAGTTCTTCCCATTTTAATTGAAAACAATCACGGTAAGGTACTTAATTAAATCCCAGAAATGATTTGATATTGAGATAAAAACGTCTGCATTGGACCTTTTAGATAAATGTGAAGTTAACCCGAGATTGTTTAGTTTATAATGATCTCTTACTTTTCCCCATTTGAACAGATACAAGCAAGAAAGGAGGCAAGAAGAAGGGTGGTTCCATGCAGACTGTATCCTCCCAGTTCAGGGTGAGCTTTTGACATGTGTATTTTCAGTCCTTCAAATAGTGCATTGATTATCATAAATTACTAATGAAAACATGGTTTGTAACCCTCTTACAGGAGAACTTGGGCAAGCTGATGACCAACTTGAGGAGCACTCATCCTCACTTTGTGCGCTGCCTGATCCCCAACGAGTCAATGACTCCAGGTACAAGAAATATTGAGTTAAATATTATATGTTATCAGTAATCCTAACGAGCACACTCTTGAACCAGTTTCTGAGTATTAAAAGAGACTTGGTTTGTTTTTCCAGGTCTGATGGAGAACTTCCTGGTTATCCACCAGCTCAGGTGTAACGGTGTACTGGAGGGTATCAGGATCTGCAGGAAGGGCTTCCCCAGCAGAATCATCTATGCTGACTTCAAGCAGAGGTACACACACATTCACATTACATTTACATTTGTGTCATTTAGCAGATGCTGTTGTCCAGCAGCATGACACCCTGCTTCCCACTGCTGGCTTGCCTCTGAAGCTAAGCAGGGTTGGTCCTGGATGGGAGACCAGATGCTGCTGGAAGTGGTGTTGGAAGGCCAGTAGAGGGCGCTCTTCCCTCTGCTCTGAGGAGATCCCAATGCGCCAGGGCAGTTAAACGGGTGTCCTGACTCTCTGTGGACATTCAAAATCCCATGGCATGAAACGTAAGAGCGCGGGTGTTATTAACCCCCGGTCTCCTGGCTTCATCTCCAATCTGACCACCTAATCATCCCCTTTCCAATTGGTTCATTCCTCTCCCCTGTAACTATTCCCCAGGTTGTTGCTGGAAATGAGAATGTGTTCTCAGTCAACTCACCTGGTAAAAAATATATCCTTTTCGTACTGGTCCCCCGCACGCACACACAAAACCACGGAAAAGATCTACTCTAAAGGTTTTCCCTGCATGAGAATATGCTTTCCTTTAACGTAATATAACCAACCTATTGCAACTTGACATATGTTAAACATGTCTCCTCATTCAGGTATAAAGTACTGAATGCCAGTGTCATCCCTGAAGGCCAGTTCATGGACAACAAGAAGGCTTCTGAGAAGCTGCTTGGGTCCATTGATGTGAATCACGAGGATTACAAGTTTGGACACACCAAGGTCAGTCAAATACCCCCAGCAAAAGCTGACAACAAAACACAACTTCAATGATCATTTAAACCCTTACCATTCAAAATCTCTCCAGTTGATCTCTCCAGTTGATCTCTCCAGTTGATCTCTCCAGTTGATCTCTCCAGTTGATCTCTCCAGTTGATCTCTCCACCCTGTTAGTCTTTCTTCTTCATGAAGCTAATATAAGAAGGTGGAGAAACATTGTACTGTTGTTTTCTTCAAGTAAAGAAGAGATGAATTAACCTGTGCATTGTGTTACAGTGGTATGGCTGCAGTTATCTGTATCGGTTTACATTATTCATCTACAACTGTACAATACAAATCAAATGTTATTGGTCATATACACATATTTAGCAGATGTTATTGCGGGTGTAGCGAAATGCTTGTGTTCCGAGCTCCAACAGTGCAGTAGTATCTAACAATACACAACAATACACACTAATCTAAAAGTAAAAGAATGGAATTAAGACATTTATAAATATTAGATTGAGCAATGTTGGAGTGGCATTGACTAAAATACAGTAGAATATAATACAGTGTATATATATATATATATATATATATATGAGATGAGTAAAGCAGTATGTAAACATTATTAAAGTGACTAGTGTTCCATTATTAAAGTGGCCAGTGATTCCATGTCTATGTACATAGGGCAGCAGCCTCTAAGGTGCAGGGTTGAGTAACCAGGTGGTAGCCGGCTAGTGATGGATATTTAACAGTCTGATGGCCTTGAGATGTAACCAGGTGGTAGCCGGCTAGTGATGGCTATTTAACAGTCTGATGGCCTTGAGATGTAACCAGGTGGTAGCCGGCTAGTGATGGCTATTTAACAGTCTGATGGCCTTGAGATATACCTTACAACTTATGAACACACTATCCCATGGTCTGTTTGTGGTGTTGTTCCTCTCTTTTGATTGAAACTTTCTATCTGCCACCATCTGACTGGCTCCCTAATTGACCATGTTTACATGTGGCTCAGGTGTTCTTCAAAGCCGGTCTGCTGGGTGTCCTGGAGGAGATGAGAGATGAGAAGCTGGCCTCTCTGGTCGGCATGGTCCAGGCTCTCAGCCGTGGATTCCTCATGAGGAGAGAGTTCACCAAGATGATGGAGAGGAGGTGAGGAATAGCAGACATCTTGGCAAAGCTTCCTGTCAACCACCTGTATGTAATGAATTATGATTCCATACTGTATATGCTGTGAGTTGTTCACAATGAGAAAGTACGTCTTATAATGTTCTATTAAAGCTGCAGTTTAGGATTTGGCAAGCTGTTCAATTGTCATTTAAATGTGTCATATTTACCCATTGATTCTTGAAGAATATGAAATGCCTCATGAGCTTAGCATGACCTGTAAGTCCTTGAATATAGAGCGCTGTCTATGAATTTAAGAGAGGTCCCTTGCCGCCTTCCTCAGCTGTATACAGTTTTGTTGTTCTTCCTCTCGCAGAATGTAGCTTGTCAGTCACCATACCACTTTATCCTTTCTGTTGACCAGAGATGCCGTCTACTCCATCCAGTACAACATCCGCTCATTCATGAATGTAAAAACCTGGCCATGGATGAAGGTGTACTTCAAGATCAAGCCCCTACTGAAGAGTGCTGAGACTGAGAAGGAGATGGCCAACATGAAGGAGAACTATGAGAAGATGCAGACAGACCTGGCCAAGGCTCTGGCCAAGAAGAAGGAGTTGGAGGAGAAGATGGTGACCCTGCTGCAGGAGAAGAATGACCTGGCACTCCAAAACGCATCTGTGAGTGAGCAACAACCTTCATAAGAGTAATTTACCACACCTGATACACACCAGAGCCAGCAGCAGACAGACACACACACACCCTTTCAAAATCTCCAAAACACTGCTCTACTTTTTTTTACATCCTGAGACTGTCACTTTTACCCCTACCACGAAATATCAATACCAAACCCGCTGCTACCCGTTTTACTTTCCGATTTACTCTCTTTTACCCCCACCTACTGTACAATTACCTCACTACCAACTGCTGCACCTTTTTTATTATCTATCCTGATTGGCTTCCTTTTTCCCCTACCTACAGGACATTTACCTCAACTACCAAAAATCTGCTACTCTGTTTATTTTTACTGATTTTAGTACTTTTTCCCCTACCCACAGACTTTACCTCACACCAAACTCGCTACTCTGTTATTTCTATCCGTTGACTGCCTTTTTAAAACCCCACCAAGTACATATTACCTCAATCCAACACTGCTGCTACCCCGTTTTTTAAACTTCCTGATTGCCCAGTCCTTTACCCCCACCACTTTACTTTACCCCCCCAAAACTGCTGCACTCTGGTTTATTCTACCGATTGATAGTCCTTTTTTCCCCTACCTACATGTCTATTACCTCAACTACCAACACTGCGCACTTGTTTTTTTTCTTCCGATTATAGCTCTTTTACCCCTACTACATTCATTTACCTTCAACTACCAAACCCGCTGCTACTCTGTTTATTATCTATCCTGATTGTTAATTTTCCCCTACCTACATTACCTATACCTCAACTACCAACACTGCTGCTACTCTTTTATTATCTATCCGAGACTAGTCCTTTTTTCCCCCCTAATGTACAATTTTCCTCAACTACCCAAAACCCGCTTTAAATCTTTTTATTACCATTGCTAGTCACTTTACCCCTACCTACATGTACTATTTCCTCAACTACCCAAAACTGCGCTACTTGTTTTTATCTATCCGATTCTAGTCCTTTACCCCCCCTTTGACATTTACCTAACACCAACCCTGCTGCACTCTGTTATTATTATCCGATTTTGTCACTTTTACCCCTACCTAATGTACTTACCTCAAAATACCAAAACTGCTTACTTTTTATTATCTTCCCCATGGACTAGTCCTTTTTTCCCCTCCTACATTAATTTACCCAAATACCAACATGCTGCACTCGTTTTTATCTATCCTGATGACTTCCTTTTACCCCACCACATGTACAATTACCTCAATACCAACATGCTGTACCTGTTTATTATCTTCCTGATTTATAGTCCTTTTTTCCCCACTACATGTCATTTACCTCAAAAACCCAAAACCTTTCTGCTACCCTTTTTTATTAAACTATCCTATTGATAGCCTTTACCCCCCCCTCATGTACTATTCCTCAACACCAAAACTGTGCACTCTTTATTTTCACCCGATTGCTATCCTTTTACCCCTACCCACTTTCTTTACCCTCAACTACCAAAACCGCTACTCTTTTTTATTACTATCCCGATTTACTGTCCTTTTACCCCTACCTACAGTACATATTACCTCAACACCAAACTGCTGTATCTGTTTATTTTTCCTGATTTACTAGTCACTTTTCCCCCCCCACCTACATATTTCCCACTACCAACCTGTGCACTCTGTTTATTTTTCCTGATTACTATCCTTTTTCCCCCCCTAATTACTATTACCCACTCCCAAAACGGTAATCGATTTTCCCCTTTGCCCCCCAAAAAACCCCTTAATAAAACCCCAAACCCAAAGGGTCAACCTTGGGGGGTTTATTTGGGAGCTTTCTCCCAGGTCAATTCCTTAATAAAAACCTGTTCGTTGTTCAGAGAATTTTTTTGGGAAAAGGGCCACGTCTGTACTAACTAACCCTTTTATGCACAAGACAAGACAAACCCCCCAAATCAAGTCTACCTGAAAAATACTAAAAACAACCTTGGAAAAATTTTAATGGCCCGGTTTTAAATTTTCAGAACTAAACCCCAAATTGAGATTTGTCAAAATTTAAAGGCATTTTATGCTTAAAAACCCAAACCCTCCCGTTTAACTTCTCATGGAAGGTTGCCTTCCTCCAACGTAAATAATCAACAAACTCAGGAGATTTTTGGTTGATTTATTCCCCTAAAGGGGGCAAACCTTATTTTAAGGGGGATTACTTTTTCCACAGGGGGATTGGGTATGCAACGGTTTTTAAAAAATGTAATTTTTTGGTTTATTTTTTTTTCATGTTTCCCTTATTAATTTTTTTGGGTTAAATTATAACTTCATATCCCTATCAAAATAAAAATTAAAAGGGGGCAAAAACTTTTTCAACATTTTCTCCCGTTTTAATTTGAAAAGAAATCTGATGATTTCAAGGAAACTTAAATGTTTTCCCGATGAACCAAAAATGGCTCTTTGATAATCAATCCCGGTTGGGGGAAGAAACTCCCATGCCCAAAACCATCCCCCCTCAAACGGAATGAAAAATTACTTTTGGGGTGTTTTTCCCCTAAGGGAAAAAGGACCCCCCCACAAAACAACGGGGCCCTGTTTCCGCAAAACTTGGGTTTAAACTTTCCCCCTCCCAGGGATTTTAAAATGGGTCTATGGGTTTTTTTTCCGATTTAAAAATTTTTCCCAAAAACCCCAAAACAAAGGGTGGCTCAAGAAGGAAACCTTTTTCCTAGTCCAACCATCCCAACCTTATCCCTAAATTTAGGATAAGGCGGGGCCCAAAATCCCCTCAAAAATTAAAATTAAAAAAATTCAAAAGGGGGTTTGGCCAAAACTCTCCCAAATTTCAACCTGTGGCCAAATCGAAATTACCCCTGTTTATGCCAAAAAGGGGTTTCCCCAAATAAGTCATTTTTCAGACCCAAATCTTATTTCATTAAAAGCAAATCATTTATAAATTTTTTTACAACATTTTTTTGGGTATTTGTTGTTATTCTGCTTTTACTTTCAATAAATGCCCATTAAAATGGAGATATTTCTTTGTCACTTTCCCCCAACCTACATGAACAATACTTTTTTCCCCCATGTACTTAAATTATCAACTATTTGGTGTTCTTTACTAAATTCTTTTTAATTATAATTTCATTTGCATTGTTTTTAAAAGCCTGAAATGGTATATTCTCTTCCCTTTAATAACCAACCAACCAACCTGCAAAAAATGGTTTTTTTTCTAGGGAAACTTTAAACCACCCAGCTCCTCACAAATTGGGATGAACATCCTGGACCATCAAAAGAAGATCAAAACCAGGGCTGTACGGGAAAAAATTTTCCGGGGTCATTAAACCCCTTCAGGCTAAAACTCCCAAGGGGGGTAAATCTGGGATCCAGGGGTGTCAGGATTAACTCCAATGTCAACAACTCCAAATGTCAATCTGGAATCAACGTACAAACTGATTTCCCCAACTGTAAATCAAGGCTAGGGCTGAGGGGTAAGGATCCAGGGTGAAGGAAAAAGGGGGGGGGGGAAAAAAGGAGAAAAGGGAAAAATATAAATCTTTCCCAGGTAACACTATTTCCCAACCCCCAAGTTTAAAAAACAAAAAAAACAATGTATTCACTAACTGTAAGTTGCTCTGGATAAGAGCGTCTGCTAAATGACTAAAATGTAAATGCAAATGTAGTACACAATATAATGTGTTGAGGGCTTCAAGTCCAGTCCACATTAAAATATTTGGATAAAAGCATCTGATAAATGACATATATTATAACATAGTTTCTACTGAACTGTTCACCACCTAACATTGCCCTACAATACCTCAAAATACATTTTCAATCATAGAGAACAGAGAAACCATTAACAAGATGTCCCTCTATCTCTGCAGGTGAGTTTGGCCGCCAGCTGGAGGAGAAGGAAGCCCTGGTGTCTCAGCTAACCAGAGGCAAACAGGCCTTCACCCAGCAGGTGGAGGAGCTGAAGAGGCAGATTGTGGAGGAGGTCAAGGTAAGGGACCCAATATGGACTCCACCAACCACAGAGTTTAGAGAAATATCTACATATATTAGCGGTGACTACGCCACCTTCAGACACTTCTACTTTCATTTGTTTTACTATCTCTCTAATCTCTCTGTTTTTCCCTTTCTCTCTCACAGGCTAAAAACGCGCTGGCCCATGGTGTCCAGTCTGCCCGCCATGACGGTGACCTCCTGAGGGAGCAGTTTGAGGAGGAGCAGGAGGCCAAAGCAGAGCTGCAACGCGGCATGTCCAAGGCCAACAGCGAGGTGGCTCAGTGGAGGACTAAGTATGAAACTGATGCCATTCAGCGCACAGAGAAGCTTTAGGAGGCCAAGGCAGAGCTGCAACGCGGCATGTCCAAGGCCAACAGCGAGGTGGCTCAGTGGAGGACTAAGTATGAAAACTGATGCCATTCAGCGCACAGAGAAGCTTTAGGAGGCCAAGGCAGAGCTGCAACGCGGCATGTCCAAGGCCAACAGCGAGGTGGCTCAGTGGAGGACTAAGTATGAAATTGATGCCATTCAGTGCACAGAGAAGCTTTAGGAGGCCAAGGCAGAGCTGCAACGCGGCATGTCCAAGGCCAACAGCGAGGTGGCTCAGTGGAGGACTAAGTATGAAACTGATGCCATTCAGCGCACAGAGAAGCTTTAGGAGGCCAAGGCAGAGCTGCAACGCGGCATGTCCAAGGCCAACAGCGAGGTGGCTCAGTGGAGGACTAAGTATGAAACTGATGCCATTCAGCGCACAGAGAAGCTTTAGGAGGCCAAGGCAGAGCTGCAACGCGGCATGTCCAAGGCCAACAGCGAGGTGGCTCAGTGGAGGACTAAGTATGAAACTGATGCCATTCAGCGCACAGAGAAGCTTTAGGAGGCCAAGGCAGAGCTGCAACGCGGCATGTCCAAGGCCAACAGCGAGGTGGCTCAGTGGAGGACTAAGTATGAAACTGATGCCATTCAGCACACAAAGGAGCTGGAGGAGGCCAAGGCAGAGCTGCAACAACCCGTGGTGGAAAAAGTACCCAATTGTCATACTTGAGTAAAAGTAAAGATATCTTATTAGAAAATGACTCAAGTAAATGTAAAAGTCACCCAGGAAAATACTACTTGAGTAAAAGTCTAAAGATATTTGGTTTTAAATATACTTAAGTATCAAAAGTAAATGTAATTTCAAAAATATGCTTAAGTATCAAAAGTAAAAGTAAAATTATAAATAATTTCAAATTCCTTATATTAGGCAAACCAGATGGCACAATTTTCTAGTTTTTTATTTAACTTACGGATAGCCAGGTGCACACTCAGACATAATTTACAAACGAAGCAAGTGTGTTTAGTGAGTCCGCCAGATCAGAGGCAGTAGGGATGACCAGGGATGTTGTCTTGATAAGTGTGTGAATTTGACAATATTTCTGTCCTGCTAACCTTTCAAAATGTAACGAGTTCTTTTGGGTGTCAGGGAAAATGTATGGAGTAAAAAGTACATTTTTTTCTTTAGGAATGTAGTGAAGTAAAAGTTGTCCAAAATATAAATAGTAAAGTACAGATACCCCAAAAAACTACTGAAGTACTTTCAAGTATTTTTACTTAAGTATTTTACACCACTGGCAACAACTCACGTGACCGACCTGCTCGATTTGGTCTAATGTAGCAAAATTTGAAATGGTGTTTTTTTACATTGGATAAAAGTAGAGACTCAGAGCTAGAAAATGGTATATCATACACTACAGTTGAGGAACAATGGGAAAGTAATTCTGCTTTGAAAGTTGATAAACTTGTAACCCCACTTTTGAGAAAATGACCCTTGAATGTTTTTGTACCTACTGGAGAGCTCTTCTTTGTCTACACCCATTCAGCATCGTTCACACCCTCTTAAGCTTTAGCCCCACTCATTTCTTTAAGGATTCACATGTGAGGCCATGTGCTAAACAGAGTGAGTAGTGTAGTAAACAACCAAATATTTCAAGAGTAAAAGTGGTGAAAATAGTAGCCTACAATAAGGATAAACTCCAGGTACAAATACACTATCTGGTCCTTGGTCTATATCCTAATCAGACTTTGGTGCAGGTCATGTTGTTCTTCACATTACCGTCTCTGGTAAACACACTATATCAAATAAAATATATGTTTATTTGTCACGTGCACAGGATACAGAAAGTGTAAACAGTACAGTGAAATGGTTACTTGCATAGTAGCAATATCAAAAATAGAAAGTGTCCCAAAAAAAATATTGTATAAATATTTTATAATTATTGGATGATGCTTACCCAGACACTAGGGGTGTGCTGAGTAGTCGGACAAAACGAGTATCTAACGGATATGGGCAATTTTCTGCATACGATTATGATCCAAGTATTTTTTTGTAATTATCTGTGATAGGAAAAAAGTATTTCCCGGTGCCAGCGAGCATGTTTTTCATGTGTCAGTCACAGTGCTTCCAAACCGTTCTGTACTGTCTGAGTCAGTCACAGTGCTTCCAAACCGTTCTGTACTGTCTGAGTCAGTCACAGTGCTTCCAAACCGTTCTGTACTGTCTGAGTCAGTCACAGTGCTTCCAAACCGTTCTGTACTGTCTGAGTCAGTCACAGTGCTTCCAAACCGTTCTGTACTGTCTGAGTCAGTCACAGTGCTTCCAAACCGTTCTGTACTGTCTGAGTCAGTCACAGTGCTTCCAAACCGTTCTGTACTGTCTGAGTCAGTCACAGTGCTTCCAAACCGTTCTGTACTGTCTGAGTCAGTCACAGTGCTTCCAAACCGTTCTGTACTGTCTGGTCAGTCAATGCTCCAACGGTCTGTATGTTGAGTCGTCGTGTTCAAGTCTAGATATGACTCAACTGGGTAGTTTGTACTGTCTAGCAGTCAAGTGCTCAAACCTTCTACTGCTGGCGTAGTGTTCACCGTTCTGAGTCTGTCTGATACTCAGTGCTCCACCGTTTTGCGTCGTCTTCAACGTTCTGAGTCTAGTCTAATACTCACATGGCTCAAGTTTGCTGTCTGAGTCAGTCACATACTCCAAACGTGCTAGTTGCTGTCTGAGTCAGTCACATACTCAACGCTAGTTTGCCTGTCTGAGTCAGTCTACAATGTACTAAACCGTTAGTATGCCTGTCAGTCAACAGGACAAAAGCGAGCTGTACTGTTGTCATCCGCTGCTTCAATTGAATAGTTGAGTGTATTTCTCCACCACGTCTGTCTTCATAATTTCACACCGTTTAGTTTTCCTGAGTGTTTTCAGTGCTTCAACTTTGATGTGCTGTGCCTGCTTCACCGTTGTAACTCAGCAGCCAGTGCTTGCAAGCGCTGTGTTGTGCCAGATGTTAAAGCTTATTCGAGTCAGTCATGATTCCAAACCGTTCGGGTTGTCTGATTTTCAGTCACAGTTCTTCCCAACGGTACTGCTGGTCAGTACATGCTTCCAACGTCTGTCTTTGAGTCAGTCACAGTGCTTCCAAACCGTTCTGTACTGTCTGATCAGTCACAGTGCTTCCAAACCGTTCTGTACTGTCTGTGTCAGTCTAAATAACTCAACTGGCTAGTTTGCCTGTCTGTGTCAGTCTAAATAACTCAACTGGCTAGTTTGCCTGTCTGAGTCAGTCTAAATAACTCAACTGGCTAGTTTGCCTGTCTGAGTCAGTCTAAATAACTCAACTGGCTAGTTTGCCTGTCTGAGTCAGTCTAAATAACTCAGCTGGCTAGTTTGCCTGTCTGAGTCAGTCTAAATAACTCAACTGGCTAGTTTGCCTGTCTGAGTCAGTCTAAATAACTCAACTGGCTAGTTTGCCTGTCTGTGTCAGTCTAAATAACTCAACTGGCTAGTTTGCCTGTCTGTGTCAGTCTAAATAACTCAACTGGCTAGTTTGCCTGTCTGAGTCAGTCTAAATAACTAAACTGGCTAGTTTGCCTGTCTATAAAGACATGGGCGAGCTGTACGTTGATCCCGCTGCTCTGATTGAATAGATTGAAGCTGTATTTCTCCATCCACTCGCTTCATAATTTCACCCGATCAGTTTTCCTTGCATGTTTTCAGTCTGATCATTTAGATTGCTGCTGCCTGCTACTATGATAAATCACACGGCGAGGGGCTTTGACGAAGGCCTTGTGGCCGATAAGTAAAGCTTAATAAAGAGCAGTGATACTATCAAGAGCAGTGTGCGGGTTTCTTATTTTTTCACATGTTATTCATCACCCCCAGACACACCAGGTTAACTTGATGGGTCATGTAATCATCTGGCCAACTGGAGTCTTTTTAGGCATGTAGCTAGCTAGCTAAACAATGAACCATAATCCTAACCCATACTACTAGCAATACAAACTGATTGTAGTAATATTATTTGTATCTCAGAAATCCATTTGCATTGCTCGTTATAGCCTAATGTTAGCTAGCTAGCTAATATTGAACCTAATATATTAGCTTTAGCTACCTGCAGATTCATACTACAGCATTTCATGCATGGTGGCTAGCTATGACACAGATCATACCTGCTAAACTGTGTACGTGACCAATACAATTAGATTTCTTGCTGATCTCCTCAAGCTCCCTGGAGAGATCGTCCCTCTACTTTTCAACCTACTAGAAAGTGTCTGCCCTCAGGCCTGGAAGGAAGCAAAAGTAATTCCCCTACCTAAGAATAGTAAAGCCCCCTTTACTGGCTCAAATAGCCGACCAATCAGCCTGTTACCAACCCTTAGTAGACTTTTGGAAAAAATTGTGTTTGACCAGATACAATGCTATTTTACAGTAAACAAGTTGACAACAGACTTTCAGCATGCTTATAGGGAAGGACATTCAACAAGCACAGCACTTACACCAATGACTGATGATTGGCTGAGAGGAATTGTTGAATAAAAGATTGTGGGGGCTGTTTTGTTAGACTTAGATCATAGTCTGCTAATGGAAAAACGTATGTGTTAAGGCTTTACACCCCCTGCTATATTGTGGATAAAGAGTTACCTGTCTAACAGAACACAGAGGGTGTTGTTTAATGGAAGCCTATCCAATATAATCCAGATAGAATCAGGAATTCCCCAGGGCAGCTGTCTAGGCCCCTTACTTTTTTCAATCTTTACTAACGACATGCCATTGGCTTTGAGTAAAGCCAAAGTGTCTATGTATGCGGATGACTCAACACTATACATGTCAGCTACTACAGCGACTGAAATGACGGCAACACTTAACAAAGATCTGCAGTTAGTTTCAGAATGGGTGGCAAGGAATAAGTTAGTCCTAAATAATTCAAAAACTAAAAGCATTGTATTTGGGACTAATCATTCACTAAACCCTAAACCTCAACTACATCTTGTAATGAATAATGTGGAAATTGAGCAAGTTGAGGTGACTAAACTTCTTGGAGTAACCCTGGATTGTAAACTGTCATGGTCAAAACATATTGATACAACAGTAGCTAAGATGGGGAGAAGTCTGTCCATAATAAAGCGCTGCTCTACCTTCTTAACAGCACTATCAACAAGGCAGGTCCTAAAGGCCCTAGTTTGGTCGCACCTGAACTACTGTTCAGTTGTGTGGTCAGGTGCCACAAAGAGGGACTTAGGAAAATTGTAATTGGCTCAGAACAGGGCAGCACGGCAGGCCCTTAAAAGTACACGTAGAGATAACATTCATAATATGCATGTAAATCTCTCATGGCTCAAAGTGGAGGAGAGATTGACTTCATCACTACTTGTATTTATGAGAGGTATTGACATGTTGAATGCACGGAGCTGTCTGTTTAAACAACTAGCACACAGCTCAGACACCCCTGCATACCCCACAAGATATGCACCAGAAGTCTCTTCACAGTCCCTAAGTCCAGAACAGACTATGGGAGGCGAACAGTACTACATAGAGCCATGACTACATGGAACTCTATTCCACATCAGGTAACTGATGCAAGTAGGATAATCAGATTTTAAAACAGATACAAATACACAGCAGGGACTTTGAAGAGAAACACACAGGCACAGACATGCATTCATGCACACTATAACATACGCACTATACACACGCACACATGGATTTTGTACTGTAGATATGTGGTAGTGGTGGAGTAGGGGCCTGAGGGCACACAGTGTGTTGTGAAATCTGGGAATATATTGTAATGGTTTTAAAATTGTATAACTGCCTTAATTTTGCTGGACCCCAGGAAGAGTAGCTGCTGCCTTGGCTCCATAATAAATACAAATACAAATATGCAAGGACTGACAGGTCATGCTAAGCTCATGAGGCATTTTATATTCTACAAGAATGAATGGGTAAATATAACACATTTAAATGACAATTGAACAGCTTGCTAAATCCTAAACTGCAGCTTTAATAGAACATTATAAGACGTACTTTCTCATTCTGAACAACTCACAGTGGCGTGAATTCAAGGATGCCAAGGGAAGCCAGGCTTCCCCAAAAAATGTACCAATAAAAAACATACAAAATAATGTAAATAATAATGTAGCTTTCATCTCTCTGTGTTTCATACATGTCCTTCAGAGGCTGAATGTGTCTCACCGTAGAAAGCATCAGAGCGAAGGAAACAGCGTATACCAGTCACAAACCCTAACCCTAACCCTAACCCTAACCCTAACCCTAACCCTAACCCTATCCTTCAGAGGCTGAATGTGTCTCACCGTAGAAAGCATCAGAGCGAAGGAAACAGCGTATACCAGTCACAAACCCTAACCCTAACCCTAACCCTAACCCTAACCCTAACCCTAACCCTAACCCTATCCTTCAGAGGCTGAATGTGTCTCACCGTAGAAAGCATCAGAGCGAAGGAAACAGCGTATACCAGTCACAAACCCTAACCCTAACCCTAACCCTAACCCTAACCCTAACCCTAACCCTAACCCTATCCTTCAGAGGCTGAATGTGTCTCACCGTAGAAAGCATCAGAGCGAAGGAAACAGCGTATACCAGTCACAAACCCTAACCCTAACCCTAACCCTAACCCTAACCCTAACCCTATCCTTCAGAGGCTGAATGTGTCTCACCGTAGAAAGCATCAGAGCGAAGGAAACAGCGTATACCAGTCACAAACCCTAACCCTAACCCTAACCCTAACCCTAACCCTATCCTTCAGAGGCTGAATGTGTCTCACCGTAGAAAGCATCAGAGCGAAGGAAACAGCGTATACCAGTCACAAACCCTAACCCTAACCCTAACCCTAACCCTAACCCTAACCCTATCCTTCAGAGGCTGAATGTGTCTCACCGTAGAAAGCATCAGAGCGAAGGAAACAGCGTATACCAGTCACAAACCCTAACCCTAACCCTAACCCTAACCCTAACCCTATCCTTCAGAGGCTGAATGTGTCTCACCGTAGAAAGCATCAGAGCGAAGGAAACAGCGTATACCAGTCACTAACCCTAACCCTAACCCTAACCCTAACCCTAACCCTATCCTTCAGAGGCTGAATGTGTCTCACCGTAGAAAGCATCAGAGCGAAGGAAACAGCGTATACCAGTCACAAACCCTAACCCTAACCCTAACCCTAACCCTAACCCTATCCTTCAGAGGCTGAATGTGTCTCACCGTAGAAAGCATCAGAGCGAAGGAAACAGCGTATACCAGTCACAAACCCTAACCCTAACCCTAACCCTAACCCTAACCCTAACCCTATCCTTCAGAGGCTGAATGTGTCTCACCGTAGAAAGCATCAGAGCGAAGGAAACAGCGTATACCAGTCACAAACCCTAACCCTAACCCTAACCCTAACCCTAACCCTAACCCTAACCCTATCCTTCAGAGGCTGAATGTGTCTCACCGTAGAAAGCATCAGAGCGAATGAAACAGCGTATACCAGTCACAAACCCTAACCCTAACCCTAACCCTAACCCTAACCCTAACCGTAGAAAGCATCAGAGCGAATGAAACAGCGTATACCAGTCACAAACCCTAACCCTAACCCTAACCCTAACCCTAACCCTAACCCTAACCCTAACCCTAACCCTAACCCTATCCTTCAGAGGCTGAATGTGTCTCACCGTAGAAAGCATCAGAGCGAATGAAACAGCGTATACCAGTCACAAACCCTAACCCTAACCCTAACCCTAACCCTAACCCTAACCCTATCCTTCAGAGGCTGAATGTGTCTCACCGTAGAAAGCATCAGAGCGAAGGAAACAGCGTATACCAGTCACAAACCCTAACCCTAACCCTAACCCTAACCCTAACCCTATCCTTCAGAGGCTGAATGTGTCTCACCGTAGAAAGCATCAGAGCGAATGAAACAGCGTATACCAGTCACAAACCCTAACCCTAACCCTAACCCTATCCTTCAGAGGCTGAATGTGTCTCACCGTAGAAAGCATCAGAGCGAAGGAAACAGCGTATACCAGTCACAAACCCTAACCCTAACCCTAACCCTAACCCTAACCCTATCATTCAGAGGCTGAATGTGTCTCACCGTAGAAAGCATCAGAGCGAATGAAACAGCGCCCCTCTTTCTCAGTATGTGTAGCGTATGTATCTGATCAAAATCAAATCAAATAAAAATGTATTTGCCACATGCGCCGAATACAACAGGTGTAGACCTTACAGTGAAATGCTTACTGACAAGCCCTTAACCAACAATGCAGCAAAAAAAAAAAAAATAAAAAAAGGTGTTAAGTAAAAAATAGATAATTGAAAAATAAAAATAGCAAATAATTAAAGAGCAGCAGTAAAATAAAATAACAGTAGGGAGGCTATATACAAGGGGGTACCGGTACAAAGTCAATGTGCAGGGGCACCGGTTAGTCGAGGTAATTGAGGTAAAATGTACATGTGGGTAGAGTTAAAGTGACTATGCATAAATAATTAACAGAATAGCAGCAGCGTAAAAGATGGGGTGGGGTGGGGGGGGCATTGCAAATAGTATGGGTAGCCATGATTAGCTGTTTAGGAGTCTTATGGCTTGGGGGTAGAAGCTGTTAAGAAGCCTTTTGGACCTAGACTTGGCGCTCCGGTACCGCTTGCTGTGGTGCGGTAACAGAGAGAACAGTCTATGACTAGGGGGGCTGGAGTCTTTGACAATTTTTAGGGCCTTCCTCTGACACCGCCTGGTATAGAGGTCCTGGATGGCGGTGATGCAACCAGTCAGGATGCTCTCGATGGTGCAGCTGTAGAACTTTTTGAGGATCTGAGGACCCATGCCAAATCTTTTCAGTCTCCTGAGGGGGAATAGGTTTTGTCTTGCCCTCTTCACAGCTGTCTTGGTGTGTTTGGACCATGTTAGTTTGTTGGTGATGTGGACACCAAGGAACTTGAAGCTCTCAACCTGTTCCACAACAGCCCCGACGATGAGAATGGGGGCATGCTCAGTCCTCTTTTTTTTTCCTGTAGTCCACAATCATCTCCTTTGTCTTGGTCACGTTGAAGGAGAGGTTGTTATCCTGACACCACACGGCCAGGTCTCTGACCTCCTCCCTATAGGCTGTCTCATCTATGATGTCATGGCTTTAGAAGCTTCTGATAGGCTAATTGACATCATTTGAGTCAATTGGAGGTGTACCTGTGGATGTATTTAAAGGCTTACCTTCAAACTCAGTGCCTATTTGCTTGACATCATGGGAAAATCAAAATAAATC
This sequence comes from Coregonus sp. 'balchen', assembly GCA_902810595.1. Taxonomy (NCBI): domain Eukaryota; kingdom Metazoa; phylum Chordata; class Actinopteri; order Salmoniformes; family Salmonidae; genus Coregonus; species Coregonus sp. 'balchen'. Next base: position 528,968 of record LR778253.1, on the reverse strand, counting down.
AGCCAAGACCTCAGAAAAAAAATTGTATACCTCCACAAGTCTGGTTCATCCTTGGGAGCAATTTCCAAACGCCTGAAGGTACCACATTCATCTGTACAAACAATAGTACGCAAGTATAAACACCATGGGACCATGCAGCAGTCATACCACTCAGGAAGGAGACTCGTTCTGTCTCCTAGAGATGAACGTACTTTGGTGCGAAAAGTGCAAATCAATCTCAGAACAACAGCAAAGGACATTGTGAAGATGCTGGAGGAAACAGGTACAAAAGTATCTATATCCACAGTAAAACGAGTCCTATATCGACATAACCTGAAAGTCCGCTCAGCAAGGAAGATGCCACTGCTCCAAAACCGCCATAAAAAAGCCAGACTACGGTTTGCAACTGCACATTGGGACAAAGATCGTACTTTTTGGAGAAATGTCCTCTGGTCTGATTAAACAAAAATAGAACTGTTTGGCCATAATGACCATCGTTATGTTTGGAGGAAAAAGGGGCCAGCTTGCAAGCCGAAGAACACCATCCCAACCGTGAAGCACGGGGGTGGCAGCATCATGCTGTGGGGGTGCTTTGCTGCAGGAGGGACTGGTGCACTTCACAAAATAGATGGCATCATGAGGAAGGAAATGTATGTGGATATATTGAAGCAACATCTCAAGACATCAGTCAAGAAGTTAAAGCTTGGTCGCAAATAGGTTTTCCAAATGGACAATGACCCCAATCATACTTCCAAAGTTGTGGCAAAATGGCTTAAGGACAACAAAGTCAAGGTATTGGAGTGGCCATCACAAATCCCCGACCTCAATCCTATAGAAAATTTGTGGGCAGAACTGAAAAAGCGTGGGCGAGCAAGGAGACCTACAAACCTGACTCAGTTACACCAGCTCTGTCAGGAGGAATGGGCCAAAAATCACCCAACTTATTGTGGGAAGCTTGTGGAAGGCTACCCGAAACGTTTGACCCAAGTAAAACAATTTAAATGCAATGCTACCAAATACTAATTGAGTGTATGTAAACTTCTGACCCACTGGGAATGTGATGAAATAAATAAAAGCTGAAATAAAGAATTCTCTCTACTATTATTCTGACATTTCGCATTCTTAAAATAAAGTGGTGATCCTAACTTACCTAAAACAGGGAATTTTTACTAGGATTAAATTTCAGGAATTGTGAAAATCAGAGTTACAGGTGTATGTAAACTTCCGACTACAACTGTAGCTGCCTCAGACTTGTATTACACTTTAAAGTAAACCGCTTATCAGCTGAGCTGGCTTCAGTAAAACGGACATAATTACAATAAAGTAACAGATTCCATTATATTGCAATTGTTATCTTTCTAAAGATCAACTTGTGAATGAGCCACCATCAGCATGTGATTGATCAAGTTATTCATTCACAGCCTTCAACGTCTCAATGCCAAGGAGGTTAGAAGGACCATTGAGGTTTTAAATCCCTTTTAAAAACCCACCCTTTTAGCCTGGCTTTTAATCAGTGATTGTTTTAGACATCCTCTGTCTTTTATTCAATATTTTTACTGCTTCCTGTTTACTTTTATTTTGTTCATTTTATTGTTTTAATGTAAACTGTGTTGTGTTTAAATGCACTTTAAAAAAAAGTTTGATCGGTCGTTCCTCCTCAAAAAGCAAAAGAAAGAGGATTTCGACACCTACCATCTCAGGTTGTGCTGAAATCGCTTCTGTAGTTAGAAACTGATTATGATTCCTGAAACATAATTTTTTGTTGAAATATAATTTGATCTGAGAAATTAAGCTAATTGAATTCACCCAAATTGGCAATTTTAATAGGATTCATATAATCTTGAATAAATATAGTACCGATCATCCGATTTGGACCATAATTCTTCTTAACAATGAGTAAAACCTGAGGAATCCAATAACATTATCAAAAGCAACCCACGGACCCTCCACAACCCCACCCCAATCCCACTCCAACAACCAGTATTCGGTATCAGTTCTCTATGTCTGACAAAGTAGTATGGAGCTGCTGCTTGGAGTATTGCTTCTTCATCCTTTGTATTGTAGTCCCTCTGAATCTGGTGATGGGGGTTTCTCTGTTCAGAGAAATTAGTCATTGAAGTCCCACTCTTTATCATAAATTAGGGTGAAAAACCACATTTGCCCACTAGATGTCGCTGTTCCTACTACTGCCACTTTTAGAGATTTTGCGGGTCTCTTGTGTTTATTAAATGGATCACAACATTTTCTTTGCCACTTTAGGTAGAAAACCAATAGCTTTTGTTCATGATAAATTAAATTGTGTGGTCATTCTCACAATTGAAGCCAGTGCTCCACGAAAGCAATTCAGTTTGTCCTTCTCTTAGGCTTAATTAGTGTCCAGGAAACGGCCCCTCTGTGCGTGGTTTATTCCCTTAAAAAAGGTCTGGATTAGTTAGACTATTCCTGGTGAACAAGGAAACCATTAGGCTACAGCAGTTCTAATGGTTTCAATGTTTTGGTCTCTAATGGTCTTTAATGGTAAAAGTCCCAAACACACACTGTAAAGGGTAATGGTATTGGGTTGGTTTTAATGGTAAATGTCACCAATTATATAGAGATGTTTTCTAATAATAATAATAATAAACCATGCAGGTTTCTAATTGTTTTATTTTATTAGGGTTGACACAACATTTTAGTCACTCCATTAAGATTTTGGGCTTGTAGGAAAAGTCTTCATATTAGAATTGCACCATACGTGGTGGTCCTCTGTAGCTCAGCTGGTAGAGCACGGCGCTTGTAACGCCAAGGTAGTGGGTTCGATCCCCGGGACCACCCATACACAAAAATGTATGCACGCATGACTGTAAGTCGCTTTGGATAAAAGCGTCTGCTAAATGGCATATTATATTATTATTATACGGATAGCCCTCTCAGAGAGCTGCCACTTGTTGGACTATTCAAGTAGAGTTGGGTTGAAGCATTAGGTTGCTAAGAGAAGGACAAACTGAATTGCTTTCATGGAGGATTGGCTTCACCACACAATTGACCACACTATTTATTTTTATCATGAGCAAAAGCTATTGGTTTTCTACCCAAAGTTGCAAAGAAAATGTTGTGATCCATTTAATAAATACAGGAGACCAGCGAAATGTATAAATGGATGGGCTCCATCCGAATGTCATACTGTATACTGGTTGTTTTAGTGGGATTGGCGTGGGGTGCGGAGGGATTCCGTGGGGATTGGCGTGGGGTGCGGAGGGATTCCGTGGGGATTGGCGTGGGGTGCGGAGGGATTCCGTGGGGATTGGCGTGGGGGTGCGGAGGGATTCCGTGGGGATTGTGAGTGGGGTGCGGGAGGGATTCCGTGGGGATTGCGGGGTGCGAGGATTCCGTGGGATTTGCGTGGGTGCGGGGGATTCCGGGGGATTGGCGTGGGGGCGGAGTGGTCCGTGGGATTGGTGGGTGCGGAGGGATTCCGTGGGGATTGGCGTGGGGTGCGGAGGGATTCCGTGGGGATTGGCGTGGGGTGCGGAGGGATTCCGTGGGGATTGGCGTGGGGTGCGGAGGGATTCCGTGGGGATTGGCGTGGGGTGCGGAGGGATTCCGTGGGGATTGGCGTGGGGTGCGGAGGGATTCCGTGGGGATTGGCGTGGGGTGCGGAGGGATTCCGTGGGGATTGGCGTGGGGTGCGGAGGGATTCCGTTGGTGGCATTTGGGTTTTTTGGAATTGGTCGTTGGATGCAGGAGAAGGTTTGGTCCAAATGGGGATGTGGGTGGGGTGAGGATGATTTATCATGGATGTGACGCCTAGGGTGGGAAATTCCTGGATTGCATGGGGTGCGAGATATTAGTTAATTGCTGGGTCGAGGATCTAATTATTTGCAATCAGAATTAAGTGTTGCGAGAGGCATTGCTGGAAGGACTGCTGGGTTCGAGGCCAATTCCGCTGCAGACATTGCGTGGCTTGAGAAGTGATGTGAATTGCTAGGTCGCAGGATTCCTGGATTGCTGGTCGAAGGATTCCGTGTGCAGGGGTTCAGGATTGCATTAGAATGACTGTAGGGTTGGATTGCTTCGAGAGCGGATCCTGGGTTAGGAACGGGTGGTAAGGAGACTTTCTTGTGGATTGGCGTGGTGGAAGAATGGCTTGTATAAGGTGGGTGCGGAGGATTTACTGGGAATTTGGATGGGTCCGAAGCATTTACTGGAATTGCAGTAACGGGTGCAATAAACGTGGATTAGGCTGGGTAGTGAGGATTACAATGGGATTTTGCAGTGGGGGCTAAGGATTTCACGGGATTGCTTGGTGGTTTGAGGGATCCTTGGTTGGCTGGGGAAAGCGGAGGATCCACTTTGGATTGGCGTGCGGTGTGATGGGTCCGTTGGGAATTGCATAATAAATTCTTTCCGCACTGTACCCGGAAGAATTACCGGGATTCCTGGAAGTACAGGTATTCGTGGGATTGGCGTTTGTGGTGCGGAGAGATGTGTGGGATTGGTACTGTCGTTCGCATGGGGATTGCGTGGGGTGCGAGGATTCCCTGGGATTCGTGGGTGCGGAGGGATTCCGTGGGGATTGGCGTGGGGTGCGGAGGGATTCCGTGGGGATTGGCGTGGGGTGCGGAGGGATTCCGTGGGGATTGGCGTGGGGTGCGGAGGGATTCCGTGGGGATTGGCGTGGGGTGCGGAGGGATTCCGTGGGGATTGGCGTGGGGTGCGGAGGGATTCCGTGGGGATTGGCGTGGGGTGCGGAGGGATTCCGTGGGGATTGGCGTGGGGTGCGGAGGGATTCCGTGGGGATTGGCGTGGGGTGCGGAGGGATTCCGTGGGATTGGCGTGGGGTGCGGAGGGATTCCGTGGGGATTGGCGTGGGGTGCGGAGGGATTCCGTGGGGATGGCGTGGGGGTGCGGAGGGATTCCGTGGGATTGGCGTTGGGGTGCGGAGGGATTCCGTGGGATTGGCGTGGGTGCGGAGGGATTCCGTGGGATTGGCGTGGGGTGCGGAGGGATTCCGTGGGGATTGGCGTGGGGTGCGGAGGGATTCCGTGGGATTGGCGTGGGGTGCTGGAGGGATTCGTGGGATTGGCGTGGGGGTTGCGGAGGGATTCCGTGGGGATTGGCGTGGGGTGCGGAGGGATTCGTGGGATTGGCGTGGGGTGCGGAGGGATTCCGTGGGATTGGCGTGGGGTGCGGAGGGATTCCGTGGGATTGGCGTGGGGTGCGGAGGGATTCCGTGGGATTGGCGTGGGGTGCGGAGGGATTCCGTGGGGATTGGCGTGGGGTGCGGAGGATTCCGTGGGATTGGCGTGGGTGCGGAGGGATTCCGTGGGATTGGCGTGGGTGCGGAGGGATTCCGTGGGATTGGCGTGGGTGCGGAGGGATTCCGTGGGGATTGGCGTGGGGTGCGGAGGATTCGTGGGGATTGGCGTGGGGTGCGGAGGGATTCCGTGGGGATTGGCGTGGGGTGGCGGAGGGATTCCGTGGGGATTGGCGTGGGGTGCGGAGGGATTCCGTGGGGATTGGCGTGGGGTGCGGAGGGATTCCGTGGGGATTGGCGTGGGGTGCGGAGGGATTCCGTGGGGATTGGCGTGGGGTGCGGAGGGATTCCGTGGGGATTGGCGTGGGGTGCGGAGGGATTCCGTGGGGATTGGCGTGGGGTGCGGAGGGATTCCGTGGGGATTGGCGTGGGGTGCGGAGGGATTCCGTGGGGATTGGCGTGGGGTGCGGAGGGATTCCGTGGGGATTGGCGTGGGGTGCGGAGGGATTCCGTGGGTGGCTTTTGTTTTTTTAATTTTTTTATGGCAGGAAGAAGTTTGGTCCAAATCGGATGTTGGGTACTATATTTATCTAATATGTGAACCCTATAAATGAAAAGAGACAATTTGGGTGCAATCAATTAGTTTAATTTCTCAAAGATCAAATTAAATTTCAACAAAATAATGTTGCAGAAATGCAGTGGCATGAAACTCATGGTTTACAGGCCAAATCAGACCTGCAAGTCACATTATGCTGGCTTGCAAAGTGATGTGTAATTGCTAATCCAGCCACAACTTGCATTCAGAATGACTGTCAGGGTTAGGATTGCATTCAGAATGACTGTCAGGGTTAGGATTGCATTCAGAATGACTGTCAGGGTTAGGATTGCATTCAGAATGACTGTCAGGGTTAGGATTGCATTCAGAATGACTGTCACGGTTAGGATTGCATTCAGAATGACTGTCAGGGTTAGGATTGCATTCAGAATGACTGTCAGGGTTAGGAACATTGATAAAGGAGACTTTCTGTATAGCACTTTGTGGCATCTGCTGATGTAAAAATGGCTTTGTAATAAAATGTGATTTATTGAAAATTTGATTGGCTACCTAAGCCATTTTAACTGGAACAATCATTTCAGTAACGGGTGCAATAAATCTAATTAAATGACTGGATTAGTTTAGATAAATGTGTTATTTATCTAAGTGTAGCATAAGATTAATCAATCAATTGTATCTTACGGTGAGTATTGAGGGTACACAAAATATGTTTGTAGCTTGGGAAACGGAAATGTACCTCCACCTTTTTGAGAGTGAGAGTGTGATGATTGTACCTTTTATATTCATAATAAATTCTTTATCCACACATGTACCCTAAAAGTTACCGAGCAGTACCATGTGTATGTACATTATTTGTATTTTGAGAGTTTTGTAATCCAGGGAACAATACTTTACCCTAACCGTACCTTTTTTTTCTGAGAGTGTAGAATAGGGAATCATGACAGCTCTATTCAATACATGTCTTTCAGCAATGTTCAGAAAATTTCACCTCAATGAGTACACCCTGTTTGTTTCAGATGCAGTGTCCACCCAGCACATCAGTACAAGAAGACCCATAGGGGGGAAATGCTGGATGCACTAGTTGAGCAGAAGGCTGGAACTAAGAGTTTATGACATTCAAGTTATTTTAATGTACAAGGCACTTGCATGATATATGACCTGTGTTTTTATATTTGAGGGACATGTTTCTCTAAGTTCCAAACTTGATCTGTACAGAAGTTACCCTCTGCTAATTTGACCTCATTTGGGTGCATTTTAGTTTAATTGATCCTTATCAACAACCTATTTTTTAAAAAGTATTTTGCTTGTAAACACATCTGAACTGTATCCTCACCTCATACTTCTGAAGGAGTTGGCCCTCACCTCATACTTCTGAAGGAGTTGGCCCTCACGTCATACTTCTGAAGGAGTTGGCCCTCACGTCATACTTCTGAAGGAGTTGGCCCTCACCTCATACTTCTGAAGGAGTTGGCCCTTACCTCATACTTCTGAAGGAGTTGGCCCTCACCTCATACTTCTGAAGGAGTTGGCCCTCACCTCATACTTCTGAAGGAGTTGGCCCTCACCTCATACTTCTGAAGGAGTTGGCCCTCACCTCATACTTCTGAAGGAGTTGGCCCTCACCTCATACTTCTGAAGGAGTTGGCCCTCACCTCATACTTCTGAAGGAGTTGGCCCTCACCTCATACTCTGAAGGAGTTGGCCCTCACCTCATACTTCTGAAGGAGTTGGCCCTCACCTCATACTTCTGAAGGAGTTGGCCCTCACCTCATACTTCTGAAGGAGTTGGCCCTCACCTCATACTTCTGAAGGAGTTGGCCCTCACCTCATACTTCTGAAGGAGTTGGCCCTCACCTCATACTTCTGAAGGAGTTGGCCCTTACCTCATACTTCTGAAGGAGTTGGCCCTCACCTCATACTTCTGAAGGAGTTGGCCCTCACCTCATACTTCTGAAGGAGTTGGCCCTCACCTCATACTTCTGAAGGAGTTGGCCCTTACCTCATACTTCTGAAGGTTGGCCCTCACCTCATACTTCTGAAGGAGTTGGCCCTCACCTCACCTCATACTTCTGAAGGAGTTGGCCCTCACCTCATACTTCTGAAGGAGTTGGCCCTTACCTCATACTTCTGAAGGAGTTGGCCCTCACACTCATACTTCTGAAGGAGTTGGCCCTCACCTCATGCTTTGCTTAGTTTGATTCGTCACCCTGGTGAAACAGGGTCATTAAACTTCAGTTCAATGTGTAATTATTTATCTAGACAGAAGATATTTACGTGTTTGTGGGTGGAGAGAACATTCACACCCTGCAGACTAAGAGTTTATGACCAGTTATTTTAAAGATCTTGCATGATATGTGACCTTCGTTGTTGTATTTGAGGGACATGTTTCTCTAAGCTCCAAACTTACTCTAGGTGGGGATTGATATACTGATAATTGCCTATGTCATTAAGCAGTTGAGTAAACTGTCACTATAAATCTGTCATTGCACATATTTGACATATTTTGGCAGGGCCTTGGGAGGATCGGACAGTAACACTTGATCCAATACATTTTAAGAGTGTTTTAAATGAGTCTGTGCTCGCCAAGTAGTTTTATCACCACAGACAGGAGTTTGCCTGAGACACCCAACGCCTTGGCTCACGTCAGGATTTGTTACACGATACCCATACAGCTAACAGCCAGTTAAAATCTAAAACTAAATGTGAAAATGTTAATTAATGTCACATGCTGTGGCATGGATCCACTAAACAGCCAAGCTTGCTAATTTTCCAGATCACATATCTTGCTGCAGATCTATTATGGGGCCAATGTCAGCAATGTGAGGACATCCTGGTCCACTAATAAGGTCAAAATAATGTGCTGGCCTGCATAAGATCTCTCTGTGGTCCACAGAATAGATGATGAGGTCTTCACTTTTCAGCATGCAGTGTGAAGTCAATGGAGGGCTAAATGTAAAATTCATGTCATACATTTACAAGGATTTACACTTGGATCAAATGGGCAGCTGGTGCGTTTTTCAGCAAGCTTTACACATCTTTTTTTGAGAACCTTGTGGTGAACTAATAAGGTCAGAAGAACATGCTGTCCAGTACCGGATCTCTCTGTGGCTTTACAGATTTCAGCAAGCTTTGCTCTGTTGGCAGGTCTGCTGCCATTTCAGCCGTGCACCAGAGGATATGATGACTATATATGAAACAGACTTACACCTGATATAGTCATTAAATGGACCAGTAAATTATCTGCTTCTTTTTTGGAAAGCTTTATTTTTAGACTCTCAAATGTAAAGACAACACAGATTGTAGGAAGACACAGTCAAGGACAAGAAAAGTAAAGTCCATAACAGAGAGGATCAATAAAACTGTGAATCTCACACCCTCCCTTTATCTGCAGCTGTTGGAACACAAGCTTCTGGGGGAGCAGGGGACTGGTCTTAGCCAAGCCTTAGGAAGAGTCAGGACAAGTGACAGCCCAATCCACCAGATGGCCCGACAGCAATGATCAATGTTGAGAAGTGAAACACTTGACATCCCGTCACACATTTGGACGACTGATTTAACACTAGAAGTGTTGACTCCATTTTTGACTCAATTTAAATAAAAAATAAATAACAAATCATGACCCCCTCCTTCCTTGACTTTTCCTAAATAAGTATATTTAAGGCCAGGCACCAAACGCTGAAATTACATTTTTGCATCTACTTATCAATTTTGAGATGTTTTTGTATTTAGGTTGATTAATATTAGTATTTTCAAAAAGTAAAAATAAAAACCTCAAAAAATTAATGTTGTATACAGCGTTTTGCATGAATTCCGACTCTTTCAACAAAACAATTTATGAAATCTAATCGGCAAACTGTTGTTTAACCCGTTCAAGTTTGGTTTCTGTGCAATCCTCAGACACAAAATATAAACCTCAAAAAAATTAATGAAAATGTATATTTTCGTTAGCTTATCATAATACCATCATCAAAATATCATGAATTGTAACCACTTTTAAATGGACATCCATGATGTCAAAGCTCACTACATTGAATCACACATCATTTAACCTTTAAAAGTCTAAGCTGTTTTGAAGTGTCTGTCCTGTATCTAGGAGATATAGGAAGGCTCTGGAATTTAAAAATGCCTCCCTACTTCCATTCATTTTTATGGGTTACTTTCAGACGAGTCCCTTGACACTTGTGGGGGTCGTTGAGAATAAAGGAGAACACCATGGTGTTTGTTAACCACTCTATTGTTCCTCTAACCACTCTATTGTCCCTCTAACCACTCTATTGTTCCTATAACCACTCTATTGTCCCTCTAACCACTCTATTGTCCCTCTAATCCTCTACCACTCTATTGTCCCTCTAACCACTCTATTGTGCCTCTAACCACTCTATTGTCCCTCTAACCACTCTATTGTCCCTCTAACACTCTATATTGTCCCTCTAACCCCCCTTTGTCCCTCTAACCACTCTATTGTCTCCTCTAACCACTCTATTGTCCCTCTAACCCCTCTATTGTCCCTCTAATCCTCTAACCACTCTATTGTCCCTCTAAACCACTCTATTGTCCCTCTAACCACTCTATTGTCCCTCTAACCCCTCTATTGTCCCCTCCACCTTTTATTGTTCCCATAACCCCTTTTTTTTGGGGCCCCCCCCCCCCCCCCCCCCCCCCCCTACCCCCCTTTGTCCCTCTAAACCCCTCTATTGTTTCCCCCTAACCACTCTATTGCCCTCTAAACCCCCTATTTTCCCCCTAAACCCCCCTATTTTCCCCCTAAACCCCCCTATTTTTTCCCCCCCTAACCACCCCTATTTTTCCCCCAACCACCCATTTGTTCCCATAACCCCCTCTATTTTTCCCTCTAACCCCCTCTATTTTCCCCTAACCACTCTATTGGGCCCCCCTAACCCCCCTATTGCCCCTTTAAACCCCTTATTGTCCCCCCAATCCTCTAACCCTTTTATTGTCCCCCCTAAAAAACTCTATTTCCCTAACCCCTCTATTTGTTTTCCTCTAACCACTCTATTGCCCTCTAACCCTCTTTTTGGGCCCTCTAACCACCTAAATTTTCCCTCTAAAACCTCTAACCACTCCACTTCGAAATTTTCCCCCTAAACCCCTCTATTGTCCCTCAACCACTCTATTTGCCCCTAACCCCTTATTTTTCCCTCAAACCCTCTATTGTTTTTCCCATAACCACTCTATTGGTCACTCTAAACCCCTTTTATTTTCCCCTAACCACTATAAATTTTCCTCTAAACCACTCTATTTTTCCCTCTAAAACCCCAATTTTTCCCTCTAACCACTCATTGTTCCTATAACCCCTCATTGTCCCCTAACCACTCATTGGCCCCCTAACCCCCTAGATTGTCCCTCAACCACTCTATTGTCCCTCTAAACCAAATCTATTGTCCCTCAAACCCCCCTTTTTTTTTGGGCCCCTAACCCCCTCTATTGTCCCTCCAATCCTCTAACCCAAATCTATTGTTCCTTTTCCCCTATTTTTGTTTCCCCCTAATCCTCCCAAAACCCCTCATTTTCCCTCTAAAAACCCCTCTATTGTCCCTCTAAACCCCTCCCAAATTTTCCCCCCTAAAACCACTTTTATTGTCCCCCTAAAAACCCCTCTATTGGTTTTTTCTAACCACCTATTTTTCCCCCCCTAACCCCTATATTGTCCCTCTAAAACCCCTCTATTTTTCCTCTAAAACCCTATATTGTCCCTCTAACCACTCTATTGTCCCTCTAACCCCTCTATTGTCCCCCCTAACCCCTCATTGGGCCCCCTAAACCCCTATAAATTGGGCCCCTAATCTCTAACCCCTCTATTTTTCCCTCTAAAAAAAATCTTTTTTTTCCCCCTAACCACTCTATTTCCCCCCCTAACCAAACCTTGTCCCCCCTAAAACCCCTCTATTGTCCCCCCAATCCTCTAACCACTCCCATTGTCCCCCCTTTAAACCCCTCTATTGTCCCTCTAACCACTCTATTGTCCCTCTAACCCCTCTATTGTCCCTCTAATCCTCTAACCACTCTATTGTCCCCCCTACCACTATAAATTTTCCCCCTAAACCTCTTTATTTGTCCCTTTTAACCACCCCTATTGTCCCTCCCAACCACTCTATTTTCCCTCTTCCCCTAACCACTCTATTTTCCCCCCTAACCACTCTATTGTCCCCCTAAACCCCCTCAATTTTTTCCCCCTAACCACATATTTTCCCTCTAACCACTCCCAAATTTTCCCCCTAATCCCTTTAAACCCTCTATTGTCCCCCTAACCCCTCATTGTCCCTCTAACCACTCTATTTCCCTCTAAACCCCTCTATTGTCCCCCCTAAACCAAAATCTAAATTTTCCCTCTAAAACCCCTCTATTGTCCCCCTAAAAAACCCCTCTATTTCCCTTAAAAACCCCTATTTTGCCCTAACCCCCCCCCTTTGGGCCCCTAACCCCCTATATTGTCCCCCTAACCCTCTATTGGTTTTCCCCCAAAACCCCCTATTTGGCCCCCCTAACCCCCCACCTATTTTCCCCCCTAACCCCCTCTATTGTCCCTCTAACCATCCCTTTTTCCCCTAATCCTCTAACCATTTTATTGTCCCTCTAACCACTTTTTTGTCCCTCTAAAACCCCCTCCCCCTTTTTCCCCCTAAACCCCTCTATTATCCCACCCCAACCACTCTATTTTTTCCCCCTAACCCCTCTAAATTTTTCCCCCTAACCACTGTATTGTCCCCCCTAAAAACCCCTAAACCCCAAAACCCCTCTATTTCCTTATAACCACTTCCCTATATTCCCTTAACCCTCTATTGCCCTTTTAAAAAACCCATAAATTTCCCCCCTAACCCCCCTATTTTCCTATAAACCCCCCTATTTTCCCTTAACCCCCTCTATTGTCCCTCAACCACTCTATTTTCCCTCTAAAACCCCTCTATTGTCCCTCTAAAACCCTATTTGGGCCCCCCCTAAAAACCCCTCTTTGTCCCCCCTAAAACCCCCATATTTTCCCTCTAAACCCCCAACCCTCCCCTTTTTTTCCCCCTAACCACTCTATTTTCCCCCCTAACCCTCTATTGTTCCTTAACCACTCTATTGTCCCTTAAACCCCCTCTATTGCCCCCCTAAAACCCCTCTATTAACCCTAAACCACTCTATTTTCCCTCTAATCCTCAACCACCTAAAAGTCCCCTAAAACCCCTCTATTGGGCCCCCCTAACCCCCCTCATTTTCCCTCTAACCCCTCTAAATTTTCCCTATAACCCCTCTTTTGTCCCTCTAAAACCTCTAACCCCTCTATTTTCCCTCTAAAACCCCTATATTGTTTCCCCTAACCCCTTTACCCTATAAAACCCCTCTATTGTCCCTCTAATCCCCCTAACCCCCTCTATTTGGGCCCCCCTAACCACTCTTTGTCCCTCTAAACCTCTCTTTTTCCCCCTAAAACCCCTCTATTTGGGCCCTCTAACCCCTCTTTTCCCTCTAAAAAAACCCCCTATTGTCCCCCTAAAACCCCTCTATGGGCCCTCTAATCCCCTAAACCCCTCTATTTTCCCCCATAAAACCCCTCTTTGTCCCTCTAACCCCTCATTGTCCCTTAACCCCCATATTGTCCCTCTAAAACCCCTTTTTTGTTCCTAAACCACTCTATTGTCCCTCTAAACCCCCCTATTGTCCCTCTAACCCCCTAATTGGGCCCCCCCAAAACCCCTCTATTGTCCCTCTAACCCCCATATTTTCCCTCCCAAAACCCTCTAAAATTTTCCCCCTAAACCCCTATATTTTTCCCCCTAAACCCTAAAACCCCTCTATTGGTTTCCCCCTAAAAACCCCTCTTTGTCCCCTAAACCCCTTTTATTGGGTTTTTTTTAAACCCCTCTATTGTCCCCTAACCCCTCTATTGTCCCTCTACCACTCTAATTTTTTCCCTCTAACCCCCCCTATTGTCCCCCCTAAACCCCCTTTTATTGTTTTCCTTAAAAACCCCCCTCTTTTTCCCCATAAACCCCCTAAATTTTCCCCTAAACCTCTTAAAAACCCCTTATTTTCCCTCTAACCACAATTGGTTTCCCCTAAAAACTCTATTTTTTTCCCCCCAAACCACTCATTGTCCCCCTAATCCTCTAACCCCTCTATTGTCCCTAAACCCTCTTTTTCCCCCTAACCCCCTTTGTCCCTGTTCCCAAAAAAAAACCCCATATTGTCCCTCTTTAACCCCTCTATTTTTTCCATAACCACCATTGGGCCCTCTAAAAACCCCTCTATTGTCCCCTAACCATCTATTTTTCCCCCTAACCACTTATTGTCCCTCTAACCACTCTATTGGGCCCTCTAACCCCCAAAATTTTTCCCTCTTTTAAACCCTAACCACTTTTATTTTCCCCCCCAACCACTCTTTGTCCCTCCAAACCCCTCTATTGTTTCCTTTAACCCCCTCTTTGTCCCTTAAAACCCCTTTTTTTAAATTTTCCCTTTTAACCACTCTATTGTTTTTCCCCTTAAAAACCCCCCTATTGTCCCCTCTAACCACTCTATTTTTCCCCTAAACCCCTCTATTGTCCCCCAAACCCCTCTTTTCCCTCAAACCCTAAACCCCTCTATTGTCCCCTAAAAACCCCTCATTGTTTTCCCCTAACCCTCTATTGTCCCCTAACCACCCATTTTTTCCCTAACCCCTCTATTGGGCCCCATAAACCCCCTCTTTTTGTCCCTCTAACCTCTAAAACCCCCTATTTTCCCTATAACCCTCATTGTCCCTCTAATCCTCTAACCACTCTATTGTTCCTATAACCACTCTATTGTTCCTTTAAAAAACCCCTATTGGGCCCTCTAACCCCCTCTATTGTCCCCCTAAAACCCCTCTTTTTTTCCTATAAACCCCTCCCATTGTCCCTATAAACCCCTCATTGGGCCCCCATAACCCCCCCTATTGTTCCCCATAAAAAACTCTAAATTTTTCCTATAACCCCCTATATTAAATTCCCAAACAGGTTTTAAACTGAGGGGGAAAAATTGGGGCCGCTCTATTGTCCCTCAAACCCTCTAAAACCCCTCTATTGTCCCCCTAACCCCCCTATTTTTTCCCCCCCAACCCCTCTATTGTCCCCCCTAACCCCCTCATTGGCCCCCTAATTTTCTAACCACTCTATTGTCCCTCTAACCACTCTATTGTCCCTCTAACCACTCTATTGTCCCTTTTAAAACCCCCATTTGTCCCTCTAAAACCCCCTATTGTTTCCCATAACCACTCTATTTTTCCCCTCAAACCCCTCTATTTCCCCCCCTAACCACTCTATTGTCCCTCTAACCACTCTATTGTCCCTCTAACCACTCTATTGTCCCTCTAACCCCTATATTGGTCCCTCTAATCCTCAAACCACTCTATTGTCCCTCTAAAAACCCCTCTATTGGGCCCTCCAACCCCAAAATCTATGTTCCATAACCCCCTCTATTGTTCCTCTAACCACTCTATTGTCCCTCTAACCACTCTATTGTCCCTCTAACCACTCTATTGTCCCTCTAACCACTCTATTGTTCCTCTAACCCCTCTTTTTTTCCCCCCCTAACCCCTCATTTTTCCTATAACCCCTCTATTGTCCCTATCCACTTTTTGTCCCTTTCCCCCTACCCCAACCACTCTTTGTTTCCCCCTAAACCCCTCAAATTTTCCCTCTAACCACTCTATTGTCCCTCTAACCCCTATATTGTTCCTCTAACCACTCTATTTCCCCTCTCCCTAACCACCTTTGTCCCCCTAACCACCTATTGGGCCCCCCTAAACCCCTCTTTGTTCCTTTAACCACTCTATTGTCCCCCTAAACCCTCTATTTTTCCCTCTTACCCCCTATGTTCCTTAAAAACCACTCTATTGTCCCTATAACCACTCTATTGGCCCCATAACCACTATATTGTCCCCCTAACCCCCTCTATTTCCCTATAAACCCTCTATTTTCCTATAACCACTATATTTTAAGTTTAACAACAGGTTTTAAACGGGGTTGGGGAAAAAAATGGGCCTTTGGGGTTTTTTTCAAAGCCCAACAAAAAGAAATGGACATGCTTTTTTAATGTGGGTGATTAAAATTCAAACACCCTACGCCTTTTGAGCTCGACTTCGCCTTTTAACAGTGGGGAAAAAAAATATTTATCGCCACCCCCTTGGGGCAAGTTCTCCCCTTTTAAAAAATGGAGGGCCCCGGAATTTTTTACATAGGTAAAAAACGTCAACTATGACCGACAAAATTTTGGAAAAAATATCCAGAAAAAACATATTGTAGGGGTTTTTAATGAATTTATTTGCAAATTATGGGGAAAATAAGTAAATTTTTTCAATAATAAAAGTTTTTTCAATTTAATTTTTTTTATATCCCTTTTTTGGCAATGACACAGGTCAAAAAATTTTTTTGTAAAATCTTTACAAGGTTTTCCCCACACCCGTTTTCTGGGATTTTTTGGGCCCCATTCCCCCCCCTGCATATCTCCTCTAGAAGTGATGTTTTGGGGCTTTTTTCGGGGTGGGGCCACGGACTTTTAACTCCCTCCAAAGATTTTTTTTGGGGTTGGGGATCTGGAGCTGGCTAGGCCACTCCAGGGCCTTGAAACTTCTTACGAAGCCACTCCTTTCATTGCCTGGCGGTTGTGTTTGGGATCTTTGTCATGCTGAAAGACCGCCATGTTTCATCTTCAAGGGCCCTTGCTGATGGAAGGAGGTTTTCACTCAAAATCTCACGATACATGGCCCCTTCATTCTTTCCTTTAAAAACGGACAGTCGTCCTGGTCCCTTTGCAGAAAAAAAGCCCCAAAGCATGATGTTTCCACCCCCATGCTTCACGTAGGTAGGGTGTTCTTTGGATGCAACTCAGCATTCTTTGTCCTCCAAACACACGAGTTGAGTTTTTACCAAAAAGTTATACAGTTGGGGAAAAAAAGTATTTATCAGCCACCAATTGTGCAAGTTCTCCCATTAAAAAGATGAGAAGGCCTTGTAATTTTCATCATAGGTACACGTCAACTATGACAGACAAATGAGGAAAAAAAATCCAGAAAATCACATTTTGGATTTTTTAAAGAATTATTTTCAAATTATGGTGGAAAAATAAATTTTGGTCCCAAATTTCAAAAGTTTTTCAAACTTTGTTATATACCCTTGTTGGCAATGACACAGGTCAAACGTTTCTGTAAGTCTTCACAAGGTTTTCACACACTGTTGCTGGATTTTGGCCCATTCCTCCATGCAGACTCCTCTAGAGCAGTGATGTTTTTGGGGCTGTCGCGGGCAACAGGACTTTCAAATCCCTCCAAAGATGTTCATGGGGTTGAGATCTGGAGACGGCTAGGCCACTCCAGGACCTTGAAATGCTTCTACGAAGCCACTCCTTCGTTGCCCGGGCGTGGTGTTTGGGATCATTGTCATGCTGAAAGACCCGCCACGTTTCATCTTCAATGCCCTTGCTGATGGAAGGAGGTTTTCACTCAAAATCTCACGATACATGGCCCCATTCATTCTTTCCTTTTCACGGATCAGTCGTCCTGGTCCCTTTGCAGAAAAACAGCCCCAAAGCATGATGTTTCCCCCCCCATGCTTCACAGTAGGTATGGTGTTCTTTGGATGAACTCAGAATTCTTTGTCCTCCAAACGACAAGTTGAGTTTTTACCAAAAAGTTATATTTTGGTTTCATCTGACCATATGACATTTCCCAATCCTCTTCTGGATCATCCAAATGCACTCTAGCAAACTTCAGACGGGCCTGGACATGTACTGGCTTAAGCAGGGGGACACGTCTGGCACTGCGGATTTGAGGTCCCTGGCGGCGTAGTGTGGTTACTGATGGTAGGCTTTGTTACTTTGGTCCCAGCTCTCTGCAGGTCATTCACTAGGTCCCCCCGTTGTTCTGGGATTTTGCTCACCGTTCTTGTGATATTTTGACCACGGGTGAATTCTGGGC
>LR778253.1:439033-511162 GCA_902810595.1 Coregonus sp. 'balchen' | reverse complement strand
CCCTATTTAATAACAGGGGGAAAAAAAAGTATTTAGTCAGCCACCAATTGTGCAAGTTCTCCCACTTAAAAAGATGAGAGAGGCCTGTAATTTTCATCATAGGTACACGTCAACTATGACAGACAAAATTAGGAAAAAATATCCAGAAAATCACATTGTAGGATTTTTAATGAATTTATTTGCAAATTATGGTGGAAAATAAGTATTTGGTCAATAATAAAAGTTTCTCAATACTTTGTTATATACCCTTTGTTGGCAATGACACAGGTCAAACGTTTTCTGTAAGTCTTCACAAGGTTTTCACACACTGTTGCTGGTATTTTGGCCCATTCCACCATGCATATCTCCTCTAGAGCAGTGATGTTTTGGGGCTGTCGCTGGGCAACACGGACTTTCAACTCCCTCCAAAGATTTTCTATGGGGTTGAGATCTGGAGACTGGCTAGGCCACTCCAGGACCTTGAAATGCTTCTTACGAAGCCACTCCTTCATTGCCTGGCGGTGTGTTTGGGATCTTTGTCATGCTGAAAGACCCAGCCATGTTTCATCTTCAATGCCCTTGCTGATGGAAGGAGGTTTTCACTCAAAATCTCACGATACATGGCCCCATTCATTCTTTCCTTTACACGGATCAGTCGTCCTGGTCCCTTTGCAGAAAAACAGCCCCAAAGCATGATGTTTCCACCCCCATGCTTCACAGTAGGTATGGTGTTCTTTGGATGCAACTCAGCATTCTTTGTCCTCCAAACACAACGAGTTGAGTTTTTACCGAAAAAGTTATACAGTGGGGAAAAAAAGTATTTAGTCAGCCACCAATTGTGCAAGTTCTCCCACTTAAAAAGATGAGAGAGGCCTGTAATTTTCATCATAGGTACACGTCAACTATGACAGACAAAATGAGGAAAAAAAATCCAGAAAATCACATTGTAGGATTTTTTATGAATTTATTTGCAAATTATGGTGGAAAATAAGTATTTGGTCAATTACAAAAGTTTCTCAATACTTTGTTATATACCCTTTGTTGGCAATGACACAGGTCAAACGTTTTCTGTAAGTCTTCACAAGGTTTTCACACACTGTTGCTGGTATTTTGGCCCATTCCTCCATGCAGATCTCCTCTAGAGCAGTGATGTTTTGGGGCTGTCGCTGGGCAACACGGACTTTCAACTCCCTCCAAAGATGTTCTATGGGGTTGAGATCTGGAGACTGGCTAGGCCACTCCAGGACCTTGAAATGCTTCTTACGAAGCCACTCCTTCGTTGCCCGGGCGGTGTGTTTGGGATCATTGTCATGCTGAAAGACCCAGCCACGTTTCATCTTCAATGCCCTTGCTGATGGAAGGAGGTTTTCACTCAAAATCTCACGATACATGGCCCCATTCATTCTTTCCTTTACACGGATCAGTCGTCCTGGTCCCTTTGCAGAAAAACAGCCCCAAAGCATGATGTTTCCACCCCCATGCTTCACAGTAGGTATGGTGTTCTTTGGATGCAACTCAGAATTCTTTGTCCTCCAAACACGACAAGTTGAGTTTTTACCAAAAAGTTATATTTTGGTTTCATCTGACCATATGACATTCTCCCAATCCTCTTCTGGATCATCCAAATGCACTCTAGCAAACTTCAGACGGGCCTGGACATGTACTGGCTTAAGCAGGGGGACACGTCTCGCACTGCAGGATTTGAGTCCCTGGCGGCGTAGTGTGTTACTGATGGTAGGCTTTGTTACTTTGGTCCCAACTCTCTGCAGGTCATTCACTAGGTCCCCCTGTGTGGTTCTGGGATTTTTGCTCACCGTTCTTGTGATCATTTTGACCCCACGGGGTGAGATCTTGCGTGGAGCCCCAGATCGAGGGAGATGATCAGTGGTCTTGTATGTCTTCCATTTCCTAATAATTGCTCCCACAGTTGATTTCTTCAAACCAAGCTGCTTACCTATTGCAGATTCAGTCTTCCCAGCCTGGTGCAGGTCTACAATTTTGTTTCTGGTGTCCTTTGACAGCTCTTTGGTCTTGGCCATAGTGGAGTTTGGAGTGTGACTGTTTGAGGTTGTGGACAGGTGTCTTTTATACTGATAACAAGTTCAAACAGGTGCCATTAATACAGGTAACGAGTGGAGGACAGAGGAGCCTCTTAAAGAAGAAGTTACAGGTCTGTGAGAGCCAGAAATCTTGCTTGTTTGTAGGTGACCGAATACTTATTTTCCACCATAATTTGCAAATAAATTCATTAACAATCCTACAATGTGATTTTCTGAAAAGAAAATTCTAAATTTGTCTGTCATAGTTGACGTGTACCTATGATGAAATTTACAGGCCTCTCTCATCTTTTTAAGTGGGAGAACTTGCCCAATTGGTGGCTGACTAAATACTTTCTTTCCCCACTGTATGTGCCCAAGCCCGAAACCCCCCCACCCCCGAATTAATATAATGATTGTGTCATTACATAAAACATAGCCTACTGCATATTACTCATGGCAGAAAAACATACAAAAATGGATTGAAGATGTGTTTGGTACATAATTGGTCTAACCTATACTCCAAAATTAAACACATTCTAGTAATTATCTTTGAGTGTGGATGGTATTATTATGCATACTGATGGACTGGTTACCTTATGCTATTCTCCAAACTTTCTATTCATGAATCTGGTAGTGAAATAACCGGAGTAGCCGATCTGGCATGAGTGAAACACAAACAGGCGGGAAAGCGCTCTGCCTCTATTCGCTATTCCAGAGTATACGGATGAAGCATCTATTCGCTATTCCAGAGCATACGGATGAAGCATCTATTCGCTATTCCAGAGCATACGGATGAAGCATCTATTCGCTATTCCAGAGCATACGGATGAAGCCTCTATTCGCTATTCCAGAGCATATTCCAATGGGCCATTCTAAATCGAAACAAATTTTACATATTAGTAAAGACAAGATTACATTGAAAATATGATCTGATCACTTGATGAGAGAACAACTGTGCAGCCTGAGGCAAGGAACAGAGAGCAAGCTTTTTTTGCAACTTTCTCAAAGCATCAATAGCCAATAGTCGCATCATGCCTAACCCTAACCCTAACCCTAACCCATATACACCGAACAAAAATATAAACGCAACATGTAAAGTGTTGGTCCTATGTTTCATGAGCTGATATAAAGATCACCAACATTTTCCATACACACAAAAAGCTTATTTCTCTCAAATTTGATCCACAAATGTGTTTACATCCCTGTTAGTGAGCATTTCTCCTTTGCCAAAATAATCCATCCACCTGACAGGTGTGGCATATCAAGAAGCTCATTAAACAGCATGATCATTACACAGGTGCACCTTGTGCTGGGTACAATAAAAGGCCACTCTAAAATGTGCAGTTTTGTCACAAAACACAATGCCACAGACGTCTTAAGTATTGAGGGAGCGTGCAATTGGCATGCTGACCAGAGCTTTTGCCAGATAATTGAATATTCATTTCTCTACCATAAATCAATGTTGTTTTAGAGAATTTGTCAGTACGTCCAACTGGCCTAACAACCTCAGAGCATGTGTATGGCGTCATTACATTTACATTTTAGTCATTTAGCAGACGCTCTTATCCAGAGCGACTTACAGTTAGTGAGTGCATACATTTTCCATACTGGGCGATCAGTTTACTGATGTCAACGTTGTGAACAGAGGGCCCATGTTGGCGGTGGGGTTATGGTATGGGCAGGCAGAAGCTACGGACAACCAACACAATTGCATTTTATCGATGGCAATTTCAATGGACAGAGATACCGTGATGAGATCCTGAGGCCCATTGTCATGCCATTCATCGCCACCATCACCTCATGTTTGGGACTCCCATAGGGTGGCGTCGTCCGGGTTTGGCCGGGGTATGACGTCATTGTAAATAAGAATTTGTTCTTAACTGACTTGCCTAGTTAAATAAAGGCTAAATAAAATAAAGTAAATAAATAAATGTTTCAGCATGATAATGCACAGCCCCATGTCGCAAGGATCTGTTCACAATTCCTGGAAGCTGAAAATGGCCCAGTTCTTCCATGGATACTCACCAGATGGATGTCAGCCATTGAGAATGTTTGGGATGCTCTGGATCGACGTGTACGACAGCGTGTTCCAGTTCCCGCCAATATTCAGCAACTTCGCACAGCCATTGCAGAGGAGTGGGACAACATTCCACAAGCCACCACCAACAGGCTGATTTGCATGAGGTCACACCAGATACTGGCTGGTTTTCTAATCCAAGCCTACTTTTTCTTAAAGGTATCTCTGACCAACAGATGCATATCTTTATTCCCAGTCATGTGAAATCCATAGATTGGGGCCTAATTTATTTATTTCAATTAACTGATGTCCTTATATGAACTGTAACTCAGTAAAATCTTTGATTTGTTGCATTTATATTTTTGTTCAGTACCTCCCGAGTGGTGCAGTGGTCTATATGTACCCCTAACCCTAACCCCTAACCCTAACCCTAACCCCAACCCTAACCCTAACCCTAACCCTCTAAGGCAGGTATAGAACCTGTTTCAAATGATCACTTTTACGCTCAACATAGCCACTTCATATGCACACTTTTTCCCGAAACTGAAAATATTATTTATATTTTACTATTTTCGTTCAGTTACATTCTTCTTACTATAAAATCATATGATATAAAATAATGGCACAGAACTTATAGGCCTATCTTGTCTGCTAAATGAACAAGCCTACAGCCTATGGCATGGAGCATAGCCAGATAACATACAGTAGGCCAATTCATATTCTCTTCTTCTGAAATACATTTTCTTCATATCATGTTTCTTTAGACCTGCCTAAAATAAATAAAGGATTTATTGGGATGGTGTATATTAAATTGATTTATTTGTAACTTTTTAAAATGTTCCAAAGGCGTGCATCAGAGGCTAGTATGCCGCTTGTATTTGTGGAGGCCTGTAGATGCTAAACATGTTTATGCTAATTAATGGTTAATTACCGTGAGACCGGCAGTCATTTGCATGACAATAACCGGCTGACAAAATGTCATGACCACCACAGCCCTAGTCATATCCTCTGGTGCACGGCTGAAATGGCAGCAGACCTGCCAACAGAGCAAAGCTTGCTGATCTGTAAAGCCACAGAGAGATCCGGTACTGGACAGCATGTTCTTCTGACCTTATTAGTTCACCACAAGGTTCTCAAAAAAAGATGTGTAAAGCTTGCTGAAAAACGCACCAGCTGCCCATTTGATCCAAGTGTAAATCCTTGTAAATGTATGACATGAATTTTACATTTAGCCCTCCATTGACTTCACACTGCATGCTGAAAAGTGAAGACCTCATCATCTATTCTGTGGACCACAGAGAGATCTTATGCAGGCCAGCACATTATTTTGACCTTATTAGTGGACCAGGATGTCCTCACATTGCTGACATTGGCCCCATAATAGATCTGCAGCAAGATATGAGATCTGGAAAATTAGCAGAGCTCGGCTGTTTAGTGGATCCATGCCACAGCATGTGACATTAATTAACATTTTCACATTTAGTTTTAGATTTTAACTGGCTGTTAGCTGTATGGGTATCGTGTAACAAATCCTGACGTGAGCCAAGGCGTTGGGTGTCTCAGGCAAACTCCTGTCTGTGGTGATAAAACTACTTGGCGAGCACAGACTCATTTAAAACACTCTTAAAATGTATTGGATCAAGTGTTACTGTCCGATCCTCCCAAGGCCCTGCCAAAATATGTCAAATATGTGCAATGACAGATTTATAGTGACAGTTTACTCAACTGCTTAATGACATAGGCAATTATCAGTATATCAATCCCCACCCAGAGTAAGTTTGGAGCTTAGAGAAACATGTCCCTCAAATACAACAACGAAGGTCACATATCATGCAAGATCTTTAAAATAACTGGTCATAAACTCTTAGTCTGCAGGGTGTGAATGTTCTCTCCACCCACAAACACGTAAATATCTTCTGTCTAGATAAATAATTACACATTGAACTGAAGTTTAATGGCCCTGTTTCACCAGGGTGACAAATCAAACTAAGCAAAGCATGAGGTGAGGGCCAACTCCTTCAGAAGTATGAGGTGAGGGCCAACTCCTTCAGAAGTATGAGGTAACGGCCAACTCCTTCAGAAGTATGAGGTAAGGGCCAACTCCTTCAGAAGTATGAGGTGAGGGCCAACTCCTTCAGAAGTATGAGGTAAGGGCCAACTCCTTCAGAAGTATGAGGTGAGGGCCAACTCCTTCAAAAGTATGATGTGAGGGCCAACTCCTTCAGAAGCATGAGGTAAGGGCCAACTCCTTCAGAAGTATGAGGTAAGGGCCAACTCCTTCAAAAGTATGATGTGAGGGCCAACTCCTTCAGAAGCATGAGGTAAGGGCCAACTCCTTCAGAAGTATGAGGTAAGGGCCAACTCCTTCAGAAGTATGAGGTGAGGGCCAACTCCTTCAGAAGTATGAGGTAAGGGCCAACTCCTTCAGAAGTATGAGGTAAGGGCCAACTCCTTCAGAAGTATGAGGTAAGGGCCAACTCCTTCAGAAGTATGATGTGAGGGCCAACTCCTTCAAAAGTATGATGTGAGGGCCAACTCCTTCAGAAGTATGAGGTGAGGGCCAACTCCTTCAGAAGTATGAGGTAAGGGCCAACTCCTTCAGAAGTATGAGGTGAGGGCCAACTCCTTCAAAAGTATGATGTGAGGTTCAACTCCTTCAGAAGCATGAGGTAAGGGCCAACTCCTTCAGAAGTATGAGGTGAGGGCCAACTCCTTCAAAAGTATGATGTGAGGGCCAACTCCTTCAGAAGCATGAGGTAAGGGCCAACTCCTTCAGAAGTATGAGGTGAGGGCAAACTCCTTCAGAAGTATGAGGTAAGGGCCAACTCCTTCAGAAGTATGAGGTAAGGGCCAACTCCTTCAGAAGAATGAGGTAAGGGCCAACTCCTTCAGAAGT
The DNA here is from genome assembly GCA_902810595.1 of Coregonus sp. 'balchen'. Lineage (NCBI taxonomy): Eukaryota > Metazoa > Chordata > Actinopteri > Salmoniformes > Salmonidae > Coregonus > Coregonus sp. 'balchen'. The sequence goes on along the minus strand of LR778253.1, from coordinate 504,231 downwards.
ATGATGTGAGGGCCAACTCCTTCAAAAGTATGATGTGAGGGCCAACTCCTTCAGAAGTATGAGGTGAGGGCCAACTCCTTCAGAAGTATGAGGTGAGGGCCAACTCCTTCAAAAGTATGATGTGAGGGCCAACTCCTTCAGAAGTATGAGGTGAGGGCCAACTCCTTCAGAAGTATGAGGTGAGGGTCAACTCCTTCAGAAGTATGAGGTGAGGGCCAACTCCTTCAGAAGTATGAGGTAAGGGCCAACTCCTTCAGAAGTATGATGTGAGGGCCAACTCCTTCAGAAGTATGAGGTAAGGGCCAACTGCTTCAGAAGTATGAGGTGAGGGCCAACTCCTTCAGAATTATGAGGTAAGGGCCAACTCCTTCAGAAGTATGAGGTAAGGGCCAACTCCTTCAGAAGTATGAGGTGAGGGCCAACTCCTTCAGAAGTATGATGTGAGGGCCAACTCCTTCAGGAGTATGATGTGAGGGCCAACTCCTTCAAAAGTATGATGTGAGGGCCAACTCCTTCAGAAGTATGAGGTGAGGGCCAACTCCTTCAGAAGTATGAGGTGAGGGCCAACTCCTTCAGAAGTATGAGGTAAGGGCCAACTCCTTCAGAAGTATGAGGTAAGGGCCAACTCCTTCAGAAGTATGAGGTAAGGGCCAACTCCTTCAGAAGTATGATGTGAGGGCCAACTCCTTCAAAAGTATGATGTGAGGGCCAACTCCTTCAGAAGTATGAGGTGAGGGCCAACTCCTTCAGAAGTATGAGGTAAGGGCCAACTCCTTCAGAAGTATGAGGTGAGGGCCAACTCCTTCAAAAGTATGATGTGAGGGCCAACTCCTTCAGAAGCATGAGGTAAGGGCCAACTCCTTCAGAAGTATGAGGTGAAGGCCAACTCCTTCAAAAGTATGATGTGAGGGCCAACTCCTTCAGAAGCATGAGGTAAGGGCCAACTCCTTCAGAAGTATGAGGTAAGGGCCAACTCCTTCAGAAGTATGAGGTAAGGGCCAACTCCTTCAGAAGTATGAGGTAAGGGCCAACTCCTTCAGAAGTATGATGTGAGGGCCAACTCCTTCAAAAGTATGATGTGAGGGCCAACTCCTTCAGAAGTATGAGGTGAGGGCCAACTCCTTCAGAAGTATGAGGTGAGGGCCAACTCCTTCAAAAGTATGATGTGAGGGCCAACTCCTTCAGAAGTATGAGGTGAGGGCCAACTCCTTCAGAAGTATGAGGTGAGGGTCAACTCCTTCAGAAGTAGGAGGTGAGGGCCAACTCCTTCAGAAGTATGAGGTAAGGGCCAACTCCTTCAGAAGTATGATGTGAGGGCCAACTCCTTCAGAAGTATGAGGTAAGGGCCAACTGCTTCAGAAGTATGAGGTGAGGGCCAACTCCTTCAGAATTATGAGGTAAGGGCCAACTCCTTCAGAAGTATGAGGTAAGGGCCAACTCCTTCAGAAGTATGAGGTGAGGGCCAACTCCTTCAGAAGTATGATGTGAGGGCCAACTCCTTCAGGAGTATGATGTGAGGGCCAACTCCTTCAAAAGTATGATGTGAGGGCCAACTCCTTCAGAAGTATGAGGTGAGGGCCAACTCCTTCAGAAGTATGAGGTGAGGGCCAACTCCTTCAGAAGTATGATGTGAGGGCCAACTCCTTCAAAAGTATGATGTGAGGGCCAACTCCTTCAGAAGTATGATGTGAGGGCCAACTCCTTCAGAAGTATGAGGTGAGGGCCAACTCCTTCAGAAGTATGAGGTGAGGGCCAACTCCTTCAGAAGTATGAGGTGAGGGTCAACTCCTTCAGAAGTATGAGGTGAGGGCCAACTCCTTCAGAAGTATGAGGTAAGGGCCAACTCCTTCAGAAGTATGATGTGAGGGCCAACTCCTTCAGAAGTATGAGGTGAGGGCCAACTCCTTCAGAAGTATGAGGTGAGGGCCAACTCCTTCAGAAGTATGAGGTGAGGGTCAACTCCTTCAGAAGCATGAGGTGAGGGCCAACTCCTTCAGAAGTATGAGGTAAGGGCCAACTCCTTCAGAAGTATGATGTGAGGGCCAACTCCTTCAGAAGTATGAGGTAAGGGCCAACTCCTTCAGAAGTATGAGGTGAGGGCCAACTCCTTCAGAAGTATGAGGTAAGGGCCAACTCCTTCAGAAGTATGAGGTGAGGGCCAACTCCTTCAGAAGTATGAGGTAAGGGCCAACTCCTTCAGAAGTATGAGGTGAGGGCCAACTCCTTAATGACATCTGTCAGTTATCAGTATATCAGTAGTTATACCAGCCCTGTTCGGGATGGGAACGGGAGCTACATAATCTCTGACAACTTGCTGTTTTCTGATTTGTTACCAAGTGGCTTTGTTTCATTGAATTTTACAAATATTAGATGAGTATGTCAGGAGTAGGCATTGCTAGTTACTACTGTAATGACCTATCAAATTACTGTAAATGAAAAGAGGTATTTACCTAAATTACAAAAAAGCATGATATAATTTGCTTACAAGAGACGCACTCTACAGCTAAGGATGTAGCAAAATGCAAGAAAGGGTTAGTGATTGGGGAGGTTGTATTTTTTCAAAATGGAAGAAAGGGTTAGTGATTTGGGAGGTTGTATTTTTTTCAATATGGAAGAAAGGCCTTTAGTAATAGGGGAGGTTGTATTATTTTCAATATGGAAGAAAGGGCTTTAGTAATTGGGGAGGTTGTATTTTTTCAAAATGGAAGAAAGGGTTAGTAATCGGGGAGGTTGTATTTTTTCTAAATGGAAGAAAGGGTTAGTGATTTGGGAGGTTGTATCATTTTCAAAATGGAAGAAAGGGCTTTAGTAATCGGGGAGGTTGTATTTTTTCTAAATGGAAGAAAGGGTTAGTGATTTGGGAGGTTGTATTATTTTCAAAATGGAAGAAAGGGCTTTAGTAATCGGGGAGGTTGTATTTTTTCTAAATGGAAGAAAGGGTTAGTGATTTGGGAGGTTGTATTTTTTTCAATATGGAAGAAAGGCCTTTAGTAATTGGGGAGGTTGTATTTTTTTCTAAATGGAAAAAGGGGTTAGTGATTGGGGAGGTTGTATTTTTTGAATCATGGCTGAAGCACAAAATTATACATATACACATATTCTTATTGGAAATCAGATGAACTATAATGTCCATGCCTCTATGAAAGTTCCTCACAGGATCATTTAATAAGATCAGATGGGACATCTTATATGAATGACTGATATACAGTAAATTAACTTTTGGTGGTCCCTCATAAAATCGTGAAAGGTACTGTATTATACCAGGACTCTGCAAGCCAAATCATAAACAATGGACACAACAGATAGTTTGAAATTATCAAGAGCAGTGAGACAGGGTTAGGGTTAGGCTCCCTGTCGCTGTGTCTACTTTCATTGAAATAATAGGAAAGGGGGATACCTAGTCAACTGAATGCATTCAACTGAAATGTGGCTTCCACATTTAAGCTATAAAGGTGAGAAATAATATAGAGATCGAAGGATTAGACATTTATGGTTTCGTGACCAAGATATCAACCTATGCAGACGATACCACCTTTCATCTCCATCCTCAAGCTGCCTCCATAAGTGCCCTCAACATAGATTTAGATTAATTTGACAATCTATCCGGTCTGAAACCAAATTATGATAAGTGGTCACTACTCAAACTTTGTATTAGTGTGTAGTGTAGCAATCACATGGACAGACAGGAGGGTCAATGTTCTTGGATTACATACAGTATGTTTCAAAAGATACAGTGGGGGAAAAAAGTATTTAGTCAGCCACCAATTGTGCAAGTTCTCCCACTTAAAAAGATGAGAGAGGCCTGTAATTTTCATCATAGGTACACGTCAACTATGACAGACAAATTGAGAAAAAAATATCCAGAAAATCACATTGTAGGATTTTTAATGAATTTATTTGCAAATTATGGTGGAAAATAAGTATTTGGTCACCTACAAACAAGCAAGATTTCTGGCTCTCACAGACCTGTAACTTCTTCTTTAAGAGGCTCCTCTGTCCTCCACTCGTTACCTGTATTAATGGCACCTGTTTGAACTTGTTATCAGTATAAAAGACACCTGTCCACAACCTCAAACAGTCACACTCCAAACTCCACTATGGCCAAGACCAAAGAGCTGTCAAAGGACACCAGAAACAAAATTGTAGACCTGCACCAGGCTGGGAAGACTGAATCTGCAATAGGTAAGCAGCTTGGTTTGAAGAAATCAACTGTGGGAGCAATTATTAGGAAATGGAAGACATACAAGACCACTGATCATCTCCCTCGATCTGGGGCTCCACACAAGATCTCACCCCGTGGGGTCAAAATGATCACAAGAACGGTGAGCAAAAATCCCAGAACCACATGGGGGGACCTAGTGAATGACCTGCAGAGATCTGGGACCAAAGTAACAAAGCCTACCATCAGTAACACACTACGCCGCCAGGGACTCAAATCCTGCAGTGCAAGACGTGTCCCCCTGCTTAAGCCAGTACATGTCCAGGCCCATCTGAAGTTTGCTAGAGTGCATTTGGATGATCCAGAAGAGGATTGGGAGAATGTCATATGGTCAGATGAAACCAAAATAGAACTTTTTGGTAAAAACTCAACTCGTCGTGTTTGGAGGACAAAGAATGCTGAGTTGCATCCAAAGAACACCATACCTACTGTGAAGCATGGGGGTGGAAACATCATGCTTTGGGGCTGTTTTTCTGCAAAGGGACCAGGACGACTGATCCGTGTAAAGGAAAGAATGAATGGGGCCATGTATCGTGAGATTTTGAGTGAAAACCTCCTTCCATCAGCAAGGGCATTGAAGATGAAACGTGGCTGGGTCTTTCAGCATGACAATAATCCCAAACACACCGCCCAGGCAACGAAGGAGTGGCTTCGTAAGAAGCATTTCAAGGTCCTGGAGTGGCCTAGCCAGTCTCCAGATCTCAACCCCATAGAAAATCTTTGGAGGGAGTTGAAAGTCTGTGTTGCCCAGCGACAGCCCCAAAACATCACTGCTCTAGAGGAGATCTGCATGGAGGAATGGGCCAAAATACCAGCAACAGTGTGTGAAAACCTTGTGAAGACTTACAGAAAACGTTTGACCTGTGTCATTGCCAACAAAGGGTATATAACAAAGTATTGAGAAACTTTTGTTATTGACCAAATACTTATTTTCCACCATATTTTGCAAATAAATTCATAAAAAATCCTACAATGTGATTTTCTGGATTATTTTTTCTCATTTTGTCTGTCATAGTTGACGTGTACCTATGATGAAAATTACAGGCCTCTCTCATCTTTTTAAGTGGGAGAACTTGCACAATTGGTGGCTGACTAAATACTTTTTTCCCCCACTGTAGTACAAATACATCAAATGGTTGAAATTAAGATGAGGAATGTGTATCTGGGAATGTGTCGTTCTCTGCAACCTGGCTCGAGGTGAGTAAATGACTCCCTCTACTGGGATCAGAGTTTCCAGAAGCTATTCTATCCAATAGGTGGCCCGCTAAGGCAAAGTGGTTAAAAAAACATCTCATCTGTTATGGGAGCAGAGGTTGTCATAGTCTGCTGGGGTAATGAGGGGGTGGGTTAGGGTTAGGGTTAGTTTTGTTGCAGAGATTTGACTACCTTCCAGAAGGCAGCAAGATTCCCACCATTCTCAGATACACAGTTCAAGATGTACACTATATATACAAAAGTATTTGGACACCACTTCAAATTAGTGGATTCGGCTATTTCAGCCACACCCGTTGCTGACAGGTGCATAAAATCGAGCACACAGCCACGTAATCTCCATAGACAAACAATGGCTGTAGAATGGCCTGTACTGAAGAGCTCAGTAACTTTCAACATTTCACCGTCATAGGATGCCACCTTTCCACCAATTCAGTTCGTTTCCGAATGACATCACCAAGAGGTAGAATATATAGTGAAAACAATAGTGGTCCTAAAACGGAACCTTGAGTAACACTGAAACGTACAACTGGTTTGTCAGAGGACAAGCCATCCACAGAGACAAACTGATATCTTTCCAACAGATAAGATCTAAACCAGGCCAGAACTTGTCCGTGTAGACCAATTAGGGTTTCCAATCTCTCCAAAATAATGTGGTGATCGATGGTGTCAAAAGCAGCACTAAGGTCTAGGAGCACGAGGACAGATGCAGAGCCTTGGTCTGACAACATTGAAAGGTAATTTACCACCTTCACGAGAACAGTCTCAGTACTATGATGGGGTCTAAAACCAGACTGAAGCGTATCGTATACTTTATTTGTCTTCAGGAAGGCAGTGAGTTGCTGAGCAACAGCTTTTTGAAAAGAACATTACAGCAATGGGAGATTCGATATAGGCCGATAGATTTTTTTTATGTTTTCAGAATCAAGGTTTGGCTTTTTCAAGAGAGGCTTTATTACTGCCACTTTTAGTGAATTTGGTTCACATCCAGTGGATAGGGAGCCATTTATTATGTTCAACATAGGAGGGCCAAGCACAGGAAGTAGCTCTTTCAGTAGATTAGTTGGAATAGGGTCCAGTATGCAGCTGGAAGGTTTAGAGGCCATTACTATTTTCATGAATGTGTCAAGAGATACAGGATTAAAAAACTTGAGTGTCTCCATTAATACTAGGCCCTGGCAGACTCAGGACAACTGAGAAATAGATTCAAAGAGGAATTTGCATTCTAATGATTATGATCTTTTCATTCAAGAAGTTCATGAATTCATCACTGAAGAAGTGAAAGCCATCCTGTCTTGGGGAATGCTGCTTTTTAGTTAGCTTTGCAACAGTATCAAAAATAAATGTTGGATTGGTCTTATTCTCTTCAATTAGGTTGGAAAAATAGGATGATCGAGCAGCAGTGAGGGCTCTTCGATATTGCACGGTACTTTCTTTCCAAGCTAGTTGGAAGACTTCCAGTTTGGTGGAGCGCCATTTCCGTTCCAATTTTCTGGAGGCTTGCTTCAGGGCTCGGGTATTTTCTGTATACTAGGGAGCTAATTTCTTGTGACAAATGTTTTTTGTTTTTAGAGGTGCGACTGCATCTAGGGTATTACGCAAGGTTAAGTTTAGATCCTCAGTTAGGTGGTTAACTGATTTTTTAAAACTCTGATGTCCTTGGGTAGGTGGAGCGAGTCTGGAAGGGCATCTAGGAATCTTTGGGTTGTCAGAGAATTTATAGCGCGGCTTTTGATAATCCTTGGTTGAGGTCTTAGCAGATGATTTGTTGCGATTGCAAACATAATAAGATGGTGGCCAGATAGTCCAGGATTATGAGAGAAAACATTTAGATCCACAATATTTATTCCACTGGAAAAAACTAGATCCAGGGTATGACTGCATAGGTCCGGAGACCAATTGGACAAAACCCACTGAGTTGATGATGGCTCCGAAAGCCTTTTGGAGTGGGTCTGTGGACTTTTCCATGTGACTATTGAAGTCCTGTAGTATAAATAACCACAATAACCACAGTTAACCTAGTTAGATAACAACAGCCACTTTATCATCAATAACCATAGTTAACCTAGTTAAATAACCACAGCCACTCCATCATAAATAACCATAGTTAACCTTGTTAAATAACCACAGCCACTTGTCACGATCGTTATGAGAAACGGACCAAGGCGCAGCGTGATAGGCGTACATCTTTTAATGAGTACTTAAATACCAAAACGATACGTGAAGTCAAACGGTTCACCAACACAAACCTATACAGAACAAGATCCCACAATAAACAGTGCAAAACAGGCTGCCTAAGTATGGTCCCCAATCAGAGACAACGAGCTACAGCTGCCTCTGATTGGGAACCACCCTGGCCAACATAGATCTAAACGATCTAGAATGCACAACATAGAAAATATAACATAGAAGCTACACACCCTGGCTCAACATTTCAGAGTCCCCAGAGCCAGGGCGTGACACCACTCCATAATAAATAACGACACTTAACCTAGTTAAATAACTACAGCCACTCCATAATAAATGACCATAGTTAACCTAGTTAAATAACCACAGTTAATGTCTCCACCTGACTGTCTTTGAGTAGGCATGTAGTGAGGGCTTCCCCTGACAGTTTGTTGGCAAGCCTATTTATAGCCAACGTGTGTTATTGTTTTAGGAAAAGGGGATCACTGCAGTACTCAGCAAGGGCTTCCCCTGTGCTGGCTGGCAGTAATTATTTATGAATAATTTACCCCATGTTCTAAATCAGTCTTCCAATAAATAAAGTTTGATGGGTCTTTCCACCTCAAAAAGCAGAAGAAAGAGGATTGACACCCTTCGTCTCAGATTGAGATCATTTGGATTGACACCCTTCGTCTCAGATTGAGATCATTTGGATTGACACCCTTCGTCTCAGATTGAGATCATTTATGCAGTTAGAAACAGATGTGATTAGCACTCCTGAAACATTATTTGTTTAAATCAAATGTGATCTCTGAGAAAAGAAGCTCACACACCACCCCAATCCCACTCCAACAACCAGTATTCGGTATCAGTTCTCTATGTCTGACAAGTAGTATGGAGCTGCTGCTTGGAGTATTGCTTCTTCATCCTTTGTAATGTATTCCCTCTGAATCTGGTGATGTTTTTTTTTTCCTGTTCAGATAAATTAACCATTGATGTTGCTTGCACTCTTTACCATAAATAAGTGTGAAAGTACCTGGTTTTGCCCACTAGATGTCGCTGTTCCTACTACTGCCACCAAACCCTTTTAGAGATTTTGCGCGTCTCTTGTGTTTATTAAATGGATCACAACATTTTCTTTGCAACTTTGGGAAGAAAACCAATAGCTTTTCCTTATGATGAAAATAAATTGTGTGGTCATTCTCACAATTCAAGCCAGTCCTCCTTGAATGCAATTCAGCTTGTCCTTCTCTTTGCAGCCTAATGCTTCAACCCAACTCTGGTGAATAGTCCAACCACCCCCCAACCCCCCATTAACTTCGTTAACATGATATCAGTGTCCCCCTCCACCACCCCCCAACCCCCCATTAACTTTGTTAACAGTATATCAGTGTCCCCCTCTACCCACTCCCTGCCCAGATCAAGTTTGGAGCTTAGAGAAACATGTCCCTCAAATACAACAACGAAGGTCACATATCATGCAAGATCTTTAAAATAACTGGTCATAAACTCTTAGTCTGCAGGGTGTGAATGTTCTCTCCACCCACAAACACGTAAATATCTTCTGTCTACTTAAATATCTAAACATTTGTTAAAGATTTTAAACATTAATTTAATATGGTTTCACCAGGATGGACTCACTCCATTACAGTATTTGAGTCCCAGTGGTATTTGATAATGTCATAATTCTTAGTAATAGCAACTATCATTTACATAAATTCAGATAAATTATATTGATATTAATATTCCATTCCAAAGTCATGTAATGGAGTGTGGTGTTCCTGGAAGTTGGTGACGCTGGTGAGACAGAGAGACACAGAGGTCTCTCCTCCAATCCATTTCCTTAACCAGAACGGTCCATAATTAACTTGTGTTTGGTTGGCACTTTCAACCAGATATAAGGAGGCTGAGGCATCAGCATCCACAAGTCAGATACCTTCTTCCTCTGTGGTAAGACTGTCTCCATCTCCTCACATTTTTACATTTGTCTCATATTTGTGCTCAGCATCTGCGACAGTAACTAACTGCACTGTTTAAATTGAGTTCTGCATTTTTTTTACGTGTCTATTGTAAGATGTTACAATACGCAATCAAGTGGCTTTGATTTAAAATGTTGCTTAAAAACATGTGTATAACTTTAAATGTGTTTTACTTAAAATCTGTAACTTTCATTTACTTTCAAAAGTGGTCCTCCTAAATTGAGGGGGTGGTCTAGAATGTAACTGAGTTTTCAGGGGTATATATTTGAATTCTTGACATAATGTGTAGTAAAGTGAGTTGCCACTAGGAAAATTAAAGTTACCAGTTGCACCTATAGTTGAATTGGAAATGGGCGTAATGATTGTGTTGAATGATGCCATTCAAAACGTTTTCTAGCCCTTCGGGGGATAAATTATAAGGCTTTAGACTTGTGAATATTCACAACACCCTACTCTTTAACAGCGTCCTCCAAGAAGTACAAATTCATCTGTAGGAGGGGGAAAAGAAGGTGAGACATGGTTTTAGTCTTCACATAAAAAGTGACAAAAATGTTCTGTGAGAAATATCACTCACCTATCTGTTGACTGGTGAGGAAGAACCACAGAGGCAATCATGTTCCTTTTTCTTATTTAATCTCTTTCCTAGTGATCCGTCACCATGAGTACGGACGCGGAGATGGCCATCTATGGCAAGGCTGCCATATACCTCCGTAAGCCTGAAAGGGAAAGGATTGAGGCTCAAACAGCACCCTTTGATTCAAAGAATTCCTGCTATGTGTCAGATGCCAAGGAGCTTTACCTTAAGGGTTTAATTACTGGCCAGGGCCGATGGAAAGTCTACTGTGACAGTCACAAATCCTGACGGCACTAAGGAGGTAAGCCTGATTTTGAAAAGTGTTGAAGTTTGTGCAATTACTCTATTTCTTCAATAAAACCTTCAAAATGATAAAAAAATATGCCATAAGGCAAACTTAAATTAGTAACAAAAGACAGATTAAGAAGCATTTCTTTGTTTTTTGTAAACAGAATATAACCTTTAAACATAGCTACTATTTAAAAACGGCATGGTAATTTTTTATATTGACTAGTCAAAAATCACCATGTATATATCAGTGGGTGAAAACAAAGTAGTTGGATTGAACAGGGCTATGCATTTTTTAAAATATTGAACTTTCAGTCATGTCCAGTTTGATCTGCGTGTAATCTAGATTTCTGACTGTTTCAGGAAGGAAAAGAGTTCAAAGATGCAGACATCTTCCAGATGAACCCCCCTAAGTACGACAAGATTGAGGACATGGCCATGATGACCTACCTGAATGAAGCCTCTGTGTTGTATAACCTCAAAGAGCGTTATGCAGCATGGATGATCTATGTAAGAAGCCTGCATAAACACAGACACACATACATGAACATAACAAACCCACACATACACTACTACACATCAATACATGGTAGAAACCAAAACATATCAATACAGCAGGTCTACATCAGTATACCAGAGTACACCCACGTCCTCACAGAAATCCAAGTAAATGTCAGTCAGATTTTGCTAATCCCCTAATTTCATTGAATCCCTTTCATCCAGACCTACTCTGGGCTCTTCTGTGCCACGGTGAACCCCTACAAGTGGCTCCCCGTGTACGACATGGAGGTTGTCAACGCCTACAGAGGGAAGAAGAGGATGGAGGCTCCACCCCATATCTTCTCCGTCTCTGACAACGCCTTTCAGTTCATGCAGATTGGTACGAGCTCTCACGGATGGATGAATGGATGGATGGATGGATGGATGAAAGTTAAAATATGCTTTAGAGAGGTATCTCCTGTTTTCTAGTCTAGGTTAGAACAGTTTGCTGGGAATATCTGATTTCACTAGCCTTGAATGGAACATGTTCCAAAATGAAATTCATGATGATGCTATTTGTATTTGTATTTATTATGGTTCCCCATTAGTTCCTGCCAAGGCAGCAGCTACTCTTCCTGGGGTTTATTATGGATCCCCATTAGTTCCTGCCAAGGCAGCAGCTACTCTTCCTGGGGTTTATTATGGTTCCCCATTAGTTCCTGCCAAGGCAGCAGCTACTCTTCCTGGGGTTTATTATGGATCCCCATTAGTTCCTGTCAAGGCAGCAGCTACTCTTCCTGGGGTTTATTATGGTTCCCCATTAGTTCCTGACAAGGCAGCAGCTACTCTTCCTGGGGTTTATTATGGTTCCCCATTAGTTCCTGCCAAGGCAGCAGCTACTCTTCCTGGGGTTTATTATGGATCCCCATTAGTTCCTGCCAAGGCAGCAGCTACTCTTCCTGGGGTTTATTATGGATCCCCATTAGTTCCTGACAAGACAGCCGCTAATCTTCCTGGGGTTTATTATGGATCCCCATTAGTTCCTGCCAAGGCAGCAGCTACTCTTCCTGGGGTCCAGTAGCATTAAGGCAGTTATATACAATTACAAAAATTACATTATATTTCATAACACTTTTCACAACACATTAAGTGTACTATATTACGTATTGGATCACTAACAAATACAACTTTTACATTACCGTGTAGTTGACCAATAAAATGGTCTGATGGGGATGTGGACATACTCGGTATACATATCCCGAAAGAAATTATCTCACTCCAATAAACTTTAATAGAAAGTTAGCAAAAATAGATAAGATCTTGCTACCATGGAAAGGAAAATACCTGTCTATTTGTGGAAAAATCCCCCTGATTAACTCCTTAGTCGTATCCCAGTTTACCTATTTGCTTATGGTCTTGCCTACACCAGCAACCTGTTATTTAAATTATATGAGCAAAAAATATTCCATTTCATTTGGAATGGCAAGCCAGACAAAATTAAAAGGTCCTATTTATATAATGAATATGAATTCGGAGGGCAGAAATGATTAAATATTAAATCATTAGACCTCTCACTGAAGGCGTCAGTCATACAAAAGTTATACTTAAATTCGAACTGGTTCTCTAGCAAATTAGTAAGAATGTCTCACCCCATGTTCAAGAATGGCCTTTTCCCTTTATTCAGATTACAAACTCTCACTTTCGGTTATTTAAATACGAAATCATCTCCAAAATATATTTATATTTAAAACAAGCCATAGAAAGTTGGTTGCAATTTCTGTTTAATCCACCAGAAAAGACAGAACAAATAATACAACAAATATTGTGGTTAAAGTCAAACATACTAATTGATTAAAACAAACATTATAAAAAATTAAATAAAAAATAGTATAATCTTTGTAAATGATATCATAAATAGGACTGGTGGAGTTATGTCACACATGCAGCAAAAATATATGGAAATGTCTGCTCCACCCAAAATTACAACCAACTAATTGCAGCATTACGGCAAAAATGGAAGAGGCAAGTGGAAGGGGGAAAAAGTAAGGAACTTGTCTGTCGGCCTGCATTAAAGACCAAAATTGGTTAAAGAAAATTGTGATAAATAAAAATATATGGCAATTTCATTTCAGGACCAAATAATTGGCCGCTGTACCATATAGATTGCAAAATAGTTGGGAAGAGATTTCCGATATACCGATTCCATTGCACATGGTTTATGAACTGATACGCAAAATTACGCCGGATTCAAAACTTATAATTTTTCGATGTAAATTATTATACAAAATTCTTGCAACCAATATAATTGTATATATATGGGGGATATAACCTTCCTAGCTCTGCAGATTTTGCTGCAAAGAGACAGAGTCATTAGATCATTTATTTTGGTACTGTCCATATGTAGCTTGTTTTTGGTCACAGGTCCAGGAATGACTGAAGAATTGCAACATTTACCGGGAGCTAACACTGCAGATAGCAATACTGGGTGATTTGAAAAGTGAAAGTCACTCGATCAATAATAAAATAATAATTTTAGCAAAAATCTTTACCTTTAATTTACAATATGTAGAAACTATGAGAATAGAAAGGTTTAGAACTTTTGTGAAGCATCACAGCACAGTTGAAAAATATGGCAAATAAAAATCCAGTATGGATGGTGTTAAGAGATAGATGGGAGGGGTTGAGTGGACCTGAAGGGTGGGACTAATAACAACAAGATAACAAAGGTAAAATATACTGTGTCTGTAAAATGTATATAGGTTCAGAACTTTTGGGAAACAGCACAGTTAAAAAATATATGGCAAATCGAAATCAAACTGGATGGACATCAGAGATAGATGGGAGAGGGTAGAGGGTAGAATTAAAAACAAACAAAATAAAATTATTGAAAATTAGATTGTGTCCGTAAAATGTATATAGTATGTATAAGATGGAAGTAGAAGCCTAAGTGTTGTTGTTCATTAGTTTACCCCAATTAGGGGAGGGGTGGTAGGGTTAGTGGAAAATAATAAAGGAACAAATATTTTTAAAAGATATGTGTGTATATATATATATATAAATATATTTACCCCCAAAAAATATGGGGGTTTGGAAATGATGCAGACAATTACATTGATGGAAGCCACTCCCGTGTGGCGCAGTGGTCTAAGGCACTGCATCGCAGTGCTAGCTGTGCCACTAGAGATCCTGGTTCGAATCCAAGCTCTGTTGTAGCCGGCCGCGACCGGGAGACCCATGGGGCGGCACGCAATTGGCCCAGCGTTGTCCAGGGTAGGGGAGGGAATGGCTGGCAGGGATGTAGCTCAGTTGGTAGAGGATGGTGTTTGCATCGCCAGGGTTGTGGGTTCGATTCCCACGGGGGCCAGTATGAAAAATAAATAAAAATAATGTATGCACTCACTAACTGTAAGTCGCTCTGGATAAGAGTGTCTACTAAAATGTAAATAATTAACAGAGAGTAGCAGCAGCATAAAAAAGTAAAAGAGTGTGGTGGGGTCAGTGCAGTCTCATGGCTTGGGGGTAGAAGCTGTTAAGGAGCCTTTTGGACCTTGACTTGGCGCTCCGGTACCGCTTGCCGTGCGGTAGCAGAGAGAACAGTCTATGACTAGGGTGGCTGGAGTCTTTGACAATTTTTAGGGCCTTCATCTGACACTGCCTGGTATAGAGGTCCTGGATGGCAGGAAAATTGGCCCCAGTGATGTACAGGCCTTACACACTACCCTCTGTAGTGCCTTGCGATCGGAGGCCGAGCAGTTGCCATACCAGGTGTGATGCAACCAGTTAGGTGGTGCAGCTGTCAAAATTTGGGAGGAGCTAAGGACCCATGCCAAATCATTTCAGTCTCCTGAGGGGGAATGGGCGTTGTCGTGCCCTCTTCACAACTGTCTTGGTGATAGTTTAAACAGATTGCTTGGTGCATTTAACATGTCAATACTTCTCACAAATACAAGTAGTGATGAATTCAATCTCTCCTCTACTTTGAGCCAGGGGAGATTGATGTTAGCTCTCCATGTACATTTAAGGGCCAGCCATGCTGCCCTCTTCTGGGCCAATTGTAATGTCTCTCTTTGTGACACTTGACCACATGACCGGACAGTATTTTAATTTGTATTTATTATGGATCCGCATTAGCTGCTGCCAAGTAGTCCAGATGCAACAAAACTAGGGCCTGTAGGACCTGCCTTGTTGATAGTGCTGTTAAGAAGGTAGAGCAGCGCTTTATTATGGACAGACTTCTCCCCATCTTAGCTACTGTTGCATCAATATGTTTTGACAATGACAGTTTACAATCCAATGTTACTCCAAGCAGTTTAGTCTCTTCAACTTGCTCAATTTCCACATTATTCATTACAAGATTTAGTTGAGGTTTAGGGTTTAGTGAATGACTTGTCCCAAATACAATGCTTTTAGTTTTAGAAAATATTTAGGACTAACATATTTCTTGCCACCCATTCTGAAACTAACTGCAGCTCTTTGTTAAGTGTTGCAGTCATTTCACTTGCTGTAGTAGCTGATGTGTATAGTGTTGCGTCATCAGAATACATAAACACACAGGCTTTACTCAGAGCCAGTGGCAGGTCATTAGTAAAGATTGATAAAAGTAAGGGGCTTTGACAGCTGCCCTGGGGAATGCCTGGCTCTACCTGGATTATGTTTGAGAGACTTCCATTAAATAATACCCTCTGTGTTCTGTTAGACAGGTAACTCTCAATCCACAATATAGCAGAGAACGTAAAGCAATATGTTTTTCCAGCAGCAGATAATGTCAAAAGCTGCACTGAAGTCTAACAAAACAGCCCCCAAAATCTCTAAGCCAATAATCAGGCATCTGTGTAAATACAGTACCTGTTGCTATGTACCCATAATGTTGTTTGAGTAAAATAATCAATATGTTTTTGGTTACAGATAATGAGAACCAGTCCGTCCTGATTACGTAAGTTGTTTACTAGAATTTCACTTGAGAAAGTATTTCTATCAGAACTTGGGTGTTATGACATTATGAATGGATTAGGACCAGTCAGTCCTGATTACTTGGGTGTTATGACATTATGAATGGATTAGGACCAGTCAGTCCTGATTACTTGGGTGTTATGACATTATGAATGGATTAGGACCAGTCAGTCCTGATTACTTGGGTGTTATGACATTATGAATGGATTAGGACCAGTCCGTCCTGATTACTTGGGTGTTATGACATTATGAATGGATTAGGACCAGTCAGTCCTGATTACTTGGGTGTTATGACATTATGAATGGATTAGGACCAGTGCGTCCTGATTACTTGGGTGTTATGACATTATGAATGGATTAGGCTACTCGTAATGCGAAGTCCATTAGTGGGAATATTTGTTAATAATTTACTGATGGAACAAAACAGATCAACAGTGTATTCTCAATGAAACCCAATCTGACACTAAAACATGTGACTAAAACCCCTATGTCTGTGTCATATAAACCAGTGGAGAATCCGGTGCAGGAAAGACTGTCAACACCAAGCGTGTCATCCAGTACTTCGCCACCATTGCCGTGTCTGGTGGAGAAAAGAAAAAGGATGAGCCTGGCAAAATGCAGGTAGGTTGTGCTTGTGTTTCCATTTTAACACATTTCAGTCTGATGGGCTGTGTAAACTTTTTTTTTCCAGCGGTGAATCCTGTCTCAAGAAAGTGTTCAAGCTATTAAGAAAAAACAAACTTTACCTCTTTACCAGTTTCCGAGCTACTTCTGTTTATCTCAATCAGGGCTCTCTTGAGGATCAGATCATTGCAGCTAACCCTCTGCTGGAGGCTTACGGTAATGCCAAGACAGTGAGGAACGACAACTCGTCTCGCTTTGTAAGTATGAAGGGCATACTGTGGAAGTTACCTTGTATTGGAAACATTTATTTTAGTAGTTGTTAAATCAATATATGTCCAACAAACTGTAACATTTAAAGGGGTGTATCAAAATAGTTGACCTATTTCTAACCCCCATGCTCTACTATAGGGTAAATTCATCAGGATTCATTTCCAAGGAGGCAAACTGGCTAAAGCTGACATTGAGACCTGTGAGTTGGTTTGATTGTTTCTCAATGCTTTCCTAAATTCACACAGATCATTTTCTTGAGACCATATCATCAAATGTAATCTCTCTCTCTCTCTCTCAGACCTGCTGGAGAAGTCCAGAGTGTCCTTCCAGCTGCCCGATGAGAGAGGCTACCACATATTTTTCCAAATGATGACAGGCCACAAACCTGAGATAGTTGGTATGGAAAAGTAGAGGTTCAGAGAAGATTATTCCCACCCCTACCTGTGGAATGAGTACATTCATGGTACCAAGGCATCTAGACAAAGATCTATCAAGTAATGCACTGTGAAGCACTAGTCC
Organism: Coregonus sp. 'balchen'; assembly: GCA_902810595.1. Classification (NCBI taxonomy): domain Eukaryota; kingdom Metazoa; phylum Chordata; class Actinopteri; order Salmoniformes; family Salmonidae; genus Coregonus; species Coregonus sp. 'balchen'. The sequence goes on along the minus strand of LR778253.1, from coordinate 486,950 downwards.
AGGAGCCTCAGTCCCCTCTTTTGATGCTATTTATTATATACTACATGTATCCTTGAGTCCATCTATTGAGTAAAGGAGGGAGAGATACTGTAAACGTAGGACAGCACAATTCTAAGAGATTTAACTGACAAGCCGTTCTCCGCTGTCCACAGAAATGGCGCTAATCACCACCAACCCCTACGACTTCCCCATGTGCAGCCAGGGTCAGATTACTGTGGCCAGCATCAATGACAAGGAAGAGCTGGATGCCACAGACGTGAGTCATACAAAGGGTTAATCAAACTCTAGATATGGAATGGGTAGAACCACCATACACACTGAACGCAGTGAGCAATTTCGACTTGGTGGCAGTTGGGAATTTTCATGTATGTTTTAGTTTGATTCTAAATGCCTTGTGTCAGTTAGGCATGTGCCTTCCCACTTCACCTTGGGGCACACACATGGAAGACATCCACAAGAGAGTGCCACTAAGTGCCCTGTGGAACTGTGTAAAACCCATTTTGTGCTGCCATCTACTAGTGTGTTGGCCAAGAGTAATCATGTGGAACAGAGAAGCCAGTCAATTCCATTCATCCCATTTGTTCTGGAGTGAGCACAGAACTGTATCGTGATGTAACTGAGCAAATTACCATTGAGTTAATCACTTTTATACGTCCTCTCTAATGCCAGGATGCCATTGGAATCCTGGGCTTCACTAATGAGGAGAAGATGGGCATCTACAAGCTGACAGGAGCTGTATTGCACCATGGAAACTTACACTTCAAGCAGAAGCAGCGTGAGGAGCAGGCCGAGCCAGACGGCACAGAGGGTGAGTCCCATTCATTGATATACAATATGTAAAGCATTAGTCCCATTCATTGATATACATTATGTAAAGCATTAGTCCCATTCATTGATATACATTATGTAAAGCAGTAGTCCCACTCATTGATATACAATATGTACAGTGGGGAAAAAAAGTATTTAGTCAGCCACCAATTGTGCAAATTCTCCCACTTAAAAAGATGAGAGAGGCCTGTAATTTTCATCATAGGTACACGTCAACTATGACAGACAAATTGAGAAAGAAAAATACAGAAAATCACATTGTAGGATTTTTAAAGAATTTATTTGCAAATTATGGTGGAAAATAAGTATTTGGTCACCTACAAACAAGCAAGATTTCTGGCTCTCACAGACCTGTAACTTCTTCTTTAAGAGGCTCCTCTGTCCTCCACTCGTTACATGTATTAATGGCACCTGTTTGAACTTGTTATCAGTATAAAAGACACCTGTCCATAACCTCAAACAGTCACACTCCAAACTCCACTATGGCCAAGACCAAAGAGCTGTCAAAGGACACCAGAAACAAAATTGTAGACCTGCACCAGGCTGGGAAGACTGAATCTGCAATAGGTAAACAGCTTGGTTTGAAGAAATCAACTGTGGGAGCAATTATTAGGAAATGGAAGACATACAAGACCACTGATAATCTCCCTCGATCTGGGGCTCCACGCAAGATCTCACCCTGTGGGGTCAAAATGATCACAAGAACGGTGAGCAAAAATCCCAGAACCACACGGGGGGACCTAGTGAATGACCTGCAGAGAGCTGGGACCAAAGTAACAAAGCCTACCATCAGTAACACACTACGCCGCCAGGGACTCAAATCCTGCAGTGCCAGACGTGTCCCCCTGCTTAAGCCAGTACATGTCCAGGCCCGTCTGAAGTTTGCTAGAGTGCATTTGATGATCCAGAAGAGGATTGGGAGAATGTCATATGGTCAGATGAAACCAAAATAGAACTTTTTGGTAAAAACTCAACTCGTCGTGTTTGGAGGACAAAGAATGCTGAGTTGCATCCAAAGAACACCATACCTACTGTGAAGCATGGGGGTGGAAACATCATGCTTTGGGGCTGTTTTTCTGCAAAGGGACCAGGACGACTGATCCGTGTAAAGGAAAGAATGAATGGGGCCAGGTATCGTGAAATTTTGAGTGAAAACCTCCTTCCATCAGCAAGGGCATTGAAGATGAAACGTGGCTGGGTCTTTCAGCATGACAATGATCCCAAACACACCGCCCGGGCAACGAAGGAGTGGCTTCGTAAGAAGCATTTCAAGGTCCTGGAGTGGCCTAGCCAGTCTCCAGATCTCAACCCCATAGAAAATCTATGGAGGGAGTTGAAAGTCCGTGTTGCCCAGCGACAGCCCCAAAACAGCACTGCTCTAGAGGAGATCTGCATGGAGGAATGGGCCAAAATACCAGCAACAGTGTGTGAAAACCTTGTGAAGACTTACAGAAAACGTTTGACCTGTGTCATTGCCAACAAAGGGTATATAACAAAGTATTGAGAAACTTTTGTTATTGACCAAATACTTTTTTTCCACCATAATTTGCAAATAAATTCATTAAAAATCCTACAATGTGATTTTCTGGATTTTTTTTCTCATTTTGTCTGTCATAGTTGACGTGTACATATGATGAAAATTACAGGCCTCTCTCATCTTTTTAAGTGGGAGAACTTGCACAATTGGTGGCTGACTAAATACTTTTTCCCCCACTGTAAAGGATTACTCCCATTCCCAGTCCCAAACATTGAAATAGAACACGTAAGACAGACAGTACCACATGAAAGTCAGGCAGGAGACCAAATTCCAACCTCCAGAAATGATTTGAAATGATGGATGTGGGTGAAAATCAAAACCTAACCCACAAAAGAGTGACATCAGAAACAAGCATGAGTCTGTTGTTGTTGGTTCTCTCTCCAGTGGCTGATAAAATCGGCTACCTACTGGGCCTGAACTCAGCTGAGATGTTGAAGGCTCTCTGCTACCCCAGAGTGAAGGTCGGCAACGAGTATGTGACCAAGGGACAAACTGTGCCTCAGGTAAGGTGGTAAATAACAGCATCATCTGAGCACAGGAATTATCTTGGGGATGACTGCATTTCTTATTTTATTTTTAACCCCCTTTTTCTCCCAATTTCAATTACGATCTTGTCTCATCGCTGCAACTCCCCAACGGGCTCGGGAGAGGCGAATAGTAATGTGTTTCTCCCCAAGCTTTTATCACCTTATTACTAGACATGGTCAATATCTCATGTATTCATTTGAGCTATTATTATTGCAGGTTAATAACTCAGTCTCGGCCCTGGCCAAGTCCATCTATGAGAGGATGTTCTTGTGGATGGTTATCCGTATCAACCAGATGTTGGACACCAAGAATCCAAGGAAGTACTATATCGGTGTGCTCGACATTGCTGGGTTTGAGATTTTTGATGTGAGTATGAGACAATAACAAGACAATTAGTTATGATTGAGAGGGATTACAGCCTTGTATGATGAAATGATCCCTTTTGAAATTCCATCAACAGTACAACAGCATGGAGCAGCTGTGCATCAACTTCACCAATGAGAAACTGCAACAGTTTTTCAACCACACCATGTTCGTCCTGGAGCAAGAGGAGTACAAGAAGGAGGGAATAGTCTGGGCCTTCATTGACTTCGGCATGGACTTGGCTGCCTGCATTGAGCTTATTGAGAAGGTAAGCTGTCTGTGAAATTAAAATGGACCGCATCACCATAGCTCACAGGGAGCGCTTTGTGAGATATTATCACAGTGGTACAATACATCTGTCTGTTGCGAACTCGGTATGTTTCCTATGATATGCCACTAAATGAATATAATCCTATAATAGTATGTTTGGTAAAGGAATACATGTGATTCTAAATGTAAATTTCACTAATTTGATATACATCTCTTTTCGTGAAGCCAATGGGCATCTTCTCCATCCTTGAAGAGGAGTGCATGTTCCCCAAGTCTTCAGACACTACATTCAAGAACAAGCTTTACGACCAGCATCTTGGCAAAAACCAGGCATTTGAGAAGCCCAAGCCTGCCAAAGGCAAGGCAGAGGCCCACTTCTCCCTGGTACACTATGCCGGTACTGTGGACTACAACATTACTGGCTGGCTGGACAAGAACAAGGACCCCCTGAATGATTCTGTTCTTCAGCTGTACGGGAAGTCCTCAGTGAAACTGTTGGCTACCCTGTATGTTGCTGCCCCACCTGAGGGTAAGACTAGCATCACATCAAAATATTTAATTAAGCAATACCCACTGGGCACACTTGGAAGTTGAAATGACGTGGTGTTCATTTGTAGACAAACTGCATATTGAATTGTTCTTGGTTGTCAACGCAAACAAATATCAACAGAGTATCTTCTGCTTGGATAGTTCCATCTGTGCCACTGATTTCATCTGCCTTTACCTCCAGTTTGTCTTCAAATTAATCATTGATATGGTGGATTCACGTCTCCATCCAAACCAAAAATCCAATCAAACTTTAAATGCACTTTAAATAAAGTTTGATTTGATTTAGTCCTATTCTTTAACTTGATTCTTGGTTGAGATTGAGATGTCAATCCAACATATTAATTATTCATATTCAAATCAAATCAAATCCAATTGTATTTGTCACATGCGCCGAATACAACAGGTGTAGACCTTACAGTGAAATGCTTCCTTACAAGCCCTTAACCAACAATGCAGTTTAAAGAAAAATAAGAGTTAAGTAAAACATGGATAAGTACAAATATTTGGTTTAGTCATATTACTTAACTTCCATTTTTGGTTGAGATGGAGACGTGAATTGAACATCTTAATGATTAACTTGAAGATTACATTTGAAATCCACCAAAGCTTGAAACCCTAGGCCTATATTTATTATCTATTTTCAGTTGAACCCTGGGTAGAACCCTGGGTAGAATTTGAACCCTGGGTAGAATTTGAACCCTGGGTAGAATTTGAACCCTGGGTAGATGACTTCCCTAATGTTATATAGGCCTAAGTAGCATCATTGATGATATATGACTTATAAAGTATTGTTACATTTAATTTTCTCTGTTAAACCTACCCTTTCGAATTGTTTTTGATAGCAACAGTTCATATATTTAGTTATTAAGAGAAAGCTCAATCATCATTCTCCCGATAGCACGTTGGTAACAGTCTGTAACAAGTATGAAAGCCAAGCAGGGCTAGGCTTGGTTAAAACACTGGATGGGGAACCAAACGGTAGCTGTAGATAGATCAATTCTCCAGTAGGAGGTGCTTCCCAGCCTACTGTTTTTTTCTGATAGAGGATATAACGTTGTTTCAAAGGTACAAATTCAACATATTTTATACAAGGTTTTTCTATGTTGAAATTGGTTACAATGATGACATAGTCCTGTGTATGAAATTTCACCTTCAAAACAATAGTTGATTACTTTTTCAAATCCAGTGTATTTTCCATGTAGATTCCACGTCCCAATACATTGACAAATTACATTGAAACAACATCGCTTTAACCCGTTTGTGCCCAGTGGGTAGTTACAACTCAGACCCACATTTTCTTTAAAGTCTTTGAATGTATCACATTTCTCAGTGTTATTCCCTGGGTTCATTTACTCATACCCAGGGTGTTATTTTACATAATCTCATTATTTGCATTAAGATAAATGTGAAGTTAACCCGAGATTGTTTAGTTTATAATGATCTCTTACTTTTCCCCATTTGAACAGATACAAGCAAGAAAGGAGGCAAGAAGAAGGGTGGTTCCATGCAGACTGTATCCTCCCAGTTCAGGGTGAGCTTTTGAAATGTGTATTTTCAGTCCTTCAAAAGGTGCATTGATTATCATAAATTACTAATGAAAACATGGTTTGTAACCCTCTTACAGGAGAACTTGGGCAAGCTGATGACCAACTTGAGGAGCACTCATCCTCACTTTGTGCGCTGCCTGATCCCCAACGAGTCAAAGACTCCAGGTACAAGAAATATTGAGTTAAATACTATATGTTATCAGTAATCCTAACGAGCACAATCTTGAACCAGTTTCTGAGTATTAAAAGAGACTTGGTTTGTTTTTCCAGGTCTGATGGAGAACTTCCTGGTTATCCACCAGCTCAGGTGTAACGGTGTACTGGAGGGTATCAGGATCTGCAGGAAGGGCTTCCCCAGCAGAATCATCTATGCTGACTTCAAGCAGAGGTACACACACATTCACATTACATTTACATTTGTGTCATTTAGCAGATGCTGTTGTCCAGCAGCATGACACCCTGCTTCCCACTGCTGGCTTGCCTCTGAAGCTAAGCAGGGTTGGTCCTGGATGGGAGACCAGATGCTGCTGGAAGTGGTGCTGGAAGTGGTGTTGTTGCTCTTCCCTCTGCTCTGAGGAGATCCCAATGCGCCAGGGCAGTTAAACGGGTGTCCTGACTCTCTGTGGACATTCAAAATCCCATGGCATGAAACGTAAGAGCGCGGGTGTTATTAACCCCCGGTCTCCTGGCTTCATCTCCAATCTGACCACCTAATCATCCCCTTTCCAATTGGTTCATTCCTCTCCCCTGTAACTATTCCCCAGGTTGTTGCTGGAAATGAGAATGTGTTCTCAGTCAACTCACCTGGTAAAAAATATATCCTTTTCGTACTGGTCCCCCGCACGCACACACAAAACCACGGAAAAGATCTACTCTAAAGGTTTTCCCTGCATGAGAATATGCTTTCCTTTAACGTAATATAACCAACCTATTGCAACTTGACATATGTTAAACATGTCTCCTCATTCAGGTATAAAGTACTGAATGCCAGTGTCATCCCCGAAGGCCAGTTCATGGACAACAAGAAGGCTTCTGAGAAGCTGCTTGGGTCCATTGATGTGAATCACGAGGATTACAAGTTTGGACACACCAAGGTCAGTCAAATACCCCCAGCAAAAGCTGACAACAAAACACAACTTCAATGATCATTTAAACCCTTACCATTCAAAATCTCTCCAGTTGATCTCTCCAGTTGATCTCTCCAGTTGATCTCTCCAGTTGATCTCTCCAGTTGATCTCTCCAGTTGATCTATCCAGTTGATCTCTCCAGTTGATCTATCCACCCTGTTAGTCTTTCTTCTTCATGAAGCTAATATAAGAAGGTGGAGAAACATTGTACTGTTGTTTTCTTCAAGTAAAGAAGAGATGAATTAACCTGTGCATTGTGTTACAGTGGTATGGCTGCAGTTATCTGTATCGGTTTACATTATTCATCTACAACTGTACAATACAAATCAAATGTTATTGGTCATATACACATATTTAGCAGATGTTATTGCGGGTGTAGCGAAATGCTTGTGTTCCGAGCTCCAACAGTGCAGTAGTATCTAACAATACACAACAATACACACTAATCTAAAAGTAAAAGAATGGAATTAAGACATTTATAAATATTAGATTGAGCAATGTTGGAGTGGCATTGACTAAAATACAGTAGAATATAATACAGTGTATATATATATATATATATATATGAGATGAGTAAAGCAGTATGTAAACATTATTAAAGTGACTAGTGTTCCATTATTAAAGTGGCCAGGGTCCATGTCATGTACATAGGGCAGCAGCCTCTAAGGTGCAGGGTTGAGTAACCAGGTGGTAGCCGGCTAGTGATGGCTATTTAACAGTCTGATGGCCTTGAGATGTAACCAGGTGGTAGCCGGCTAGTGATGGCTATTTAACAGTCTGATGGCCTTGAGATATACCTTACAACTTATGAACACACTATCCCATGGTCTGTTTGTGGTGTTGTTCCTCTCTTTTGATTGAAACTTTCTATCTGCCACCATCTGACTGGCTCCCTAATTGACCATGTTTACATGTGGCTCAGGTGTTCTTCAAAGCCGGTCTGCTGGGTGTCCTGGAGGAGATGAGAGATGAGAAGCTGGCCTCTCTGGTCGGCATGGTCCAGGCTCTCAGCCGTGGATTCCTCATGAGGAGAGAGTTCACCAAGATGATGGAGAGGAGGTGAGGAATAGCAGACATCTTGGCAAAGCTTCCTGTCAACCACCTGTATGTAATGAATTATGATTCCATACTGTATATGCTGTGAGTTGTTCACAATGAGAAAGTACGTCTTATAATGTTCTATTAAAGCTGCAGTTTAGGATTTGGCAAGCTGTTCAATTGTCATTTAAATGTGTCATATTTACCCATTGATTCTTGAAGAATATGAAATGCCTCATGAGCTTAGCATGACCTGTAAGTCCTTGAATATAGAGCGCTGTCTATGAATTTAAGAGAGGTTACCTTTCCCTTGCCGCCTTCCTCAGCTGTATACAGTTTTGTTGTTCTTCCTCTCGCAGAATGTAGCTTGTCAGTCACCATACCACTTTATCCTTTCTGTTGACCAGAGATGCCGTCTACTCCATCCAGTACAACATCCGCTCATTCATGAATGTAAAAACCTGGCCATGGATGAAGGTGTACTTCAAGATCAAGCCCCTACTGAAGAGTGCTGAGACTGAGAAGGAGATGGCCAACATGAAGGAGAACTATGAGAAGATGCAGACAGACCTGGCCAAGGCTCTGGCCAAGAAGAAGGAGTTGGAGGAGAAGATGGTGACCCTGCTGCAGGAGAAGAATGACCTGGCACTCCAAAACGCATCTGTGAGTGAGCAACAACCTTCATAAGAGTACATTTACACACACATGATACACACACAGAGACACATGCAAGCAGACAGACACACACACAGACACACACACAGACACACACTTTCACACTCTCCACATACACTGCTGCTACTCTGTTTATTATCTATCCTGATTGACTAGTCACTTTTACCCCTACCTACATGTACATATTACCTCAACTACCAACACTGCTGCTACTGTTTATTATCTATCCTGATTGACTAGTCACTTTTACCCCTACCTACATGTACATATTACCTCAACTACCAACACTGCTGCTACTCTGTTTATTATCTATCCTGATTGACTAGTCACTTTTACCCCTACCTACATGTACATATTACCTCAACTACCAACACTGCTGCTACTCTGTTTATTATCTATCCTGATTGACTAGTTACTTTTACCCCTACCTACATGTACATATTACCTCAACTACCAACACTGCTGCTACTCTGTTTATTATCTATCCTGATTGACTAGTCACTTTTACCCCTACCTACATGTACATATTACCTCAACTACCAACACTGCTGCTACTCTGTTTATTATCTATCCTGATTGGCTAGTCACTTTTACCCCTACCTACATGTACATATTACCTCAACTACCAACACTGCTGCTACTCTGTTTATTATCTATCCTGATTGCCTAGTCACTTTTACCCCTACCCACATTTACATTCTGTATTACCTCAACTACCTGGTACCCCTGCACATTGACTCTGTACTGGTACTCCTTGTATATAGCCTCGTTATTGTTATTTATTGTGTTACTATTTTCTATTTGTCTTTGCTAATTTTCTTCTTAACTCTGCATTGTTGGTTAAGGGCTCATAAGTTAGCATATCACGGTAAAGTCTACACCTGTTGCATTCGGCGTATATGACAAAAAACATTTGATTTGATGAACACAGGCGTACAGTGTGAAGTAGTGATAACTGCTAAAATAAAGGAAACCCAAACATAACGTTTCTTAAAGGACCCCTCCAGAGGAAGTTGCCGCCACGACTTGGATGTAATTCCGATCCTAGTGCGGAAATGCTCGTTTAGTTTCACACTCCAAACTACGACATATGACTCCTTATAAATATTGATTAATTCACATAGCACATCTCCACCTTCCTCCGAGTGCACAGCCCATACAGTTTCTGGCACAGCCCACACTCCGTTTAAACAAACCAAAAAAGCCAGGGTCAGGGTAGCTTTGCTAATTGCTACGGAGCACAGCACAGCTAGCTATGACAAGGCGGAGGACCATCCACTCTCCTCCTCCGTCTTCTGCAACGGAACTGAATTATCAAGGATGAATACAGAGTTGTAGCTGTAATACTGGAGTTTTACTGGTGAAGTTAGAGGCTAGTTAACCTACTCCCTAGACCAATAATGCTAGCAAGCCAGGTAGCTACTGGTAACTATTAGCAACTTGGGATAATTGGTTCAAGTATAAGAGTAATGTTACCTGTAACTATGTTAGCTAGCCACTATTCAGCTATTTTTCTGAAAACCTCATCTGAAGAGTAGAGATTAGGTAGTTAGTAACTAGCTAGCTAGCTAGCGACTGCACTCAAAATGTAGCTAGCTTGTTAGCTACCTGGCTAGCTATCTAGCTAACTAAACAACAGCTGGAGTAACCTAGCTGTAATGTTTACAAGAATCCCCACTAGCTGGCTACTAGACAACCAATATAACATTTGGCCCTAAAGCTTTTTGTAGGGAGCCAAGGAAAGCAAATCTTGCCTGTATCAGTGATGGACAGTAGCTAGAATGTGGACCAATATTTTTATAGCAATATAGCTAGCTACTAATACAATAGCCCAACGTCTTGTACATTGTTTTGATGTGCCGGTTAGAATAAGGCTGTCACTTGGTCAACTCCATGTGGGGGTGCCTGATGATCTTCAGAACTTCCCAATACCTTTTGTAAAAGCTAAAAATCACAAATCAATATCACCAATCAATGATAAGCTAAAATCAACAGTGGATTAAATTGATAGACACCTCTAGCGCCCTTAACTAAACCCTCATTGGTGTGTGCCAATAAAATATTTTTTGTCTATTACAATTTTATGAGAAGCACAATATTTAATAACAAGAAAAACAGATTCTTACCTTCTACAACTTATAAACAGCTTTTTGTCTCCCCCTCAGGATGATCAGTCCCTCAGTTGGTGTCTAAAACAATTCTAGCAGCTACTTTAACCCTTCTATCAATGAGGTAACCTTAAGGATTCCTCCTAGAATTTACCTTAATATTTTAAGAATAAATAAAAGATATAGGTATAATAAAAATAAAAACCTATCTTAAGCTAAAAAGCTACAGCAAATATCTTCTTCCAGCAGGCAACATGTTCTTCTAACAAGCTCAAAGAGAGTCCCAAAAATCTCCCAAAACTCCTGCCTCTTTTATACCCTACTCCTCATATTCTGCTAACTCATCGTGGCTAACACCTGCCCCGATGGCGCATTCAGTGGTTGACACCTAATGTGGCCATTTCTCAAAAGGTGCTTTATCAGCACCAACTAGCCCCCACCTTTTTTCCTCACCTAGTTAAGACGTGCGCCTTCACAGGATGCCCCCCTCCCTGCCTCCTCCTGGCTGCTCTGACCTGGGGATATCCAGGGCACCCTTAATATGCTTTATTAACATTACCTTTTAAAACATTAATTTTTAAACATTAACCTTTCTTACTCCAATCAATTTTAATCTCACTCCAACCTAACTTTTTGCTCCCATTACATCCTAAACGTTCAACATTTTAAACACTTGAACATTATAACAAACACAGTTCATTTTTATAGCAGCCATATAAAATCAGCATGATCACTTTGCTCACATCGGCTGTCTGTGACCAGGCAAAAAAAACTTTCCAAACCAAACCTTCATATCATGACTGCTAACCGCCACAAACAGACTACATCGTCGTCACATCATAGTCAACATAGCTACTAGAACTAACACGTTAGTAAACCTGCTACAATCATGCAGTACAGTGTACAGTTAGCAGCAAGCAGTTTAGCAGTTACATCAGTGGTCCCTGGTGGCAATAAATGAATAAAACCTTACCTTGACTTGGAAGAGTTCCAGTGTTGAATAATCATAGTTCGGACTATCCAAATAAAGTGTGACTGATTCTACAAGTGTCTAGAACTCTATTGCAGGGATGCGACACCATTCTTCCACAATAAATTCCATTTGGTGTTTTGTTGATGGTGGTGGAAAAAACTGTCTCAGGCACCACTCCAATCACACACACACACACACACACACACACACACACACACACACACACACACACACACACACTTTAAACCCCCTATGCTCCTTTGAGTCACTGAGATCTCGTCTTCTAGCCATGGTAACCCTAACCCATTTCTATACATGACCCTAAGCATCATGGGAAATGTATTTCTTATTTAATTCAGGAACCACACCTGTGTGGAAGCACCTGCTTTCAATATGTTTCCTTTATTTTGGCTGTTACCTGTATGTGGCTAACTCACTAATTTTTATTGCTCATGTTTATATATATATACACATTTCATGAATTTATGTTGATTTGCTTTGCCCTCTTTGACAAATGTTAGTCTATATTTTCATACAGAAAGTGAGGACACAGATTTTTCTTCCTGTTCTGAAAACAGGAATCAGAGAATCTGAACGATGCTGAGGAAAGGTGCGAGGGGCTCATCAAGAGCAAGATCCAGCTGGAGGCCAAACTCAAAGAGACGACCGAGAGGCTGGAGGATGAGGAGGAAATGAACGCTGAGTTGACAGCCAAGAAGAGGAAGCTGGAGGATGAGTGCTCTGAGCTGAAGAAGGACATTGATGACCTGGAGCTCACCCTGGCCAAAGTGGAGAAGGAGAAGCACGCCACTGAAAACAAGGTCTCGTGTCTTACCATAGACAGTCTAACCAAACAAGAATCAAAATAGTAATCAACTCAAGACATAGCTTAACAGAAATGGAATTCAAGTCGTATTCTGGGTGCAGGAAAAATTGTTGAATTTCAGTTGCGGGGTACTCCCCACATTCATTGCATATTCGGCTCCCCCTTGTTTATGACTTCCATTCAGCACACTGCCATCTAGTGGTGAATCAATAGTACAGCACTTGTTGATACATTTCTAATCTGAATGAAATGAATGCAATAGATTTCAAACTAAATCTTCCCTTTATGGTGAAGTGACCAAAGACACATTTTGTTTTGACCGTTTTCAGGTTAAAAACCTGACAGAGGAGATGGCATCTATGGATGAGAGTGTTGCCAAGCTGACCAAGGAGAAGAAAGCCCTCCAAGAGGCCCACCAGCAGACACTGGACGACCTGCAGGCAGAAGAAGACAAAGTCAACACTCTGACCAAAGCCAAGACCAAGATGGAACAGCAAGTGGATGACGTGAGTGGAGTTTGACATTTTGGCCATGATGGCATTATCTTCAGTTGTTTGGATTTGAACAATATATGTGTGTTTTTATGTTGTAGCTTGAGGGTTCTCTGGAGCAAGAGAAGAAGCTCCGTATGGACCTTGAGAGAGCCAAGAGAAAGCTGGAGGGAGATCTGAAACTGACCCAGGAGTCCATAATGGACCTGGAGAATGACAAGCAGCAGTCTGATGAGAAAATCAAGAAGTAAACAAACAAATGGCTGCAGTATTACCTACTACATTGATCAACATAATGGGGGTTCTTGACTAATTCTTGTAATTATGAATTAGCATTTGCATGTGATTTTTAAAAGCAAAGTGAATGGTATGATTCTCTGTCTTTAAACTATCGAAACCAAAACCAACTCTGCAATCTACGTGTTTGTGTTTCTTAGGAAGGACTTTGAGACCACCCAGCTCCTCAGCAAGATTGAGGATGAGCAGTCTCTGGGAGCTCAGCTGCAGAAGAAGATCAAGGAACTCCAGGTACAACAGGATATAAGCTCCAGTACAGGAAAGCACCTGAATCATCTCCTGGTAGCACACCTTTCTACTGGTGGCTTCTGATGGCTCAGTAGGCTGGAAGATGGTGTTTCTTGCTGCTGCTTCTTACTGATGTTATGATGGTGCTTCCGTAGAGTTAGATAGAGAACTAATACTTTATCTGTGACATTATGGCCCCTGTGACAGCATGGACAGCTCAATTTTAACGTAGTCGATTGTCTTCTTCTTTTGTGCTTGAAAAAAGTGTAAACCTAATATTTGTGATTTACCGCCACCTGCAGTGCTGGAGTCCTGAGCAAAATCTTGTCATTAATTTATTGCTGCCACAAGATGGTGGTGTTATAGCTTAAAGACATTTTCTAAACATAGGCAACACAGTTTGAAAAAGACAACCCTCTAATCATTGGCCCAGTTAACTACTTTAAAATGGTGGAAGCCCTCAATGGCAATGTCCTAAAATGGGTTCCATCCATCCAGAGTCCTCTATCTAACTCTATGGGTAGATTCTACTGCTGTGGGTTTGGTTCCTGCATGGGACACTGTCTATTGAATATATTAGTGTAACTGACTTTGTTTCAACATATTTATGCAAAATATACATCCTATTATTATTTTGTGAGGTTCCAATGTTTCAACTTTATTGTAGTGTTCATTCCCCGCTGCTCCTGCCCCCTGCTTTAGGCCCGTATTGAGGAGCTGGAAGAAGAAATTGAGGCTGAGCGTGCTGCCAGGGCCAAAGTTGAGAAGCAGAGGGCTGATCTCTCCAGGGAACTTGAGGAGATCAGCGAAAGGCTAGAGGATGCCGGAGGTGCCACTGCTGCTCAGATTGAGATGAACAAGAAGCGCGAGGCTGAGTTCCAGAAGCTGCGTCGTGATCTTGAAGAGTCCACCCTGCAGCATGAGGCCACAGCCGCCGCTCTGCGCAAGAAGCAGGCCGACAGTGTGGCTGAGCTTGGGGAGCAGATTGACAATCTGCAGCGCGTCAAGCAGAAGCTGGAGAAGGAGAAGAGTGAGTACAAGATGGAGATTGATGACCTCTCCAGCAACATGGACACCATCGCCAAGGCTAAGGTGAGTAGTGATGTTTTTTGGTCAGGCAGTGTTGAGGAGGGTCAACTACATTACCATTCACGTCAACTGAAGTAATAATGGTACATGTTTCACTAACAGGGCAATCTGGAGAAGATGTGCCGTACTCTTGAGGACCAGCTGAGTGAGATCAAGACTAAGAATGATGAGAATCTTCGCCAGGTTAACGACATCAGTGGACAGAGGGCCAGACTTCTGACAGAAAATGGTACCATCAACAATTAACAACAAACCAATGTTTTCCTTAAGTCTAGTCCACATTAAAATATTTGGATAAAAGCATCTGATAAATTGAATATATTATCGCATAGTTTCTATTGTACTATTCACCACCTAACATTGCCCTACAATACCTAAAAAACAATTTCAAACATAGAGAACAGAGAAACCATTAACAAGATGTCCCTCTATCTCTGCAGGTGAGTTTGGCCGCCAGCTGGAGGAGAAGGAAGCCCTGGTGTCTCAGCTAACCAGAGGCAAACAGGCCTTCACCCAGCAGGTGGAGGAGCTGAAGAGGCAGATTGAGGAGGAGGTCAAGGTAAGGGACCCAATATGGACTCCACCAACCACAGAGTTTAGAGAAATATCTACATACAGTGGGGGAAAAAAGTATTTAGTCAGCCACCAATTGTGCAAGTTCTCCCACTTAAAAAGATGAGAGAGGCCTGTAATTTTCATCATAGGTACACGTCAACTATGACAGACAAAATGAAAAAAAAAATCCAGAAAATCACATTGTAGGATTTTTTATGCATTTATTTGCAAATTATGGAGGAAAATAAGTATTTGGTCAATAACAAAAGTTTCTCAATACTTTGTTGTATACCCTTTGTTGTCAATGACACAGTTCAAACGTTTTCTGTAAGTCTTCACAAGGTTTTCACACACTGTTGCTGGTATTTTGGCCCATTCCTCCATGCAGATCTCCTCTAGAGCAGTGATGTTTTGGGGCTGTCGCTGGGCAACACGGACTTTCAACTCCCTCCAAAGATTTTCTATGGGGTTGAGATCTGGAGACTGGCTAGGCCACTCCGGGACCTTGAAATGCTTCTTACGAAGCCACTCCATCGTTGCCCGGGCGGTGTGTTTGGGATCATTGTCATGCTGAAAGACCCAGCCACGTTTCATCTTCAATGCCCTTGCTGATGGAAGGAGGTTTTCACTCAAAATCTCACGATACATGGCCCCATTCATTCTTTCCTTTACACGGATCAGTCGTCCTGGTCCCTTTGCCGAAAAACAGCCCCAAAGCGCAGTAGGTATGGTGTTCTTTGGATTCAACTCAACATTCTTTGTCCTCCAAACACGACGAGTTGAGTTTTTACCAAAAAGTTATATTTTGGTTTCATCTGACCATATGACATTCTCCCAATCAGATCATATGAGCGGAGTGGAGCGGGAGCGAGCGTGGAGCGTGAGCGGACGGATTTTGAACAGAGCGCAGAGCGACATTTTTAAAAGGACGGAGTGTCGCCCTATGTCCCGCTCCAATTTCGCATGCTCAAGCCTGACCCAGAATCCATCTGTTTAATTTAATTTGTGTCGTCCATGAATTTGTATTTTATAGAGCGAGAGGAGCAGCAGCAGCAACAAGAGAAAAGGGTTGAGGAATTCAAAAGTGTATTCACTGCATGCAAAGGCCCAACCATAACAAGGGAGAGAAAAAGAGAGCTGGATGTAGCATTTTTTAAAATGATTTTCATGGACTATGAACCGCTGAGTAAAGGAGAATGCGAAGGGATGCAACACTTCGCCAGCGCAGCTCAACCGGGCTACACCCCCCCAAGAAACTATGATAAATCAGTACTTTACTGTCAAATTTACATCTGAGATGCCCCATTCACATGCTTCAGCTGGCGATCAAAAACGCAGTTAACGAGCACGACAACATTAATAGGCTGTTAGTGAAAGTCGGGCACCTGGTGAAAAGTGTACGCAAGAGCACAGAGGAAACCGACCAATTAGGTGTCCGCCCCACAAATGCCTGCGCCATTCGATGGAGCAGCCAGCTGCGGATGATTCAGTCATTCATCCGGTTGTTCCAAAAAGACCCGTTATGGCAAAACAAACTCAAGTCTAACGTTGCTAACATCACCCTGAATCAAGTACGGCAGCTGACGTACCTTGTCAGTGTGCTGACACCACTAGCAGACCTCACAGACAAAATGCAGAAGGAGCTGGGGAACCTGGGGATGATCCTCCCTGCTGTCACAGAAATCAAATCCCTGCTCACCGATTACACTCACGCTGCACTTCCAATGGGCATCGCTGCTTTTGCAGAAACATTGGCAAACAACGTGTCAATTCGCTATGGAATATACTATACTGATTAACATCTCATTTTAGCGTCAGTGTTAGATCCCCGTTTCAAGACAGAATGGATAATCCGAGATGAGTCTGTATGCAACAAATTCGGGGAGATAAAGTAAGGCTGTGGTTTAAGCTAAAGGTGAAATACATGCAGATTTTGTTCCTTTTTTGGAGTGAGCGGGGGGCGATTTGAGTGGAGCGCGATGCAAACTGCGTTGAGCGCTGAGCGATAATGAGCGGACTGGCCTGATGTGGCTTTGAGCGGGGGGAGCGGAGGGGTGAACAGCTCCGTGAGCGAGGAGCTGAGATTCTCACCGCTCCACTCCGCTCATATGCTCTGCTCCCAATCCTCTTCTGGATCATCCAAATGCACTCTAGCAAACTTCAGATGGGCCTGGACATGTACTTTGAAGAGGGGGATGACCGCAGCAGCTTTCGTATCTCTGGGGATCTCAGACGTTACGAAAGAGAGGTTGAACAGGCTAGTAATAGGGGTTGCGACAATTTCGGCGGCTAGTTTTAGAAAGAAAGGGTCCAGATTGTCTAGCCCAGCTGATTTGTAGGGGTCCAGATTTTGCAGCTCTTTCAGAACATCAGCTGTCTGAATTTGTGTGAAGGAGAAGCAGGGGGGGGCATTGGCAAATTTCAGCGGAGGGTGCAGAGTTGGTGGCCGGGGTAGTGGTAGCCAGGTGGAACGCATGGCCAGCCGTAGCAAAATGCTTGTTGAAATTCTCGATTATTGTAGATTAATCGGTGGTGATAGTGTTTCCTAGCCTCTGGGAGGAAGTGCTCTTATTCTCCATGGACTTTACAGTGTCCCAAAACTTTTTGGAGTTAGTGCTACAGGATGCAAATTTCTGTTTGATGTGGATGGGAGCGTGCTCTGCTCTCTGTTTCCTCTAGTCCACGATCAGCTTCTTTGTCTTGCTGATGTTTAGAACAGGGAGTACAGGTGGGGACTAAGCACACACCCGAGGGGCCCCTGTATTGAGGGTCAGTGTGGCGGATGTGTTGTTGCCTACCCTCAAAACCTGGGGGCGGCCCGTCAGAAAGTCTCAGGGTCCTGAGCTTAGTGATGAGCTTGGAGGGCACTATGGTGTTGAATGCTTAGCTGTAGTCAATGAACAGCATTCTCACATAGGTGTTCTTTTTGTCCAGGTGGGAGAGGGCAGTGTGGAGTGCAGTAGAGATTGCATCATCTGTGGATCTGTTGGGGCGGTATGTGAATTGGAGTGGGTCCAGGGTGTCCATGTCCTTGTTCAGCCAAGACTCTGAGAAACATAGAATATTACAGTTCTTCAGGTCCCATTGATAGGACGGAGTTGATCCAGTTTGTTTGCCAGTGACTGCACATTCTCCAACAGAACAGAGGGCAACGGCGGTCTATCCTAACCCTAACCCTAACCCAGAACAGAGGGCAATGGCGGTCTATTTGTTCGCCGACGTAATCTCGTTAGGAGGCCGCCTCACCTGCCTCTTTTTCACCGCCACTTTCGAGTCCCAGGGATTAGGCCCTGGTCCGAAGTAAGCAGAAGGCCCAGAGCTTCCGATTCGTTGAAGTAGAAATCTTCATCCAAATCGAGGCAAGTGATCGCTGTTCTGATGTCCAGAAGGAAATGATGGCGGAGACATTACGTACAAAAAAGTTAAGATCAGCATTAAAAAAAACAGCAGAATTGGTCAGAATCCCGCAAAATGTCCACTATCCACTGCAGCGCCATCTACTTTCATTTGTTTTACTATCTCTCTAATCTCTCTGTTTTTCCCTTTCTCTCTCACAGGCTAAAAACGCACTGGCCCATGGTGTCCAGTCTGCCCGCCATGACTGTGACCTCCTGAGGGAGCAGTTTGAGGAGGAGCAGGAGGCCAAGGCAGAGCTGCAACGCGGCATGTCCAAGGCCAACAGCGAGGTGGCTCAGTGGAGGACTAAGTATGAAACTGATGCCATTCAGCGCACAGAGGAGCTGGAGGAGGCCAAGTGAGTCGCACGCAACAGCAACAACTCACATATAGGGTGTGGATGGTGATGGCGGTAGGGTAGTCTCGTAAACCCACACCCTAGGCAACAGCGGTGTGGTCTGGTTTCTTGGCAACTTCAATAAGAAAAATAAAAGTGGGGTGGGTCCTCTTAAAAATAACCCCTGTGATCTCCATCTTGCTAGCTACTATTTGGTATTTTATTCAAACCGATAAGGTACCCACTGGGCAGACCACGTCATTTCAATGTGGAGAATTTGGGTAATATTTGGTAGATACATTGATCAATGAGATTCCAGCACATTTTCACCCACTCAAAAAGACAGCTAAGAGTTTGATGCTTTCAACCATCTAAAATCACAACCAAATTACAATTGAAAATCAATGTCTGATTGTTTTATTTAGTTGTCACCTAAATGGGTTATCACTGTGCTTTCAATCATTTAAAAGTACACCAAAGTTAAAATGGGAATCCAATGTCATATTTTGTTTCTTTATAAAAAATATAAATAAAATCAATCAGATCAAGCGTTAACCGGTGATAGCCGACACCCACATAGCTGATTTTTTGGCGGTGTCGAAAGTGTAACTGCGTTGGAATTGTCAAATCGGTGAGCAGCTGCTCTTGATCATTGTCACAAAGCCACACCCATCCCACTTGCGATACAAGTTCAGAACGAGAAAGTGTGGGCTATATAGAAATAATGACGCTCAAATTGAAAATCATTAAACTAAATAATGAGGATTTCTATCAGCCTAATTTCCAGTGTTCAAACTTGTAAACAGGGCTGAATGAGATTAATGCGACTCCATGCAGCCAATGGCAATGTCCGCTTTAGGTATAATGCCAGGAGATGCTTGTGGATTGGACAGCTCTAAGGCAGTTCCACCTCCGACACCGCCAAAACAACCGCTATCTGGATGTCGGCTTAAATCTGGATGTCGGATCTGATTGAATAGAGCCCTTAACGTTATCAATATGCTTGATCAAATTGCACAACCAAATTACCTGGATTTCAGCTAGTTGAGATGACATTGAAGTACATAGTGCACGTGATCCCTGTGTAGTTCAGTTGGTAGAGCATGGTGCTTGCAACGCCAGGGTTGTGGGTTCGATTCCCACGGGGGGCCAGTATATATTTTTTAAATTATGCACTCACTACCTGTAAGTCGCTCTGGATAAGTGCGTCTGCTAAATGTCTAATATGTAAATGTAAAGTGATCAATGCCGTTTGAGATTCTGTGCAGATTATTATAGCAATTGTGAAGATTTCCACAGACCTGCGACCCTGAACGCTTTCTGTGATTACATAAGAAGACATTTATTGTTACAGTAACCTCAAAATGTGGCCATGGATGTGATACTCATTGTAAGGTTGAATAAATACTGTTACATTAGTTTGTAAGATAGTTACTAGCTTCATGTTAGGCTGTCTTACAAAAGTAATATTGAAGTGTGTCTGGCTTGAATTCCAGTTTGTCTACAAATTAATAATTGAAATGTTGGATTCATGTCTCCATTTCAACCAAAAATCAATGTTAATTAATAGGTCTAAATCAAACTTTAAAGGATTTGATTTAGTCATTCTTTAACTTAGATTTTTGGTTGAGAGACTTGAGATGGAGACATGAATCCAACATATTATTTTGCTAACTTGCGGATTCCATTTGAAAGCAACCAAAGCTTGAAACCCTAGGCCTATATGTCTATTTTTAGTTGAATCCTGGGTTAAATTTAAACAATAGCTGTTGATGACTTCTCAAAGGCCTAAATTGCATCATTGATGATATGACTGATAAAATATGGTTACATTTCATTTGCCCTGTTAAACCTACCCTTTGGAATGACTTTGATAGCAACAGTGAATCTATTAAGTGGAGATTTCTCAACAATCATTCTCACGATAGCACATTGGTAACAGTCTGTAACAAATATGAAAGCCAAGCAGGGCTTGGTTAAAACCCTGGATGGGAGACCAAAGGGTAGTTGTAGATAGATCAACTCTCCAGTAGGAGGTGCTGCCCAGCCTATTGTTTTTTTTTCTTATAGTGGATATTATGTTGAAGATCTGATGTTGTTTCAAAGGTACAAATTCAACATATTTTATAAAAGGTTTGTCAGTGTTGAAAATATAACCATGTTGATGTAATCCTGTAGTTGAATTGTCACCCTCAAAAAAATTGTTTGTTAATAACTTTTTTTCAAATCCAATGTATTTTCCATGTAACAATACATTGACAAATGATGTTGAAACAATGTTGATTTAACCAGTTTGTGCCCAGTGGGTAGTGATGTAGGCAGTGACATAGTTCTAAACTTCCATTCTATTATGTACAGAGGTGTTAGCCTGGAACATTGGAACATTGTTGGAGGCAACCCGGATGTCTAGAGAGACTAGTGGTAGGGGGCTCTGAGAAAATGTCAATAAGTATTGTAACATTTGTTTGGAACAAATGATTCACTATAAAACCACCCTCTGTTGTCCAATAGGAAGAAGCTAACCCAGCGTCTGCAGGAGGCTGAGGAGACCATCGAGGCAGTTAACGCCAAGTGCGCCTCCCTGGAGAAGACCAAGCAGAGGCTGCAGGGAGAGGTGGAGGACCTCATGATTGATGTTGAGCGAGCTAACGCAATGGCCTCCAACCTTGACAAGAAGCAGAGGAACTTTGACAAGGTGAAAATGAATAAACCTCACCCTAGGGGGATATTTTCTGTCTGCTATATGATCAGTTGTAGTGTAATTGTACAATATTCCTGATTCAAAACTCCATCAATGAGTTCTAATGAAAATCCCATGGATTTCCCTAGGTTCTGTCAGAGTGGAAGCAGAAGTATGAGGAGGGCCAGGCTGAGCTGGAAGGAGTTCAGAAGGAGGCTCGCTCAATGAGCACTGAACTATTCAAAATGAAGAACTCCTACGAGGAGGCTCTGGATCATCTGGAGACTCTGAAGAGAGAGAACAAGAACCTGCAACGTGAGGATCTGACAGCAGATCTATTTTGCTCATGTTTGACTAGTGTTTTGAAAATGACATCCAGATTACTATTACACCATCTCTGAATTTTCATGTACAGTATAAAATTATATTATTGGGGCTCGTAATCGGTGTTCCTTCGAACAACCCAATGAAGTGGAGGGCAATTAGATTTGCAAGACCATATGAAGTGCTGTTAATGAATTATCTGTTATTATGATTCAGTGTCAACTTCAGTACATTGGTAATATCCACAAAAAAATCTCCCAAGTCTAAACTGCTCCTGTGTTTGTGTGTGCAGAGGAGATCTCTGACCTGACTGAGCAGATCGGAGAGACTGGCAAGAGCATCCATGAGCTGGAGAAGGCCAAGAAGACCGTGGAGACAGAGAAGTCTGAGATCCAGACAGCTCTGGAGGAGGCTGAGGTACAAACTACAGCTGTTTGATGGGAAAAGCAGTGTTACACGAGCCAATACCAACTACAGTCTAATGCTCCCTGTATTGGTGTTTATTGTAGTCATATATATTTAATTGCTTGTGTTATTCACGTCCAAATGTATTGAACACAATTCGCCTGACTGCTTCTCCTTGTCCAGGGCACACTGGAGCACGAGGAATCCAAGATTCTGCGTGTGCAACTGGAGCTGAACCAGGTCAAGGGTGAGGTGGACAGGAAGCTGGCTGAGAAGGACGAGGAGATGGAGCAGATCAAGAGGAACAGCCAGAGGTTGACTGACTCCATGCAGAGCACCCTGGACTCTGAGATCAGGAGCAGGAATGACGCCCTGAGGGTGAAGAAGAAGATGGAGGGAGACCTGAACGAGATGGAGGTCCAGCTGAGCCACGCCAACCGCCAGGCGGCTGAGGCCCAGAAACAGCTGAGGAACGTCCAGGGACAGCTCAAGGTAAAGGGAATGGGACATCAGGCTCAAAAACCTGAACATGGGGAGGGATTTGTTTGTGAATCTTTAAAAAAGGATAGAACAGAGGAATTGAATGGATTGGACTAATATGCTGTAGAAATGTAGGGATATTGAGGAAATTCTTACCAATAAACATTTCTATCACCGATCCTATCACCCCTACTTCCACAAGTCCTAATGAACCTGTCATTATGAACCCCAGGATGCCCAATTGCACCTTGATGACGCCGTCCGCGCCTCAGAGGACATGAAGGAGCAGGCAGCCATGGTGGAGCGCAGGAACGGTCTGATGGTGGCTGAAATCGAGGAGCTGAGAGTTGCTCTGGAGGTGACAGAGAGAGGCCGCAAAGTGGCTGAGACTGAGCTGGTAGACGCCAGCGAGCGTGTTGGACTGCTACACTCCCAGGTACAGGTCAAAATCTATTTCTTATGAAACCAAACATACCATTTACACACATGATATTCGACAGTGCTTGCTTTTAAATGTCATAACTTCTGCCTTATAACATGTAAGTTCTCTTGAGAGTCAAACAAATTGTCTTGTTTCCCACAGAACACCAGCCTTCTGAACACCAAGAAGAAGCTGGAGACTGACCTGCTGCAGGTGCAGGGAGAGGTGGAAGACATCGTCCAGGAAGCCAGGAATGCAGAGGAGAAGGCCAAGAAGGCCATCACTGACGTGAGTCCTTCTGATCTATTCAATTACAGCAACTTGATTTGTCCCCAATGGTAATTGGGCTGGTTAACACTAGAATGGCTGAGCCTCGAGGCATCCCAGTTTGAGCCAATGTAGATTCTAACAGCCTAATAAATACATTTATTGCCTTCAGAAAGTACTCATACCCCTTGACTTATTCCACATGTTGTTGTTCCAGCCTGAATTCAAAATGGATTACATATTTTTTCACCAATCTACAAACAAAACTCCATAATGACAAAGTGAAAACATGTTTTTAGGAAATTTTGGAAATGTGATAAATGAAATACAGTCAATACTTTGTAGAAGCACCTTTGGCAGCGATTACAGCTTTGATTAGTCTTGGGTATGTCTCTATCAGCTTTGCACATCTGGATTTTGGGATTTTCTCCCATTGTCCTTGCAGATTTTCTCAAGCTCTGTTAAGTTATATGGGGAGTGGATGTGAACAGAAAACTTAAAGTTTTTCCATTGATTTTCAATGGGATTCAAGTCTGGGCTTTGGCTGGACTTTCAAATGTTTGTTCTGAAGCCATTCCAGTGTTGCTTTGACTGTATGCTTGTGGTCACTGTCCTGTTGGAGCGCACATTTTTGCCCCAGTCTAAGGTCGCTTGCACTCTGAATCAGGTGTGCCTGTATTTTGCTCCATTCATGGTTCCCTCTATACTTACCAGTCTCCCTGCCGCTGAAAGGATCCCCATAGCATGATGCTGCCACCACCATGCTTCACGGTAGGGAAGAAGGGTGATGAGCTTTGCCTGGTTTTCTCCAGACATAGCAGTTTGCATTCAGGCCAAAGAGTTCAATTTTTGTGTCATCAGACCACATCATCTTTTGCCTTATGCTCTTAGTCGTTCATGTGCCTTTTTGCAAACTCCAGGCGTGCTGTCATGTGCCTTTTTCTCAGTAGTGGCTTCCATCTAGCCACTCTCCCATAAAGCCCAGATTGGCGAAGTGCTGTAGAGACGTCCTCGTGGCAGGTTTTCCCATCTCAGCCAAGGAACTCTGTAGTTCTGTCAGAGTGGTCCGGTTGCTCAGTTTGGTCGGACGGCCAGCTCTAGGCAGAGTCTGGTAGTTCCATATTTTTTCAATTTCCCAATGATGGAGACCACTGTGGTCTTGGAAACGTTCAACATTTGTTTTATACCCTTCCCCAGATACACAGTACCAGTCAAAAGTTTGGACACACCTACTCATTCCAGGGTTTTTCTTTATTTTTAGTATTTTCTACATTGTAGAATACTAGTGAAGATATCAAAACTATGAAATAACACATTTGGAATCATAAGTAACCATAAAAGTGTTCAACAAATCAAAATATATTTGAGATTTGAGATTCTTCAAATAGCCACCCTTTGCCTTGATGACAGCTTTGCACACTCTTGGCATTCTCTCAACCAGCTTCAACTGGAATGCTTTTCCAACAGTCTTGAAGGAGTTGGCTGCTTTTCCTTCACTCTGCCGTCCGACTCATCCCAAACCATCTCAATTGGGTTGAGGTCGGGGGATTGTGGAGGCCAGGTCATCTGATGCAGCACTCCATCACTCTCCTTCTTAGTAAAATAGCTCTTACACAGCCTGGAGGTGTGTTGGGTCATTGTCCCACTAAGCCCAAACCAGATGGGATGGCGTATCACTGCAGAATGCTGTGGTAGCCATGCTGGTTAAGTGTGCCTTGAATTCTAAATAAATCACAGACTGTGTCACCAACAAAGCACCCGCACACCATAACACCTCCTCCTCCATGCTTTACGGTGGGAAATACACATGCAGAGATCATCCGTTCACCCACACCGCATCTCACAAAGCCACGGCGGTTGGAACCAAAAATCTCCAATTTGGACTCCAGACCAAAGCAATGCAGATGTAGATGCACAGTGGCTAGGAAAAATCTCTTAGAAAGGCAGGAACCTAGGAAGAAACCTAGAGAGGAACCAGGCTCTGAGGGGTGGCCAGTCCTCTTCTGGCTGTGCCGGGTGGAGATTATAAGAGTACATGGCCTTTAAGGCCAGATCATTCTTTAAGATGTTCAAACGTTCATAGATGACCAGCAGGGACAAATAATAATCACAGTGGTTGTCAGTTGGCTTTTCATAGCCGAGCATTCAGAGGATGAGACAGCAGGTGAGAGAGAGAGATGAAAACAACAGGTCTGGGACAAGTTATTGATATGTTCATCAAGAGAGAGATCAGGGTCAAGAGTAACGCTGAGGTCCTTCAGTTTTATTTGAGACGACTATTCAACCATCAATATTAATTGTCAGATCAAAAATGCAGATCTCTTTGTTTCTTGGGACCTAAAACAAGCATATATGTCAGAGTTTTAAAGTTTTAAAAATGCAGCCATTCACTGCCTTATGTCTGAAACACAGGCTTCCAAGGTAGGCAATTTTTGAGCTTCACCATGTTTTGTTGAAATGTAGGGTTAGGGTTAGTGTGTCGTCCGCATAGCAGTGAGAGTTTAAGTTGTGTTTCCGAATGACATCACCAAGAGGTAGAATATATAGTGAAAACAATAGTGGTCCTAAAATGGTAAAAATTCTAATAATTAGCTGGTTGATTATCTGCATCCAGTTAATTACAACTAAGGTTGGAGCAAAAACCTACAGAAGGGTAGCTCTCCAGGAACAGCGTTGCTCTAGCGTTGCTGTAGCGTTGCTGTAGCGTTGCTCTAGCGTTACTGTAGCGTTGCTCTAGCGTTGCTGTAGCGTTGCTCTAGCGTTGCTGTAGCGTTGCTCTAGCGTTGCTGTAGCGTTGCTGTAGCGTTGCTCTAGCATTGCTGTAGCGTTGCTCTAGCGTTGCTCTAGCGTTGCTGTAGCGTTGCTCTAGCGTTGCTCTAGCGTTGCTCTAGCGTTGGAGATCCCTGGTCTAGAGAGAAACACATTAAACAAACTACCATTCCAGGCGGCCATGATGGCTGAGGAGCTGAAGAAAGAGCAGGACACTAGCTCTCACCTGGAGAGGATGAAGAAGAACCTGGAGGTCACAGTCAAGGACCTGCAGCACCGCCTGGATGAGGCTGAGAATCTGGCCATGAAGGGAGGCAAGAAGCAGCTCCAGAAACTGGAGTCCAGGGTGAGTTAACAGCAGGGTGGATTAGAGTGGATTGAAAGACTGATTTCTGGATATTTATTTGATCATGTAAAAATACACAGGGGCATTGTGTAATGACTTTTCTCTCAATAACCCACCTAGATAAGGAAAAGCTGTTGTTAACATTACAGATCCCTTCCATTAAAATTGTAAAAGTACATATGAACAGACAACTATTGTGCCTCCTTGACCGAGTAGAAGACTCTGTTTTACAAAGATTTGTTACTCATGATTTCACCACCTCAAACACATGCCTATGTTCATGTCTTCTACAAAGGTGCGTGAGCTTGAGACTGAGTTGGAGGCCGAGCAGAAAAGAGGTGTAGACGCGGTCAAGGGAGTCCGCAAGTATGAGCGCAGAGTCAAGGAGCTCACTTACCAGGTAAGAGGAAGTGCCTTCTTCACACACTTGACACTAACACAGACAGGTTTGTGTATAAAACTGAGGCATTGATTCTTTGATTTTGTCCCACAGACTGAGGAAGATAAGAAGAACGTTGGCAGACTTCAGGACCTGGTAGATAAGCTGCAGATGAAAATGAAGGCCTACAAGAGGCAGGCTGAGGAAGCGGTGAGTCACAGACTTAGTCAAATACTCTGAAAGCTTTCGAAAACATATTTTTCCCTAGTTAACTTCATGTCAATACAGTTTAGTTAAAGCTGAGATCCGCCAAAGGTGAAACAGCAACACTGGTTGCCCCAGGCACATTTGTTATCATTTTTGTTTTGTTTATCAAACGAAGGAGATGAGTATGAAGTTTTGTGCTAAAATATAATCTATTGTGTGTGCAAGTTAGTGAAATGCTCAACTTGCAAGCCCTACCCAACAGTGCAGTAGTCAATAATAGTATAACTAATAAATACATATATAACCCTAACACGAGAAATAAACAAGAGGAAAAATATATAATTTAGAAAAAAAAGTGTTTGTTGTTTTAAGTAGCGTCTTTGTTGTTGTAATAACGGATGCTTCACTGCAACGGATTCCAACTTTAAAGTACTTCTGCACAACAGTCAGTTGATATTGCAAGTTATTGCTGAAGACATTATGCACATTTCTGAGGACCTCCTATGTCTGTGTTACCTACTTAAAGAATAGGGTTATTATTCATATTAATCTGCTGTTCTGGGGTTTGGTCTACTGGTAGCACTGCAGCAACACACTTTCTCTGCTGTATCATCTAGCCCCCTATATACCGTACATTGCTGT
Source organism: Coregonus sp. 'balchen' (assembly GCA_902810595.1). NCBI lineage: Eukaryota > Metazoa > Chordata > Actinopteri > Salmoniformes > Salmonidae > Coregonus > Coregonus sp. 'balchen'. The sequence continues at coordinate 459,267 of LR778253.1, read as the reverse complement.
CTGACGATAAAAAAAAACTTTAAATACTTACAAAATATATATATATCTGAATTTGCTACCTGAATCTTCAAACTTTGAAACTGATGTTATGCTCTCCCTCGCTTTTCCTCACCCAGGAGGAAGCAGCCAATCAGCACATGTCTAAGTTCAGGAAGGTTCAGCATGAGCTGGAGGAGGCTGAGGAGCGTGCGGACATCGCTGAGACTCAGGTCAACAAGCTCAGAGCCAAGACCCGCGACACTGGAAAGGTACAGAGCTACACCTGACTCATGTTCAAATATGACCACATCAACACCACCTATGCTTCACTATAATTCAAACTAGGTTGGTACTTCGAAATTCTAAATAGAAAATCCAATCTGAGCACTGCTTGATCCATTATATTATTTTGATGTTCATATATTTTGCATGTTCATTATTACTGATCCATTCGTTTCCTTCTTCCTTCCTACAGGGCAAAGAAGCTTCTGAATAAACAAGATGAAACATCTTACTGTGTTGCATAAAATAGGACTTTTATGATGACATTTTGAGCATTGATTAAAAACATGTTGGCCAACATATACTTATTTTTTGACTGTGGACTTATTACTCAGCAAACAGCTTTTTCATACCATAAAAATATTTCACTTTATTTAAAGGAGCAATCTGGTATTCCAAAAAAAAACAAAGCATTCACCCCAACAAAGCAACCATGTTTCTGGGGTAAACCGCTGAGGGATGAGGCTGGAGTTAGTGGAGCAAGCCCTTTGTTCATGTCAATGCCAGAGCATTCAGCCAGAAGGGTCCTACTAATCACCCCCAACAACCCCCAACAACCCCCAACAACCCCCAACAACACCAAACAACCCCCAACAACCCCCAACAACCCCCAACAACCCCAAACAACCCCCAACAACCCCCAACAACCCCCAACAACCCCCAACAACCCCCAACATTCCCCAACAACACCAAACAACACCAAACAACCCCCAACAACACCAAACAACACCAAACAACCCCCAACAACCCCCAACAACCCCCAACAACCCCCAACAACCCCCAACAACACCAAACAACACCAAACAACCCCCAACAACACCAAACAACCCCCAACAACACCAAACAACACCAAACAACACCAAACAACCCCCAACAACACCAAACAACCCCCAACAACACCAAACAACCCCCAACAACCCCCAACAACACCAAACAACACCAAACAAGTACCAAAAACAACCCCATGAACATATAGCTTGGTAGCTGTTTCTAATCAATTTGTCCTGGGAGATGAACATTGGATTGTTATTTTACTTGACATGCATCTTTGATTAATCTCTCCTCATTCATCTTTCAAGCACCACATGGGTTTATAGGCTCATGTAAACCCAATGAGGAGATGGGAGAGATGGAACATGCTGGAACCAAGCGTCTCAAATGGAACCAAGTTATATTTTCGCCACGTATTTCTGAAACCCAGGTTCTTCTGACACCCATTTTGACCTTATTAGTGGACCAGGATGTCCTCACGTTGCTGACATTGGCCCCATAATAGAGCTACAGCAAGATATGAGACCTGGAAAATAAGATCTGGATGAACCGAGGCCAGTGTCATTAAAGCAGCCTTAAGATGTATTGGATTATATGTTCCTGTCCGATCCTCCCAAGGCCCTGCCAAAATATGTCAAATATATGCAATGAAAGTTTTATAATGATAGTTTACTCAACTGCTTAACAACATCTGGCAATTATCAGTATATCAATCCCCACCCAGAGTAAGTTTGGAGCTTAGAGAAACATGTCCCTCAAATACAAAAATGCAGATCGTATATCATGCAAGATCTTTGCACATTAAAATATACTGAACAAAAATATAAACACAACATGCAACAATTTCTAAGATTTCATTGAGTTAAAGTTCATATAAGGAAATCAGTCAATTGAAATAAATGCATTAGGCCCTAATCTATAGATTTCACATGACTGGGAATACAGATATGCATCTGTTGGTCACAGATACCTTTAAAAAATTGTAGGGGCGTGGATCAGAAAACCAGTCAGTATCTGGTGTGACCACCATTTGCCTCATGCCCATACCATAACCCCAACACCACCATGGGGCACTCTGTTCACAACGTTGACATCAGCAAAACGCTCGCCCACACAACGCCATTCATGTGGTTGTGAGGCCGGTTGGACGTACTGTCAAATTCTCTAAAACAACTTTGGAGGTGGCTTATGGTAGAGAAATGAACATTCAATTATCTGGCTACAGCTCTGGTGGACATTCTTCCAGCCAGCATGCCAATTGCACGCTCCCTCAAAACTTGAGACATCTGTGGCATTGTATTGTGTGACAAAACTGCACATTTTAGATTGGCCTTTTATTGTCCCAGGACAAGGTGCACCTGTGTGATGATCATGCTGTTTAATCAGCTTCTTGATATGCCACACCTGTCAGGTGGATGGATCATCTTGGCATAGGAGAAATGCTCACTAACAGGGATAAAAACTAATTTGTGCACACAATTAGAGAGAAATAAGCTTTTTGTGAGTATGGATGAAACATTTCTGGTAACACTTTACATGTTGCATTTATATTTTTGTTCAGTGTAACTTGAATGTCATAAACTCTTAGTCTGCATGGAGTTCCCATAAACAGACCAACTTCATATCTTCTGTCTAATAACAGTGGCATTGGTGCCAGAATGAAGCTGTGTGGAAATGTTGGCAGATATGCCAACACTATAAACCTGCTGTGAAGACGAGAGCACAGTCCAAGACATTCAAAAGGCCTTGATGGGGTCCATCCAGATGGTCAGCCCAGCCTCCTGCTCAACTGGTGCCTCCAGCATTTCCCCCCTATACTGATGTGCTGGGTGGACAATGATCCCAGACCGCAATAGAGGGCACTATAACACCCAGGCTAGAAGAGGTTACTGGAGGGTAGGTAAGGGGACTAAGTTATGTTACCCACGAGGGGCAAACAGGGCACATAGGACCTAGACCAGCCAATCTTCAACATCTCTAATAATCAGGACCAATTGAGAAACCCCCGGAAACCCAACACAGTAGAGAGGATCATTTCAACATGTTCAACCCTCTCCATTGGGGAAATGAACCCCGGTCTCATGCGGGAGCCAGACGTGGGTCGTCATAACGGACATTTTGGTGACCTTATTTGACCTTTTCTACTGCCGGTTGGATCCCACCTTGGGGCACTACTTGTTGAGTAATTAAAACACTAAACAATCCCAATACAGTAACTATTGGTCACTCTATTATGGATTATTATTCTAATATGTATTAATTATAGAATTGTGTCAATTATTAATGATAAACCTTTAAGCTGCACTCTTCCTCCCCTCCCTCCTCATCTCTCCATGTTTCAGCTCCAGATGACAACACCTGAACACACTCCCAGAGGGTTGCATGTCTGCCGACTTCCTTTTGGGCACCCATTTTATTCAGAGAAATATCCAATAAACCAAACTGTTGCTTTAACTGTGAATGTACTTTATTGCAGACATTTTCCTCAAATAAAATGGAGCATACATAAATAAAAAAAGTTATTCCAATGTATTTACATTGGGTCTAATATGGGTGTGTGAGTGAGTGTGAGAGAGTCATGTTTTGTAACTCAAACAAAAGCACACAGAATTTCCCCACAAAGTATACATATATAAAATGAAATGGAGTATACATAAAATAAACAAGTCATGACAATTTATTTACATATTCACATACTGTTGTGTGTGTGGGAGAGCGAGAGAGTGGGAGAGAGTGTGTGTGCATGTTGTATTTTATTTTTCCTTGTCAGCCACCATATCTCCTAACCATGCCCTCTCAACCTACTGTGAGTAAGCACAACTGCACATGTCCATTGTGGGAAATGGACAACACAATCTGTAGGCCTAAATATCTCCAAACCTAAAATAAAATGGAGCATACATAAAATAAACAAGTAATTACAATGTATTTCCATTGGGGATAATGTGTGTGTGACAGAGGCAGAGAGAAGGAGTGTGTGTGCATGTTGTGTTTTATTTGTCCATCTCGGCTTTGTCAGTCTTGATAGGCCCAGTGCCAACCCTAACCCTGTATGAGGCCAACCCTAACCCTTCTGGGTGAGGCTGTCGGGCAGTGGTGGCGTGCATGGCAGATCTGAAAGAGAGATGCACAAAGTGACAGTAAGTATACAGCTCATCAACATGTTTGTGTGCACATCTGTTGGTGTGAGTGAGCATATGTGTATGTAATATAATTCTGAATGACCTGTATCCATCTGGGAATCCTCAAAAGTTTCTCCCTTCACGGCCAGTGTAGTAGGAACTGGTGCAGCCGGTAAATTAAATACCACAGCAGAGGACTACTGTGACTGCAGCTGAACTGCTGGGGGTGGCAGATCTAAAAGAGAGAGGCACAATTTTCTTAACTGACAACAATCATACAACTGAACAGACTGAATGAGTGTAAGGCCTAGATTCAATCAGATCAAGCATTAACCGACGATAGCCAACACCCACATAGCTGATGTTTTGTTGGTGTCTGAGGTGTACCTGCGTTGGATCTGTCAAATCGGTAAGCAGCTGCTCTTACATTTACATTTTTACATTTTAGTCATTCAGCAGACGCTCTTATCCAGAGCGACTTACAGTTAGTGAATACATATTTTTTTATACTGGCCCCCCGTGGGAATCGAACACACAACCCTGGCGTTGCAAACGCCATGCTCTATCAACTGAGCTACATCCCTGCCGGCCATTCCCTCCCCTACCCTGGGCCAATTGTGCGCCGCCCATGAGTCTCCCGGTCGCGGCCGGCTGCGACAGAGCCTGGATTCGAACCAGGATCTCTAGTGGCACAGTTAGCACTGCGATGCAGTGCCTTAGACCACTGCGCCACTCAGGAGCCCTCTTGATTATTGTCACGAAACTACACCCGTCCTACTCACGTTACAAGTTGGAGAAAGTGTAGGCTATATAGAAATAATGACGCTGAAATTGAAAATCAATAAATGAAATAATGAGGATTTCTATCAGCCTAATCGAGGTGTAGATTACATCTCAAATTCCAGTGTTCAAACTTGTAAACAGGGCTGAATGAGATTTCTGTTAATGCGACTCCATGCAGCCAATGGCAATGTCCGCTTTAGGTATAATGCCAGGAGCTGCTTGTGGATTGGACAGCTCTAAGGCAGTTCCACCTCTGTCACCGCCAAATAAAATAAATTAAAATTGTATTTGTCACATGCGCCGAATACAACAGGTGTAGACCTTACAGGGAAATGCTTACTGACAAGCCCTTAACCAACAACGCAGTTTTAATAAAAATGTTTTTATTAAAAAAGGTCTTACTCACATTGGCTAAGGAGAGCATGATCACACAGTCATCCGGAACAGCTGATGCTCTCATGCATGCTTCAGTGTTGCTTGCCTCGAAGTGAGCATAGAAGTAATTTAACTCATCTTGTAGGCTCATGTCATTGGGCAGCTTGCGGCTGTGCTTCCCTTCGTAGTCTGTAATAGTTTGCAAGCCCTTCCACATCCGACGAGTGTCGGAGCCAGTGTAGTACGATTCAATCTTAGTCCTGTATTGACGCTTTGCCTGTTTGATGGTTGAGGGCATAGCGGGATTTCTTATAAGCGTCCGGGTTAGAGTCCCGCTCCTTGAAAGCGGCAGCTCTACCCTTTAGCTCAGTGCAGATGTTGTCTGTAATCCATTGCTTCTGGTTGGGGTATGTACGTACGGTCACTGTGGGGACGACATCATCGATGCACTTATTGATGAAGGCAGGGACTGATGTGGTGTACTCCTCAATGCCATCGGAAGAATCCCGGAACATATTCCAGTCTGTGCTAGCAAAACAGTCCTGTAGCTTAGCATCTGCATCATCTGACCACTTCCTTATTAACCAAGTCACTGGTGCACATGCGCCGAATACAACAGGTGTAGACCTTACAGGGAAATGCTTACTGACAAGCCCTTAACCAACAACGCAGTTTTAATAAAAATGTTTTTATTAAAAAAGGTCTTACTCACATTGGCTAAGGAGAGCATGATCACACAGTCATCCGGAACAGCTGATGCTCTCATGCATGCTTCAGTGTTGCTTGCCTCGAAGTGAGCATAGAAGTAATTTAACTCATCTTGTAGGCTCATGTCATTGGGCAGCTTGCGGCTGTGCTTCCCTTCGTAGTCTGTAATAGTTTGCAAGCCCTTCCACATCCGACGAGTGTCGGAGCCAGTGTAGTACGATTCAATCTTAGTCCTGTATTGACGCTTTGCCTGTTTGATGGTTGAGGGCATAGCGGGATTTCTTATAAGCGTCCGGGTTAGAGTCCCGCTCCTTGAAAGCGGCAGCTCTACCCTTTAGCTCAGTGCAGATGTTGTCTGTAATCCATTGCTTCTGGTTGGGGTATGCACGTACGGTCACTGTGGGGACGACATCATCGATGCACTTATTGATGAAGGCAGGGACTGATGTGGTGTACTCCTCAATGCCATCGGAAGAATCCCGGAACATATTCCAGTCTGTGCTAGCAAAACAGTCCTGTAGCTTAGCATCTGCATCATCTGACCACTTCCTTATTAACCAAGTCACTGGTGCTTCCTGCTTTAGTTTTTGCTTATAAGCAGGGATCAGGAGGATAGAGTAATGGTCAGATTTGCCAAATAGAGGGCGAGGGAGAGCTTTGTACGCGTCTCTGTGTGTGGATTAAAGGTTGTCTAGAGCTTTTTCCCTCTGGTTGCACATTCAAATAAATAAATATTTGCCACAAGCGCCGAATACAACAGGTGTAGACCTTACAGTGAAATGCTGACTTACAAGCCCTTAACCAACAATGCAGTTAAGAAAAATAAGTGTTAAGTCAAAAATAGATAGCAGCAGTAAAATAAAATAACAGTAGGGAGGCTATATACAGGGGGTACCGGTACAGAGTCAATGTGTAATAACAGTAGGGAGGCTATATACAGGGGGGTACCGGTACAGAGTCAATGGGAAATAACAGTAGAGAGGCTATATACAGGGGGTACCGGTACAGAGTCAATGTGAAATAACAGTAGGGAGGCTATATACAGGGGGTACCGGTGCAGAGTCAATGTGAAATAACATTAGTGAGGCTATATACAGGGGGTACCGGTACAGAGTCAATGGGAAATAACAGTAGTGAGGCTATATACAGGGTGTACCGGTACAGAGTCAATGGGAAATAACAGTAGGGAGGCTATATACAGGGGGTACCGGTACAGAGTCAATGGGAAATAACAGTAGGGAGGCTATATACAGGGGGTACCGGTACAGAGTCAATGTGTAATAACAGTAGGGAGGCTATATACAGGGGGTACCGGTACAGAGTCAATGTGTAATAACAGTAGGGAGGCTATATACAGGGGGTACCGGTACAGAGTCAATGGGAAATAACAGTAGGGAGGCTATATACAGGGGGGTACCGGTACAGAGTCAATGGGAAATAACAGTAGAGAGGCTATATACAGGGGGGTACCGGTACAGAGTCAATGGGAAATAACAGTAGAGAGGCTATATACAGGGGGTACCGGTGCAGAGTCAATGTGCGGGGGCACCGGCTAGTTGAGGTAGTTGAGGTAATATGTACATGTGGGTAGAGTTAAAGTGACTATGCATAGATAATAAACAGAGAGTAGCAGCAGCATAACCCTGGTGTGGGACAATGCTGGTAGAAATTGGGTAAAACGGATTTAAGTTTCCCTGCATTAAAGTCCCCGGCCACTAGGAGCGCTGCTTCTGGATGAGCAATTTCCAGTTTACTTATGGCCTTATACAGGTCATTGAGGGCAGTCATAGTGTCAGCATCGGTTTGTGGTGGTAAATAGACAGCTACGAAAAATATAGATGAAAACTCTCTTGGTAGATAGTGTGGTCTACAGCTTATCATGAGATACTCTACCTCAGGCAAGGAAAACCTTGAGAATTCCTTAATATTAGATTTCGTGCACCAGCTGTTGTTTACAAATATACACCTCCACCCCTTGTCTTACCGGAGTCAGCTGTTCTATCTTGCCGATGCAGCGTATATCCCGGCAGCTGTATGTCATCGTTCAGCCACGACTCGGTGAAATATAAGATGTTACAGTTTTTAATGTCCCGTTGGTAGGATATCAGTGATCTTAGTTAGTCTATTTTGTTTTCCAATGATTGTACGTTGGCTAATAGGACTGATGGTAGAGGCAGATTACCCACTCGCCGTCGGATCCTTACAAGGCACCCAGACCTACGTCCACGATATCTCCGTCTCTTTCTCATGCGAAAAAATTATTTACCATTCGGGTAATTCTGTATATAGCTAAGCTAGGTCATGAAAGCCAGCAGCACTTCTCTTTAAATTAATTGGCTAACATGAACTGCTGAAAAGTTAACCGACTTAATCTAATGTTAACGTTACCTATGTCGTCAGGCTCTGGATATTTCCTCCCTAAGTTAAATAATGAGACTACATTAGATTGCCGTGCTCACAATTGGCTCCCCAATGTAGCTTTAAATGATATATACTTAATCGTACAAACCTTGGTGGGAAGTCAGCTGCCTGTGTGTGAGGTAGACTACTGGACATGCACTTGGAGAAAGTGATTGTCACGATCGTCGGGTACAGAGGACCAAGGCGCAGCATGAAAGGTGAACATGTTTATTAAATAATGAAAACACGAACAAAAACAACAAACGATAACGTGACGTCCTCGGTCAAACACAAACCACACTGGAACAAGATCCCACAACCACTGTGGGAAAACAGGCTGTCTAAATATGGTTCCCAATCAGAGACAACCAGCCACAGCTGACACTCGTTGCCTCTGATTGAGAACCATTCTGGCCAACATAGAAATACAACAACTAGACACGAAAAACAAATGTAAACTCACACCCTGGCTCAACATACTAGAGTCCCCAGAGCCAGGGCGTGACAGTACCCCCCCCCCAAAGGCGCGGACTCCGACCGCGCCAACCAAAGACCACAGGGGAGGGACCGGGTGGGCACTCCGCCTTGGCGGCGGATCCGGCTCCGGGCATGATCCCCACTCCCTCTCTAACCCCCCAAAGTACCCCTGGTCCGGTCTGGCCCTGCTGACCGGAGCTGGACTGCACACTGGTGGAGCGGATTGCTCTAGCTCCGGCGTGAAGCAGCTGACCCGTGCCGAACCAGGCACCGGTGGAACAGGCACGGGCTGTGCCGGACTGACGACGCACACCACTGGCTTGGTGTGGGGAGCAGGAACGGGCCGAGCCGGGCTGACGAAACGCACCCCTGACTTGGTGCGGGGAGCAGGAGCGGGCCGGACCGGGCTGACGAAGCGCACCACTGACTTGGTGCGGGGAGCAGGAGCGGGCCGGACCGGGCTGACGAAGCGCACCACTGACTTGGTGCGGGGAGCAGGAGCGGGCCGGACCGGGCTGACGATGCGCACCATAGGCTTGGTGCGTGGAGCAGGAACAGGCCGGGCCGGGCTGACGACGCGCACCACAGGCTCGATGTGAGGAACAGGAACAGGCCGGACCGTACTGGGGACACACACCACTGGCCCTACGCAGGGATCAGGAACGGGCCGGACCGGACTGGTAACACACCCCAGTACCTCTCGCCGTGCCTCTACACTTTCCCTCTCCTCTGTGACCAGTGGCCCCCTTAACCTGGCGGCCTCCTCTGCAACCCCGCTGGACCGCTCCATCGCGGCCTCCTGCTGCCCCGTCGTCCACGGCGTGAACCCCCCCCTAAAAATTTTCTGGGGGTCTCTCCTCCCCGTGGGCCAGGCCCAGCCGAGGTTGATGTCCTTTAGTGATACCTCTGGCGCTGGCTCCTGGACACGCTGCTTGGTCCAGTGTTGGTGGGATCTTCTGTCACGATCGTCGGGTACAGAGGACCAAGGCGCAGCATGAAAGGTGAACATATTTATTAAATAATGAAAACACGAACAAAAACAACAAACGATAACGTGCCGTCCTCGGTCAAACACAAACCACACTGGAACAAGATCCCACAACCACTGTGGGAAAACAGGCTGTCTAAATATGGTTCCCAATCAGAGACAACCAGCCACAGCTGACACTCGTTGCCTCTGATTGAGAACCATTCTGGCCAACATAGAAATACAACAACTAGACACGAAAAACAAATGAAAACTCACACCCTGGCTCAACATACTAGAGTCCCCAGAGCCAGGGCGTGACAGTGATCACAGAGAAGACGTTGCCTTTGGCCGATGAGCGGGCTTCAGTTTAAAAGAATACATCCTTCCAGATGCCCGCCCAAAATTTCAAATCAACCAGCTTTTTTATGACATGCAGTTAACTCTTTAGAGGTTATATCACTTGAACAAAAACATTACTCTTAATTCAGGGCTTCATACGCCACATTCTCTTTGAGACAGACAAACATCTACAGTGACACTTTACGCACAACTAATCGAATAATTACCAATGACCAATTAACACCACGTTTAACACTTTTAGGCCAAGCTGCAAGCTACATTTAATCAACACTAGACCACTTCTTCGATCAGATGCAAAACAGTTTTAAAACCTAAATTGAATTGGACACCAGAAGCTTAAGGACCATGTCCTGGACACATTGAACCTGTAATTGCACCATCATTTTGGGAATATAGGCCTCCTGACAATATTTTTGAGTTGGCCTCCATCCTCACCCTGTCACCGTTCAAATAGGGTTGGCCCTCACCCTGTCACCATTCAAATAGGGTTGGCCCTCACCCTGTCACCGTTCAAACAGGGTTGGCCCTCACCCTGTCACTGTTCAAATAGGGTTGGCCCTCACCCTGTCACCGTTCAAACAGGGTTGGCCCTCACCCTGTCACTGTTCAAATAGGGTTGGCCCTCACCCTGTCACCATTCAAATAGGGTTGGCCCTCACCCTGTCACCGTTCAAACAGGGTTGGCCCTCACCCTGTCACTGTTCAAATATGGTTGGCCCTCACCCTGTCACTGTTCAAATAGGGTTGGCCCTCACCCTGTCACCGTTCAAATAGGGTTGGCCCTCACCCTGTCACCGTTCAAATAGGGTTGGCCCTCAAGCCCTGTCACCGTTCAAATATGGTTGGCCCTCACCCTGTCACTGTTCAAATAGGGTTGGCCCTCACCCTGTCACCGTTCAAATAGGGTTGGCCCTCACCAATTGGGGCATTACTACACTTAGCAAACTGTATTATTCTCACTGTTAGGCTTTGAGCTGCCTACATAATGCCAAAGAGTAAGCATGTCTACCACCTAAACACCACACACACTGACAGAGTACAATGTTATAGAGGGCCAGATTAGAGTCAGCACACAAGTCATTGCAGAGGACAGGACATCTGGGGTTCTGGGTAATCCAGATTGGAATGTGGTCCTCTGTAGCTCAGCTGGTAGAGCACGGCGCTTGTAACGCCAAGGTAGTGGGTTCGATCCCCGGGACCACCCATACACAAAAAAAAAATGTATGCACGCATGACTGTAAGTCGCTTTGGATAAAAGCATCTGCTAAATGGCATATTATTATTATTATTATTATCAGCACAATCTACTGTCTGATGGGAGGCTATAGGGAGGACAAATTGTGTAAGGCATAAAAATTGACAAAAGAGTAAAGGACATGAGAAGACCTCAGCAACCATTTCCCACCCTTTCATTTTTTATCCACATGATGTGGCTGGTGTATGTTGTGGGAGGAGACAATACATTTACATTTACATTTACGTCATGAGCGACTTACAAATAGGTGCATTCACCCTATAGCCAGTGGGATAACCACTTTACAATATCTTATTTATTTATTTTTAGGGGGGGGGGGGGGGGGGGGGGGGGGGTAGAAGGATTACTTTATCCTATCCCAGGTATTCCTTAAAGAGGTGGGGTTTCAAATGTCTCCGGAAGGTGGTGAGTGACTCCGCTGTCCTGGCGTCGTGAGGGAGCTTGTTCCACCATTGGGGTGCCAGAGCAGCGAACAGTTTTGACTGGGCTGAGCGGGAACTATGCTTCCGCAGAGGAAGGGGAGCCAGCAGGCCAGAGGTGGATGAACGCAATGCCCTCGTTTGGATGTAGGGACTGATCAGAGCCTGAAGGTACAGAGGTGCCGATCCCCTCACAGCTCCATAGGCAAGCACCATGGTCTTGTAACAGATGCAAGCTTCAACTGGAAGCCAGTGGAGTGTGCGGAGGAGCGGGGTGACGTGAGAGAACTTGGGAAGGTTGAACACCAGACGGGCTGCGGCATTCTGGATGAGTTGTAGGGGTTTAATGGCACAGGCAGGGAGCCCAGCCAACAGCGAGTTGCAGTAATCCTGACGGGAGATGACAAGTGCCTGGATTAGGACCTGTGCCGCTTCCTGTGTAAGGCAGGGTCGAAATCTCTGAATGTTGTAGAGCATGAACCTGCAGGATCGGGTCACCGCCTTGATGTTAGCGGAGAACGACAGGGTGTTGTCCAGGGTCACGCCAAGGCTCTTCGCACTCTGGGAGGAGGACACAATGGAGTTGTCAACCGTGATGGCAAGATCATGGAACGGGCAGTCCTTCCCCGGGAGGAAGAGCAGCTCCGTCTTGCCAAGGTTCAGCTTGAGGTGGTGATCCGTCATCCATACTGATATGTCTGCCAGACATGCAGAGATGCGATTCGCCACCTGGTTATCAGAAGGGGGAAAGGAGAAGATTAGTTGTGTATCGTCAGCGTAGCAATGATAGGAGAGGCCATGTGAGGATATGACAGAGCCAAGTGACTTGGTGTATAGGGAGAATAGGAGAGGGCCTAGAACTGAGCCCTGGGGGACACCAGTGGTGAGAGCACATGGTACGGAGACAGCTTCTCGCAACGCCACTTGGTAGGAGCGACCGGTCAGGTAGGACGCGATCCAGGAGTGAGCCGCGCCGGAGATGCCCAGCTCGGAGAGGGTGGAGAGGAGGTTCTGATGGTTCACAGTATCAAAGGCAGCAGACATGTCTAGAAGGACAAGAGCAGAGGAGAGAGAGTTAGCTTTAGCAGTGCGGAGAGCCTCCGTGACACAGAGAAGAGCAGTCTCAGTTGAATGACCAGTCCTGAAACCTGACTGGTTTGGATCAAGAAGGTCATTCTGAGAGAGATAGCAAGAGAGTTGGCTAAAGACGGCACGCTCAATAGTTTTGGAAAGAAAAGAAAGAAGGGATACTGGTCTGTAGTTGTTGACATCAGTGGGATCGAGTGTTGGTTTTTTGAGAAGGGGTGCAACTCTCGCTCTCTTAAAGACGGAAGGGACATAGCCAGCGGTCAAGGATGAGTTGATCAGCGAGGTGAGGTAGCGGAGAAGGTCACCAGAGATGGTCTGGAGAAGAGAGGAGGGGATGGGGTCAAGCGGGCAGGTTGTTGGGCGGCCTGCAGTCACAAGTCGCAAGATTTTATCTGGAGAGAGAGGGGAGAAAGAAGTCAAAGCATAGGGTAGGGCAGTGTGAGCAGGACCAGCAGTGTCATTAGACTTAGCAAACGAGGATTGGATGTCGTCAACCTTCTTTTCAAAGTGGTTGACGAAGTCATCCACAGAGAGAGAGGAGGGGGGGGGGGGGGGGGGGGATTCAGCAGGGAGGAGAATGTGGCAAAGAGCTTCCTAGGGTTAGAGGCAGATGCTTGGAATTTAGAGTGGTAGAAAGTGGCCTTAGCAGCAGAAACAGATGAAGAAAATGTAGAGAGGAGGGAGTGAAAAGATGCCAGGTCGGCAGGGAGTTTAGTTTTCTTCCATTTCCGCTCCACTGCCCGGAGCTCTGTTCTGTGAGCTCGCAATGAGTCATCAAGCCACGGAGCTGGAGGGGAGGACCGAGCCGGCCGGGAGGATAGGGGACACAGAGAGTCAAAGGATGCAGAAAGGGAGGAGAGGAGGGTTGAGGAGGCAGAATCAGGAGATTGGAGGGAGAAGGATTGAGCAGAGGGAAGAGATGATAGGATGGAAGAGGAGAGAGTAGTGGGAGAGAGAGAGCGAAGGTTGCGGCGGCGCATTACCATCTGTGTAGGGGCAGAGTGAGTAGTGTTGGAGGAGAGCGAGAGAGAAAAGGATACAAAGTAGTGGTCGGAGACATGGAGGGGAGTTGCAGTGAGATTAGTAGAAGAGCAGCATCTAGTAAAGATGAGGTCAAGCGTATTGCCTGCCTTGTGAGTAGGGGGGGACGGTGAGAGGGTGAGGTCAAAAGAGGAGAGGAGTGGAAAGAAGGAGGCAGAGAGAAATGAGTCAAATGTAGACGTAGGGAGGTTGAAATCCCCCAAAACTGTGAGGGGTGAGCCATCCTCAGGAAAGGAACTTATCAAGGCATCAAGCTCATTGATGAACTCTCCAAGGGAACCTGGAGGGCGATAGATGACAAGGATATTAAGCTTAAATGGGCTAGTGACTGTGACAGCATGGAATTCAAATGAGGAGATAGACAGATGGGTTAGGGGAAAAATTGAGAATGTCCACTTGGGAGAGATGAGGATTCCTGTGCCACCACCCCTCTGACCAGATGCTCTCTGGGTATGCGAGAACACATGGTCAGACGAGGAGAGAGCAGTAGGAGTAGCAGTGTTTTCAGTGGTAATCCATGTTTCCGTCAGCGCCAGGATGTCGAGGGACTGGAGGGTAGCATAGGCTGGGATGAAGTCAGCCTTGTTGGCAGCAGAACGGCAGTTCCAGAGGCTGCCTGAGACCTGGAACTCCAGGTGTGGGGTGCGTGCAGGGACCACCAGGTTAGAGAGGCAGCAGCCACGCGGTGTGAGGCGTTTGTGTAGCCTGTGCGGAGAGGAGAGAACAGGGATAGGCAGAGGCATAGTTGACAGGCTGTAGCAAATGGCTACAATAATGCAGAGGAGATCGGAATGAAATGAACTAAACATCTGGGAAAGGTGAGAGTAAAAACCAAAACTCCCAAATATAACTCTCCCAACTTCACCTCAGAAACTATAATTGTTTCACTGAACCACCCGAATAAAACTCTCCCAACTTCCACTTTAGAAATTAGAATTGTTGTGAACTACAGCGGTTCAATGTTTCAAGGAATAGACTCAACTTACTTTATTCAGCTAGCTAACTATGACGCTATAGCTAACTAGCATGCTAGCATCCAATAACACACAGTTTAGCACCAATACTTGGTTACAACAAACTACCAATAGTGTGTTAACACACTAAACAGATAATTCGTGTCCGTGTCTAGTTCCTTTCATAACGCAGCAATAATTAAACGTTGGCTAGCTAGTACAAATATATTGTATTTAGCTGCTACAGTACAGCTAGCTGGTCGTGTTGGCTAGCTAGCAATGGCTGCTGTGTTGACTTTGTTTGAATAACGGCGGCGCTGCGAACAAATGTAGCTGGCTAAAAGGATATTGTATTTAGTTGCTACCGTTGCTAATAGCTACTCGCCAGCTAGTCCAGGAGGTGAGTTAGCTAGCTAGCTAGCTTTGTGCTACACCCGGCACCGGCGAATACAATGCTAACCTACAATAACTACCCACAACAGCCCACGATGCCTACCTATAATACCTAATAATATACAGCCCACGATGCCTACCTATAATACCTAACTACAATCTAAATACATAGTTTAAGCCTTACTCGACAAAGCCCAAGCTATGTATAAAGCCAAACTTACCCGACGCCAGCTGTCTGGGTGGCAGACTGCAATCAGTAGCTGTAATTAAGTACAGCAGCCACCAACCACCTAACGTTAATGCCTCGGATAATGAGGTTAGAAAAACAGCTGAATGGTAGGTAGCTAGCTGGCCCAATTACAGGTACTCTTAAGCGTGAAATAACATTGGAAACAACTATCCACAGTTACTAAAAGTTACCAGTAGCTACCCGCAAGCTAGCTAGCTTTGTTGGTCCAGGTAGTGGGTTAGCTAGCCTCGTGCTTTGCCGGGCTTCGCCGAATACAATACTTACCTACAATAATTACCTACAATAACCTACAATAACTACCTAAGTAAACTACCTACAATACCTAACTACAATACCTACCTACAATCTAAATACATGGTTTAAGCTTTACTCAACACCATATAAGAAGCCAAGCTTACCTCCTGCTAGAGAAAACACAACCTCTCCCGACCAGGAACAACAATAGGAGACAAGTAAGATGACAAGGCATAAGAGGAGAACGGACGATAGGCAGGAAGAGGGACTGACTTAGACCTCACTAGCCACCCCTTTCCTAACCGTTCCATTTCCCTAGTTTCAAAATGATGTGTATGGTGTGTCTTAGAAGTTGGGCCTACTAACAGTGATGTTTAGATGCACCAGTTAACCCTGCTGTGGAAATCAATGTTATGCTGTGCAACGAACGGGCAGATGCCACCCAACATGCCAAAATCAATTCTCGTTGGAGCACTGCTGTTAACACTGCCTGAAGGAGTACCTGGAGACCATGAGCTCCCTTAACACCACAATATAATGACACAGACAGATGACTGAGTATAGCTCCCTTAACACCACAATAGACTGCTATAGGAATGTGCTCAGTATATTACTGTATAATACTGCTATATGAATGTGTTCAGTATATTACTGTATAGTACTGCTATATGAATGTGCTCAGTATATGACTGTATAGACTGCTATATGAATGTGCTCAGTATATTACTGTATAGTACTGCTATATGAATGTGCTCAGTATTAGTACTGTATAGACCAGGGGTGTCAAACTCATTTTAGCTCAGGGGCCACATGGAGGAAAATCTATTCCCAAGTGGGCCGGACCGGAAAAATCATGGTATATATAACTTAAAAACAACAACTTCAGATTGTTTTCTTTGTTTTAATACGATCAACATACAACATAAAGCTGGAGCCTGAGGACAGTGTGTCCAAAATAGTACAAGCACAACATCACTATTAATCATAAAACACGTCAAGTTTATTTGAAAATTCTAAAGAAAAAGAACACACAAACACACAATGCCTCAGTGATTAACAGAACTGTTTCACAGATCACAGAACTATATCAGGGTGTCATTTCTCAGGCAGGAATGTAGATAAAAATAATGAAATCCTGTTCCCCAAACAAGTGCAAGAACCACAGAGTCAAGAATAGGTTAAATATACAAATAAAATAAAAACAATTTAAAACAATAGCACATCAACATAAAAACATATAAACATAAAGCTGGAGCCTGAGGACAGTGTCCAAAAGCACAACATCACTATTAATCATAAAACACCTCAAGTTATTTGAAAGTCCTGAGGACAAAGAACACACAAACACACAATGCCTCAGTGATTCACAGAAGTATATCACAGATCACAGAACTATATCAGGGTGTCATTTCTCAGGCAGAAATGTAGATAAAAATAATGAAATCCTGTTCCCCAAACAAGTGCAAGAACCACAGAGTCAAGAATAGGTTAAATATACAAATAAAATAAAATCAATTAAAATCAATAGCACATCAACATAAAAACATATAAACATAAATCTGAAAGCGTTGCTCAAACTCCCGTAACAGTCCCGTTATTTTATCTTTGAACCGCATCATGTCTGCCACATGTTGGGTCGCGCACACATTTTTCAGACAGGGGAAGTGAGCTGCATCACCACCGGCAAGTTGCGTCTCCCACAATGACAGCTTCAACTTGAAAGAACGTATGCTGTCATAATACTGCGTGACAACTTTGTTGCGCCCTTGCAGCTGTTTATTCAAGTTATTCAGGTGCTCTGTAACATCCACCATAAATGCAAGGTCCTGCATCCATTCTGCGGAATGAAATTCTAACACTGGTTTGCCCTTTTCTTCCATGAACTGTTCAATTTCTTCTCGTAAATCAAAGAAACGCCTCAGCCGAGCACCTCGGCTTAACCATCTTACCTCAGTGTGGTATGGCAGGCCATAGATGTGGTCTTTCTCTCTGAGAAGGCTGTCAAACTGACGGTGATTCAGGCTTCTGGATCGGATGAAATTAACAGTTTGGATGACCACCTTCATGACGTTATCCATCTTTAATGACTTGCAACACAAAGCCTCCTGGTGCAAAATACAGTGAAAAGTCAAAAAATCACCATTTGCAGATTGCACTTTCTCTCTGAACTTTGTCACAACGCCTGCTTTTTTCCCGATCATTGAGGGCGCACCATCTGTAGCCAGGCTGACAGCGCGGGACCAGTCCACTCCGACCCTGTCCAGCGCGCCGACGAGTGCGGTAAAAATATCAGCTGCTGTCGTTGTATCTGTCATCGGCACCAACTCCACGAACTCCTCGGTGACGGTCAATGTGTCATCAACTCCGCGGATGAAAATGGCCAGTTGTGCAACATCTGTAATGTCCGTGCTTTCATCAATTGCAACCGAAAACGCAATAAATGACTTTACTTTTTGCTTCAACTGGCTGTCCAAATCCACTGAAAGATCGGAAATCCTGTCTGCAACTGTGTTTCTTGTCAGGCTGATATTTGCAAAAGCCTGCCGCTTTTCAGGGCACACAATCTCCGCTGCCTTCATCATGCATGTTTTTACAAATTCACCCTCACTAAATGGTTTTGAAGCCACTGCGATTTCATTAGCAATGAGGTAGCTAGCTTTCACTGCAGCGTCACTGATGTCTCGGCTGTGAGTAAACACAGACTGCTGTTTCTTCAGACCCGCCAAAAGTTCATTCACCTTCTCTCATCTCCGCTGTCCTTGAAAGTTGTCATATTTGTCGGCATGAAGACTCACATAGTGGCGACGAAGGTTATATTCTTTCAGCACTGCAACATGCTCTGAACACACCAAACATACAGCTTTCCCATTCAATTCCGTGAATAAATAGGATGACCATTTTTCTTGGAACACTCTGCACTCTGCGTCCACTTTTCTCTTTTTTGACAGAGACATATTGGGGCAATGAGGGTGCCGAAGCACATAATGTTAAAAGTAGAAGCCGTAATAAATATCGCGGGCAAAACAAAGTAGCTAATTGGCTGCACGTGCTTGACCTACTTGCTCTGCCCCGGTATAAGCAGTTTGCTTGCTTAACACAATTGCTATTGCGCCATCCAGTGGACGCAATTGGAACAGCAGTTTATTTTATTGAAAAATTGCAGCGCATTTTTATACTTTACAAATATATATTTTTTTTTTGTTTGTTTTTTTCAAAATCATCTCGCGGGCCGGATTAAACCCGTTTGCGGGCCTGATCCGGCCCGCGGGCCGGACGTTTGACACCCCTGGTATAGACTGCTATATGAATGTGCTCAGTATTAGTACTGTAAGTAGAGGTGTTCTCTCAAAGCAAACCAGGGAGCAAAGTTCAAAGCCAAGCCAAGCCATTTAGCAGTTCATCATGCGTTGCTTTGTAAACGTCTAATGACTTCAAGTTAATTAATAAGAGTATTGACGTCTGATAATTCAAATAATGATTGTGAGTATTTGTTGGTTAGGCAATATAACCTAGAACGAACACATTAGTTGAAGTGAGTATTATTGTGTAAAACAAATTTAACCCCTTCTAAGTACACATTCAATGTATTTATTACAAAGTCTTCAAAAGCACAGTCATAGTTTACTGGGCCTACCTCCTTGCTAAGACAACACACAAGCCAATCCCTCCCAGCGTGCTTCCATGGAGATCATTTAGGTTCAGGTGTAAATTTCATGTTGGACTGTACAAATTACTATTATTTGTTATTGGAGAATACCTGAAAAACATTTAAAACACATGAGATTCACAGTTGTCAGTACATTTTTGTTCCTCTGGTTCCATTTCAAGAGAACACATATGAGAGGAAATAACAAAAAAAAGGATACAATCTGAAACTTTTTTTTGTTCCAACAATCACCAAGTTCTCTTTTCTAAGGTTGAAGAAAAACAAAAACAAAAATATCTGTTGTTGTCTTACCACAGGTACATTTGACCTGAAAACAGGTTATTTTTCAAGGCCAAAACTTTTGATTTGAGCTTTTCGGAATCAACGTTAAGGAACACTTGCTGAATGAATAGAAATGAGCTGGACATGGGTTCTGGGTAATCCAGATTGGAATGAATAGAAATGAGCTGGACATGGGTTCTGGGTAATCCAGATTGGAATGAATAGAAATGAGCTGGACATGGGTTCTGGGTAATCCAGATTGGAATGAATATAATTGGCTGGACCTGGGTTTCTTGGTATCCAGAGTGGAATGAAAGAAATTACTGGACATGGGTTCTGGGTAAACCAGATTTGGGAAAGAAAAGAAATGGGCTGGAATCATGGGAGGTTCTGGGTAATAAAAAGGGGGGTTTTTAATAAAGAAAAGATGGGAAGGGGGCTGGGG
>LR778253.1:392503-438933 GCA_902810595.1 Coregonus sp. 'balchen' | reverse complement strand
CTCCCCCTCCCTTAAACCTCCCTCCCCAGCTACCCCTACCTGTAATCCTCCCCTCCCTCAGCACCCCTCCCCTGTAATACCTCCCCCTCCCTCAGCACCCTACCCTGTAATACCCCCCCTTTCCCTCAGCTCCCCCTACCCTGTAATCCCCTCCCCTCCTCAGCTACCCCTACCCTGTACTACCTCCCCTCCCTCAGCTACCCCTACCCTGTAATACCTCCCTTCCCTCAGCTACCCCTACCCTGTAATACCTCCCCTCCCTCAGCTACCCCCTACCCGTCTACCTCCCCTTCCCTCAGCTACCCCTACCCTGTACTACCTCCCTTCCCTCAGCTACCCCTACCCTGTAAAACCCTCCCCTCCCTCACCCTACCCCAAACCCTGTAAAAACCCCCCCTCCCTCAGCTACCCCTACCCTGTAATACCCCCCTCCCCAGCTAACCCCCACCTGTATACCCCCTCCCTAGCTAACCCCTCCCTGTAATACCCTCCCTCCCGTCCCTACCCACCCTGTACTACCCCCCCCTTCCCTCACTACCCCAAACCTGCCGACCTCCCCTCCCCTCGTACCCCTACCCTGTAATACCCCCCCTTTCCCTCAGCTACCCCTACCCTTATACCTCCCTTCCCTCGCTCACCCCTACCCTGTATTCCCCTCCCCTCCCTCAGCTAACCCCCTACCCGGTAATCCCTCCCCTCCCTCAGCTACCCTGTAATACCTCCCCTCCCTCAGCTACCCCACCCTGGTTACCTACCTCCCCTCCCTAGCTAGCTAACCCCTGTATACCCCCCTTCCCTCACAAACCCTGTATACCTCCCTCCCTCCCAGCTACCCCTACCCTGTAATACCTCCCCTCCCTCAGCTACCCCTACCCTGTACTACCTCCCCTCCCCACTACCCCTACCCTGAAATACCCCCTTCCCCGCTCCCGGTAAACCTCCCCTCCCTAAAACCCTACCTGTAATACCTCCCCTCCCTCAGCTACCCCTACCCTGTAATACCCCCCCTTCCCTCAGCTACCCCACCTGAAATACCTCCCCTCCCCGCTACTACCCCAACCCGTACTCCTCCCCCTCCCCCTACCCTTATATACCTCCCCTCTCCCCCATCGCTACCCCTCCCTGTAATACCTCCCCTCCCTCGCTACCCCTTTAATACCTCCCTTCCCCCCACTACCCCTACCCCTCCCCCTTATCCCCTCCCTCCTACCTCCCCTCCCCCACTAACCCTGTACAAAACCCTCCCCTCCCCCCAAACCCTTTAATACCTCCCCCCCCCCCACTCCCTGTAATCCTCCCCTCCCTCCTACCCCTACCCTTAATACCTCCCCCCCTCAGCCCCCCCCTGAAATTTCCTCCCCTCCCCCCACAAACCCTCCCCCTGTAATAAATTCCCTTCCCTCACTACCCCTACCCTGTAATACCTCCCCCCCCCCCCAGTCCCCTGAAATACCTCCCCTCCCTCAGCTCCCCTCCCCTTAAACCCCCCCCCCTCCCTCCCTTTTCCCCCCCACCCGTAATACCTCCCCTCCCTCAGCTACCCCCAAACCCGTAAAAACCTCCCCCCCTCAGCTACCCCTACCCTGAAACCTCCCCTCCCCGCATACCCCTACCCGTATCCCCCCTCCCTCAGCTACCCCTACCCTGTAATACCTCCCCCCCCCCGCTCCCCCCTACCCTGTAAACCCCCCCTTTCCCCTCAGCTCCCCTCCCCTGTAATCCTCCCCTCCCCCAGCTACCCCTCCCTGTACTCCTCCCTTTCCCTCAGCTCCCCCTACCTGTAATACCTCCCCTCCCCAGCAAAAACCCCTACCCTGAAACCCCCCCTCCCTCAGCTCCCCTTTAACCCCCCTTTCCCTCAGCTACCCCTCCCCCCGTGCTAAACCTCCCCCCCCTCACTAACCTCCCTCCCCCGCTCCCCTGTACAATAACCCCCCCCCCCAGCTCCCGTACTACCCTCCCCCCCCCACTACCCTTACCCCCCCTCCCCTCCCCCCTACCCTTACTCCCCTCCCCTCCCCCACTCCTTCCCCTCCCCCATCTACCTCCCCCCCCCCACTACCTTCCCCTCCCCCACTACCTCCCCCCCCCCCAAACCCTCCCCTCCCCCGCCCCCTTTTCCCCCCCCCTCCCCCTCTCCCCCTCCCCTCCCTCATTCTCCCTTGCTACCTCCCCTCCCTCTGGACCCTCTAAAAGTATAATGCCAAACGGACCCCCCAAACCTTGAGAGTACCAAAAAGAGAATTATTCTATATTATTGCTATCTACATTATTTATTTATCTGTAATCACACCACAAAGGTTTTTTAATCTTCTTCTTCAACATCTCTCGGTGAGAAACACAGTCCTCTCCTCCCCCTCCTCCCTCTCCCTCCTCTCCTCTCCTCCCCTCCCCTCTCCTCTCCTGCTCTCCTCTCCTCCTCCCTCCCCCTCTCCTCTTCCTCTCCTCTCCTCCTCTCCTCTCCTCCCTCCCCTCCCTCCCCTCCCCCTCCTCCTCCTCCTCTCTCCTCTCCCTCTCCTCTCCCTCCCCTCCCTCCCCTCCCATCCTCTCCTCCTCCTTCTCGCTCTCTCCTCTCCTCTCCCCCCTCCTCTCCCCTCCTCTCCTCCCCTCCTTCCTCTCCTCTCCTCCTCCTCTCCTCCCCCTCTGCTCTTCTCTCTCCCCTCCCTCCTCGTGCCCCTCCCTCGCCGCCTCTCCTCCTCCCTCTCCTCTCCTCTCCACACCCTTTCATCACGCTCCCTCCTCCTCGAGCCTTCCTCCCTATCCTATCCTCTGCCTCTCCTCTCCTCTCCTCTCCTCTCCTCTCCTCTCCTCTCCTCTCCTCTCCTCTCCTCTCCTCTCCTCCCCTCCTCTCCTCTCCTCTCCTCTGGCCTCACACACATCCTGGCCTGAATAGAAACACACTCCCCATCTCTCCCTCCAGGGTATGGGGAGTGTGTGTGTGTACAGAGATAATTGAAAACTTTTATCAAAACCCTCTAAGAAAACACATGGTGTTCCAGTTTCACATGGTGTTCCAGTTTCATATGGTGTTCCAGTTTCACATGGTGTTCCAGTTTCATATGGTGTTCCAGTTTCACATGGTGTTCCAGTTTCATATGGTGTTCCAGTTTCACATGGTGTTCCAGTTTCACATGGTGTTCCAGTTTCATATGGGTGTTCCATTTTTCATATGGTGTTCCAGTTTCACATTGTGTTTCCAGTTTTCACATGGTGTTCCAGATTCATATGGTGTTCCAGTTTCATATGGTGTTCCAGTTTCACATGGTGTTCCAGTTTCACATGGTGTTCCAGTTTCATATGGTGTTCCAGTTTCATATGGTGTTCCAGTTTCATATGGTGTTCCAGTTTCACATGGTGTTCCAGTTTCATATGGTGTTCCAGTTTCATATGGTGTTCCAGTTTCATATGGTGTTCCAGTTTCTCCATCTGCATCCTAAATGGCACCATATTCCCTACATAGTGCACTACTCCATAGGGCTCTGGTCAAAAGTAGTGCACTATATAGGGAATATGGTAGCATTTGGGATGCAACCTTAGTCTCCTCTTGTTCTGGTTTTGTTCAGTACCGTATGGCCATTATCCTCCGGGCTTAGCAGCTTGCTAACTGTAATATCACAATTGTCATAGCTGGAGGGGCCTGATATAGAGATGCTTAGTACCGTATGGCCATTATCCTCCGGGGCTTAGCAGCATGCTAACCGTAATATCACTATTGTCATTGTCATAGCTGGAGGGGCCTGATATAGAGATGCTTAGTACCGTATGGCCATTGTCCTCCGGGGCACTCCTTGGAAGGGGGATAAAGTGTTAGAGGGAGGGGTGCACTCCTTGGAGGGGGGATAAATTGTTAGTCGGAGGGGTGTGTCCACATGGGGACATGTTTCCCTGCTGCACACTTCAGGGGGAGTTGGCGCCCAAAGGAGGAATTAGGCGTCACGTCCTTTAGTGCCTTATTCATCAGAGCTTTAATGAGACATATTCCGATTAGAGAGAGAGAGGGTGCGGGGAGGGGGGAGAGGGAGAGGGAGGGAGAGAGACAGAGACAGAGAGAGGGGGAGAGAGAGGGTGCGGGGAGGGGGAGAGGGAGGGAGAGAGAATGAGGGAGAGCGAGAGACAGAGACATATAACACATATGGAATCATGTAGTAACCAAAAAAAGTGTTAAATAAATCAAAATACATTTTAGAGTTTAGATTCTTCAAAGTAGCCACCCTTTGCCTTGA
Organism: Coregonus sp. 'balchen'; assembly: GCA_902810595.1. Classification (NCBI taxonomy): domain Eukaryota; kingdom Metazoa; phylum Chordata; class Actinopteri; order Salmoniformes; family Salmonidae; genus Coregonus; species Coregonus sp. 'balchen'. The sequence continues at coordinate 434,710 of LR778253.1, read as the reverse complement.
TTTGCCTTGCTTTGCACACTCTTGGCATTCTCTCAACCAGCTTCATGAGGTAGTTACCTGGAATGAATTTCAATTAACAGGTGTGCCTTCTTAAAAGTTAATTTGTGGAATTTCTTTCCTTCTTAATGCGTTTCAGCCAATCAGTTGTGTTGTGACAAGGTAGGGGTGGTACACAGAATATAGCCCTATTTGGTAAAAGACCAAGTCCATATTAATGCAAGAACAGCTCAAATAAGCAAAGAGAAACGACAGTCCATCATTACTTTAAGACATGAAGGTCAGTCAATACAGAACATTTCAAGAACTTTTAACGTTTCTTCAAGTGCAGTCGCAAAAACCATCAAGCGCTATAATGAAACTGGCTCTCATGAGGACTGCCACAGGAATGGAAGACCCAGAGTTACCTTTGCTGCAGAGGATAAGTTCATTAGAGTTACCAGCCTCAGATTGCAGCCCAAATAAATGCTTCACAGAGTTCAAGTAACAGACACATCTCAACATCAACTGTTCAGAGGAGACTGCGTGAATCAGGCCTTCATGGTCGAATTGCAGCAAAGAAACCACTACTAAAGGACACCAATAAGAAGAAGAGACTTGCTTGGGCCAAGAAACACGAGCAATGGACATTAGACTGGTGGAAATCTGTCCTTTGGTCTGATGAGTCCAAATTTGAGATTTTTGGTTCCAACCACAATGTCTTTGTGAGATGCAGAGTAGGTGAACGGATGATCTCCGCATGTGTGGTCCCCGCCGTGAAGCATGGAGGAGGAGGTGTGATGGTGTGGGGGTGCTTTGCTGGTGACGCTGTCTGTGATTTATTTAGAATTCAAGACACACTTAACCAGCATGGCTACCACAGCATTCTGCAGTTATACGCCATCCCATCTGGTTTGGGCTTAGTGGGATTATCATTTGTTTTACAACAGGACAATGACCCAAAACACACCTCCAGGCTGTGTAAGGGCTATTTGACCAAGAAGGAGAGTGATGGAGTGCTGCATCAGATGACCTGGCCTCCACAATCACCCAATCTCAACCCAATTGAGATGGTTTGGGATGAGTCGGACCGCAGAGTGAAGGAAAAGCAGCCAAACAACTGCTCAGCATATGTGGAGAACTCCTTCAAGACTGTTGGAAAAGCATTCCAGGTGAAGCTGGTTGAGAGAATGCCAAGAGTGTGCAAAGCTGTCATCAAGGCAAAGGGTGGCTACTTTGAAGAATCTAAAATCTAAAATATATTTTGATTTGTTTAACACTTTTTTGGTTACTACATGATTCCATATGTGTTATTTCATAGTTTTGATGTCTGTGGATGGACATAGTCAGTGTGGATAGAGAGTCTGTGGATGGGCATAGAGTCAGTGTGGATAGATGTCTGTGGGAAAGGGAGAGCAGTCGTTGTTAGCCATTTAACAGTCTGTTTAGGAGTCTGTTGTCTTACACTTGATAAAATCAAATCAAATTGTATTTGCCACATGCGCCGAATACAACAGGTGAAGACCTTACAGTGAAATGCTTACTTACAAGTCCTTAACCAACAATGCAGTTTTAAGAAAAATAAGTGTTAAGTAAAACCAAAACAAAATCACACAAATGTGTAATAACAGTAGGGAGGCTATATACAGGGGGTACCGGTACAGAGTCAATGTGTAATAACAGTAGGGAGGCTATATACAGGGGGTACCGGTACAGAGTCAATTTGTAATAACAGTAGGGAGGCTATATACAGGGGGTACCGGTACAGAGTCAATGTGAAATAACAGTAGGGAGGCTATATACAGGGGGGTACCGGTACAGAGTCAATGTGTAATAACAGTAGAGAGGCTATATACAGGGGGTACCGGTACAGAGTCAATGGGAAATAACAGTAGGGAGGCTATATACAGGGGGTACCGGTACAGAGTCAATGGGAAATAACAGTAGAGAGGCTATATACAGGGGGTACCACTACAGAGTCAATGTGAGGGGGCACCGGTTAGTCGAGGTAATTGAGGTAATATGTAAATATGGGTAGAGTTATTAAAGTGACTATGCATAGATAATAAACAGAGAGTAGCAGCAGTGTAAAGGGGGGGGGGGGGGGGGGGCAATGCAAATAGTCCAGGTAGCCATTTGATTAGATGTTTCAGGAATCTTATGGCTTGGGGGTAGAAGCCCTCTTTGGACCTAGACTTGGCGCCTCCGGTACCCGCTTGCTGTGCGGTAGCAGAGAGAACAGTCTATGACTAGGGTGGCTGGAGTCTTTGACAATTTTGAGGGCCTTCCTCTGACACCGCCTGGTATAGAGGTCCTGGATGGCAGGAAGCTTGGCCCCAGTGATGTACTGGGCCGTACGCACTACCCTCTGTAGTGCCTTGCGGTCGGAGGACGAGCAGTTGCCATACCAGGCGGTGATGCAACCAGCCAGGATGCTCTCGATGGTGCAGCTGTATAACTTTTTGAGGATCTGAGGACCCATGCCAAATATTTTCAGTCTCCTGAGAGGGAATAGGCTTTGTTGTGCCCTCTTCACGACTGTCTTGGTGTGTTTGGACCATGATAGTTTGTTGGTGATGTGGACACCAAGGAACTTGAAGCTCTCAACCTGTTCCACTACAGCCCCGTCGATGAGAATGGGGGCGTGCTCAGTCCTCTTTTTTTTCCTGTAGTCCACAATCATCTACTTTGTCTTGGTCACGTTGAGGGAGAGGTTGTTATCCTGGTACCACATGGCCAGGTCTCTGACCTCCTCCCTATAGGCTGTTTCATCGTTGTCGGTGATCAGGCCTACCACTGTTGTGTCGTCAGCAAACTTAATGATGGTGTTGGAGTCGTGCCTGGCCATGCAGTCATGGGTGAGCAGGGAGTACAGGAGGGGACTGAGCACGCACCCCTGAGGGGCCCCCATGTTGAGGATCAGTGTGGCAGATGTGTTGTTACCTACCCTTACCATCTGGGGGCGGCCTGTCAGGAAGTCCAGGATCCAGTTGCAGAGGGAGGTGTTTAGTCCCAGGGTCCTTAGCTTAGTGATGAGCTTTGAGGGCGCTATGGTGTTGAACGCTGAGCTGTTGTCAATGAATAGCATTCTCACGTAGGTGTTCCTCTTGTCCAGGTGGGAAAGGGCAGTGTGGAGTGCAATAGAGATTGCATCATCTGTGGATCTGTTGGGGCGGTATGCAAATTGGAGTGGGTCTAGGGTTTCTGGGATAATGATGTTGATGTGAGCCATAACCAGCCTTTCAAAGCACTTCATGGCTACAGACATCAGTGCTACAGGTCGGTAGTCATTTAGGCAGGTTATCTTAGTGTCCTTGGGCACGGGGACTATGGTGGTCTGCTTGAAACATGTTGGTATTACAGACTCAGTCAGGGACATGTTGAAAATGTCAGTGAAGACACTTGCCAGTTGGCTAAATTCAAAGTCAGAATAACTGGGGTCTGAATCAATCGAACCCCTCCAGAGAGAATCCTCTGACCCAGACCAGAAGGGTTCACTTTGCCACCTTAACTGTTGTCCCCTTGACTCCAGGTTACCGCCAGTCTATACCTACCCCAGGCTGACCCCAGGCTGACCCCAGGCTGACCCCAGGCTGACCCCAGGCTGACCCCAGGCTGACCCCAGGCTGACCCCAGTCTATACCCAGGCTGACCCCAGGCTACCCCAGGCTGACCCCAGGCTACCCCAGGCTACAGGGGTGGGGGAGAGGAAGAGGGGGAGGTGAATGGGGGTGGGGGAGAGGAGAAGGGGGAACATCTCTGTCTGGAGTTCATCTTTAGAATCAATATCAAACCTTTTGTATATGAATTCCTCCAATTCAGGGACTCTCTATATATTTGAAGTGTTTTATCAATGTTAATTGTGACCCAGCACTTGGATTCGGTCTTATGTAGCAACATTTTAAATTGTGTTTTTACATTGGATAAAAGTAGAGACTCAGAGCTAGAAAATGGTATATCATACACTACAGTTGAGGAACAATGGGAAAGTAATTCTGCTTTGAAAGTTGATAAACTTGTAACCCCACTTTTGAGAAAATTACCCTTGAATGTTTTGGTAAACCTACTGAAGAGCTCTTCTTTGTCTACATTTACATTTAACATTTAAGTCATTTAGCAGTGCGACTTACAAGTTGGTGCATTCAATTTATGATAGCCAATGGGACAACCACCCTATTTATTTTTTATTTATTTCATTAATGGGGGGGTGGGGGAGGGGGTGGGTAGGAGGATTACTGTTATACTATCCCAGGTATTCCTTAAAGAGGTGGGGTTTCAAGTGTCTCTGGAAGGTGGTCAGTGACTCCGCTGTTCTGGCGTCGTGGGGGAGCTTGTTCCACCATTGGGGTGCCAGAACAGCGAATAGCTTTGACTGGGCTGAGCGGGAACTGTGCTTCCGTAGAGGTAGGGGGGCTAGCAGGCCAGAGGTGGATGAACGTAGTGCCCTCGTTTGGGTGTAGGGTCTGATCAGAGCCTGAAGGTAAGGAGGTGCCGTTCCCCTCACAGCTCCGTAGGCAAGCACCATGGTTTTGTAGTAGATGCGAGCTTCAACTGGAAGCCAGTGGAGTGTGCGGAGGAGCGGGGTGACATGAGAAAACTTGGAAAGGTTGAACACCAGATGGGCTGCAGCGTTCTGGATAAGTTGTAGGGGTTTAATGGCACAGGCAGGGAGCCCAGCCAACAGCGAGTTGCAGTAATCCAGACAGGAGATGACAAGTGCCTGGATTAGGACCTGTGCCGCTTCCTGTGTAAGGCAGGGTCGTACTCTGCAAATGTTGTAGAGCATGAGCCTGCAGGATCGGGTCACCGCTTTGATGTTAGCGGAGAACGACAGGGTGTTGTCCAGGGTCACGCCAAGGCTCTTTGCACTCTGGAAGGAGGACACAATGGAGTTGTCAACCGTGATGGCGAGATCATGGAGCGGGCAGTCCTTCCCCGGGAGGAAGAGCAGCTCCGTCTTGCCGAGGTTCAGCTTGAGGTGGTGATCCGACATTCAACATCGTCTACACCCATTCAGCATCGTTCACACCCTCTTAAGCCTTAGCCCCACCCATCTCTTTAAGGATTCACATGTGAGGCCATGTTATAAACAGTGAGTAGTGTAGTAAACGACCAAAGAGTTCAAGACTTAAAGTGGTGAAAGTAGCAGCCTACAATAAGGAAAAACTCCAGGTAATCTGACTTTGGTGCATATCATGTTGTTCTTCACATTACCATCTCTGGTAAACACACACTATATCAAATAAAATCTAAGTGTATTTGACACATGCACAGGATACAGAAGGTGTAAACGGTACAGTGAAATGGTTACTTGCATATTTGTCTAAATTGATGGGTCATGTGAAATAAATGCTATAACCACCCCCCAGCCACATCTAGCTAAGCATGTACACATTTTCATGAAATACAATAGATGCCGTAATCACATCCAGATACACCTGGCTAACTTTATAGGTCATGTAATCATCTGGCTAGGAAGCTAGCTAGCAAAACAATAAACCGGCATGATCCCAACTCATACTACTACCAATACAAACTGATTGTACTCCTGAGTGGCGCAGTGGTCTAAGGCACTGCATCGCAGTGCTAACTGTGCCACTAGAGATCCTGGTTCGAATCCAGGCTCTGTCGCAGCCGGCCGCGACCGGGAGACTCATGGGCGGCGCACAATTGGCCCAGCGTCGTCCAGGGTAGGGGAGGGAATGGCCGGCAGGGATGTAGCTCAGTTGATAGAGCATGGCGTTTGCAATGCCAGGGTTGTGGGTTCATTTCCCACGGGGGGCCAGTATAAAAAAATATATATATGTATTCACTAACTGTAAGTCGCTCTGGATAAGAGCGTCTGCTAAATGACTAAAAATGTAAAAAAATGTAAAAAAATAGCTGTAATAGGAATCTGCAGGTAGCTAAAGCTAACCAACTAGGTTCAATGTTATCTAGCTAGCTAGCTAACATTAGGCTATGACGAGCAATGCAAATGGACTTCGGATTCTAATAATGTTACAACACAGATCATTCATGTAATCTTAACAAGCTAATGGTCGCTAGCTACCTAACAGTACACTTTAACTTGCAATGAAAATTACTTTCTTACAAAATGTGAAACTTATAATATCTGAAAATGTAGCTAGACTCTTACCCGTATACATGGATGAATGCTTCACGGCAGACTGGAACCATTGAACTCTTTTTTGTTTGTAACTACATCTTGTTTGGCAAGCGATGTGTCAGAATGCGTGTGCAGAAAGCAGCCCCCATCACAACCTTTTCCAACTGATCTGTCCATAGCGCCTGCTAAATTCAGGGCATCAATGTTGTTTTTTCGTGGCTAAACCAACTAGGCTCGTAATTTAACAATTGTATTCGTATTTATAGATGCAATACAAGTTTGTTATTAAGGCACATGAAAGTTCACATGTTCCAGAAGGCATTTCTGCCAAAAAAACGCGTAACTCTCCCCCCCCCCCCAAAAAAAGAAGTTCAAATGCTTCTCCTGTGAAGTAGTGACGTGTGACATACATCCTGTTCTTCTAAATCTCTGACAAGGGCTAGGTATCACACACGACTCAAAATATGTTGCGTCTTTGTCATCCCAACACAACAGGAAGCTGCAGTATCAGTGTGACAGGAAGCTCCCATGGTTGATGACCTCACTGCTGGACCAGGAACAAGGCCTCCTGATTAGCTGGAGGGTCATTTCTGTTCCTGTTTGTGGAGGGATTAGTGATCTGACAGCAGATCACAACACATTATAGATAGACTGAAGCAGATCAGACCAGATTGGTCTAACCTCTAACGAAAGCCTACTGTGTGATCTACTGTGATGTATTGTGATCTACTGTGGTGTATTGTGACCTACTGTGGTGTATTGTGATCTACTGTGGTGTACTGTGATCTACTGTGGTGTATTGTGATCAATCAATCAATCAATTTTATTTTATATAGCCCTTCTTACATCAGCTAATATCTCGAAGTGCTGTACAGAAACCCAGCCTAAAACCCCAAACAGCTAGTAATGCAGGTGTAGAAGCACGGTGGCTAGGAAAAACTCCCTAGAAAGGCGAAAACCTAGGAAGAAACCTAGAGAGGAACCAGGCTATGAGGGGTGGCCAGTCCTCTTCTGGCTGTGCCGGGTGGAGATTATAACAGAACCATGCCAAGATGTTCAAAAATGTTCATAAGTGACAAGCATGGTCAAATAATAATCAGGAATAAATCTCAGTTGGCTTTTCATAGCCGATCATTAAGAGTTGAAAACAGCAGGTCTGGGACAGGTAGGGGTTCCATAACCGCAGGCAGAACAGTTGAAACTGGAATAGCAGCAAGGCCAGGCGGACTGGGGACAGCAAGGAGTCACCACGGCCGGTAGTCCCGACGTATGGTCCTAGGGCTCAGGTCTCTCAGTGATCTACTGTGGTGTATTGTGATCTACTGTGGCGTATTGTGATCTACTGTGGTGTATTGTGATCTACTGTGGTGTATTGTGATCTACTGTGGTGTACTGTGATCTACTGTTGTGTACTGTGATCTACTGTGGTGTATTGTGATCTACTGTGGTGTATTGTGATCTACTGTGGTGTACTGTGATCTACTGTGGTGTATTGTGATCTACTGTGGTGTATTGTGATCTACTGTGGTGTATTGTGAACTACTGTGGTGTACTGTGATCTACTGTTGTGTACTGTGATCTACTGTGGTGTATTGTGATCTACTGTGGTGTATTTTGATCTACTGTGGTGTACTGTGATCTACTGTGGTGTATTGTGATCTACTGTGGTGTATTGTGATCTACTGTGGTGTATTTTGATCTACTGTGGTGTACTGTGATCTACTGTGGTGTATTGTGATCTACTGTGGTGTATTGTGCTCTACTGTGGTGTACTGTGATCTACTGTGGTGTATTGTGATCTACTGTGGTGTATTGTGATCTACTGTGGTGTATTGTGATCTACTGTGGTGTACTGTGATCTACTGTGGTGTATTGTGATCTACTTTGGTGTATTGTGCTCTACTGTGGTGTACTGTGATCTACTGTGGTGTATTGTGATCTACTGTGGTGTATTGTGATCTACTGTGGTGTACTGTGATCTACTGTGGTGTACTGTGATCTACTGTGGTGTATTGTGACCTACTGTGATGTATTGTGATCTACTGTGGTGTATTGTGATCTACTGTGGTGTATTGTGATCTACTGTGGTGTATTGTGATCTATTGTGGTGTACTGTGATCTACTTTGGTGTACTGTGATCTACTGTGGTGTATTGTGATCTACTGTGGTGTATTGTGATCTACTGTGGTGTATTGTGATCTACTGTGGTGTACTGTGATCTACTGTTGTGTACTGTGATCTACTGTGGTGTATTGTGATCTACTGTGGTGTACTGTGATCTACTGTGGTGTATTGTGATCTACTGTGGTGTATTGTGCTCTACTGTGGTGTACTCTGATCTACTGTGGTGTATTGTGATCTACTGTGGTGTATTGTGATCTACTGTGGTGTACTCTGATCTACTGTGGTGTATTGTGATCTACTGTGGTGTATTGTGATCTACTGTGGTGTACTGTGATCTACTGTGGTGTACTGTGATTTACTGTGGCGTATTGTGATCTACTGGTATCTCTGGGATCTCTCTTTGCCCATCAAACACATCATCAAAACAGAATCTTGCTTTTAAAACTCACCTCACTGTGATGATCAATTTGAAGAAAGAAGTTCAACAGCAGGTTGAAACTGAGTGGAAAACATGATCGCTTTGGATGTTGTTTCAAAGCCTAACTAACGAAATGGACAGCGCTTTCTAATGTGATGATTAATTCAAAACACCCATACACTTTGAGCTTATACTTACGTATAGGCCAATATACAGTGAGGGAAAAAAGTATTTGAGGTATGTTATTTTGTCTACCTTGGACTTCACGTTTCGTTTGTTGTTTTGTCGTGTGTTCAGTACGTAAATAAATATGAATACATATCACGCTGCGCCTTGGTCCTTCTCGTTAATGAACGATCATGACAATCTTACTGGTGCTGTGTATCTTACTGGTGCTGTGTATCTTACTGGTGCTGTGTATCTTACTGGTGCTGTGGATCTTACTGGTGCTGTGGATCTTACTGGTGCTGTGTATCTTACTGGTGCTGTGGATCTTACTGGTGCTGTGGATCTTACTGGTGCTGTGGATCTTTCTGGTGCTGTGGATCTTACTGGTGCTGTGGATCTTACTGGTGCTGTGGATCTTACTGGTGCTGTGTATCTTACTGGTGCTGTGGATCTTACTGGTGCTGTGGATCTTACTGGTGCTGTGGATCTTACTGGTGCTGTGTATCTTACTGGTGCTGTGGATCTTACTGTTGCTGTGGATCTTACTGGTGCTGTGGATCTTACTGGTGCTGTGGATCTTACTGGTGCTGTGGATCTTACTGGTGCTCTGGATCTTACTGGTGCTGTGGATCTTACTGGTGCTGTGGATCTTACTGTTGCTGTGGATCTTACTGGTGCTGTGGATCTTACTGGTGCTGTGGATATTTTTCTGAAGTTACTAATCTGGTTACTTTTATCATTACACACATAACAGATAGAAATGCAGTAAGTAAATACTTGACTAAAGGAATGGCAGGTCTGTTGTGGATAGACATCAGGGAGGAGTTAACAGCCTGAGTCCCTCAATGTCATTAGATAGGTTTCATAAAGAGACAACAACCAATCTAGTGTCTGACAAGGAGCTGACAGGACCCAGTACGCCTCTGGCTGACAGCTCTGAGGAACCACACACACACACACACACACACACACACACACACACACACACACACACACACACACACACACACACACACACACACACACACACACACACACACACACACACACACACACACACACACACACACAAACAAACAAACAAGCAAACACACACAAACACAAACAAACAACACGGACGTACAGACACAAGGGACATGGACACCAGCACGGACGCACACACACACACATACACGCACACACGCACAAACACATGCACGCATGGACACACTCACACACGTCCTAAGAGAAGCATACTTGCCACCTTCCCTTTCCTCCTCCTCCTCCCCTCCTCTCCTCCTCCTCTCCTCCCCTCCTCTCCTCTACTCCTCTCCTCCTCCTTTCCTCCTCTCTGATGAAACCTGGGATTGTATCCACAGATCTCTCTCTCTCTCTCTCAATTTCAATTTCAATTTTCTCTCTCTCTCTCTCTCTCTCTCTCTCTCTCTCTCTCTCTCTCTCTCTCGCTCTATCTCTCTCCTCTCTCTCATCTCTCTCTCTCTCTCTCTCTCTCTCTCTCTCTGTTTCGGTTTCGGTCTCTCTCTCTGTTTCTCTCTCTGTTTCTCTCTCTGTCTCGCAATTCATTTTAAGGGCTGTATTGGCATGGGACACATATGTTAACATTGCCAAAGCAAGTGAAATAGATAATAAACAAAAGTGAAATAAACATTAAAAATGAACAGTAAACATTACACTCACAAGTTCCAAAGGAATAGAGACATTTCAAATGTCTATTTACATTGTTGTAAACTACAGAGAGGTGATAGCTTTGATATGGAAGGTTTGGGAATCGCTTCCTTTTAGGTGGTTGTAGAATTTAACGGCCCTTTTCTGGATTTTGATCATTAGCGGGTATCGGCCTAAATCTGCTCTGCATGCATTATTTGGTGTTTTACCTTGTACACTGAAGATATTTTTGCAAAATTCTGCTTGCAGTCTCAATTTGGTGTTTTTCCCATTTTGTGAATTCTTGGTTGGTGAGCGGACCCCAGACCTCACAACCATAAAGGGCAATGGGTTCTATAACTGATTCAAGTATTTTTATCCAGATCCTAATTGGTATGTGGAATTTCATGTTCCTTTTGATGTATGCTTCCACCGCTTTTTCAATCACTCCCTTGAGTGCTGTGGCCACACTTTCCTGCTGTGTTCTCAGGTCGTTTGTGCCTGTGTGTATTATTGTGTGGCTGGGTGATCCTAGTCGGTCCTCAGACAGAAGGTCTAGGGCGCGCTGGGTGTTTGGACACAAGTGTTTAGACACTGTGTGTTTGGGAACATGTATTTTCTTGTATATATTTCCCATTTGAGTCCATAAAGAGTACAATCTGTGGCGTGTGTGTCCTCAGTGGGTGTGGGGGTGGGGGGGGGGGGGGGGGGGGGGGGGTCGTCAGGAGTCTATCAGGGTGGCTGACAGGGGGGTGCTCAGAGGGGGTGGGATCCCCTGGGCTTGGGGTTCTTCATTTGTCTGTCCTGCTGTGATGCCAAGGCTATGGTCAGGGTCTTGGGTGGACTGTTCTGCTGTGGTGTCGAGACTATGGTCAGGGTCTTGGGTGGACTGTTCTGCTGTGGTGTCGAGACTATGGTCAGGGTCTGGGGTGGACTGTTCTGCTGTGGTGTCGAGACTATGGTCAGGGTCTTGGGTGGACTGTTCTGCTGTGGTGTCGAGGCTATGGTCAGGGTCTACTGTTCTGCTGCGGTGTCGAGACTTTGGTCAGGGTCTGGGGTGGACTGTTCTGCTGTGGTGTCGAGGCTATGGTCAGGGTCTACTGTTCTGCTGCGGTGTCGAGACTTTGGTCAGGGTCTGGGGTGGACTGTTCTGCTGTGGTGTCGAGGCTATGGTCAGGGTCTACTGTTCTGCTGTGGTGTCGAGACTATGGTCAGGGTCTGGGGTGGACTGTTCTGCTGTGGTGTCGAGGCTATGGTCAGGGTCTACTGTTCTGCTGCGGTGTCGAGACTTTGGTCAGGATCTGAGGTGGACTGTTCTGCTGGCTTCTCTGCGGGGGTGGCCAGCTCTCTAATGGGTTGTTCTCTGTCACCCGTCATCGTTCTCACCTTCTCCTCCAGCACTCTGATCCTCTCCTCTAGTGCTCTGTTCTTCTCCTGCTCCTGCTCTTTCTCCTGTTGATGTTGTCTCACCACAGTCCAGAGTGCAGACATGTCTCTCTCCACCTCCAGCTCTCCAGGTCTAGTTAAGGGGGTGTTGTTGTGCTGGACTGTTGTCTGGGTCTGTGCTGACTGGTGTGTGTTCACCTGCTGTTCCAGCTCCACCTGCCTTACCTCCAGCTGGGTGAATTGATCCTTCATTTCAATGAGGGAGTAGTGCTCTGTGCTGGGAGGTTGACTTTCCGCTTGGGGTTGCTCTGTGGGGTTATTTAATGAAGACCTTTCTTGATAGCCTATTTCTATAACTCAACTATAGTCTCTTGTGTATTCCTGTGTATTCTTATAATAATAATATGCCAATTAGCAGAAGCTTTTATCCAAAGCGACTTACAGTCACGTGCGCATACATTTCTACGTATGGGTGGTCCCGGGGATCGAACCCACTACCCTGGCGTTACAAGCGCCATGCTCTACCAGTTGAGCTACAGAGGACCACCCAGAGGACCACCCAGAGGACCACCCAGAGGACCAAGCGCCATGCTCTACCAGTTGAGCTACAGAGGACCACCCAGAGGACCACCCAGAGGACCACCCAGAGGACCAAGCGCCATGCTCTACCAGCTGAGCTACAGAGGACCACCCAGAGGACCAAGCGCCGTGCTCTACCAGCTGAGCTACAGAGGAACACCCAGAGGACCACCCAGAGGACCACCCAGAGGACCACCCAGAGGACCACCCAGAGGACCACCCAGAGGACCAAGCGCCATGCTCTACCAGCTGAGCTACAGAGGACACCCAGAGGACCACCCAGAGGACCACCCAGAGGACCACCCAGAGGACCACCCAGAGGACCAAGCGCCGTGCTCTACCAGTTGAGCTACAGAGGACCACCCAGAGGACCACCCAGAGGACCACCCAGAGGACCACCCAGAGGACCACCCAGAGGACCAAGCGCCGTGCTCTACCAGCTGAGCTACAGAGGACCACCCAGAGGACCACCCAGAGGACCACCCAGAGGACCACCCAGAGGACCAAGCGCCATGCTCTACCAGTTGAGCTACAGAGGAACACCCAGAGGACCACCCAGAGGACCACCCAGAGGACCACCCAGAGGACCAAGCGCCGTGCTCTACCAGTTGAGCTACAGAGGACCACCTTATGGAGTCAGATAAACATTTTAATAGGCTTTATTAATATGCAAATTGCATATTCTTATTACAGATCACATGTGAGGTATAATATACATAGAGTATATATGATAAATATTACCCCAATACAACCGCTTGCATCTGAGAAAACCCATATAGCTGCTTTTAGGTATTTCAGAGCTGGTGAAGTGTCTTTAAATACAGCAAGTAGGCAAAACTGCAAGCATCTATACACGCCATGCTCATGGCTAGCTGCAGTTCAGTCTATCTGGGTCTAGTTCAGTCTATCTTGGGTCTATCTGGGTTCCAGTTCAGTCCTATCTGGGTCTATCGGGTCCAGTTCATTCCTATCTGGGGGTCTATCTGGGTCTAAGTTCAAGTCCTAATCTGGGCTGTTCTGACTGTCCTAGTTTCAGTCTAATCTTGGGTCTAATCTGGGTCCAGTTCAGTCTATCTTGGGTCTATCTGGGTTCCAGTTCAGTCCTCTGGGTCTATCCTGGGTCCAGTTTCAGGTCTATCTGGGTTATCTTGGGTCTAGTTCAGTCTAAGTCTGGGTTCTGTCCTGATGACTGTCTAGTTCAGTCTATCTGGGTCTATCTGGGTCCAGTTCAGTCTATCTGGGTCTATCTGGGTCCAGTTCAGTCTATCTGGGTCTATCTGGGTCTAGTTCAGTCTATCTGGGTCTGTCTGACTGTCTAGTTCAGTCTATCTGGGTCTATCTGGGTCCAGTTCAGTCTATCTGGGTCTATCTGGGTCCAGTTCAGTCTATCTGGGTCTATCTGGGTCTAGTTCAGTCTATCTGGGTCTATCTGGTCTAGTTCAGTCTATCTGGGTCTAGTTCAGTCTATCTGGGTCTATCTGACTGTCTAGTTCAGTCTATCTGGGTCTATCTGGGTCTAGTTCAGTCTATCTGGGTCTAGTTCAGTCTATCTGGGTCTAGTTCAGTCTATCTGGGTCTATCTGACTGTCTAGTTCAGTCTATCTGGGTCTAGTTCAGTCTATCTGGGTCTAGTTCAGTCTATCTGGGTCTATCTGACTGTCTAGTTCAGTCTATCTGGGTCTAGTTCAGTCTATCTGGGTCTAGTTCAGTCTATCTGGGTCTATCTGACTGTCTAGTTCAGTCTATCTGGGTCCAGTTCAGTCTATCTGGGTCTATCTGACTGTCTAGTTCAGTCTATCTGGGTCTAGTTCAGTCTATCTGGGTCTATCTGGGTCCAGTTCAGTCTATCTGGGTCTATCTGCCTGTCCAGTTCAGTCTATCTGGGTCTAGTTCAGTCTATCTGGGTCTATCTGGGTCTAGTTCAGTCTATCTGGGTCTATCTGGGTCCAGTTCAGTCTATCTGGGTCTATCTGCCTGTCCAGTTCAGTCTATCTGGGTCTATCTGGGTCTAGTTCAGTCTATCTGGGTCTATCTGACTGTCTAGTTCAGTCTATCTGGGTCTGTCTGACTGTCCAGTTCAGTCTATCTGGGTCTATCTGACTGTCTAGTTCAGTCTATCTGGGTCTATCTGACTGTCTAGTTCAGTCTATCTGGGTCTGTCTGACTGTCCAGTTCAGTCTATCTGGGTCTGTCTGACTGTCCAGTTCAGTCTATCTGGGTCTATCTGACTGTCTAGTTCAGTCTATCTGGGTCTATCTGGGTCTAGTTCAGTCTATCTGGGTCTGTCTGACTGTCCAGTTCAGTCTATCTGGGTCTAGTTCAGTCTATCTGGGTCTATCCGACTGTCCAGTTCTATTGGATTGTCCATCTATTTCAGTCTAGACTAACACAAGGTTGTGTAGTCTCTTTTTCAGGCCTTTGATAAGATTTTAGCTTCAGCTTTCCAGAACTCCATGACAACCTCTCAGGGGAGGGAACACTGGATACCTCTGGGGCATTTTAGAATTCACTCACCCCTCCTCTCCTCTCTCACCCACTCCTCTCCCCTCTCACCCCTCCTCTCATCTCTCACCCATCCTCTCCTCTCTCACCCATCCTCTCCTCTCTCACCCCTCCTCCCTCCCTCACCCCTCCTCTCCTCCCACCATCCTCGTCCTCTCCACCCTCCTCCTCCCCACCCGCTCCCTCCTCCCTCACCCCTCGCCCGCCCCCACCCCTCCTCTCCCTCTCAACCAGCATCCGTCTCATCTCGCACCCCCATACCTCTCCTCCTCACCATCCTCTCCACTCTCACCCCTCCCCACCCTCACCGCCTGCTCCCCTCTCTCACCCCTCCCCTCCCCCCCCCCCACCCCCCCCCCCCCCACCCCCCCACCCCCCCCCACCCCCCCCCCCTCACCCCCCCCCCCCCCCCCCCCCCCCCCCCAACCCCCCCCCCCCGTACCCCCCCCACCAGCGGGAGAGAAGGGAAAAATTTGACCCATGTAAAAAAAAAGTCCCCCCCCCCCCCCCCTTTTTTTTTCCCCCCCCCCCCCCCCCCCCCCCAAAAAAAAGGGTCCCCCTTTTTTTTTCCTTTTCCCCCTTTTTCCCCTCCCCCCTCCTCTTTCCCCCTCCCCCTTTCCTTTTTTTCCCCCCCCCCTTTTTCCCCCCCCCCCCCCCCTTTTTTTTTTTTTTTTTTCCCCCCCCCCCCCCCCCCAAAAAAAAATTTTTTTTTTTTTTTTAGCCCCCCCCCCCCCCCCCCCCCCCCCCCCCCCCCCCCCCCCCCCCCCCTTTTTTTTTTTTTTTTTTTTCCCCCCCCCCCCCCCCCCCCTTTTTTTTTTCCCCCTTCTTTTCCCCCTTTCCCCTCCCTCTTTTTCCCCCCTCCCCCCCTCCCTTTTTTCCTTCTTCCTCTTTTTTTCCCCCTCTCTTTCTCTCCCCTTTTCTCCTTTCCCCTCTTCTCTTTTTTCTATTTTCATCTACCCCCCTTTTTTCCCCCTTCGGGGGAAAATAAAGTAATTAAAACCCCAAAAAACCCCCCCTTTCTTTTTTTAAAAAATTGTTAAATTTAAAAAAACCCCCTTTTGTTTTTTGTTTTTTTTAAAAATAAAAATGATTAAGGGGTTAAAATTTTTAAATTTAAAAAAAAAATTTTGGTTTTATTAAAAAGGGTTTTTTAAATTGAAATTTTTTATTACTTGAAAAATTTTCCCAATTTTTACCATAAAAACCCCCCAAAAACCCCCCTTATTGGAACGTTCATCCCCAGACCTTTTAAAACGTATGGGCGTTCCATAAAAAAAAAATTAAAATTAATCCCATTTAAATTTCCCCAAAATACCTTTCCAATCCTAGCCAAAACCCAGAGAACCCCCCAACCCAAAAAAGGCCCCCCAAAATTTTTGGGTTTCCCCAAATCTTGCTAAATTTTAAAGTTTTTTTCCAAAAAAATTTTTAAAAATTTTTTTTTGGCCCCCCCAAATTTTTTCTTTTAGGTTTTGGGAACACCCCTTGGAAATTTGGGGGCCCCAAAAATTTTTCAAAAAAAAAAAAGGGGGGATTATTCTACAATGTTTCTTTTAGGGTGCAAAAAACATTCACCTGATGTTACAAGAATGTTCCCAGAACACATTTAGTCTGTTCTTTAAAGGTTCCCAGAATGTTTCATAAGATTGTGGGAACATTGTGTGTACATGAAAAGATATGTGTTCCCAAAACACAAAAACTGTCCATTTGTGCTGAACATTACAATGTTTCTATTAGGTTGCAAAACACATTTTGTAAAAATGAAATAAGTCAGTGCTTATGACGTTCACAGCATATTTGTTTTAGGTTTAACATCATTTTCCATTGATGTTCACACAATACACATTTGACCTTGTCTTTGAGGTCTGCAGAACATTTCAAGAACATTTAGATGCAAAAAGTAGTCATAAAAAGTACAGAGCCTCTCCATCATCAAGACTCCTTCTGTGCCGCCCCTTTGTCCCGCGACACCAGGCCAAACCTGTAGGGGGATCTAGGGGAAAAAACCCTGACTTTAAATCTGTGGTGGAGACCCATAACAACGGTACTCAACAAACTGGATCTCCGGCAGTCCCCTGCAGACAAAGGTAATTGTGAGAGTGAAGATGGTGCGCGTAGGGACCAGACACTAACCCAACCTTTAACCCCCCAACTTTTAATTCCTGCGGCGTCAGGAAGGTGCAGGTCAAGGATGTGACCATCTAGCCAAACTCTGCACATAGGCGGCAGTGCAGCTTGTCTCCTCGACCGCTTCCATCCTGTCTGAGCAGCCCCGCACTGCTCACCGCGATGGGGAAGGACCTAGAAAAAGTGGTCTAAAAATTCAGTTCCACTCACTCCAGGTAGTTAGCCGCATTCAGCGGTCGAAACTTAAATAAACCCAAGACTTGTTTACACCTTCAAGTTCATAGAATATCCTCCTGGACTCCAACAACAACAAAAATGACAGAAGGACAGCCCTCGTGGCCCATAAACTCAGAAAATACAACATCAACAGCATTCAGTGAAACCCGCATTCATGGAGAAGACTCTGTAGGTGTTCCAGAAGATGCATGGAGTGGGTTTTACTTAGACAACTTCACTCCTCCAGCGCGTCCCTGAATCCACTGTTGGCATTCGTGAGCGGCTGATGAGGTGGCGCATCCCCTTGACTGGGGGATGCTCAGTGCTTATCACACTGGATGCAGACATGACACCAAGGAGGACTTCTATAAAGCTCACAGCACTCACTGACAAGCTGCTCCTCATGGGAGACTTCAACGCTAGGGTCTGAATCTGGGACCGTATACTAGGCTGGCACGGGATGGGTAAGCTAAACAGCAAACGGGCTGCGACCACTCTCCCTATGCTCCGAACGCCACCTAGTTCCACCTGGCAACACCTAGACTACATCATCTTCTGTCAGTGCGACCAAAAGGAGATGCCAGTGACCCAGCATGGGGTGGAATGCTGGACTGATCACTGTGTGATCAAACCCAAGCTCTGCATTGAGATCTGTCCACGTCATCCAAGGAGGGTCCCAAATAAGATAATCAAACTGTCTTCTCCTCTCCACCAAACTCCCCCCAGCCCCCCGGGACTCCGCCCCCGACACCATATTGATTGAGCTGCTCACAGCCATCCTCGAGACAGCCTCTGAATCAGTTGGGTACACCAAAAAATGTCACCATACATCCATACAATCAGAACAAATGCCAAGCCCACAAAGCTCTCCTGTCTAACCCAGACTCCCCCACTCTCCAATTCTCTGTCTCCCCGGCCAGAGCAGAGACCCAGCATGCTCTCTGTGCCATGGAGGACACCTGGTGGATCCAAAAGGCAGATGAGATCCCAAGGGATCTAGCCCACTGTGGCTCCCCAAAACAAGCCATCACCCCGGTCAGGTCAAGTACCGCCAAAAGATCTTGGAGAGCACTTTGATAACCTCCTCAACCATCCCCACAGACCCGCTCATCTCGACACATTCCAAGTCAATACCCAGAATCCATGCAACACCCCAGTACTCCAGGTCTCCTCCTTCTACCTCTCTGTCGGCCTCCAAGTCAATACCCAGAAGACAGAAATAATTGCTCAAATCTCACACGCCAGAAAAAGCTTTCAAGGACCACAGTTGGACCTGCAGAAGCTCTGTAACATCCATCCCTCCAGCCTGGAAACCGCTTGGAAACCTGCCAGTCCACGTGTGCCAGAGGGGTTCAGCACCTGGAAGACACCAATGCGCAGCTGGGACAAAGCCATCCAACACACGTATCCCAGCTGCAGCAAAGTTTTGCGGCTCCCGCATTGGCCTCCACAGCCACACAAAGTGGCATGAGTGCCAAAAGCGCTAACCCCAATCCACAAGAGAAGCATTCATCATCAGTGACATCGATGGACAGCTAAGAGATGTGCGTGTCCTCCCAGAGCAGAGTGAGAGACTCTGCTGATCCCACATGAAAAAAGATGTCAGGAGAGGAGGGATGGGGGGATGAAGAAGCAGAGGAAGAGTATATATACACTACCAGTCAGAAGTTTGGACACACCTACTCATTCAAGGGTTTATCTTTATTTAAAAAATATATTCACATTGTAGAATAATAGTGAAGACATCAAAACTATGAAATAACACAAGTGTTAAACAAATCTTAATTTGAGATTCTTCAAATAGCCACCCTTTGCCTTGATGACAGCTTTGCATACTCTTGGCATTCTCTCAACCAGCTTCATGAGGTAGTCACCTGGAATGCATTTCAATTAACAGGTGTGCCTTCTTAAAAGTTAATTTGTGGAATTTCTTTCCTTCTTCATGCGTTTGAGTAAATCAGTTGTGTTATGACAAGGTATGGGGGGTATATAGAAGGTAGCCCTATTTGGTAAAATACCAAGTCCATATTATGGCAAGAACAGCTCAAATAAGCAAAGAGAAACGACAGTCCATCATTACTTTAAGACATGAAGGTCAGTCAATACGGAACATTTCAAGAACTTTGAAAGTTTCTTCAAGTGCAGTCGCAAAAACCATCAAGCGCTATGATGAAACTGGCTCTCATGAGGACCGCCACAGGAATGGAAGACCCTAAGTTAATTAGCGTTAACTGCACTTCAAATTGCAGCCCAAATAAATGCTTCACAGAGTTCAAGTAACAGACACATCTCAACATCAGCTGTTCAGAGGAGACTGCGTGAATCAGGCCTTCATGGTCGAATTGCTGCAAAGAAACCACTACTAAAGGACACCAATAAGAAGAAGAGACCTGCTTGGGCCAAGAAACACGAGCAATGGACATTAGACTGGTGGAAATCTGTCCTTTGGTCTGATGAGTCCAAATTTGAGATTTCTGGTTCCACCCACCGTGTCGTTGTGAGACTCAGAGTAGGTGAACGGATGATCTCCGGTTCCCACCGCGAAGCATGGAGGAGGAAGGGCGCAGCATTCTGATATGCCGTCCCATCTGGTTTGCGCTTAGTGGGACTATCATTTGTTTTTCATAAGGAAAATGACCCAAAACACACGTCAGCATATGTGGGAACTCCTTCAAGACTGTTGGAAAAGCATTCCTCAAGAAGCTGGTTGAGAGAATGCCAAGAGTGTGCAAAGCTGTCATCAAGGCAAAGGGTGGCTACTAAAATATTTTTGACTTTTTTTAACACTTGTTTGGTTACTACATGATTCCATATGTGTTATTTCATAGTTTTGATGTCTTCACTATTATTCTACAATGTAGTAAATAGAAAAAATGAAGATAAACCCTGGAATGAGTAGGTGTGTCCAAACATTTGACTCTTACTGTATATTTACAAAAAAATGTATACAGGGGATTGGAAATGATGTAGAGAATTTACATTGATGGAAGCTACAATCTATCTGCAATATTAAAGTTGATCTACCCCCTAAGGAAAGGACTGAGGACGCACCCTTTTGTTGAGAATCAGTGTCGAGGAGGTAATGATGCCTACCTTCACCACCAGGGGGCGGCCCGTCAGGAAGTCCAGGACCCAGTTGCATTGGGAGGAGTTCAGACCCAGGGCCCTGAGCTTTGTGATGAGCTTATAGGGCACTGTGTTGAAGGCCGAGCTGTAGTCGATGAACAGCATCCTTACATATGCATTCCTTTTTTGTCCAGATGGGTGAGGGCAGTGTGCAGTGCAATGGTGATTGCGTCGTCTGTGGATCTGTCAGGGCGGTAGGCGAATTGAAGAGAGTGGAGTGTGTCTGGGAGGGGAGAGGTGATATGGTCTTTGACTAGCCTCTCGAAGCACTTCGTGATGACGGAGTGAGTGCTACAGGTCGGTACTCGTTCAGTTACTTTCCCTTTCTTGGGCAATGGTGGACATCTTGCATCAGGTGAGGATAGCGGCCTGAGCTAGAGAGAGATAGAAAATGTCAGAAAACACAACAGTCAGCACATGCTCTGAGGGCGCGGATGCCGTCTCGGCCAGATAGTACCGGTAATAAAACAATATTCTACTGTTGCAGGACAACGATACCTTGTTACATTCGATAGTACCGGTAATAAAACAATCTTATATTGACCATTATGTCATTTTATGGTATTGTGACACTAGTGACGTTTCACCACGTGTTTGGTGGAGGAACACAGTTTCAGGGGAACATTTACAGTGTTGCACGGTATACTGAAACATTGTGTTGGTTGAATTACACTACCTTGGTGCTGCAACGTCTCTCTCTCACTCTCTCCTCGGGCAACGGTTGACTGGCAGCCTTTAGCCATTACGCCAAAAACATTTCACAATGTTGTGATTTTTGTTAATTAAAAGATTGATTTGAACATTATGCCTCTGATGCGTCTCTTCATCACCAACAGGAAAGACAACTTTAAGTGGAGGAATATACTTTAAGTATAGTGATTGTTTGTTTGGTTCCTTCTTGACTTACTTATCCAGGAGAGTTCAGTCATCAGAACAACAGGTCATTTGGATGTGTTGAATGATTATAGCATATTCACTTAATTCAACAGTATTTCACTTTATTTAGAAAATCCAAATGTATATCTGTTGAGTGATTATTGCATATTAACTTAATTCAACAGTATTTCACTTTATTTAGATAGTCCCAATGCACATCTGTTGAGTGATTATAGCATATTAACTTAATTCAACAGTATTTCACTTTATTTAGATAGTCCCAATGCACATCTGTTGAGTGATTATAGCATATTAACTTAATTCAACAGTATTTCACTTCATGTGGATGGACCCAAAGCATATCTACATATGGTCACTAGAATGACAACAAATATGGCTGTTAAGTTGTTACTGATATAGAGCTGAGATGCTGCTGATAGTCTCCAGATGGTTTGTTGATCATATATAGATGGGCTTGGAGTTTATGCAAGTGAGGGGATATACTGTTGAGATGCTGCTGATAGTCTCCAGATGGTTTGTTGATCATATATAGATGGGCTACAGACACATTCTTGTTGAAAGTCAAAAGACGTGCAGTTGACATGTTACTGAATGCCTGTAGATAGTCTGTAAAGCATCCATCACTATCCAAATAAAGTGTTACCACAGATTCTTCACAGGGGTTTAAAGAACTATGCTTACACCCATGAGATGAAGATTGCTCACAATATCTCTCAAAATCCATCCTCCTCCTCCATCTCACCTCTCCTCTTCCTCTCCTCCTCTCCCTCCTCCCTCCTCCCCTCCTCCTGATCAGTGGTGCCAGGAGACATCAGTCAGAAGAAGTATAGCAAAGGAGAACTGAACAAAGGAGTGATGAAACATGGGATTGTATCTACAGATCGAATTCTATCTCTCTATGCCCCCTATTCTCTATCTCTCTTCTCTCTCTCTCTCTCTATCTCTCTCTCTCATCTATCTCTCTCTCTCTCTCTATCTCTCTCTTCTCTCTCCTCTCTCTCTCTCTCTCTCTCTCTCTCTCTCTCTCTCTCGCTCTCTCTCTCTCTCTCTCTCTCTCTCTGTCTCTCTCTCTCTCTCTCTCTCTCTCTCTCTCTCTCTCTCTCTCGCTCTCTCTCGCTGTCTCTCTCTCTCTCTCTCGCTCTCTCTCGCTCTCTCTCGCTGTCTCTCTCTCTCTCTCTATAGGGTACCCCCCCCCCCCCTCTCTCTCTCTAGGCTACCTGTCTCTCTCAATTCAATTCAATTAGCTTTATTGGCATGACATAACAATGTCCATATTGCCAAATCTTACTTTGGATATTTACAATATTAACATAAACGGGACAACAGTAACAACAATAACCAAGGGTCAAAATAACCACTGAACAATAACAATATAAAGGACATTTGCAGGTTGGTTGGTCTGTCAGACATTGTTACTCATCTTATGGCAGGCAGCAATGATCAGCGGTGCCAGGAGACATCAGTCAGAAGAAATATAGCAAAGGAGAACTGAACAAAGGATTGTATCCACAGATCAATCTCTCTCTCTCTCTCTCTCTCTCTCTCTCTCTCTCTCTCTCTCTCTCTCTCTCTCTCTCTCTCTCTAGGCTACCTGTCTCTTTCAATTTGCTTTATTGGCATTACATACAGTGAGGGAAAAAAAGTATTTGATCCCCTGCTGATTTTGTACGTTTGCCCACTGACAAAGAAATGATCAGTCTACAATTTTAATGGTAGGTTTATTTGAACAGTGAGAGACAGAATAACAACAAAAAAATCCAGAAATACGCATGTCAAAAATGTTATAAATTGATTTGCATTTTATTGAGGGAAATAAGTATTTGACCCCTCTGCAAAACATAATTTAGTACTTGGTGGCAAAACCCTTGTTGGCAATCACAGAGGTCAGACGTTTCTTGTAGTTGGCCACCAGGTTTGCACACATCTCAGGAGGGATTTTGTCCCACTCCTCTTTGCAGATCTTCTCCAAGTCATTAAGGTTTCGAGGCTGACGTTTGGCAACTCGAACCTTCAGCTCCCTCCACAGATTTTCTATGGGACTAAGGTCTGGAGACTGGCTAGGCCACTCCAGGACCTTCATGTGCTTCTTCTTGAGCCACTCCTTTGTTGCCTTGGCCGTGTGTTTGGGGTCATTGTCATGCTGGAATACCCATCCACGACCCTTTTTCAATGCCCTGGTTGAGGGAAGGAGGTTCTCATCCAAGATTTGACGGTACATGGCCCTGTCCATCGTCCCTTTGATGTGGTGAAGTTGTCCTGTCCCCTTAGCAGAAAAACACATAATATTTACAATATTAACATAATTAAAATAATAATAATTAATTATGTCAACGGGACAACAGTAACAACAATAACCAAGGGTCAAAATAAACATTGAACAATAACAATATAGAGGACATGTGCAGGTTGGTTGGTCTGTCAGACACTGTCCCTCATCTTATGGCAGGCAGGAATGTAGTGTGCTGCCAACCCACAGCTGTCTGAGTCCTCCCCCAACAGGACGGGAAGCCTGAGTCCTCCCCCAACAGGACGGGTAGCCTGAGTCCTCCCCCAACAGGACGGGAAGCCTGAGTCCTCCCCCAACAGGACGGGGTAGCCTGAGTCCTCCCCCAACAGGACGGGTAGCCTGACGTCCTCCCCCAACAGGACGGGTAGCCTGACGTCCTCCCCAACAGGACGGGTAGCCTGCGTCCTCCCCCAACAGGACGGGTAGCCTGCGTCCTCTCCCAACAGGACGGGTAGCCTGCGTCCTCCCCCAACAGGACGGGTAGCCTGAGTCCTCCCCCAACAGGACGGGTAGCCTGGTCCTCCCAACAGGACGGGGTAGCCTGCGTCCTCTCCCAACAGGACGGGTAGACTGCGTCCTCCCCCAACAGGACGGGTAGCCTGAGTCCTCCCCCAACAGGACGGGTAGCCTGCGTCCTCTCCCAACAGGACGGGTAGCCTGCGTCCTCCCCCAACAGGACGGGTAGCCTGCGTCCTCCCCCAACAGGACGGGTAGCCTGTGTCCTCCCCCAACAGGACGGGTAGCCTGCGTCCTCCCCCAACAGGATGGGTAGCCTGTGTCCTCCCCCAACAGGAAGGGTAGCCTATCCTCATCAGAGAGGTCTTTGAAACCTTGAATAAGGGTTTCAAATTTGGGGAAATGACACTCTCTAAATGTTTGATATTTTTTCATTTTGTCAGGAAATGCAGCTCTGTCTCAGGTTCTGCTGTGGTGCAGTGGTTGCACAGCCTTTCCTCTACAGGGAGCCAGGTTTTCCTGTGTCTATCCTTCTCAATGGCAAGGCTGTACTCACTGAGCCTGTACTTTGTCAAGATTTTTCTAAGGTTTTGATCAGTAACCATGGTCAAATAGTGAGCCACGGTGTACTGTCGATTTAGGGCCAGATAGCACCTAATTGTACATTGTGCTTGTGCTTGTGTTTCCCAATAAGTGATGTCGTTTTGTTTTGACATGTGTTGTAATTTGGTTATTCTGATTGATTGGATGTTCTGGTCCTGAGGCTTCAGTGTGTCAGTAGAACAGGTTTGTGAACTCAGCCCCAGGACCAGCTGGATGAGGGGACTCTTTTCTTTGCTCAGCTCTTGGTATTGCAGGGCTTGGTAATGATATGAGAGGGGGTCACTTTATTTTAGATGTTTCCAAAACTGAATTGCTCATTTTTCAGTTGTTATTATTAGTGGATATTGGCCTAATTCTGCCCTGCATGCATTGCTTGTAGTTTTCCTCTGGAGATGTAGGAGAATCTTACAGAACATGCAGGGTTTCAATTGGGTGTTTGTCCCATTTGGTGAAATCTTGTTTTGCAAGTGGACCCCACACCTCACTGCCATAAAGTGCAATTGGTTCAATGACACATTCAATTAGTTTTAGCCAAATTCTAATAGGTATTTCAATTTGAATGTATTTTTTAATGGCGTAGAATGCCCTGCGTGCTTTCTCTTTCAGTTCATTCACTGCATCATTAAGGTGTTCAGTTGAGCTTATTTTTAAACCTCAGTAATTGTAGTGTGTACAGTCCTCTATATATTTTCTTCCAATTGAGAACTTTAGTCTAAATCCCTGAGATCTGGATCTTCTCTGGAAGATCATTATTTGAGTCTTTTTGGGGTTTGCTGCCAGGGCCCAGGTCTGTCAGTACTGCTCTAGCAGGTCCAGGCTCTGCTGTAGGCCACGTGCTGTGGGTTTACTGCCAGGGCCCAAGTCTGGCAGTACTGCTCTAGCAGGTCCAGGCTCTGCTGTAGGCCATGTGCTGTGGGTTTACTGCCAGGGCCCAGGTCTGTCAGTACTGCTCTAGCAGGTCCAGGCTCTGCTGTAGGCCATGTGCTGTGGGTTTGCTGCCAGGGCCCAGGTCTGACAGTACTGCTCTAGCAGGTCCAGGCTCTGCTGTAGGCCATGTGCTGTGGGTGACAGCAGGCACAGGTCATCTGACAAGAGCAGGCATTTCACCTCTGAATTGTGGAGACTAACACCAGCGGCTGAGGATTTTTCTAGAATAGTGGCCAATTTGTTGATGTAAATATTGGCTCAGATTGCAACCCTGGCGAAGGCCCCGCCCCTGGTTAAATAATTCTGTTATTTTCTTGCCAATTTGATGCTGCACGTATTGCCAGTATACATTGATTTAATTATGTTATTTTTTACCCTCTACACCATTTTCAATAACTTTGTAGAACATTCCTGTATGCCAAATAAAATCAAATGCTTTTTGGAAATCGATAAAGCAAGTGTATATTTTGGTATTATTTTGGTGGACATGTTTATCTATCAAGGTGTGTAGGGTGTAAATATGATTGGTCATGCGATGTTTTGGTATCAATCCAATTTGGCTTTTACTCAAGACATTGTATTATTAAGGAAGTTTAGAACTCTTGCATTTATAATACTACAGAAAACCTTCCCCAGGTTACTGTTCACACAAATGCCTCTGGAATTGTTAAGGTCAAATTTGTCTCCGTTTTTAAAGATTGGGGTTATGTGTCCTTGATTCCAGATGTCAGAGAAATAACATACACTCAGGATAAAATTAAACTAATTAAAGTTTTAATATAGCCAATTGACATTTTGCACTAGTGAATTTGAGCTACTATTGCCAGTATACATTGATTTAATTATGTTATGTTATGCCAGTTTTTTTTCTTAGTTTTTTTCTTCTTATCTTTAGGGGGTAGATCAGCTTTAATATTGCAGATAGATTCCATCAATGTAATTGTCTGCATCACTTCCAATCCCCCATACGTTTTTTTTCTCGCAAATATATATATATATATATATATATATATACATACATACATACATACATACATACATACATACATACATACATACATACATACATACACATACATACATATATACATACATATATACACATACATATACATTTCCTTTTTTTAAAATATATTTCCCTTTACTACTTTCCAACCCCACCACCCTTTCCCTAATTGGAGTAAACTAGTGAACAACAATGCTTAGGCCTCTACTTCCAGCTTATACATACTATATATATTTTATGGACACAATTTTACAATAATTCTATTTTGTTTGTTTTTACTCCTGAACTTCCTCTACCCTCAACCTCTCCGATCATTTTCATGATGTCCATCCGGTTTGCTTCTATATGCCATATCTTTCTAACTGTGCTCTTTCACAAAAGCTCTCAACCTGTAACCTATGTACTTATTACAATATGCCTACATTATTAGTTATCTTGTTGTTATTAGTTGTTGTTAGTTGTTATTAGTCCCATCCTTCAGCTCCATTCAACACCACCCATCTATCTCTTGACACCATCCATATTGGATTTCTATTTGCCATATATTTTTCAACTGTACTGTGATGTTTTACAAAGGTTCTGAACCTTTCTATTCTCATTGTTTCTACAGATTGTAAATTGAAAATAAATTTTTTTGCTAAAAGTATTATTATGTTATTGATCGATTGACTATGACTTTTCAGATCACCCAGTAATGCTATCTGCAGGATTAGCTCCAGGTAAATATTACAATCCTTTAGCCAATCCTAGACCTGTGTCCAAAAACAAGCTACAAATAGACAGTACCAAAACATTTACATTTTAGTCATTTAGCAGACGCTCTTATCCAGAGCAATTAGGGTTAAGTGCCTTGCTCAAGGGCACATCGACAGATTTTTCACCTAGTCGGCTCGGGGATTAGAACCAGCGACCTTTCGGTTACTGGCACAACGTTCTTACCCACTAAGCTACCTGCCGCCCCCAAAACAAATGATCTAATGATTCTGTCTCTTCGCAGCAAAATCTGCAGAGCTGGGAAGATTGTATCCCCCATATAAATAACATTCTATTGGTAGCAAGAATTGTATATAATAATTTAAATTGAAAAATTCTAAGTTTTGAATCCAGCGTCGTTTTGTGTATCAGTTCATAAACACTATGCCATGGAATTGGTACGTCAGAAATCTCTTCCCAACTATTTTGCAATCTATATGGGACGGCTGTCAATCCTTTGGTCCTTAATTGAAACTGGTATACTTTGTTATGTATCACAGTTTTCTTTAACCAATTATGTTCTTTAATGCAAGGCCGACAGATTTTTTAACGTTTTCCCCCTTCCACTTTTCACTTCAATTTTTGCGGTAATGCTGCAATTATTTGGTTGTAATTTTGGGTAGAGCAGACATTTCCATATGTTTTTGTAGCTGCATGTGCGACACAACTCCACCAGTCCTACCGACAATATCATTTACAAAGATTATACATTTTTTAAACATTTTGTAAAAAAAAAAAATATAACCAAAATATTTGTTGCATTATTTGTTCTGTCATTTCTGGAGGATTAAATTGAAATTGCAACCAACTTTCTATGGCTTGTTTTAGAAATAGTGATATTTGGGAGATTATTTCCTTTTCAAATAACTAAAAGTGTGAGGTTGTAATCTGAATAAAGGGAAAAAGGCCGTTCTTGAACATTGGTTGAGACAATCTTACTAATTTGCTAGAGAACCAGTTTGGATTTAGGTATAACTTTTGTATGACTGAAGCTTTTAGTGATAGGTCTAATGCATTAATATTTAATAGTTTCTGTCCTCCGAATTCATATTCATTATATAAATATGCACGTTTAATTTTGTCTGGCTTGCCGTTCCAAATAAAATGGAATATTTTTTCGTCATATAATTTAAAGAACTTTTCGCTAGGTGTAGGCAAGACCCTAAGCAAATAGGTAAACTGGGATAATACTAAAGAGTTAATCAAGGTGATTTTTCCACAAATTGACAGGTATTTACCTTTCCATGGTAGCAAGATCTTAACTATTTTTGCTAACTTTCTATTAAAATGTATTGGAGTGAGATCATTTATTTCATTTGGGATATATATTCCGAGTATATCTGTCACGCCCTGGCCTTGAGAGGCCGGTTGTTTTTAGTTGGTTTGGTCAGGGTGTGAGAATCTATGCTGGAAATTCTATGTTTGTGATCTAGGTAGTGTATTTCTATGTTTGGCCGGCTGTGATTCCCAATCAGAGACAGCTGTCGCTCGTTGTCTCTGATTGGGGACCATACTTAAGTAGCCTGTTTGCCTACCTTAATTGTGGGATCTTGTTCTGTGTTAGGCTTGTATGTGTTTAGCTTCCTTCCAGTTCTCTGCTGCCAATGACTGGAACAAATTGCAAAAATCTCTGAAGCTGGAGACACTTATCTCCCTCACTAACTTTAAGCATCAGTTATCACTGCACCTGTACACAGCCCATCTGAAATTAGCCCGCCCAACTACCTCATCCCTATATTGTTATTTATTTTGCTCATTTGTACCCCAGTATCTCTATTTGCACATCATCTCTTGCACATCTATCATTCCAGTGTTAATACTAATTGTAATTATTTTGCACTATAGCCTATTTTATTGCCTTACCTCCACAACTTGCTAAATTTGCACACACTGTATATATATGTATTTCTGTTGTATTTTTTTGACTTTGTTTTGTTTTACCCCAAATGTAACTCTGTGTTGTTGTTTTTATCGCACTGCTTTGCTTTATCTTGGCCAGGTCGCAGTTGTAAATGAGAACTTGTTCTCAACTGGTTTACCTGGTTAAATAAAGGTGAAATAAAAATAAAAAAAAGCTTGAGGACTTCACGTTACGTTGTTTCTTGTTTTGTTTAATGTTTATTTGGTTTAGTAAACATGTTCGCATACCACGCTGCACCTTGGTCTGACCCGTCTCTCAACGATCGTGACAATATCCACATCACCATCAGACCATTTTATTGGTAATCTAAATGGTAAAGTATTTTATTTTATTTTTTAGTGATCCAATACGTAATATAGTACATTTATCATAATTTGGTTATAATCCAGAGAGGTTAGAAAATGTATCTAGATCCTCTATGAGGCTGTGGAGGGATTCAAGTTGTGGATTTAAAAGAAAACATTAATCATCAGCGTACAATAACACTTTTGTTTTTAAGCCTTCTAATCCTTTGATATTATTGATTTTAAAAGCTAACGTCTCGATGGCCACGAGAAATAGATTAGCCGATAGTGGACAACCTTGTTTCACTCCTCTTGACAGTTTAAAACTTTCAGAGAAATAGCCATTATTTACTATTTTACACCTAGGGTTCCTATACATGATATTAACCCATTTTATAAGAGATTCTCCAAAATTGAAATGCTTCAGACATTTATATATAAACCCCAGTCGTACTTTATCAAATGCCTTTTTGAAGTCTGCTATGAATAGCAGGCCTGGTTTCCCAGATTTTTCAAAGTGTTCTATTGTTTCCAGTACTTGCCTTATATTATCTCCAATGTATCTTCCATGTAAAAAACCTGTTTGATTAGAATGAATAATGTCCGACAATACCTTTTGCTAGAATTTTTGCATCACAACACTGAAGTGTAAGGGGCCTCAACTTGTATCCTGTTTCAGTAATAATGAAATCAGACCTTCTTCTTGAGTGTCTGATAATCTACCATTTACATAGGAGTGGTTAAAACATGCTAATAACGGTCCTCTAAGTATATCAAAAAAGGTTTGGTATACTTCGACTGGTATGCCATCCAACCCTGGAGTTTTCCCAGACTTAAAGTCTTTAATTGCATCCAGAAGTTCCTCCTCTGTAATTTCACCTTCACATGAGTCTTTCTGTATGGCTGTTAATTTTACATTATCAATAGAAACAAACCCCTACAATTAGCTTCAGTTAGAGGAGATGGAGGCGACTGAAACGAAAACATATGCTTAAAGTACTTTGTTTCCTCCTTCAAAATATAATTTGGTGAATCATGGGTGACTCTGTCATGTGTAACCAGTTTCAGTTTGCTTCATGTTTATAATATATTACACTTGATCTTTCTTGAATAAGTTTCTCCATTTGTTTTTGTTTTTCCTCAAATTTATTCTGAGCCTCTGTTACAGTTTTTATTGCTATCTATCTGTTCTGTTAGACCTTCTATTTCCTTTGTTAGTGTAGACTCTTTTGACCTAAATTGCTTTTGTTTTCGAGATGAGAACTGAATTGCATGGCCTCGAAAGGCACATTTAAAGGTGTCCCATACAATAAGGGGATTCGCTGTACCTATGTTATGTTGGAAAAAAATCAGTTATGAATTCCTCTGTCCTAGTTAAAAACAAATTTTCATCCAATAGGCTTTGATTAAATTTCCAATATCCTCGCCCACGTGGAAATTCAGTAAGAGTAATGTATATGCCAATTATATGATGGTCCGACCGCATTCTGTCCCCAATCAACACTTTTGGTGCCAACGAGAATGACATAAGAAAGAAGTCAAGACGACTAGCTTGATTGAGTCTCCGCCATGTATATCTCACTAGATCAGGATATTTAAGCCTCCATATATCTACTAGTTCTAATGTATCCATGACATTCACGATTTCCTTAAGAGCATGAGGGTGATTGTTTGTGGTGTGATTTCCTTTACAGTCCATTGAGCTATTTAAAACTGTATTATAATCTCCCACCATAATAATAGAGTCTTGTATTGCTTGCAGGGTTGATCATTTATTATATATATTGTCAAAGAAGTGTGGATCATCATTATTTGGTCCGTAAATGTTAATGAGCCATATCTGTTTCTTGTCCAATAACATATTTAAAATAATCCATCTACCTTGCGTATCTATTTGGACAATTTGCACATTCGGCTCGAAATTACTGTTAATTAATATCATCACCCCTTTTGAGTTTCTTTGCCCATTGGAGAAGTATATTTCGCCCCCCAATTCCTTTTTCCACGCAACTTCATCTAGAATTGTTGAATGAGTTTCATGTAAACAATAGATATTATATTCCTCTTTGAGCCATGTAAATATTGTCCTTCTTTTGTTATTATCTGCTAAACTATTACAATTATAACTGGCTATACTTATTTCACCAATATACCATAATGAGATACAAGTTTCAAAACTATTTATCATTATATATGTTTATAAATTTACCCATAAAAAATACCATAATGATTGAGTGTCCATATAGCTGTACCATGATATTTACATTGCTACTAAGTAACCCTCCAATTGTTCTCCACTAATTCCCCCGCTAAAGCCCCTCCCCATCCCAAGTTGAGACGTCATTCCAGTGACCGGCATCCCACCCTCGTCCCTCCGGATCCCTAGGCTCCCCGAGAGGCCAGGACCCATCCATCGAAAACAGCACCCAGTGCCACCCACAAAACAGAAGCAGGTCAACCGCCAAAAGCATTTCCAATGCTCTCACCTCTCTCTCTCTCTCTCTCTATATATATATATATATAACTATTTAAATATATATATCTATTCAAATATCTTGCATATCTTCTTTTCCAGCATTATCAATTAATATGCGTAATAATGTTGTCAGTTCATGCAAAGGATTGTTACCTATAACCCGGATTGCCATTGTATTACATTACATTTTTCACAAGCAATTATTATTTTAGCAAACAATTATTGTGGTTCATCCTATATTCTCCCTAACATCCTTAACCCCTTGCAACAGATGTGGGATAAACACACACACACATACTCTAACACACTCAACCCCTTTCCTCCACAATCAACCATAAAATCAGATGCTCAACGGTTGTTACATCCCAGAGCCCAACTCAAGAAAGGAAGTGATTTACGAATGCATATACGAATGCATATACAGTTACAGCTGTTTGAGAAAGCATGCAAGATTGAGCAAAAAATTGACTACAATGTGAGCTTTGATTAATCTACTTAATCTATGTCAAGTCCTAGGTGATGGAGATCAGATCCACCCTCTTCAACTGAGACACAAACACTCTGATCCCCTGTTGTAACCATTTTCCCAAGCATCTCCGTGCAGTCAGACTTTTGATTATTTTGTGCCACCTGGGCCACAATGATAAGCCCCCTCTCTGATTGTCCGAGTGTGACCCCCTCCCCATGGGTTACTGCAGCCAGTGTTGCCAGCACTGCCACTACCTGGGTGGGGGTACCCCACCGGAATCCCCACCGGCTAGGTACAAGGTCGTCAAGGTTCTCATTAGCAGCTTTGAGAGTTTCCTTGTATATTATGCTCTCCCATCAGGGGGCTCTGGCTTTGTAGGACCAACCCTGCCAGGCAGGCTCAGAATCTTGAGGGGGCGGTGCTGCTCAAGTAGGTCTCTGACCGCATTTATTTTTCTGTTTTGGCTGCATATAGTCAACTCACTGCAGGTCCATAAAACAGATGGGGACTTCTCTTTGGTATATGGGTCACTCAGGTGGGTTTCTAGGATATAGGGTTGGGGATCGTTCCATCATGATAGGACAAAAACTCACACCACACCTCCCATCACAATACATCCCCCCATCCACCCATACTGTGCTTTCTATGTCTTCTGCTCGCTATGTTTTTATCTCCACTATGTTGATTGAGTACTTGTGTTCTAATTTAGTTGTATTTGAAGATGTATTATTTTGCTTGTTATGTTAATACTATACCTACTATAAATGTGCTTTATTATTCCAATCCCTACCATGGCTAGTGTTGGGTGTTCCATTCCAATCCTTACCATGGCTAGTGTGGGTGTGTTCCATTCCAATCCCTACCATGGCTAGTATTGGGTGTTCCATTCCAATCCCTACCATGGCTAGTGTTGGGTGTTCCATTCCAATCCCTACCATGGCTAGTGTTGGGTGTTCCATTCCAATCCCTACCATGGCTAGTATTGGGTGTTCCATTCCAATCCCTACCATGGCTAGTATTGGGTGTTCCATTCCAATCCCTACCATGGCTAGTATTGGGTGTTCCATTCCAATCCCTACCTAGCTAGTATTGGGTGTTCCAATTCCAATCCCTACCAGGGCTAGTATTGGGTGTTCCATTCCAATCCCTACCATGGCTAGTATTGGGTGTTCCATTCCAATCCCTACCATGGCTAGTTATTGGGTGTTCCATTCCAATCCCTACCATGGCTAGTATTGGGTGTTCCATTCCAATCCCCTACCATGGCTAGTATTGGGGGTTCCATTCCAATCCCTACCATGGCTAGTGTTGGGTGTTCCATTCCAATCCCTACACATGGCTAGTATTGGGTGTTCCATTATTCGACTCCTCTATTAGAACTTTCAGAATAGCCATGGAGTAGTCTTTGTGGTCGCGGAACATTTGGTTGTCAATATACAAGGTTTATTCGACTACTGAGAGCAACACGCTTCCCTTTTGATCTATTTTCCTTGAAGATGGGTACAGAACTTTGCGCCGTTCTGCAATCTCCCTCGGGAACTGAATCATTCATGCCATATTTTCGTGCCAGCAAGTCTTTTACCTAGGCTTTTAAACCATTACTTTATCGTTAAAAAAAGCAAATTTGGCAACGATTGGACGCTCATATCTCTGTCCTCTTTGTCCGACACGGTGTACACGTTCGAGTTGGATTTTGTCGACAGCCTCAAGTGGAATTTGAAGCGCTGTAAGGAAGAAGTGGTTTCTGTAATCTCTCCCTCCTTTTCCTGGATCCCCGTAAATACTAGATTTTCTCTCATCGATCTAGTTGGTATGTCTTCCAAGATGGCGTAGCAGTGCGGTCGTGTGTCTGTTGTAAATAGCCGGTTTTTTGTTTTTTTGTCTCTTTCGTATATATTTCTCAATCACACCTTTCATCCTTCAACTAAATATACTTTCCTGCAACCCGCCTCACCCAATGTGGAACAGATTCTATTATTAATTTTACCTTTTTATCCAGAACCTCCCATTGAAACTAGCCAGCTTGTCAGCTAACTAGCTAACTAGCTACTTGCTATTAGCCACCGTTAGCGGTTTTCACCATTGTCCATGGCCTGCACTACCTACCAGCCAGCTCTAGCCTGGACTATTATCGGCCAGTCTGCACTGTCTGCACAGTGCGCTATCGACCAAGAACATATCGGATTTTCTGCCGGAATCACTGAATCACTGGACCTTAACACCGGATCATCGCAACTAGCTAGCTGCAACCGAATGGATGTTGTTGGCTAATCACCACTGCCCCTGAATCAAGCACCAGTTAACCTTGAGCTAGCCTCGAGCCAGGCCCATCTCCCGGCTATCTACCTCTCTGTCAACCAGACGGGACCTCCTAGTGTCGACACGGAGCCCCGCCGATCCATCACGACTGGTCTGCCGACATAATCGTCTGATATGGTTTCAACAGGCTTCCCGTTGCAACGACCACGAAGATCCATCTGCTAGCCCCGGCCCGCTAGCACACGCAATCAACAGCCGTGCTTCTTGCTTGCCTGTGCTGTAGCAGCCATTCGAACTGCTCCCGGTCTCACCTATTGCTGTTCACTGGACCTTATGATCACTCAGCTGCACAGCTGATGCCTGCTGGACTGTTCCTTTACACGGTACCCCCATCCTGTTTATCTGTTTAGCCTCAGCCCAAACGTTCGTCGCCATTACCAGTTCTTGTCTTAGCTCTCTCTAATAACACCTCTCCCATGCTAATATGCCTTGCCTATTGCTGTTCCGGTAAATTCTTATTATACAATTTCACTGCCCCCTTTATTCTCTGTACCCAACGCACTAGAAGACCAGTTCTTAAAGCCTTTTGTGGATCCTTTTTCTACTCCCTCTGTTCCCCTGGTATGTAGAGGCCCAACCCAGGCCCGGGAGGGCCCCCCGGACCCCCCACCCCCAGGAGCACATTTTTGGGGGGCCGGGGAACAAACAAGCCGGGGGCGGGACAAAACAGAAAGCCCCCCAAAGGGGGGCAAGGGGGGAAACACACGGGCCCAACCCGGGGGGCAGAGGGGCGGGAACCGGGCAGGAAGAACAACCCAAAAAATTCGGGAAACCACCCCAAAAAACACCGGGGGGAGGGGGGGGGGGGGGGGGGGGGGTGGGGGGGGGGGTTTTGGGGGGGGGTACCGCAGGTTTTATTAGGGGGTTCCCCAAAATTTTGGGGGTTTTTTTAAAAAACCCCCATAGGGGGGGAAATAAAAAGGGGGGAAGGGGGAAAAGGGGGGGGGGTGGGGAAAAGGGGGGGGGGGGTTTAAAGGGGGGGTTCATCCCAAAAGGGGGGGGGGGGGGGGGGGGGGGGGGGGGGGGGGGAAAAAATTTGGGGGGGGGGAAAAATTAAAAGGGGGGGGGGGGGGGGGGCCCCGGGGGGGGGGGGGCCTTTCATGGCCGCTTGACCCGGGAAACAGGTTTTTTTAACAATTAAAACACCGGGCTAACTTTTTTTTTTTT
This sequence comes from Coregonus sp. 'balchen', assembly GCA_902810595.1. NCBI lineage: Eukaryota > Metazoa > Chordata > Actinopteri > Salmoniformes > Salmonidae > Coregonus > Coregonus sp. 'balchen'. The sequence continues at coordinate 398,770 of LR778253.1, read as the reverse complement.
AAAATTTCCTTTTTTCTTTCCTAAGTTTTAACCCCCTTTTGGTTTGGGTTTTTTCCAAAAAACCCCCGAAAAGAATTTCGTGGTCAGAAAAGGGTGGTTTGGAAAAAAGGGAAATTCCCCCTTCTTTTCCCCAAATTGGGCCAAATTCCAATTTTTCCCCTAACCCAAAAAAGTCTATTTTCCTTTTAATTTTTGAAACCCCATGGGGGGGTGGTTTACAGTCAACCTTAAGGGGCCCAATTTTTAAAGTTAATATTTTTTCCCTTGTCATTCTTTATCCGCCCCTCCCGGTTTTCCCCTTTGGGGGTTCATCAATGGGCTTGACGCCTGATAAGTTCCTTCCCCGAGGGGTGGCCCCCCTCACAGTTTTGGGGGGTTTAAAACCCCTAGGCCACATTTGGGTCTTTTCTCTTGGGTCCTTTTCCACTCCTTCCCCTTTTGACCCCCCTTCACCGTTTTCCCCCCCTACCCCAAGGGGAGGCCCAAAACGGTTTACCCCCTTTTTCACTAGAGCTGCCCCCCTACTAATCTCATGCAATCCCCTCCAAAGTTCCGACCAAAATTTTTTGTTCCTTTTCTTTCACTCTTTTCCCCCCACACTACTTTACTTGCCCCTACACAGTTGGTTAAGGCGCCCCCGAAAAATTCGCTCTCCTCCCCACTATTTCCTTTCCAAACCTATCAAACTCTTCCCTTTTCATCCTTCTCCCCCCCAAACTCCTGATTCTGCCCCAAACCCCCCTCTCCTCCCTTTCTGCATCTTTGACTCTCTGTGTCCCCTTTTTCCAAAGGCCCGGGTCGGGCCTCCCCTCCCGCTCCGGGTTGTGACTATTGGGGAGCTCACAGGGGGGAAAAGAGCTCCCGGGGAGCGGGGGCGGGAAAAAGGAAGAAAAAAAATAAATTCCCTGCCGAAACCCGGAAACTTTTCACTCCCCCCCTCCTTTCATTTTTTCATCTGTTTTTTTTGTAAGGGGCCCCTTCCAAAACTCTAAAATTTCCCAAAAATTGCCTTAAACCCAGGAAACTCTTGGGAAAATTTCCCCCTCCGGGAAACCCCCCCCCCCCCCCCCCCCCCCCCCCCCCCCCCCCCCCCCCCCCCCCCCCCCCCACCCCCCCCCCCCCCCCCCCCCCCCCCCCCCCCCCCCCCACCCCCCCCCCCCCCCCCCCCCCCCCCCCCCCTCCCTCTCTTGTTGGGTGGGTTTGCAACCCCCTTTGAAAAGAAGGTTGACGACATCCCCATTTCCTTTTTTGTTAAGGGGCCAATGGGCCTGCTGGTTCCCGCTACATGCCCTTTCCCCAGGGTTTGACTTCTTTTTCCCCTCTCTCTCCAGATAAGAAACCTGCCCAAATTGTGAATGCAGGCCGCCCCCCCAAAAACCCCGCCCGCTTGACCCCATCCCCCCCTCCCCTTTTTCCCGCCATCTCCGGGGGACCTTTTCCCCCCACCCCACCTCGCTGATCAACTCATCCTTGGCCCCCTGGCCCTGTCCCTTCCCTTTCAAGAGAGCGGAGTTACTCCCCTTCCAAAAAAAACCCAAAAACCCCGACCCAATGATGTCAAAAAAAATAAAACCCGGATCCCCCTTCCCTTTTTTTTCTTCCCAAACCCCTTGGCGTGCCGTCTTTTGGCCCAAATCTCTTGTATCCTCTCAGGGAAAGGGCCTTTTGATCCAAAAACCCAACAGGGGGTTCAGGGGTGGGTTAAATTAACTGAGACGCTTTCTCTGTGTCACAAAAGACCCTTCCCCACTGCTAAAACTAACCCCTTTTTCCTCTGCTCTTGTCTTCTAGAATTTTGGGTTTTCTGGGCCTTTTTACTGTGAACCCTCGACCTTTCCCCTTTCCCCCCTCTCCGAAAAGGGCATTCCCGGGCGGCTCACCCCGGGTTGCGTTTCAGGGCCCGGGCGTCCCTTTCAAGTGGCGTGGGGGAAAAGGGAAAACTTTCCCCCCCCCACCACGTGCTCCCCCCACCAATGGGGTCCCCCCGGGATCGGTTTTTGGGCCCCCCCCCTTTTTTCCCCATACACCAAAATTTCCCCTGGGGTTTGTAAAATCTAAAATGGCCTTTTCCATTAAATTTCTACCCCCTGAAGATAACAAAATAATCTTCTCCTTCCCCCCTTTTTAAACACCCGGGGGGCGAATCGCCCTCTTGTTTCTGGCAAGAAATATCCCGTATGGATGAGGATCACCCCCCAAGTGAACCCTGCAAGGGGGAGGGTCTTCCTCCCCGGGAAAAAGGGCTGCCCCCTTCCCGATCTCGCCATTTACGGGGGGCAACTCCGCGGTCCTCCTCCAGGTGCGAAGAGCCGGCGGACCCCGGAAACACCCTTTTCGTTCTCCGCCAACATTTAAAGGGGGTTTACCCGGCCCTTTCAGGGTTTTATGCTCTACAACAAATTTGGAGAGTTTCGACCCCGCCTTACACAGGGAAACGGCGCAGGGTGGTCCAGGCACTTGGTTTATCTCCCGGCTGGGGCACGCAACTCGCTGTTGGGGGTCCCTGCCCGTGCCAGTTTAAAAAACCCACAATCATCCAGAAAAGCCGGGAGGCCCCTCTGGTGTTCAACCTTTCCCCAAATTTTTCCCCGCACCCCCCTCCCCCGCAAACTCCAATGGCTTCCAAAATTTAAGGGTCGCATCCGCCCAAGGGCCATGGTGTTGCCTTTTGGGGCAGTTTAGGGGAACGGCACCCCTTTTTCCTTTCAGGTCTGATCAGGTCCCTCACCCCAAAAGAGGAACCCTGGTTTATCCCTTGGCCCGTGGCTCCCCTTGCGGGGGGAACCAAAAATTCCCCCCCAAGGGCCCCGTCAAAAATGTTTTCGCTCTTTGGGACCCCAAAGGTGGGAAAAAAGCTCCCTCACGGGCGGGCCCGGACAAACCGGGGAAGGGCACTCCCCCCCCCTTCCCGGGGAATTTGAAACCCCACCTCTTTAAAAGGGAAAAACCCGGGGTAGGGGAAATATTCCTTTAAACCCCCCCCCCCCCCCCCCCCCCAAAAGGGAAAGGGTTATCCCCCGGGTATGGGTGAAAGCCCCCAATTGGAGTCGTCTGGCTAAGAACGTCTGCAAATTTACGGGTTTAAGGGGCCCTTTAGCAAGGGATAAACCCCCAAGTGCTCCTGTAAGTGTCTTTTTTAAGGGTTGCTTAAAAAGACCCAAAATTTAAAAAGAAGGAAAATGGGAAAGGGGGCTATCCTCGAGTTCGTAGCTTGGTGGGGCCCCCAAATGGGATATTTTTCCCTTTAAAAACCCCGGCCATCCTACAAACTAAACCCGAGGGCCCCCAATCTCACAACAATTATCAAAGGGAAAACCCCCCCCGGTTTCAACCCCCCTTTCCCAAAAAATGGGCAACCCCCCCTAGAATTTATCCTGACTAATTTACCCCCTAATAACCTTTCCCCTGTTTTTCAAAAGGGTTCACGATCATGCCCCCTTGCCTGCTCCGTAATGGGTTGGGGGTCAAACGAAAAACCCCTCACCCCTGTCAAACGCCCCCCCTAAAACCCCTACAGCGAGGGAGGCCTTTTTAAATTTACCTGGCCTGGGTATCCTGGATGGATTTTTGACCTCATTCCGGCCGTGGGAGCCCGGTTTTCTTTAAAATCTTAAATAAGCATGCCCCCTTCCCAAAAAAATTTCCCAAATAAAAAACAGATAAGCCCCTGGGTTTACCCCAGGGCTTGATTTCCCCTTGGGCCCGACAAAAACATCCCGTGGCGTACTGCCCTTAAACTCGAACAGCCCCCAACCCATATACAACTTTTTAGGAAAGGGCAGGGGGAACCCAAAAAAACAATAAGTTGGAAAAAGGAAAAAGGTTTTTTTCCAAAAAGAAATGGGGCATCCTGTAGCACTAACCCCAAAAAATTTTGGACACTGTAAAGTCCATGGAGAATAAAAGCCCTACTCCCAGCTGCCCCCTGCCCCTGAGGGTAGGGGAAAAAGGGCACCCCCGAAATCTACAATAACGAGAACTTTCCACTGGATAAACCAAAAACCCCAGCCCCCAGGCCCCTTTCCCCCCCAAAACCCCCCCAAAAACCCCCCCCCCCCCAAAAATAAAAAACAAACCCCCCACCCCCCCCCCCCCAAACCCCAAACCCCCCCCCCCCCCCCCCAAAAACCACCCCCCCCACCCAAACAAACCCACCCAAAACTCCCCAAAAACCCCCCCCCCCCCCCCCCCCCCAAAACCCAACCCCCCCCCTTTCCCCCCAAAATTAAAGCAGGCCAAAAGTGCAAAAAATCTGGAAACCCCTTCCAAAAGGGTGGGAGAAATTGGGGGAAAAAATTTTTTAAAAATTCCCACCCAAATTTTTGGCACCCTATTACCTTTTAAAACCTCTCTTCGAAACGTCTGAGATCCCCAGAGATTGGAAAGCTCCCGTGTCACCCCCCTCTTCAAAGGGGTGACCCCTTTCCAACTTTCAGACCTATATCCATCCTGCCCTCCCTTAAAAGTTTTTGAAACCCAAGTTACAAAGAACACGACCATTTCGAATCCCACCTACCTTCTCCGCTATGCAATATGGTTCAGCTGGTCATGGTGCACCTCAGCCACACTCAAGGTCCTAAACAATATAATAACCGCGATCAATAAAAGACAGTACGTGCAAACCGTCTTCATCGACCTGGGCCCAACTTCGACTCTGTCAATCACCGCAGTCTTATTGGCAGACCCAAAGACTTGGTTTCTCAAATGACTGCCTCACTGGTTCACCAAATACTTCTCAGATAGGTTCAATGTGTCAATCGGAGGCCTGTTGTCTGGACCTCTGGCATCTCTATGGGGGTGCCACAGGTTCAATTCTTGGGCCCAAATCTTTTCTCTGTTTATCAATGAGTGCTCTTGCTGTGGGATCTCAGATCCCCCTCTACGCAGACGACACCATTTTGTATACATCTGGCCCCTTTATTGGACACTGTGTTTAAAAAACTCCAAACGAGCTTCAATGCCATACAACACTCCTTCCGTAGCCTCCAACTTCTTAAACCATAGTAAAACTAAATGCATGATCTTCAAACGAACTGCTTGCACCCCCCTGCCCCCACTAAATCATACTCCGGCGGTCTGATTAGAATATGTGGACAACTACAAATACCTAGGGGTCTGGTTAGAACGTACTCACATTAAAACATCTCCAAACCAAAATTAAATTAGAATCGGTTCTATTTTGCAACCCAAAACCTCCTTCACTCATGCTGCAAAAATGCCCTTGTAAAACTGACTATCCTACCGATCCTTGACTTTGGCGATGTCATTACAAATAGCCTCCACACTCACTCACAATGATGTGTCTATCACAGGCCCCGTTTTACCAAGCCCATATACTACCACCATGTGACCTGACCTCTTTGGGGGGGCCCTCACACATATTCGTCGCCAAACCCCCGGCCCAGGGCCTTAAAAACACTCTAGGGAATCCCGGGCCCTTTTCTTAGCTCTTTGGGCACAAAGCAACCCACCGAGTGGCCCACGGTATACCAAAGGGCTCCCCAAAACAAACCCCCCCCTTTGGCCCCCTATTCCTTCCAGTTCTCTGTGTAAAGACTAAACGAACTGCAAAAATTCTGAAGTGGGGTTTATCTCCCCCCACTAACTTTAACATCATTGTCGAGCACTTACTGATACTGCACCGTACAACCCCCCTGAAAAAGCCACCCAAATACCTACCCCAATTTTTTTTATTTTTTCTTTTCACCCAATCTCTGTTTGACAACTTCGCCCCTTTTATTCCATTTAAGTACTAAATTGTAAATTATTTTGCACTATGGCCTATGTATTTCCTTATCCAAACTACTACATTTCAACAGTATATAGATTTTTTTGTGTTTTGATGTATTTGTTTTCCCCTATTAACTCTTGTTTTTTTTAAACCACTGCTTTGCCTTTTTCTTGGGGGCCCGGTCAAGTTTTAAAAGAGAACTGTTCTCAAACTGGTTACCCCGGTTAAAAAAAGGTTAAATAAAAAAAAAAAAAAAAATTCTCTCAAATTTTTTCCCTTTTTAAATTCCCCTTAAATCTGTTCTATCTTTGTGACGCCCTTTTATTTTTGTTCGCTCTCCCATTTTTCGGCTTTTCCGTCTCCTTTTAAAACTCGCCCTTAACCCTTTACTCAAGCCAAATCTAACAGCAAACAGCACGTCAAAATACAGTAACTATAAATACATTTTTTTGGTGAAACAGGAAAAGAAAAAACAGTAACTATAACGCTGAGTTTTTCAGAGTGATAAAAACAGTCTAAACAGAACTACAAACCGA
>LR778253.1:359444-392403 GCA_902810595.1 Coregonus sp. 'balchen' | reverse complement strand
AGAGACGCACTTGGCTAGAGGCTCCCAAGAGGAGATATAGGAGACGAGCTTGGCTAGAGGCTACAGGGAGAGAATAGGAGACGCAGTTTGGGCTAGGGGCATACAGAGAGAGGATAAGGGGAGGGCCAGCCTTGGCTAGAGGCTACAGAGAGAGATAGAGAGACGCAGCTTGGCTAGAGGCTACAGAGAGAGATAGAGAGACGCAGCTTGGCTAGAGGCTACAGAGAGAGATATAGAGACGCAGCTTGGCTAGAGGCTACAGAGAGAGATAAGAGACCACGTAGAGTACAGAGAGAAAAAGAGAGACGCAGCTTGGCTAAGGCTTACAAGAGAGATAGAGAGAGCAGCTTGGCTAGGGGAAACAAAAGAGAAAATAGAGAGAGGCCAGCTTGGCTAGAGGCTACAGAGAGAGATAGAGAGACGCAGCTTGGCTAGGGCTAAAAGAGAGATAAGAGAGAACCGCAGCTTGGGCTGAGGCTACAAAAGGGAAAATAGAGAGACGCAGCTTGGCTAGAGAGCTAACAGAGAAGATAGAGGACAGCGCTTGGCTAGAGCTACAGAGAGAGATAGAGAGAGACGCAGCTTGGCTAGAGGCTACAGAGAGAGATATAGAGGACCAGCTTGGCTAGAGGCTACAGAGAGAGATAGAGAGACGCAGCTTGGCTAGAGGCTACAGAGAGAGAGAGAGACGCAGCTTGGCTAGAGGCTACGAGAGAGCAGAGAAAGAGACCGCTGGCTAGGGGCTTACAGAGAGAGATAGAGAGACGCAGCTTGGCTAGAGGTAAGAAGAGATTGAGAGAGGAAAAGAGACGCAGCTTGGCTAGAGCTAAGAGAGAGATAAGAGAGCAGCTTGGCTAGAGGCCAGAGAGGAATAAAAGACGCAGCTTGGCTAGAGGCTACAGAGAGGATAGAGAGAACGCAGCTTGGTTTAGAGAACAAGGGAGATAGAGAGAGACAGTTGGCTAGAGGGCTACAGAGAGGAAAGAACGCAGCTTGGCTAGAGGCTACAGAGAGAGATAGAGAGACGCAGCTTGGCTAGAGGCTACAGAGAGATAGAGAGACGCAGCTTGGCTAGAGGCTACAGAGAGAGATAGAGAGGCGCTTGGCTAGAGGCTACAGAGAGAGATAGAGAGACGCACCTTGGCTAGAGGCTACAGAGAGAGATAGAGAGATTCACCTTGGCTAGAGCCTACAGAGAGAGATAGAGAGACGCAGCTTGGCTAGAGGCTACAGAGAGAGAGAGAGACGCAGCTTGGCTAGAGGCTACAGAGAGAGATATAGAGACAGCTTGGCTAGAGGCTACAGAGAGAGATAGAGAGACGCAGCTTGGCTAGAGGCTACAGAGAGATAAGAGAGACTCAGTGGCTGAGACCAAACAGAGAGAGTAAGAGACGCAGCTTGGCTAGAGGCTACAGAGAGAGATATAGAGACAGCTTGGCTAGAGGCTACAGAGAGAGATAGAGAGACGCAGCTTGGCTAGAGGCTACAGAGAGATATAGAGAGACGCAGCTTGGCTAGAGGCTACAGAGAGAGATAGAGACGCAGCTTGGCTAGAGGCTACAGAGAGAGATAGAGAGACGCAGCTTGGCTAGAGGCTACAGAGAGATATAGAGGTTGCAGCTTGGCTAGAGGCTACAGAGAAAGATAGAGAGACGCAGCTTGGCTAGAGGCTACAGAGAGATAGAGAGACGCAGCTTGGCTAGAGGCTACAGAGAGATATAGAGAGACGCAGCTTGGCTAGAGGCTACAGAGAGAGATATAGAGACGCAGCTTGGCTAGAGCCTACAGAGAGAGATAGAGAGACGCAGCTTGGCTAGAGCCTACGAGAGAGTAGAGAGGACGCAGCTTGGCTAGAGGTAAGAGCGAGATAGAGAGACGCAAGCTTGCTAGAGGATACAGAGGAGATATAGAGCGGATGCCAGCTGGCTAGAGGCTATCGAGGAGATATAGGAGCGCAGCTTGGCTAGAGCCTACAGAGAGATATAGAGAGAGCCAGATTGCTAGAGGCGAAAGAGAGAGATAGAAGACGCAGCTTGGTTAGAGCCTACAGAGAGATATAGAGAGATGCAGAGTGGCTAGATGCTACGAAGAGGAGCGATATAGAGACAGCTTGGGATAGAGGCTACAGACGAGATAGAGGGACGCAGATGGATAGAGTCTACGGAGAGAGATATAGAGACGCAGCTTGGCTAGAGGCTACAGAGAGAGATATAGAGAGAGCTTGGCTAGAGGCTACAAGAGAGATATAGAGAGACGCAGCTTGGCTAGAGCCTACAGAGAGAGATAGAGAGACGCAGCTTGGCTAGAGGCTACAGGAGAGATGGAGAGACGCAGCTTGGCTAGAGGCTACAGAGAGAGATATAGAGAGACGCAGCTTGGCTAGAGGCTACAGAGAGAGAGAGAGAGACGCAGCTTGGCTAGAGGCTACAGGAGATAAGAGAGAGCAGAGGGCTGAGGCTCAGAGAGGATGGAGGGACAGCTGGGCTAGAGGCTAAAGAGAGATATAGAGAGACAGCTTGGCTGAGCATCTATGATTCATGACAAATAAGTAGTTAATAGTCATACAACAAGCAGACACATTGTGATACAGCATGTGTGTGTGTGTGTGTGTTTGTGTGTGTGTGTGTGTGGTGTGTTTGTGTGTTGGTGTGTGTGGTGGTGTTGGTGTAAATCTACAACTACAAACAGATCTAGTTTCAGACAGACAGACGTTGTTCAGGAGGTGTGAATGCCCTATAGAAATCTAAGATCTAAACAGAGGATTTACGGTAAATGCTTTAAGCCCAGACAAAGAGAAGAGTAAATGCTATGAATAGACAGGCTAGCTAGCAGACCATAGAGAAGAGAAACTGGGGCACAGAGAGAGAGACAGGGAGAGAGAGAGACAGGGAGAGAGAGAGACAGGGATAGAGAGAGGGAGAGAGAGAGACATGGAGAGAGACAGGGAGAAAGAGAAAATAGAGACAGGAAGAAACAGGGAGTGAGAGAGACAGGGAGAGAGAGAAATAGAGAGACAGGGAGAGAGAGAGACTGGGAGATAGAGAAATATAGAGAAAGAGGTAGAGAGACAGGGAGACAGGGAGAGAGAGACAGGGAGAGGAGCAGGGAGAGAGACAGGGAGCGAGAGAGAAGGAAGAGAGAAAGCAGGGAGAGAGACAGGGGAGAGAAAATAGAGGGCAGGAGAGAGACGGGGAAAGAGAGATGACGGGGAGGGGGAGGGAGAAGTGACAAAGGGGCGGAAAAGAGAGACAGGTAGAGAGGAAAGAGAGACGGGGAGAGACAGAAATAGAGAGGCAGGGAGAGAGACAGGGAAAGAGAGAGAGAGAGACAGGGAGAGAGACATTGAGAGAGATAGACAGGGAGAGAGACAGGGTGAGAGACAGGGTGAGAGACACAGGGAGAGACAATGGGAGAGCAGTAGTTAGGGCTCTAGAAGCAGTAGTTAGGGCCCTAGAAGCAGTAGTTAGTGCCCTAGAAGCAGTAGTTAGGGTTCTAGAAGCAGTAGTTAGGGCTCTAGAAGCAGTAGTTAGGGCCCCTAGAAGCGGGTAGTTAGGCCTAGAAGCAGTAGGTAGGGCTCTAGAAGCAGTAGTTAGGGCTCTAGAAGCAGTAGTTAGGGCCCTATAAGCAGTAGTTAGGGCCCTAGAAGCAGAAGTTAGTGCTCTAGAAGCAGTAGTTAGGGCTCTATAAGCAGTAGTTAGGGCTCTAGAAGCAGGTGTGTTAGGGCTCTAGAAGCAGTAGTTGGGGGCTCTAGAAGCAGTAGTTTAGGCCTAGAGTGGGAGGTAGAGTAGTTAGGGCCCTAGAAAGCAGTAGTTAGGGCTCTAGGATCAGTAGTTAGGGCTCTAGGAGCAGTAGTTAGGGCCCTAGAAAGCAGTAAGTTTAGGGCTCTAGGAGCAGTTAAGTTAGGGCTCTAGGAGCAGTAGTAGGGCCCTATAAGCAGTAGTTAGGGCTCTAGGAGCAGTAGTTAGGGCCCTAGAAGCAGTAGTTAGTGCTCTAGAAGCAGATAGGGCCTAGAAGCAGTAGTTAGGGCTCTAGAAGAGTAGTTAGGGCCCTAAAAAGCAAAGTTAGGGCCCTAGAAGCAGTTAGTTAGGGCTCTAGAAGCAGTAGTTAGGGCCCTAGAAGAAAGTAGTTAGGGGCCTAGAAGCAGTTAGTTAGGGCTCTAGAAGCAGTAGTTAGTTAGGCTCTAGAAAAAGCAGTAGTTAGGGTTCTAGAAAGCATTAGTTAGGGTTCTAAAAAGCAGTAGTTAGGGCTTTAGAAGCAGTAGTTTTAGGTTCAAGAAGCAGTAGTGTAGGGTTCAAGAAGCAGTAGTTAGGGCTCTAAAGCAGTAGTTAGGTCCCTAGAAGCGATTTAGTTAGGGCTCTAGAAAGCAGTAGTAGTGTCTAGAAGGGCATCTAAGAGTAGTTAGGGCCCTAAAAAGCATTTAGTTTAGGGCTCTAGAAGCAGTGTTAGGGTTCAAGAAGAAAGTGTTAGGGTTCAAGAAGCAGTAGTTAGGGCTCTAAAAGCAGTAGTTAGGGCCAAGAAGAAAGACAGTAGTTTAGGGCTCTAAAAAGCAGTATTTAGGGCTCTAGAAGGCAGTAGTTAGGGCCCTAGAAGCGTAGTTGGGCTCTAGAAGCAGTAGTTAGGGCTCTAGAAGCAGTAGTTGTTAGGGCTCTAGAAGCAGGTGTTATTAAGGGGGGGCTCTAGAAGCAGTAGTTAGGGCTTTTAGAATTAGTAGTTAGGGCTCTAGAAGCAGTAGTTTAGGGCCCTAGAAGCAGTAGTTTGGGGCTCAGGAGCAGAAGTTAGGGCTCTGAAGCAGTAGTTAAGGGCTCTAGAAGCAAGTAGTTGGGCTCTAGGAAGCAGTAGTTAGGGCTCTAGAAGCATTAGTTGGGGTTCTAGAAGCAGTATTTTTAGGGCTCTAGAAGCAGTAGTAGGGCTCTAGAAGCAAGTAGTTAGGCTCTAGAAGCAGTAGTTAGGGGCTCTAGAAGCAGGTAGGTTAGGGCCATAGAAGCAGTAGTTAGGGCTCTAGAAGCAGTGGGTTGTTAGGGCTCTGAAGCAGTAGTTAGGGCTCTAGAAGCAGTAGTTGGGCTCAAGAAGCAGTAGTTTAGGCTTAGAAGCAGTAGTCAGGGCCCGAGAAAGCAGTAGTTAGGGGCTCTAGAAGCAGTAGTTAGGGCTCTAGAAGCAGTAGTTGGGGTTCAAGAAGCAGTAGTTAGGGCCCTAGAAGAAAGTAGTTAGGGCTCTAGAAGCAGTAGTGAGGTCCCTAGAAAGCAGTAGTTAGGCCCTCTAGAAGCAGTAGTCAGGGCCCTAGAAGGGGAGTAGTTAGGGCCCTAGAAAGTAAGTAGTTAGGGCCCTATAAGCAGTAGTTAGGGCTCTAGAAGCAGGTTTTTTTAGGGCTCTAGAAGCAGTAGTTAGGGCTCTAGAATTAGTAGTTAGGGCTCTGAAGAAGCAGTGGGTTAGGGCCCTAGAAGCAGTAGTTAGGGCTCTGGGAGCAGTGGGTGAGGCTCTAGAAGCATAGTTAGGGCTCTAGAAGCAGTGTTAGAGCTCTAGAAGCAGTAGTTAGGGCTCTAGAAGCATTAGTTAGGGTTCTAGAAGCAGTAGTTTAGGGCTCTAGAAGCAGTAGTTAGGGCTCTAGAAGCAGTAGTAGGGCTCTAGAAGCAGTAGTTAGGGCTCTAGAAGCAGTATTTGGGCCTAGAAGCAGTATTAGGGCTCTAGAAGCAGAGTTAGGGCTCTAGAAGCAGTTAGTTAGGGCTCTAGAAGCAGTAGGTAGGGCTCAAGAAGCAAAGGTAGTTAGGGCTCTAAAAAGCAGTAGTTAGTTTTAGGGCCCGAGAAGCAGTAGTTAGGGCTCTAGAAGCAGTAGTTAGGGCTCTAGAAGCAGTAGTTAGGGCCCTAGAAGCAGTAGTTAGGGCTCTAGGAGCATTTAGTTAGGGCTCTAGAAGCAGTAGTTAGGGCTCTGAATCGTAGTTAGGCCTAGAAGCAGTAGTTAGGCGGCTCTCAGAAGCATAGTTTAGGGTTCTAGAAGCAGTAGTTAGGCTCTAGAAGCTAGTAGTTAGGCTCTAGAAGCAGTAGTTAGGGCTCTAGAAGCAGTAGTTAGGGCTCTAGAAGCATAGTGTTAGGGCCATAGAAGCAGTAGTAGTGGCTCTAGAAGCAGAGTAGTTAGGGCTCTAGAAGCAGTAGGTAGTAGGGCTCTAGAAGCAGTAGTTAGGGCTCAAGAAGCAGTAGTTAGGGCTCTAGAAGCAGTAGTCAGGGCCCGAGAAGCAGTAGTTAGGGCTCTAGAAGCAGTAGTTAGGGCTCTAGAAGCAGTAGTTAGGGTTTTCAAGAAGCAGAGTTAGGGCCCTAGAAGCAGTAGTTAGGGCTCTAGAAGCAGTAGTTAGGTCCTAGAAGCAGTAGTTAGGACTCTAGAAGCAGTAGTCAGGGCCCTAGAAGCAGTAGTTAGGGCCCTAGAAGCAGTAGTTAGGGCCCTATAAGCAGTAGTATAGTAGGGCTCTAGAAGCAGGTGGTTAGGGCTCTAGAAGAAAGTAGTTAGGGCTCTAGAATTAGTGGGTTAGGGCTCTAGAAGCAGTAGTTAGGGCCCTAGAAGTAGTAGTTAGGGCTCTAGGAGCAGTAGTTAGGGCTCTAGAAGCAGTAGTTAGGCTCTAAAAAGCGTATTAGGCTCTAGAAGCATTTTAGTTGGGCTCTAGAAGCATTAGTTGGGGGTTTTCTAGAAGCAGTAGTTAGGGCTCTAGAAGCAGTATTTAGGGCTCTAGAAGCAGTAGTTAGGGCTCTAAAGCAGTAGTTAGGGCCCTAGAAGCAGTATTTTAGGGCTCTAGAAGCAAGTAGTTAGGGCTCTAGAAGCAGTAGTTAGGGCTCTAGAAGCAGGTAGTTAGGGCTCAAGAACCCAGTAGTTAGGGCTCTAGAAGCAGTAGTTAGGGCCCGAAGCAGTAGTTAGGGCTCTAGAAGCAGTAGTTAGGGCTCTAGAAGCAGTAGTTAGGGTTCAAGAAGCAGTAGTTAGGGCCCATAGAAGCAGTAGTTAGGGCTCTAGAAGCAGTAGTTAGGTCCCTAGAAGCAGTAGTTAGGGCTCTAGAAGCAGTAGTTCAGGGCCCTAGAAGCAGTAGTTAGGGCTCTAGAAGCAGTAGTCAGGGCCCTAGAAGCAGTAGTTAGGGCTCTAGAAGCAGTAGTTAGGGCCCTAGAAGCAGTAGTTAGGGCTCTAGAAGCAGTAGTTAGGGCTCTAGAAGCAGTAGTTAGGGCTCTAGAAGCAGTAGTTAGGGCTCTAGAAGCAGTAGTTAGGGCTCTAGAAGCAGTAGTTAGGGCTCTAGAAGCAGTAGTTAGGGCTCTAGAAGCAGTAGTTAGGGCTCTAGAAGCAGTAGTTAGGGCTCTAGAAGCAGTAGTCAGGGCCCGAGAAGCAGTAGTTAGGGCTCTAGAAGCAGTAGTCAGGGCCCGAGAAGCAGTAGTCAGGGCTCTAGAAGCAGTAGTTCAGGGCCTAGAAGCAGTAGTTAGGGCCCTAGAAGCAGTAGTTAGGAATGAGGGGGATGATTAGGTGGCCATGATGGGAATTTTGCCATGACATCAGGGTTAAAACTCCTACACTTACAATAATTTGACGCGTACTGAGTATACGAAAAGGCAGGACGCAGATGCAGGAATTAACAAGGTCAAGGTTTACTTAACAATGACAAAGATAAATAACAAAGGTAGAGTAACCGACACGAAGCTTAACAATCACACACAACATCATCCAGAAAAGTCCGGGGCTAAATAGGGGTGGTGATGAGATGATGAGGTGCAGGTGCGCTGGAGGTGATTAGGGTGCGTTGGGTTTCCATTCCGGTGTTGCCAAGGTGGTGCGCTCAGACCGGTGGCTCAGTAGACCGGCGAATCAGAGCGCCGGAGGGGATCAACGGGAGGAGACGTGACAGATAAGTGCCATGGGATTTTTAATGACAACCGAGAGTCAGGACACCCATGTAACGTCCCATCCAAAAGTCAGCACCCTTAACACAGGGAAATGTCCCCGTCACTGCCCTGGGATCTCCTCAGAGCAGAGAGAAGAGCGCCCTCTACTTGCCTTCCAACACCACTTCCAGCAGCATCTGGTCTCCCATCCAGGACCAACCCTGCTTAGCTTCAGATGCAAGCCAGCAGTGGGATGCAGGGTGGTATAGGGTTAGGGTATTTCAGCTCTGTTTAATTATGGGTCTCTCTTCCTTAGAACTTCTACAGTAGTTAGAGATTCTTCAGTAGACCCATGGGGCGGCGCACAATTGGCCCAGCGTCGTCCAGGGTAGGGGAGGGAATGGCCGGCAGGGATGTAGCTCAGTTGGTAGAGCATGGCGTTTGCAACGCCAGGGTTGTGGGTTCGATTCCCACTGGGGGCCAGTATGAAAGAAATAAAAAAATAAAAAATAATGTATGCACTCACTAACTGTAAGTCGCTCTGGATAAGAGCGTCTGCTAAATGACTTAAATGTAAATGTAGTTAGAGCTTCTACGGTAGTTGGAGATTATACGGTAGTTAGATGTTCTACAGTAGTTAGAGATTCTACGGTAGTTGGAGTTCCTACTGTAGTTAGAGACTACAGTGGATAGAGATTCTACAGTATTTAGATCTCCTACAGTAGTTAGATATTCTATGGTAGTTAGAGATTCTACAGTAGTTACAAATTCTACAGTAGTTTAAGATCCTACGGTAGTTAGAGATTCTACAGTAGTTACAGATTCTACAGTAGTTACAGATTCTACAGTAGTTACAGCTTCTACAGTAGTTACAAATTCTACAGTAGTTTAAGATCCTACGGTAGTTAGAGATTCTACAGTAGTTACAGATTCTACAGTAGTTACAGATTCTACAGTAGTTTAAGATCCTACGGTAGTTAGAGCTTCTAGAGTAGTTAGATATTCTACACATGCTCACGATCACACAGATGCTAATGCACTCACACAGATGCTAATGCACTCACAAAGATGCTAATGCACTCACACAGATGCTAATGCACTCACACAGATGCTAATGCACTCACACAGATGCTAATGCACTCACAAAGATGCTAATGCACTCACACAGATGCTAATGCACTCACACAGATGCTAATGCACTCACAAAGATGCTAATGCACTCACACAGATGCTAATGCACTCACACAGATGCTAATGCACTCACACAGATGCTAATGCACTCACACGGATGCTAATGCACTCACACGGATGCTAATGCGCTCACACAGATGCTAATGCACTCACACGGATGCTAATGCACTCACACGGATGCTAATGCACTCACACGGATGCTAATGCACTCACACGGATGCTAATGCACTCACACGGATGCTAATGCACTCACACAGATGCTAATGCACTCACACAGATGCTAATGCACTCACACAGATGCTAATGCACTCACACAGATGCTACACAGATGCTAATGCACTCACACAGATGATAATGCACTCACACAGATGCTAATGCACTCACACAGATGCTAATGCACTCACACAGATGCTAATGCACTCACACAGATGCTAATGCGCTCACACAGATGCTAATGCACTCACACAGATGCTAATGCGCTCACACACACACGACCCTGCTCCTTACCTTCGAAGGCGCGTGCGGCGTCCACCAGATGTGACCAGTCGAGTCCGGAGGCGGGGTCAGGGAGGGGCATGAGACCAGGGTCGTTGAACTTTGACCTGTCAGTCAGCGAGCCGTCAGAGAACCAGAACTCACCTCGAGAGAGAGAGAGAAGACAGTCAGGTCAGTGACCAGTACACACAAGGTCTTTGACTTCAGATCATTTGTAGATTAATCTAAATTAATTCACCTCTAGCACAGAACCAGAGAAAATGACTAACAGGACTTCCGCCCTTATAACCACTAACAGGAACAACTGTTCTATCAACAAGGTCACTAAATCTTGTAAGAAAGACCAAACAAGACCCAGTGTCCTTGGCTAGGAGCCGTACACAAGACCCAGTGAGCATCAGGTCAAAGAGGTCAAAGGTCTGCTAAAGAGGTACAGAGATTATAAAGTTCTAGTTACAGAGGACAAAAGTCTAACGTGCCTTTTCTGAGCACACTCTAATTTTCATATATTACATTTTTATTTAACCTTTATTTAACCAGGTAAACCAGTTGAGAACAAGTTCTCATTTACAACTGCGACCTGGCCAAGATAAAGCAAAGCAGTGCGATAAAAACAACAACACCAAGTTACATATGGGGTAAAACAAAACATAAAGTCAAAAATACAACAGAAAATATATATACAGTGTGTGCAAATGTAGCAAGTTATCGAGGTAAGGCAATAAATAGGCCATAGTGCAAAATAATTACAATTAGTATTAACACTGGAATGATAGATGTGCAAAAGATGATGTGCAAATAGAGATACTGGGGTGCAAATTAGCAAAATAAATAACAATATGGGGATGATGTAGTTGGGTGGGCTAATTTCAGATGGGCTGTGTACAGGTGCAGTGATCGGTAAGGTGCTCTGACAACTGATGCTTAAAGTTATTGAGGGAGATAAGAGTCTCCAGCTTCAGAGATTTTTGCAATTCGTTACAATCATTGGCAGCAGAGAACTGGAAGGAATGGCGGCCAAAGGAGGTGTTGGCTTTGGGGATGACCAGTGAGATATACCTGCTGGAGCGCATACTACGGGTGGGTGTTGCTATGGTGACCAATGAGCTAAGATAAGGCGGGGATTTGCCTAGCAGTGATTTATAGATGATCTGGAGCCAGTGGGTTTGGCGACTAATATGTAGTGAGGGCCAGCCAACGAGAGCGTACAGGTCAAAATGGTGGGTAGAATATGGGGCTTTGGTGACAAAACGGATGGCACTGTGATAGACTACATCCAATTTGCTGAGTAGAGTGTTGGAGGCTATTTTGTAAATGACATCGCCGAAGTCAAGGATCGGTAGGATAGTCAGTTTTACGAGGGCATGTTTGGCAGCATGAGTGAAGGAGGCTTTGTTGCGAAATAGGAAGCCGATTCTAGATTTCACTTTGGATTGGAGATGCTTAATGTGAGTCCTGAAGGAGAGTTTACAGTCTAACCAGACACCTAGGTATTTGTAGTTGTTCACATACTCCAGGTCAGACCCGTCGAGAGTAGTGATTCCAGTCGGGTGGGCGGGTGCCAGCAGCGTTCGATTGAAGAGCATGCATTTAGTTTTACTAGTGTTTAAGAGCAGTTGGAGGCTACGGAAGGAGTGTTGTATGGCATTGAAGCTCGTTTGGAGGTTTGTTAACACAGTGTCCAATGAAGGGCCAGATGTATACAAAATGGTGTCGTCTGCGTAGAGGTGGATCTGAGAGTCACCAGCAGCAAGAGCGACATCATTGATATACACAGAGAAAAGAGTTGGCCCAAGAATTGAACCCTGTGGCACCCCCATAGAGACTGCCAGAGGTCCAGACAACAGGCCCTCCGATTTGACACATTGAACTCTATCTGAGAAGTAGTTGGTGAACCAGGCGAGGCAGTCATTTGAGATCACATATAGAAACACATAACTAAAGAATCTCACAGACTCCCAGAATACAATAACAGAACACTGGAAATATTAGTATTATTGTTATTACAGAAAGAGGAAACATAAATATGCTAAACATTGTGTTAACTAGTCCTAATGGAATATAAATGTATTAATCTTAAATTTCCCCACTACACCACTTCTCCTCTCTCCTCTGAAGGGTGATAAATGACTTGTCTCAAGGGATGTCTTCAGGTCTCAATCAACAACCACTTTCTATCCCTTCCTATCCTTTCACTTCCACTATATCTGACTCTCTCTCTTCCCTCCTCTCTCTCTCTCCTCTCTCCTCTCACTCTCTCTCATCTCTCTCTCCATCTCATCTCTCTCTCTCCTCCCCTCCGTCTCTCTCTCTCCTCTCCTCTCCCTCTCATCGTCTCTCCTCTCGCTCTCTACGTGCTCTCCCGGTCGGTCTCTCTTCTATCTCTCTCTCTTTCTCCTCCTCTCTATATCTCTCTCATCCTCTTCTCTCTCTCTCTCTCTCCCTCTCTCCTTCTGTCTCTCTCTCTCTTCTCTTCCATTCTTCTCTCTCTCTCTATCTCTCTCTCGTGGAGTGCATGCTGGGAGGGTTCTCTGAAGCAGGCGTGATTGTGAGAGGATCTGGAATTATTTTCACTTATGGTTTTTGTGGGTGTATACTATATAATCATATATTGATTAGTTTAGTTTAGTTGTTTATATATCTATATAATATATATATATATATTATCTCTATATTTGATTGTTTAGTTGTTTTAAGGTTATCTTGTCTAACTACACTAAGCACGTATGGGTGGGTGGATCGTTGAGGTTGTTTTCTAGACGCAACCCAGCGGGTGAGGCTGGTGTCCATGCCACTCGCGGAAAGTTTTGAGTTTTGAACAACTTAGTCGCGACATGGATTAAAGTCCTGCTGCGGGCGGGGTCAGTGAAGAATGTTAGCTTGGCGTGGTGCTATTTTGGGTATGATAGTTCAAATCAGCCTCAAGGAGAATAGCGCTGTAGTGTATTTTTAGATTCATTGAACAGGTTGAATCGGATAGTTGAGAGTGGTTGTTGTGTTTGCGGGAGACACAGACGTCTGTATTTCCTCTTATGAATCCGGCGATTAAAGTTAGACTTTCTAACCTGCCACCATCTGTTAGAGATGAAGTGTTGGAGCGAGAGTTATCTCGTCATGGTCAACTTGTATCTACAATACAAAAGGTTATTTTTGGATGCAAATCTCCGTTGCTGAAACATGTCGTGTCTCATAGGAGACAAGTGCATATGATTTTAAAAAAAGGACATTAATCAACTGAATTTAGCATTCAGTTTTAAGATTGATGGATTTGATTATGTCTTCTACGCTTCTACTGAATCAATTAAATGCTTTGGCTGTGGAAGAGAGGGGCATTTGGTACGTAATTGTCCCGAGAATGAGCGTGCAGATTATATGGTAGCAGCTCTAGTGCTGGTGCAGCTAATGCACCACCGCGAAGGGATGAACATGCTAAGGGTGCAGGGGAAGGGAGAAGGTGGGCAGATATGGTAGGAGAGGAAGGCAGTGTGGATACGAGGGCAATTGTGGTAGATCAGAACAAAGAAGGAGGGGAAAAAGTCGGTGAGATTGCGACTGCCGTCGCTGAGGTGGTGCTGGAAAATGAAATTGGAGTTCAAGAGGAGATTGAAATAATGGAAAAGGAAGCAGCTGTTTTCAAAGTACCGAGGAGTAAGAGGAAGAATGTAAGGGGTGGTGAAGGGTCTAACTCCAAGAGGAAGGTAGAGACTGATAAATCAGTTGAGAATAAACAGGTTGTAGAGATGGTGGAGTTTTCTTCTAGGGAGGATAGCGAGAGTGAGTCATCTGATGCGTCACAACAAAATAGTGAGATAAATGGGGTGGAAGGGAGGTATGTGATTGAGAAGGTACATCAATTTCTGAAGTTGACAAAAGGGAAGATATATATGCAGGATTATAATGTAACAGATTATTTCCATGAAAGTGAATTGTTTATTGAATCAGCAAAGTTTCTGATGTCAAAAATAACAGGGGGAGGTTTGACAAGCCCTGAAATTGCTAGACTCAAGAAAGTGGTCACGAGAGTGATAAGTGATGTAAATTCTAAAGAAAATGAAAGAGTTCAGTCGCAGCCTTAACTCTGTAAAGAGATGTGGTTTATGTGTCGTCCTTTGTATTTTTTTTCCATCCATGAGCAGTTTTAAGATTTCTTCTTTAAACGTAAATGGGGCAAGAGACGTTAAAAAAAGAACCATAGTGTATGAGTTAATTAGGGGAAAGGGAAGTGCCAAATGTTCTACAAAAAACACATAGTAATTTGGAAAATGAAGTTATGTGGAAACAGGAGTGGGGGGGGGGGGGGGGGGGGGGGGGGCAGTGGTGTGTAGTCATAAAAACTCAAAAAGTGGGGGGTGTGGCCATCTTGTTCTCAAAAGGGTTTTTGCCTTTGTCATATGAGGTTGAAGAGGTAGTTGAGGGGAGGTTATTAAAAGTTAGAGCGAGGTATGAAAACATCACTATGTGTCTGATAAATGTATATGCCCCAGTGGTGGCAGTTGAGAGGGCATGTTTTTTAGACACATTTTCAAATACCATTGAGAAATGTAATAATGAAGAGTTTTTATTGCTGGGGATTTTAACTGCACAGTCAGTGATTTAGATAGAAATCACAAAGAACCTCATATAGCCTCAATGACTTTTTTTTAACGCCTCATTGTAACACACGAACTGTGTGATATTTGGCGGAGTCAACATGGAGGCACGAGACAGTACACCTGGGCCCATGTGAGAGAGTACACCATCTCTATGGCCAGTTTAGATAGGTTTTATTGTTTTGAGCATCAATCTCAGGTCTGTAAATCAAGTGTGATAACCCCAGTGGGATTTTCTGATCATTGTTTAATAACAGAGGTGGTGTTCATTAACGATGTAAAACCCAAAGCGCACACTGGCATTTTAATATAACTTTATTGAGTGATGCTCACTTCAGGAAATGTTTTAGTTTTTTTTCTGGGAGAGGTGGAGGTCTCAAAAGGCCAGTTTTGTATCCCTTCAACAGTGGTGGGATATAGGGAAAATTCAGATTCAACAATTCTGTAATCAATACACAAGGAATGTCACCAAGGATATCACCAGATCAATGAAAACCCTAGAGACTGAAATAGTGGAACTCATGACGTTGGTTGAGACCACAGGAGATCGAGGCCATACTCAGGCCCTCAAGAGGAAAAAAGCTGCATTGGCAGACCTGCTGGGTATCAGAGCACAGGGGGCATTGGTGAGAAGTACGTTTCAAGGAATCTCTGAAATGGATGCCTCATCCACATTTTTCTTTGGTTTAGAGAAAAATAATGGACAAAGAAACATTATTCATTGTCTCAAATCAGCTGTTGGACAGGAGCTCACTAGCCCTAGTGAAATTAGAAAGAGGGCAGTAGAGTTCTATGCTGAGCTCTACACGTGTGAGTACAAAGAGGATAAAACAGTGACAAAGCAGTTCCTTGATGGGCTCCCACAGGTAGCTGCAGAAGCTCAGGTTGAGCTAGAGCAACCATTGTCTTTGCAGGAGCTATACACTGCATTAAAAGGCATGAAAATGGAAGGGCACCAGGCATTGATGGGCTTCCCGTTGACTTTTTAAAATATTTTTGGGCTATGTTGGGAGAGGATTGGCTAGCAGTAGTTAATGATAGTTTAACCGGAGGGTTACTACCAATAAGCTGCAGAAGGGCTGTCCTCCTCATTGGGTTGGATGCTGGTCTAATTTCAATTGATCAGGAAAAGGCATTTGACCGAGTTGAACATCAATACTTATGGCACACTTTTGAGGCGTTTGGGTTCAGCTCTGGTTTTATTGCCATGATAAGGGTGATATATGGTGACATTGAAAGTGTATTGAAAGTTAACGGTGGCTTGAGTGCTCCTTTTAAAGTGTGTAGAGGTATTAGGCAGGGGTGTTCTTTGTCAGGAATGTTATATATCCATTGCTATAGAGCCACTACTAAATAGCATTAGAAGTCGCATTGAAGGGGTGTACCTTTCAGAGGATATTCCTCCTATTCGTCTCTCAGCCTATGCTGATGATGTAGTTGTTTTAGTGAAAAATCAAGCGGAGGTGGATAGTTTGAGTCTAATGTTTGATCATTTTAGTGGAATATCCTCTGCAAAGGTAAATTGGGGAAAAAGTTGTGCTTTACAGATTGGAGAATGGTCTGGAGGGATCATGGCTTTGCCAGGGGGGCTGGAATGGTGTAAGGTAGGTTTTAAGTATCTTGGAGTGTACCTAGGAGATGAGGGGACAATGGAAAAAAAATGGATTGGGGTGGTTGAAATGGTGGAAGGGAGGATGAGGAGATGGCGTTGGTTGTTATCTCGTATGTCATATAGGGGGCGCACTATTATAGTTAACAATGTGGTTGCCTCTGCACTGTGGCATCGGTTGTCAGTTTTAGAGCCACCATCTGGCCTTCTGGCTAAGATACAGGCAATTATTGTGGATTTCTTTTGGGATAAATATCACTGGGTTCCACAAAGTGTTTTGTATTTGTCAAAAGAGGAGGGGGGACAAGGTCTTGTACATCTTGCTAGTAGGGCTGCTGCTTTCCGGTTTCAGTTTATTCAAAGGTTGCTTTATGGACCGGAAAATGTGATTTGGAGAGGGGTGGCAGGTCTTGTATTACAGCAGGTTGGGGGATTAGGTTTAAAGAAGGCTTTATTTTTGGTTGATAGTAGCCAGATTTCTAGGGAGGAAGTACCTCCGTTTTACAGAGGCCTTCTTAGGGTGTGGAGCATAATGAAGGTGTCCAGACGAACTTCAGCGGAGTTAGTGCATTGGCTGTTGGAGGAACCTCTGGTGTATGGGGCAAGACTGGATTGTACATTTACATTTTTTTGTATTTTTTTTGTATTGTACAACTGCAGCTGTTCCACATTTCTCCAAGATTCTGGTGAAGGGCAAAATCGTCACCTTAAAACAGTTAATGGCCATGGCTGGGCCCACCTTAATGGATGGAAGACGGGTGGCTGAACATTTGGGGGTGAGGTCGGAAAGGATTGTCGGACAACTGCTGGGAAGCTGCAGGAAGGCTCTGTCAGCAGAAGAGTGGGGTATGCTGAATAGTCACAAGAAGAAGGTACAAGATGAAAACGTCCCATTTCCAAGACTAGGGATTACACCCAATATCCCAGAGTCAGAAAGAAAGGCGTTATTACTGGATTTGAGAGGGTTGGAAGAGGTGGGTTTGGATGAGGTGAATGGGAAAGACATATATAGGGGGTGTGTCAAGGTGTTGAATAAAGATACATTGAAAAATAGAAAAGACACTCCATGGAGGGTAAAATTGGGCATTGATGACAAGGTAAAGCCAGCATGGAGAGCACTGTACAAGCCTCCGTTACAAAAGGGTACTGGGGATATGCAATGGAGGGTTTTGCATGGCATCATTGCAGTTAATGCTTTTGTATCTGTTATTAACTCAGATGTTGGAGATGGATGTCCTTTTTGTAATATAAGAGAAACCATTCACTGTTTTATGGAGTGTGAGAGGATAAAACCTCTATTGGAAATGCTGGAGTCTTGGTTTAAAGCTGTAGGGGAGATTTTCAATAACACTGTTTTTTGGGGGGGGGTTCAATATAATAAGCAACAGAAAAGAAAATGTCAACTGTTACATTTTATTTTGGGAAAAGCTAAGATGTAAATTTTTCTGAGTAGGAAACATAAGATAGAAACGGGATATGGGCAGGATGTAAGATGTGTTTTTAAAGGATTAGTGAAAGCAAGAATAAAAGTTGATTTGAGTTCTTCTCAGCTGTAAAAGATCTCCCATTGTTTGAGGAAAAGTGGGCCTACGAAGGAGCGGTTTGTTTTGTGGAGGAGGGAAAACTTTTTTGTTGATGAAATGAGTTGAATGTTTATGAAGAGAGAAGAACCATCTAAGAGGGTGAAGAGAGAAGAACTAGCTAAGAGGGTGAAGAAAGAAGAACCAGCTAAAAAGATTAAGAGAGGAGGACCAGCTAAGAGGGTGAAGAGAGAAGAACCAGCTAAGAGGGTGAAAAGAGAAGAACCAGCTAAGAGGTTGAAGAGAGAAGAACCAGCTAAGAGGGTGAAGAGAGAAGGAACAGCTTAGAGGGTGAAGAGAGAAGAACCAGCTAATAGGGTGAAGAGAGAAGAACCATCTAAGAGGGTGAAGAGAGAAGAACCAGCTAAGAGGGTGAAGAGAGAAGAACCAGCTAAAAGTGTGAAGAGAGAAGAACCATCTAAGAGGTTGAAGAGAGAAGAACCAGCTAAGAGGGTGAAGAGAGAAGGAACAGCTTAGAGGGTGAAGAGAGAAGAACCAGCTAATAGGGTGAAGAGAGAAGAACCATCTAAGAGGGTGAAGAGAGAAGAACCAGCTAAAAGTGTGAAGAGAGAAGAACCAGCTAAGAGGGTGACAAAAAGAACCAGCTAAGAGGGTGAAGAGAGAAGAACCAGCTAAGAGGGTGAAGAGAGGAGGACCAGCTAAGAGGTTGAAGAGAGAAGAACCAGCTAAGAGGTTGAAGAGAGAAGAACCAGCTAAGAGGGTGAAGAGAGAAGAACCAGCGAAGAGGGTGAAGAGAGAAGAACCAGCGAAGAGGGTGAAGAGAGAAAAACCAGCTAAGAGGGTGAAAAGAGAAAAACCAGCTAAGAGGGTGAAGAGAGAAGAACTACCTAAGAGGGTGAAGCGAGAAGGACCAGCTAAGAGGGGAAATAGAGAAGGACCAGCTAAGAGGGTGAAGAGAGAAGAACCAGCTAAAGGGGTGAAGAGAGGAGGAACAGCTAAGAGGGTGAAGAGAGAAGAACCAGCTAAGAGGGTGAAGAGGGAAGAACCAGCTAAAGGGGTGAAGAGAGGAGGACCAGCTATGAGGGTGAAGAGAGAAGAACCAGCTAAGAGGGTGAAGAGAGAACAACCAGCTATGAGGGTGAAGAGAGAAGAATCATCTAATAGGGGAAAGAGAGAACAACCAGCTAAGAGGGTGACGAGACAAGAACCAGCTAAGAGGGTGAAGGGAGAAAAACCAGCTAAAAAGGTGAAGAGAGGAGGACAAGCTAAGACGGTGAAGAGAGAAGAACCAGCTAAAAGTGTGAAGAGAGGAGAACCAGGTAAGACTCTGAAGAGAGAAGGACCATTTAAGAGGGTAACGAGAGGAGGACCAGCTAAGAGGGTGAAGAGAGAAGAACCAGCTAAGAGGGTGAAGACAGAAGAACCACCTAAGAGGGTGAAGAGAACCAGCTAAGACGGTGAAGAGACAAGAACCAGCTAAAAAGGTGAAGAGAGGAGGACCAGCTAAGACGGTGAAGAGAGAAGAACCAGCTAAAAGTGTGAAGAGAGGAGGACCAGGTAAGACTCTGAAGAGAGAAGGACCATTTAAGAGGGTAACGAGAGGAGGACCAGCTAAGAGGGTGAAGACAGAAGAACCAGCTAAGAGGGTGAAGACAGAAGAACCAGCTAAGAGGGTGAAGACAGAAGAACCAGCTAAGAGGGTGAAGACAGAAGAACCAGCTAAGAGGGTGAAGACAGAAGAACCACCTAAGAGGGTGAAGAGAACCAGCTAAGACGGTGAAGAGACAAGAACCAGCTAAAAAGGTGAAGAGAAGAGGACCAGCTAAGACGGTGAAGAGAGAAGAACCAGCTGAAAGGATGAAGAGAGAAGAACCAGCTAAGAGGGTGAAGAGAGAAGAACCAGCAGCATTTCGAAGACATTATCTCTATGTCACCAGAGCAATGAAGACCAATATGGAAATGAAACCGAGGAGGGGAGAGAAGAGACAGACAGGGTATGACAGGTGAACAGGACACTCTGTTTGACAGACAGTGTAGCTGTCCTAATGAGGATTGCGCATGTTCATGTCACATACCTCTTCCTCTCCCCATCTCAGCTGCCGCTGGTCAGTCTAGTCTATCCCGGACACATCTCTCTAACTCATACATTTTCAGATGGCCTGGTGCTCTCTCAGTGTGAGAACACAGGGAGGAGATGGCGCTTCAAGCTTTCAGTCTCAGTGAGGGAGAATTAGCTGGCTGTGACAGATGTCTGCTTAATGCACACTTCATGACTGACACACTAGCTACATCTCCATTGCGTGTGTGCGTCTGTGTGTGTGTGTGTGTGAGTGTATGTGTCTGTGTGTGTGTGTGTGTGCATCTGTGTGTGTGTGCTTGGGTGCGTCTGTGTGTGTCTGTGCGTGGATGTGTTTGTGCAATACTTACTCCTGAGGTTGGAGCCCCCCTGTCCTGGCATACGTGGTGGCAGGGTGGCATGGTAGGGTGGAGTGGTGGAGAACAGGATGTCATTGGGCAGCGCCTGGTCCAGCATGGAGCTATGGGAGGAGGCGTAGGACGAGCCCTTCCTGTTACTGCTACACACACTCTCGTCTGATAGGGTACGGTACAGGGAGGGGCGTGGTGATAGGCTGCCCGCCGCAGACATCTGGTGGGGACAGAACACGTCAACACACATTCACAACAACAGCAGACGACCATCTGTTCCCTCCCAGCTAACAACAAACGTTCTCACAAATTTAGAGAACGTTCCCTTAAGAGTCTAATTTGGTCATTAAGTAACGTTTTCGTAGGAACGTTCCCCTGAATGTTCCCCACAAGCTATAAAGGGAAGCACAGCCGCGAACTGCCCAGTGACACAAGCCTAACAGACGAACTAAATGACTTCTATGCACGCTTCGAGGCAAGCAACACTGAAGCATGTATGAGAGCACCAGCTGCTCCGGACGACTATGTGATCACGCTCTCCGTAGCCGATGTGAGTAAGACCTTTAAACAGGTCAACATTCACAAGGCCGCAGGGCCAGACGGATTACCAGGACGTGTACTCAGAGCATGTGCTGACCAACTGGCAAGTGTCTTCACTGACATTTTCAACATGTCCCTGACTGAGTCTGTAATACCAATATGTTTCAAGCAGACCACCATAGTCCCCGTTCCCAACAACACCAAGGTAACCTGCCTAAATTACTACAGAGACGTAGCACTGACGTCTGTAGCCATGAAGTGCTTTGAAAGGCTGGTCAAGGCTCACATCAACACCATTATCCCAGAAACCCTAGACACACTCCAATTTGCATACCGCCCCAACAGATCCACCGATGACACAAGGCACTACAGAGGGTAGTGCGTATGGCCCAGTACATTACTGGGGCCGAGCTCCCTGCCATCCAGGACCTCTATACCAGACTGTGTCAGAGGAAGGCCCTCAAAATTGTCAAAGACTCAAGCCACCCTAGTCATAGACTGTTCTCTCTGCTAACGCACACCAAGTGGTACCGGAGCGCCAAGTCTAGGTCCAAAAGGCTTCTTAACAGCTTCTACCCCCTAGCCATAAGACTCCTGAACAGCTAATCAAATGGCTACCCGGACTATTTGCTGCTACTCTCTGTTTATTAACTATGCATAGTCACTTTACCTCTACCTACTTGTACATATTACCTCAATTACCTCGACTAACCTGTACCCCACAAGGTCAAGACGGGGACACGAACCAGCGACCTATCAGCCACCGGCCCAAGCTCCCAACCGCCAGGCCACCAGCCCTCCAAGATCCCCCCCACAGTTCCCCGAGAGCTGTCCCTCAACCATCTGAGACCCCCCCCCCCCCCCGAGATATGATTTGAAAAACAAGTAATCAGGAGTAGGCAGCGCCATAAGTGTGTAAACTGAGATATGAAGGAGTTGAAGGAGTTAATCAGTGTAATTCTTCCATAAATAGACAAGTATTTACCTCTCCATGGTTGCAGGATTTGTCTAGTTTTATATTGGAATTCATCATGGAGAGCTCATTTACATATTGTGTGATGAATACCAAGTACGTCTACTTCACCGTCAGCCCACTTTTTAGGTAACCTGCATTATTTTAAGGCCTAATACGTAATATTGTACACTTATCATAATTAGGTTTTACTCCAGAGAGTCCAGAAAAGTTATCTAGATCTTCAATAAGACATTGCAGGGATCTAGTTTGCGAACTTCCTATAAAACTTGAGTCATCGGCATACATGGACACCTTTGTTTTTAAGCCTTGGATTTCTAATCCTCTAATGTTGTTATTAGATCTGATTTTAATAACTTGCATTTCGATGGCCATAACGAATAGATATGGTGACCGCAGACACCCTTGTTTAACTCCTCTTGACATTTCAAAACTCTCTGAGAACTAGCCTCTATTTACTATTTTACACCTGGGGATGCTATACATTACTTTTACCCATTTTATAAGAGACTCACCGAAATGGAAAAAAATCCAGGCATTTATAAATAAAATCCAATCTTAATTTATCAAAGGCCTTTTCAAAATCCGCTCTAAATACCAGACCTGGCTTCTTAGATGTTTCATGTTGGTCTATTATTTTTAGTAGTTTTCGTATATTATCTCCAATGTATCGTCCATGTAAAAAAACCTGTCTGATTAGGATGAACAACACCTGGTAAAACCTTTTTAATTCTGACTGCTATACATTTCACTAGTATTTTTGCATCACAACATTGAAGTGTAAGAGGCCTCCAGTTTTTTAGATGGACTGGATCTTTATATTTGCCATCTGAGTCTTGTTTTAATAATAGTGAAATCAGACCTTCCTGCTGAGTACCTGACAGACTACAATTTCTATAGGAGTAGTTAAAACAAGCTAATAATGGGGCTTTGAGTATATCAAAAAAGGTATGCCATCAAGCCCTGGGGTTTTTCCAGACTGAACGGTATGCCATCAAGCCCTGGGGTGTTTCCAGACTGAACGGTATGCCATCAAGCCCTGGGGTTTTTCCAGACTGAACGGTATGCCATCAAGCCCTGGGGTGTTTTCCAGACTGAACGGTATGCCATCAAGCCCTGGGGTTTTTCCCAGACTGAACGGTATGCCATCAAGCCCTGGGGTTTTTCCAGACTGAAACGGTATGCCATCAAGCCCTGGGTTTTTCCAGACTGAACGGTATGCCATCAAGCCCTGGGGTTTTCCAGACTGAACGGTATGCCATCAAGCCCTGGGGTTTTTGCCATCAAGCCCTGGGGTTTTTCCATACTGAAAGGATTTAATATCCTCTGTAATTTGGCCTTCGCACTGATCTTTTTGTACATTTGTTAATTTTTCTCTTTTGTATTATTTGGAAAGAATTCCTTACAGTAATCGTCATTCAGAGGGTGGGGATGAGACGGGAAAGAAATAATCTGCTTAAAATATTTAGCTTTCTCTTTTAAAATATAATTCGGAGAATCATAGATGACTCCGTCTTTAGTAACGAGTTTTTGCAAATTATTTTTGGTATCGTTCCTGTGTTAGAGATTCAGGAAGAATTTGGTAAATTTTTGTCCATATTCCATCCAGTTTGCTATATTTTTGTAATAGATTACATTAGATGGTTCTGGAATAAGTTCCTCCAGTTCTATTTGTTTTTCCTCTAACTTATTTTGTATCTCTGTAGTACCGTTTTTATTGCTATCTACCTGTACTATTAGTTCATATATTTCCCTTGTTAGTAGTCATGTCTCTTTAGACAGAAACTACTTTTTTTTTACTGATGAATATTGAATTGAATGACCTCTGAAGGTACATTTAAAGGTATCTCAAACAATAAGGGCATTTGCTGAACCTATATTGTACTGTAAAAATTCAGTTATAAATTATGTTGTCTTAGTTAAGAATAAATTGTCCTCCAGTAAACTTTGATAACATTTCCAATATCCCCGTCCACGTGGAAATTCGGTAACAGTTCTGTGAAGGCCAATTAGATGACGGTCCAATTTAATTCTGTCTCCTATCAATACTTTTTGAACCTTTGATGCAAGTGAGAAAGAGACAAGGAAGTAGTCAAGACGACTAGCTTGATTAAGTCTCCTCCATGTATGTCTCACCAGGTCTGGGTTTTTAGTCTCCAGATATCCACTATTTCTAATGTGTCCATAATATTTGTGATGTCCTTAAGGGCACGGTCATGATAGCTTGTGGAGGGATTTCCTTTACTGTCCATTGAGGTACTTAACACAACTCGTTTGCTGCCTGTAAGTTCAATAAATTGCTATAAATATTTATCTACCAGTCCCTACTCCTCCACAGTCCTACTCCCTACCAGTCCCACTCTACCAGTCCCTACTCCTCACATCCACCTACCGTCCCTACTCCTCACCGTCCCTATTCCATACCAGTCCCTACTCCTACCAGTCCCTACTCCTCACAGTCCCTACTCCTTCCAGTCCCTACCCCCCCCAGCCCCTATCCTCTACCAGTCCCTACTCCTCCCCCAGCCCCTATCCTCACCAGTCCCTACCCCACCAGTCCCTATCCTTTACCAGCCCTACTCCTCTACCACCCCTACTCCCCACCAGCCCCTATCCTCCACCGGTCCCCCCTCTACCACCCCTATCCTTACCAGTCCCTACCCCTACCAGCCCCTATCCCCCCCACCCTACTCCTTCCATCCCTACCCCTCCCCAGCCCTATCTCTCCCAGCCCTACCTCCACCGCCCCTACCCCTTTTTACCACCCCCCTATCCTCTACCACCCCTACTCCTCCACCAGCCCCTTCCCCTTTACCAGCCCCTACTCCTCTACCAGTCCCACCCCTTCCCCAGCCCTATCCCCCTAGGGTCCCTACTCTCTACCCCTACCCCTTACCGCCCTACCCCCTCTACCATCCCTACTCCCACCGGTCCTATCCCCCCCCATCCCTATCCTCTACCATCCCTACTTCTACCATCCCTACCCCCCCCTCCAGCCCCAAATCCTCCCCAGCCCCAAATCTTTACCAGCCCCACTCCTTACCAGTCCCAATCCTCTCCCAGTCCCACTCCTCCACCGGTTACTCCCCCACCGGTCCCTACTCCTCCACCACCCCTACCCCTCCCCCAGTCCCTACTCCTCCCCAGTCCCTACCCTTTGCCAGTCCCTACTCCCCCCCCTCCTACTCCCCCACCAGTCCCTACTCCTCTACCGGTCCCTATCCCCCACCGTCCCTACCCCCTCCACCGCCCCTACTCCTCCACCGCCCCTATCCCCCTCGGTCCCTACCCTCCTCCACCAGCCCCTACCCCCTCTACTAGTCCCACTCCTCTACCAGTCCCTATCCTTTACCAGTCCCACCCCTTAAGTCCCTACTCCTTCCCCAGCCCCTTTTCCAGATGAACGGTATGCCATCAAGCCCGGGGGGTTTTTTCCAGACTGAACGGTATGCCATCAACCCTGGGGTGTTTCCGATGAACGGTTGCCATCAAGCCCGGGGGTTTTTCCCAGTTGAACGGATCCCATCAAGCCCTGGGGGTTTTCCCAGTTAAAGGGTTGCCATCAACCCCTGGGTTTTTCCGTCGAACGGAAATGCCATCAACCCCGGGGGTTTTCCCCAGTTGAACGGTACCCCAAATCAACCCCCGGGGGTTTTTGCCATCAACCCCTGGGGTTTTTTTCCATCAACCCGGGGGGTTTTTCCCATCAACCCGGGGTTTTTTTGCCATCAGCCCGGGGGGTTTTTATATAAAAGGTTTTAAAATATCCTCTGTTTTGGCCTTCGCACTATTTTTTTGTACATTGTTTTTTTTCCTTTTGATTTTTGGAAAAAATTTCCTTAAGTAAGTATTGAGGGTGGGGATGGACGGGAAAAAAAATTTGCTTAAAATATTGTTTTCCTTTTTTTAAAAATATAATTCGGGAATCATAGATGACTCCGTTTTTAGTAACAGTTTTTGCAAATTTTTTTGGGGTATCGTTCCGTGGGAGTTTCGGGAAGAATTTGGAAAATTTTTTTGTCCTATTCCATCCTTTTCCTATTTTTTTGAAAAATTTACATAGAGGTTTGGAAAAAGTTCCCCCATTCTTTTGTTTTCCTCTAATTATTTTGATCCTGTAGTACCTTTTTTATTGCTTTTACCTGTACTTTGTTCATATTTTCCCCTGTTAGTTCATGTCTCTTTAGACAGAAACTACTTTTTTTTTACTGATGAATATTGAATTGAATGACCTCTGAAGGTACATTTAAAGGTATCTCAAACAATAAGGGCATTTGCTGAACCTATATTGTACTGTAAAAATTCAGTTATAAATTATGTTGTCTTAGTTAAGAATAAATTGTTCTCCAGTAAACTTTGATAACATTTCCAATATCCCCGTCCACGTGGAAATTCGGTAACAGTTCTGTGAAGGCCAATTAGATGACGGTCCAATTTCATTCTGTCTCCTATCAATACTTTTTGAACCTTTGATGCAAGTGAGAAAGAGACAAGGAAGTAGTCAAGACGACTAGCTTGATTAAGTCTTCTCCATGTATGTCTCACTAGGTCGGGGGTTTTTAGTCTCCAGATATCCACTATTTCTAATGTGTCCATAATATTTGTGATCTCCTTAAGGGCACGGTCATGATCGCTTGTAGAAGGATTTCCTTTACTGTCCATTGAGGTACTTAACACTGTGTAATAGTCTCCAACCATAATGATTTGATCGTTTGCTGCCTGTAAATTCAATAAATTGCTATAAATATTTATCTACCAGTCCCTACCCTCCCATCCCTACTCCTCCACCGGTCCTATTCCTCACCAGTCCCACTCCTCTACTCCTATCCTCGACCAGTCCCTACTCCTCTATACTCTAACCAGTTATTCCTCCACCAGTCCCTACTCTTTACAGTCCCTACTCCTCTACCAGTCCCTACTCCTCCACCGGTCCTACTCCTCCACGGTCCCTACTCCTCACCAGTCCCTACTCCTCTACCAGTCCCTATCCTCTACCAGTCCCTACTCCTACCTCCACCTGTCCCTACTCCTCTACCAGTCCCTACTCCTCCACCAGTCCCTACTCCTCTACCAGTCCCTACTCCTCCACCAGTCCCTACTCCTTTACCAGTCCCTACTCCTCTACCAGTCCCTACTCCTCCACCAGTCCCTACTCCTTTACCAGTCCCTACTCCTCTACCAGTCCCTACTCCTCTACCAGTCCCTACTCCTCCTACGGTCCCTACTCCTCTACCAGTCCCTACTCCTCTACCAGTCCCTACTCCTCTACCAGTCCCTACTCCTCCACCGGTCCCTACTCCTCCACCAGTCCCTACTCCTCTACCAGTCCCTACTCCTCTACCAGTCCCTACTCCTCTACCAGTCCCTACTCCTTACCAGTCCCTACTCCTCTACCAGTCCCTACTTCCTCCCACCGGTCCCTACTCCTCCACCGGTCCCCTACTCCTCTACCAGTCCCTATCCTCTACCAGTCCCTACTCCTCTACCAGTCCCTACTCCTCCACCAGTCCCTACTCCTCTACCAGTCCCTACTCCTCCACCAGTCCCTACTCCTCTACCAGTCCCTACTCCTCCACCAGTCCCTACTCCTTTACCAGTCCCTACTCCTCTACCAGTCCCTACTCCTCCACCAGTCCCTACTCCTTTACCAGTCCCTAACTCCTCTCCCAGTCCCTAATCCTCTACCAGTTCCCCACTCCTCCACCGGTCCCTACTCCTCCAACCGGGCCCCTACTCCCTCCACCCAGTCCCTACTCCATCCACCCCAGTCCCTAATCCTCTACCAGGTCCCTACTCCTCTTCCAGTCCCTACTGCCTCCACCAGTCCCTACTCCTCCACCAAGTCCCTACTCCTCTACCGGTCCCTTAAACATCCTCCACCAGTCCCTACTCCTCCCACCCAGTCCCTACTCCTCCTACCGGTCCCTACTCCTCCACCAGTCCCTACTCCTCTACTAGTCCTACTCCTCTACCAGTCCCTACTCCTCTAGTCCCTACTCCTCTACTAGTCCCTACTCCTCTACCAGTCCCTACTCCTACGTCCCTACTCCTCTACAGTCCCTACTCCTCACAAGTCCCTACTCCTCCTACCAGTCCCTACTCCTCCACCAGTC
This sequence comes from Coregonus sp. 'balchen', assembly GCA_902810595.1. NCBI lineage: Eukaryota > Metazoa > Chordata > Actinopteri > Salmoniformes > Salmonidae > Coregonus > Coregonus sp. 'balchen'. The sequence goes on along the minus strand of LR778253.1, from coordinate 365,083 downwards.
CCTACTCCTCTACCGGTCCCTACTCCTCCACCAGTCCCTACTCCTCTAAGGTCCCTACTCCTCCACCAGTCCCTACTCCTCCACCGGTCCCTACTCCTCTACCAGTCCCTTACTCTCCTCTACCAGTCCCTACTCCTCTACCAGTCCCTACTCCTCCACCAGTCCCTACTCCTCTACCAGTCCCTACTCCTCTACCAGTCCCTACTCCTCCACCAGTCCCTACTCCTCTACCAGTCCCTACTCCTCCACCAGTCCCTACTCCTCCACCAGACCCTAATCCTCTACCAGTCCCTACTCCTCTACCAGTCCCTACTCCTCTACCAGTCCCTACTCCTCTAGCAGTCCCTACTCCTCTACCAGTCCCTACTCCTCTACCAGTCCCTACTCCTCCACCGGTCCCTACTCCTCCACCAGTCCCTACTCCTCTACCAGTCCCTACTCCTCTACCAGTCCCTACTCCTCTACCAGTCCCTACTCCTCCACCAGTCCCTACTCCTTTACCAGTCCCTACTCCTCTACCAGTCCCTACTCCTCCACCGGTCCCTACTCCTCCACCAGTCCCTACTCCTCTACCAGTCCCTAATCCTCTACCAGTCCCTACTCCTCTACCAGTCCCTACTCCTCTACCAGTCCCTACTCCTCTACCAGTCCCTACTCCTCTACCAGTCCCTACTCCTCTACCAGTCCCTACTCCTCCACCAGTCCCTACTCCTCTACCAGTCCCTACTCCTCCACCAGTCCCTACTCCTCCACCAGACCCTAATCCTCTACCAGTCCCTTCTCCTCCAACAAACCTACGCCAGAAAGGGTCTCTGTGTGAAACAGGGTATTTCCCACAGTGAAATGGTCTCTGTGTGAAACAGGGTATTTCCCACAGTGAAAGGGTCTCTGTGTGAAACAGGGTATTTCCCACAGTGAAATGGTCTCTGTGTGAAACAGGGTATTTCCCACAGTGAAAGGGTCTATGTGTGAAACAGGGTATTTCCCACAGTGCACAGCCAGGTCAGCTGCTACAGCACAGATGTTGATCCTGCTTTCATTTGGTCTCATCAAGAGGTTATGAAATCTGTGTTTCTGGGCTATCTTGTTCCCTAGCAGGGAAATAGAGTTGATCAATTGGTTTCAAACCTACTGCGGTTATTACCTCACTGTGTGTGTGTGTGTGTGTGTGTGTGTGTGTGTGTGTGTGTGTGTGTCCAGTGTGTGTGTGTCCAGTGTGTGTGTGTGTCCAGTGTGTGTGTGTCCAGTGTGTGTGTGTCCAGTGTGTGTGTGTCCAGTGTGTGTGTGTCCAGTGTGTGTGTTGGTGTGTTGGTGTGTCAGGTAACAACAGGTAAACCATCTCACCTTCCTCCGTCCGTCCTCCACAGGACCACCCTCCTCCAGGTGTGTGTTGGTGTGACAGGTAACAACAGGTAAACCATCTCACCTTCCTCCGTCCGTCCTCCACAGGACCACTCTCCTCCAGGTGTGTGTTGGTGTGACAGGTAACAAACAGGTAAACCATCTCACCTTCCTCCGTCCGTCCTCCACAGGACCACTCTCCTCCAGGTGTGTGTTGGTGTGACAGGTAACAACAGGTAAACCATCTCACCTTCCTCCTCCGTCCTCCACAGGACCACTCTCCTCCAGGTGTGTGTTGGTGTGACAGGTAACAACAGGTAAACCATCTCACCTTCCTCCGTCCGTCCTCCACAGGACCACTCTCCTCCAGGTGTGTGTGGTGTGACAGGTAACAACAGGTAAAACCATCTCACCTTCCTTCCGTCCGTCCTCCACAGGACCACTCTCCTCCAGGTGTGTGTTTGGTGTGACAGGTAACAACAGGTAAACCATCTCACCTTCCTCCGTCCGTCCTCCACAGGACCACTCTCCTCCAGGTGTGTGTTGGTGTGACAGGTAACAACAGGTAAACCATCTCACCTTCCTCCGTCCGTCCTCCACAGGACCACTCTCCTCCAGGTGTGTGTTGGTGTGACAGGTAACAACAGGTAAACCATCTCACCTTCCTCCGTCCGTCCTCCACAGGACCACTCTCCTCCAGGTGTGTGTTGGTGTGACAGGTAACAACAGGTAAACCATCTCACCTTCCTCCGTCCGTCCTCCACAGGACCACTCTCCTCCAGGTGTGGTGTTGGTGTGACAGGTAACAACAGGTAAACCATCTCACCTTCCTCCGTCCGTCCTCCACAGGACCACTCTCCTCCAGGTGTGTGTTGGTGTGACAGGTAACAACAGGTAAACCATCTCACCTTCCTCCGTCCGTCCTCCACAGGACCACTCTCCTCCAGGTGTGTGTTGGTGTGACAGGTAACAACAGTAAAACCATCTCACCTTCCTCCGTCCGTCCTCCACAGGACCACTCTCCTCCAGGTGGTGTGTTGGTGTGACAGGTAACAACAGGTAAACCATCTCACCTTCCTCCGTCCGTCCTCCACAGGACCACTCTCCTCCAGGTGTGTGTTGGTGTGACAGGTAACAACAGGTAAACCATCTCACCTTCCTCCGTCCGTCCTCCACAGGACCACTCTCCTCCAGGTGGTGTGTTGGTGTGACAGGTAACAACAGGTAAACCATCTCACCTTCCTCCGTCCGTCCTCCACAGGACCACTCTCCTCCCTCCAGGTGTGTGTTGGGTTGTGACAGGTAACAACAGGTAAACCATCTCACCTTCCTCCGTCCGTCCTCCCAGGACCACCCTCCTCCAGGTGTGTGTTGGTGTGACAGGTAACAACAGGTAAACCATCTCACCTTCCTCCGTCCGTCCTCCTCAGGACCACTCTCCTCCAGGTGTGTGTTGGTGTGACATGGTAACAACAGGTAAACCATCTCACCTTCCTCCGTTCGTCCTCCACAGGACCACTCTCCTCCAGGTGTGTGTTGGTGTGACAGGTAACAACAGGTAAACCATCTCACCTTCCTCCGTCCGTCCTCCACAGGACCACTCTCCTCCAGGTGTGTGTTGGTGTGACAGGTAACAACAGGTAAACCATCTCACCTTCCTCCGTCCGTCCTCCACAGGACCACTCTCCTCCAGGTGTGTGTTGGTGTGACAGGTAACAACAGGTAAACCATCTCACCTTCCTCCGTCCGTCCTCCACAGGACCACTCTCCTCCAGGTGTGTGTTGGTGTGACAGGTAACAACAGGTAAAACCATCTCACCTTCCTCCGTCCGTCCTCCACAGGACCACTCTCCTCCAGGTGTGTGTTGGTTGTGACAGGTAACAACAGGGTAAACCATCTCACCTTCCTCCGTCCGTCCTCCACAGGACCACTCTCCTCCAGGTGTGTGTTGGGTGTGACAGGTAACAACAGGTAAACCATCTCACCTTCCTCCGTCCGTCCTCCACAGGACCACTCTCCTCCAGGTGTGTGTTGGTGTGACAGGTAACAACAGGTAAACCATCTCACCTTCCTCCGTCCGTCCTCCACAGGACCACTCTCCTCCAGGTGTGTGTTGGTGTGGACAGGTAACAACAGGTAAACCATCTCACCTTCCTCCGTCCGTCCTCCACAGGACCACTCTCCTCCAGGTGTGTGTTGGTGTGACAGGTAACAACAGGTAAACCATCTCACCTTCCTCCGTCCGTCCTCCACAGGACCACTCTCCTCCCTCCAGGTGTGTGTTGGTGTGACAGTAACAACAGGTAACCATCTCACCTTCCTCCGTCCGTCCTCCCCAGGACCACCCTCCTCCAGGTGTGTGTTGGGTGTGACAGGTAACAACAGGTAAACCATCTCACCTTCCTCCGTCCGTCCTCCTCAGGACCACTCTCCTCCAGGTGTGTGGTTGGTGTGACAGGTAACAACAGGTAAACCATCTCACCTTCCTCCGTTCGTCCTCCACAGGACCACTCTCCTCCAGGTGTGTGTTGGTGTGACAGGTAACAACAGGTAAACCATCTCACTTCCTCCGTCCGTCCTCCACAGGACCACTCTCCTCCAGGTGTGTGTTGGTGTGACAGGTAACAACAGGTAAACCATCTCACCTTCCTCCGTCCGTCCTCCACAGGACCACTCTCCTCCAGGTGTGTGTTGGTGTGACAGGTAACAACAGGTAAACCATCTCACCTTCCCTCCGTCCGTCCTCCACAGGACCACTCTCCTCCAGGTGTGTGTTGGTGTGACAGGTAACAACAGGTAAACCATCTCACCTTCCTCCGTCCGTCCTCCACAGGACCACTCTCCTCCCTCCAGGTGTGTGTTGGTGTGACAGGTAACAACAGGTAAACCATCTCACCTTCCTCCGTCCGTCCTCCACAGGACCACTCTCCTCCCTCCAGGTGTGTGTTGGTGTGACAGGTAACAACAGGTAAACCATCTCACCTTCCTCCGTCCGTCCTCCACAGGACCACTCTCCTCCAGGTGTGTGTTGGTGTGACAGGTAACAACAGGTAAACCATCTCACCTTCCTCCGTCCGTCCTCCTCAGGACCACTCTCCTCCAGGTGTGTGTTGGTGTGACAGGTAACAACAGGTAAACCATCTCACCTTCCTCCGTCCGTCCTCCACAGGACCACTCTCCTCCAGCATCATCTTCAGGTATTCTTCTTTAGACAGCTTATCCAGGGCCTTGGCCTCTCTCGCCCTCTCTGCTGCCTCTTGGAGGTACAGCTGCCTGCAAGGGACACACAGAACAGAACAGAGTCTGGTCAGAGAGCAGCCAGGAGAACCCTGTCTAACAGACAGGAGGATTGGGAGAGGGGATGAGGGAGTGGAGGGAGTCCTTTAGACAACCCAGCTTTGGTCAAAGAGAAAATGGATCAGAGAAATAGCCAAGCTGTTTATACAATACTGTCTGTCAGTACCAATCAGGGCCTTCGGGGGCAGGAACAGGCAACATCTTAGCATGGCAACGCCACCAGGTGCTTTTTTAAATCATGCTGAAGATGATTTTCAGTGGGGGGAGAGGTGTGGGAGTAGGAAGGGGAGAAACACATGCTGTGAAGGAAGAAGCCAAGCTCTGGTTAAGTGAGGGGGCAACCGGGAGTAGGGAGGGACACAAAGGTTTTATGACACAGAGACAAAGGGAGACAGAGGGGACAGAGGGAGACAGAGGGGACAAGCTTTTATTATGGTTACAGTACAACACAGAGGCACATGCAGGCAGCAGGAGCAGACTGAGAGGTCTAACCACAAGGTCAAGGGTCAGACCACAGGGAGGAGGTGATAGAGGAGGAGTAGGACAGGGAGAAGGACAGTGGGAGGTGATGGAGGAGGAGGAGGAGGACAGTGAGGAGGTGATGGAGGAGGAGGAAGAGGAGGAGGAGGACAGTGAGGAGGTGAGGAGGAGGAAGACAGTGGTGTGTCCCTGATGGGGGCTAAATCAGGGTTGACAGGGGAACCGCTTGAGGTAGAGGGGGAGTGAGGGGGAAGGTAGAGGGGAGTGAGGGGGAGGTAGAGGGGGAGTGAGGGGAAAGGTAGAGGGGGAGTAGAGAGGGGGAATGGAGTAGAGGGGAGTGAGAGGGAGGTGAGGGGGTAGAGGGGAGGAACGTTGAGGGGGAGGGAGAGAGGGGAGGGTAGAGGGGGAGTGAGAAGGAAGGTGAGGGGGGGAGTGAGGGGGAACGTACGAGGGGGGGAGGGGGGAGGGGAGGGGAGTAGAGGGAGGTAGAGAGGGGGAGGGAGGGGGAGGTAAGGGGGAG
>LR778253.1:329444-354444 GCA_902810595.1 Coregonus sp. 'balchen' | reverse complement strand
CAGCTGAATGGGACATCTCTGTAGGTTAACAGACAGCTGAATGGGGACACGTCTCTGTAGGTTAACAGACAGCTGAATGGGGACACATCTCTGTAGGTTAACAGACAGCTGAATGGGGACACATCTCTGTAGGTTAACAGACAGCTGAATGGGGACACATCTCTGGAGGTTAACAGACAGCTGAATGGGGGACACATCTCTGTAGGTTAACAGACAGCTGAATGGGGACACATCTCTGTAGGTTAACAGACAGCTGAATGGGGACACATCTCTGTAGGTTAACAGACAGCTGAATGGGGACACATCTCTGTAGGTTAACAGACAGCTGAATGGGGACACATCTCTGTAGGTTAACAGACAGCTGAATGAGGACACATCTCTGTAGGTTAACAGACAGCTGAATGGGGACACATCTCTGGAGGTTAACAGACAGCTGAATGGGGACACATCTCTGTAGGTTAACAGACAGCTGAATGGGGACACATCTCTGTAGGTTAACAGACAGCTGAATGGGGGACACATCTCTGTAGGTTACAGACAGCTGAATGGGGACACATCTCTGTAGGTTAACAGACAGCTGAATGGGGACACATCTCTGTAGGTTAACAGACAGCTGAATGGGGACACATCTCTGTAGGTTAACAGACAGCTGAATGGGGACACATCTCTGTAGGTTAACAGACAGCTGAATGGGGACACATCTCTGTAGGTTAACAGACAGCTGAATGGGGACACATCTCTGTAGGTTAACAGACAACTGAATGGGGACACATCTCTGTAGGTTAACAGACAACTGAATGGGGACACATCTCTGTAGGTTAACAGACAACTGAATGGGGACACATCTCTGTAGGTTAACAGACAGCTGAATGGGTATACTGTATATCTCCACAGGTTTGAATTAGAAACCTGACCCTGACCCAGCCCCTGACCTAGCCCCTGACCCAGCCCCTGACCCTGACCCAGCCCCTGACCCAGCCCCTGACCCAGTCCCTGACCCAGCCCCTGACCCAGCCCCTGACCCTGACCCAGCCCCTGATCCAGCCCCTGACCCTGACCCAGCCCATGACCCTGACCCAGCCCCTGACCCCAGTCCCTGACCCAGCCCCTGACCCAGCCCCTGACCCAGCCCCTGACCCAGTCCCTGACCCAGCCCCTGACCCTGACCCAGCCCCTGACCCAGTCCCTGACCCAGCCCCTGACCCAGCCCCTGACCCAGTCCCTGACCCAGCCCCTGTCCCAGCTCCTGACCCCTCCACCCCTCCAATATACATAAGGATGTATAGCTGGACCCAACAGCCAACAACCAACCGTGTGTTTGTGGTCCTGAGAGCATGTCAATGTGTTGATGATCTGGGAGATAATGAAAACAGACTGATGTGTGTGTAGAGGAGAGGAGAGGAGAGGAGAGGAGAGGAGAGGAGAGGAGAGGAGAGGAGAGGAGAGGAGAGGAGAGGAGAGGAGGGAGGAGAGGAGAGGAGAGCTAGAGGAGAGGAGAGGAGAGGAGAGTAGAGGAGAGGAGAGGAGAGGAGAGGAGAGGAGAGGAGAGGAGAGGAGAGGAGAGGAGAGGAGAGGAGAGGAGAGGAGAGGAGGACTGTACCTGGAGTGGGAGGAGTGTGAATGTGACGAGATCTCACTCAGGTCCCCGATGCTTCCCTCTGTCACGTGACCAGTCATGATCGCTGACGCATATCCCTGCGGCAGGTACAGTTTCCCATGATCCTCTCCTTCGCCGCCATCCTTGGGGTGTCCCCCCTCACCCCCACAACCCCCCTGCAGCAGTAACCTCCCCCCAGGACCCATACAGGGGTTGGTGTCGATCCCGCTGTCTGTTGAGGCTCCTTTAATGTACGTCAACCCCAGGATCTCAGGATCCATCAGATCTCCAGAGCCAAAGTGTTTATCATCACTGTTATTGGAGGAGGCGTTGGAGGAGAGGGTGTTACTGCTGGATTGACGGGACATCTTTTCTCCCTGTACAGAGGATAGGGATAGAGCTAGTTAGAACTAGAGAGAGAGAGAGAGAGAGAGAGAGAGAGAGAGAGAGAGAGAGAGAGAGAGAGAGAGAGAGAGACCCATCCCCCTGGCATAAAGCAACCTCACTCCCAAGTCTAAATCCTTTATCCTAAACATTCAGATCTCAAAACCTCCATGTTACATGTCTATGACCTGAACCAACCAGACACCCTCCTGTCTACCAACCAGACACCCTCCTGTCTACCAACCAGACACCCTCCTGTCTACCAACCAGACACCCTCCTCTCTACCAACCAGACACCCTCCTGTCTACCAACCAGGCACCCTCCTGTCTACCAACCAGACACCCTCCTGTCTACCAACCAGACACCCTCCTCTCTACCAACCAGACACCCTCCTGTCTACCAACCAGACACCCTCCTGTCTACCAACCAGACACCCTCCTGTCTACCAACCAGACACCCTCCTGTCTACCAACCAGACACCCTCCTGTCTACCAACCAGACACCCTCCTGTCTACCAACCAGGCACCCCTCCTGTCTACCAACCAGACACCCTCCTGTCTACCAACCAGACACCCTCCCTGTCTACCAACCAGACCACCCTCCTGTCTACCAACCAGACACCCTCCTGTCTACCAACCAGCCACCCTCCTGTCTACCAACCAGACACACCTCCTGTCTACCAACCAGACACCCTCTTGTCTACCAACCAGACACCCTCCTGTCTACCAACCAGACACCCAGAGATGTGACACCCCCCTGGCCGTAGAACCTCCCTAGCCACAGCCCACACTCAGTCACTTACCCCACGGTTCAGCTTGTTGGGCGACTCCTTGCCCCCCTCCCTCTGTTTCCGAGAGTTGAGGATCTTGGTGGAGGGGATGTGCCACTTGGCCTCTGGAGAGAGAGAGGGCGAAGAAGAGGAGAGAAGAGGACGAGAGGAGGAGGGGTTAGAGGTATGGCTGCATTAACCCTGAATGTGTCCTATAGGGTTACCACAGAACCAGACACCGTTGTTATCTAATATGGAGGTAGGAGACAGACACACTGGAGGTCATCTAATGTGTAGGAGTAAAACAGGGAACACAGGGACTCACCTGTCGACAGTGTTCTCTCCAGGGTGGGCTCTCTGAGGGTGTCTCTGTAACCCTCTCTGTCTCCCCCCTGTAGCTCTCTGGAGCACTCATGGAGGACTGAGGATGGACACCTGGAGAGGGATGGAGGAGAGGTGAGGATGGGTTGGTCAATTATGCTACAGAGTGAGCTAACTGACATACTGTCAGGGAGGGCTATAGTCTGAGCTAGCATAGTGGGAGAGGTAAATATTGGGCAATAGAGGGAGCTAGCTGCTAGCATACTGTCAGCAGTAAGGTAAGGAAGGGCTAGCATACAGCTAGCTGCTAGCATACCGTCAGTAGTAAGGTAAGGTTGGGCTAGCACACAGCTAGCTGCTAGCATACTGTCAGCAGTAAGGTAAGGTTGGGCTAGCATACAGCTAGCTGCTAGCATACTGTCAGCAGTAAGGTAAGGTTGGGCTAGCACACAGCTAGCTGCTAGCATACTGTCAGCAGTAAGGTAAGGATAGGCTAGCATAGAGCTAGCTGCTAGCATACTGTCAGCAGTTAGGTAAGGCTAGCACACATCTAGCTGCTAGCATACTGTCAGCAGTTAGGTAAGGTTGGGCTAGCATACAGCTAGCTGCTAGCATACCGTCAGCAGTAAGGTAAGGTTGGGCTAGCACACAGCTAGCTGCTAGCATACTGTCAGCAGTAAGGTAAGGTTGGGCTAGCACACAGCTAGCTGCTAGCATACTGTCAGCAGTAAGGTAAGGTTGGGCTAGCACACAGCTAGCTGCTAGCATACTGTCAGCAGTAAGGTAAGGTTGGGCTAGCATACAGCTAGCTGCTAGCATACTGTCAGCAGTAAGGTAAGGTTGGGCTAGCATACAGCTAGCTGCTAGCATACTGTCAGCAGTAAGGTAAGGTTGGGCTAGCACACAGCTAGCTGCTAGCATACTGTCAGCAGTAAGGTAAGGTTGGGCTAGCACACAGCTAGCTGCTAGCATACTGTCAGCAGTAAGGTAAGGTTGGGCTAGCACAGAGCTAGCTGCTAGCATACTGTCAGCAGTAAGGTAAGGTTGGGCTAGCCTACAGCTAGCTGCTAGCATACTGTCAGCAGTAAGGTAAGGATAGGCTAGCATAGAGCTAGCTGCTAGCATACTGTCAGCAGTTAGGTAAGGCTAGCACACATCTAGCTGCTAGCATACTGTCAGCAGTTAGGTAAGGTTGGGCTAGCATACAGCTAGCTGCTAGCATACCGTCAGCAGTAAGGTAAGGTTGGGCTAGCACACAGCTAGCTGCTAGCATACTGTCAGCAGTAAGGTAAGGTTGGGCTAGCACACAGCTAGCTGCTAGCATACTGTCAGCAGTAAGGTAAGGTTGGGCTAGCACAGAGCTAGCTGCTAGCATACTGTCAGCAGTAAGGTAAGGTTGGGCTAGCACACAGCTAGCTGCTAGCATACTGTCAGCAGTAAGGTAAGGTTGGGCTAGCACACAGCTAGCTGCTAGCATACTGTCAGCAGTAAGGTAAGGTTGGGCTAGCATACAGCTAGCTGCTAGCATACTGTCAGCAGTAAGGTAAGGTTGGGCTAGCATACAGCTAGCTGTTAGGGTTAGGGTAATGATAGTATGTACTGTAGTAGTCTGGAGACAGATTATGAATCCTTTTCCTGTTCCTAACCCACTGGAGACAGATTATGATTCCTGTCCCTAACCCACTGGGGACAGATTATGATTCCTCTCCCTGTCCCTCAACCTAACCCACTGGAGACAGATTAGGAATCCTCTCCCTGTCCCTAACCCACTGGAGACAGATTAGGATGCCTCTCCCTCTCCCTTTCATTAACCAACTGGAGACAGATTAGGATTCCTCTCCCTGTCCCTAACCTTAACCCACTGGGGACAGATTAGGATGCCTCTCCCTGTCCCTAACCCTAACCCACTGGAGACAGATCAGGATGCCTCTCCCTCTCCCTAACCCTAACCCACTGGAGACAGATTAGGATGCCTCTCCCTGTCCCTAACCCTAACATACTGGGGACAGATTAGGATGCCTCTCCCTGTCCCTAACCCTAACCCACTGGAGACAGATTAGGATGCCTCTCCCTCTCCCTTTCATTAACCAACTGGAGACAGATTAGGATTCCTCTCCCTGTCCCTAACCTTAACCCACTGGGGACAGATTAGGATGCCTCTCCTTGTCCCAAACACACTGGAGACAGATTAGTATGGATCTCCCTTTCCCTAACCTTAACCCACTGGAGACAGATTAGGATTCCTCTCCCTCTCCCTAACCCTAACCCACTGGAGACAGATTAGGATGCCTCTCCCTCTCCCTAACCCTAACATACTGGAGACAGATTAGGATGCCTCTCCCTGTCCCTAACCCTAACATACTGGAGACAGATTAGGATGCCTCTCCCTGTCCCTAACCCTAACATACTGGGGACAGATTAGGATGCCTCTCCCTGTCCCTAAATCTAACATACTGGGGACAGATTAGGATGCCTCTCCCTGTCCCTAAATCTAACATACTGGAGACAAATTAGGATGCCTCTCCCTGTCCCTAACCCTAACATACTGGAGACAGATTAGGATGCCTCTCCCTGTCCCTATCCCAAACCCACTGGAGACAGATTAGGATTCCTCTCCCTGTCCCTAACCCTAACATACTGGAGACAGATTAGGATGCCTCTCCCTGTCCCTAACCTTAACCCACTGGAGACAGATTAGGATGCCTCTCCCTAACACTAACCCTAACCTACTGGAGACAGATTAGGATGCCTCTCCCTGTCCCTAACCCTAATATACTGGAGACAGATTAGGATGCCTCTCCCTGTCCCTAACCCTAACATACTGGAGACAGATTAGGATGCCTCTCCCTGTCCCTAAATCTAATTTACTGGAGACAGATTAGGATGCCTCTCCCTCTCCCTCTCCCTAACCCTAACCCACTGGAGACAGATTAGGATGCCTCTCCCTGTCCCTAACCCTAATATACTGGAGACAGATTAGGATGCCTCTCCCTGTCCCTAACCCTAATATACTGGAGACAGATTAGGATGCCTCTCCCTTTCCCTAACCTTAACCCACTGGAGACAGATTAGGATGCCTCTTCCTGTTCCTAACCCACTGAAGACAGATTAGTATGGCTCTCCCTTTCCCTAACCCACTATGGACAGATTATGATTCCTCTCCCCGTCCCTAACCCTAACCCACTGGATACAGATTAGGATTCATCTCCCTGTCCCTGTCGCTAACCCACTGGAGACAGATTAGTATGGATCTCCCTGTCCCTAACCCTAACCCACTGGAGACAGATTAGTATGGATCTCCCTGTCCCTAACCCACTGGAGACAGAATAGTATGGATCTCCCTGTCCCTAACCCTAACCCACTGGAGACAGATTAGGATGCCTCTCCCTGTCCCTAACCCTAACCCACTGGAGACAGATTAGGATGCCTCTCCCTCTCCCTAACCCTAACCCACTGGAGACAGATTAGGATGCCTCTCCCTGTCCCTAACCCTAACATACTGGAGACAGATTAGGATTCCTCTCCCTGTCCCTAAATCTAATTTACTGGATAAATATTATTATGGATATCCCTGTCCCTAACCCTAATCTACTGTAGACAGAGTCGGAATCCTCTCCCTATCTCTAACCCACTGGAGACAGATTAGTATGAATCTCTATGTCCCTAAACCTAACCCACCGGAGACAGATTAGAATGGATCTCCCTGTCCCTAACCCACTGTAGACAGATTAGTATGGATCTCCCTGTCCCTAACCCTAACCCACTGGAGACAGATTAGGATGCCTCTCCCTGTCCCTAACCCTAACCCACTGGAGACAGATCAGGATGCCTCTCCCTCTCCCTAACCCTAACCCACTGGAGACAGATTAGGATGCCTCTCCCTGTCCCTAACCCTAACATACTGGAGACAGATTAGGATGCCTCTCCCTGTCCCTAACCCTAACATACTGGAGACAGATTAGGATGCCTCTCCCTGTCCCTCTCCCTAACCCACTGGGGACAGATTAGGATGCCTCTCCCTGTCCCTAACCCTAACATACTGGAGACAGATTAGGATGCCTCTCCCTGTCCCTAACCCTAACATACTGGAGACAGATTAGGATGCCTCTTCCTGTTCCTAACCCACTGGGGACAGATTAGGATGCCTCTCCCTGTCCCTAACCCTAACCCACTGGAGACAGATTAGGATGCCTCTCCCTGTCCCTAACCCTAACCCACTGGAGACAGATTAGGATGCCTCTCCCTGTCCCTAACCCTAACCCACTGGGGACAGATTAGGATGCCTCTCCCTCTCCCTGACCAGCTGGGCCTTCCCTACCCTCCCCCTCTCCCTCTCTCACCCCTCCCCTCCCTCTCAACTCCTCTGCTCACCCTCTCCAACACCTCTCCTCCCCCTCTCCCTCCCCTCTCCTCCCCCCTCCCCCCGGCCAGGTCTTACCCGTCGTGTTGAGACCAGGTTCCACTTCCACAGGGTCCCGGGTCACTAGACGACGACTGGTTGCTAGGGGAACTGCGGTAGTGTTGCTCTCCCTTATTGCACATGGTCACCTGTGGGTTCTCACAGTCAGCCCTATAGACAGACAACATGTACAGTAGAAGCTGTTATGCACATATGCTAAACAACATTCTGTCTGTCTGTTTATTGACTAAGGCTTTTGATACTGTAGACTCTACTCTTAAATACCAACTTCAATTAAACGCAGAGTAAAATAGCTGACTGACTCTTTTAATTGCTCGGCACATAAACGCATGGTTAAAAATAAACGTCAGGTCTAAATGAATTGTTTACGAGGTTACCATTAATTATTTCCACCGGTTTTAATTGTTTTTTAATTTTTAATTTTATTTAACCTTTATTTTCACTAGGTCACGTCCGTTAAGAACACATTCTCTTGAACAATGACTGGCCTACCCAAAGGCAAATGGCCTCCTTCGGGGGCGGTGGGACGGGTGTGGATTAAACTATAAATATAGGACAAAACAACACATCACGCCGAAGACCCAAACACTACATAAAGAGAGACACCACAATACTACATCAAGATAGACAAACCACACACTACATAAAATAGAGACACCACACACACTACCTCAAGAGAGACACCACAAACTCATCAAGAGAGACCCAGCAACACTACACTAAAGATATACAACCCACAACACACATCAAGAGAGACACCACAACACTACATAGAGAGACCCCCACAACCTACATAAAGAGCGACAGAACCAACCTACCTACCTAGATACACCCAACAACAAAAGAGAGACCCACAAACTAAAAAAGAGAGAACCACAACCTAATAAAAAACCCCAAAACAAAATAAAAAAGGGGGGCCCCCACAAACTCATAAAGAGAGACACCCAAACTACATAAAGGAGCCCACCACAACACTACATAAAGAGGCCCCCCACCAACACACATAAAAGGAACACCAAACACTACATAAGAGAGAACCCAAAACCCTACTAAGGGGAAAGCCACAACCCCCAAAAAGAGAACACCACAACAACCCCTAAAAGAGACCCCAACAACACTACTAAAAGGGGCCCCACCACAAAACACATAAAGGGGAACCCACCACAACATACATAAAGAGAACACCACAACACACTAAAGGAGACCCACAACACTACAAAAAGAACCCAAAACACAAAAGAAGACCCAAACCCAACATAATAAAAAAACCCCAAAAACAAAAAAACTACATAAAAGAGACACCACAACACTACATAAAAAGAACCCCCAAAAAACACTAAAAGAAGACCACAACACTACTAAAGAGGAGACAAAAAAAAAATAAAGAAGACCCCAAAACACTACCCAAAAGAGAACCCACAACACTACAAAAAGAGAGAAACAAAAATAAAAAACCACAACCACTAAAGAGAACAACACTAATAAAGAGAACCAAAACATTTACATAAAAAAGCCCAAACAACATACAAAAAGAGAAAAAATAAAAAGGAGGCCACAACATACATAAGAGAACCACAACATAATAAAGAGAGCCCCACAAACACACATAAGAGAACCCCCAAACCTAATAAAGAGGAGCCACAACACTAATAAAAGAGACCCAAACAACACTAATAAAGGAAACCCAAAACACATAAAAGGAGGCCAAACCTACAAAAAGAAGACACAAAACACTAAAAAGAGAGACCCCACAACAAAATAAAGAGAGAACCAAAACACTACAAAAAGGAGACACCACAACACTACAAAAGGAGAAACCCCAAAAATACATAAAGAGAGACGCCACAACATAGTTAAAGATGAGACACCCCACAACACTACATATACAGAGCAGACGCCCACAACACTACATAAAGAGAGACACCACAAAACACTACATTAAAGAGAGGACACCACAACATAATAAAGAGAGGACCTAAGACAACAACCTAGCATGGCAGTCAACACCTGACACAAGCAAGGTAGCAACTCACTGAAAACAAATGGCAGCAGCAACATGCAGCAGACACAAAACATGGTACCAACATTATTGGGGCA
Source organism: Coregonus sp. 'balchen' (assembly GCA_902810595.1). Classification (NCBI taxonomy): domain Eukaryota; kingdom Metazoa; phylum Chordata; class Actinopteri; order Salmoniformes; family Salmonidae; genus Coregonus; species Coregonus sp. 'balchen'. The sequence goes on along the minus strand of LR778253.1, from coordinate 344,855 downwards.
AGTCGACAATAGCACAAAGGCACGAACGGTAGAGACAACAATCTATCATTGCAAGCAGCCAAAACTCTCAGTAAGAGTGTCCATGATTGAGTCTTTTGAAATGAAAGAGGATTGGAGAGAATAAACTGTCAATTTTTGAGTGTTTTTTTTTTGGCAAGCTCGTTACCAGTCGCTAGCTGCATCGGACATGAAAACAGGAGGGACCGACCCAGGGATGTGATGTGCTTGTATGTTTGACATGTTACATTAAATAATTCAGTAATGACTCAAAAAAAAAATGATGGTAATCATCAGTTTTTATTAGATATAAGAAACTGCTAGCCATTGGCTGCTACCAGCTTAGAACTTCTAGCTAACTAGTAAGCGCAAAAACAGTCTACAACTTCGGGAGTACAGACCCCCAGGAATTGGCTGATCGACCTCTAGTGGCGAAAGTCAGAACTGCTAAAAATGCAGTCAAAGAGGAAAATCATTATTCTGTTAAAGAAGTCTATTTTTTTATTTTTTGGAGAGGCACACTAACACAAAAGAAACGTGACACTGTGTAAATGATAACATATTTTCTGATGGAAATGAAGAAATTAATTAGAATGCTGGAATTAAAATACATACAGTTGAAATCGGAAGTTTACATACACTTAGGTTGGAGTCATTAAAACTCGTTTTTCAACCACTCCACAAATTTCTTGTTAACAAACTGTAGTTTTGGCAAGTTGGTTAGGACATCTACTTTGTGCATGACACAAGTAATTTTTCCAACAATTGTTTACAGACAGATTATTTCACTTATAATTCACTGTATCACAATTCCAGTGGGTCAGAAGTTTACATACACTAAGTTGACTGTGCCTTTAAACAGCTTGGAAAATTCCAGAAAAAGAGGTCATGGCTTTAGAAGCTTCTGATAGGCTAATTGACATCATTTGAGTCAATTGGAGGTGTACCTGTGGATGTATTTCAAGGCCTACCTTCAAACCCAGTGCCTCTTTGTTTGACATCATGGGAAATTCAAAAGAAATCAACCAAGACCTCAGAAAAAAAATTGTAGACCTCCACAAGTCTGGTTCATCCTTTGGAGCTATTTCCAAATACCTGAAGGTACCACGTTCATCTATACAAACAATAGTATGCAAGTATAAACACCATGGGACCACGCAGCCATCATACCGCTCAGGAAGGAGACGCATTCTGTCTTCTAGAGATGAACGTACTTTGGTGCGAAAAGTGCAAATCAATCCCAGAACAACAGCAAAGGACCTTGTGAAGATGCTGGAGGAAACAGGTACAAAAGTATCTACATCCACAGTAAAACCAGTCCTATATCGACATAACCTGAAAGGCCGCTCAGCAAGGAAGAAGCTACTGCTCCAAAACCGCCATAAAAAAGCCAGACTACGGTTTGCAACTGCACATGGGGACAAAGATCGTACTTTTTGGAGAAATATCCTCTGGTCTGATGAAACAAAAATAGAACTGTTTGGCCATAATGACCATCGTTATGTTTGGAGGAAAAAGGGGCCAGCTTGCAAGCCGAAGAACACCATCCCAACCGTGAAGCACGGGGGTGGCAGCATCATGCTGTGGGGGTGCTTTGCTGAAGGATGGACTGGTGCACTTCACAAAATAGATGGCATCATGAGGAAGGAAAATTATGTGGATATATTGAAGCAATATCTCAAGACATCAGTCAAGAAGTTAAAGCTTGGTCGCAAATTGGGTCTTCCAAATGGACAATGACCCCAAGCATACTTCCAAAGTTGTGGCAAAATGGCTTAAGGACAACAAAGTCAAGGTATTGGAGTGGCCATCACAAAGCTCTGACCTCAATCCTATAGAAAATGTGAGGGCAGAACTGAAAAAGCGTTTGCGAGCAAGGAGACCTACAAACCTATCTCAGTTACACCAGCTCTGTCAGGAGGAATGGGCCAAAATTCACCCAACTTATTATGGGAAGCTTGTGGAAGGCTACCTGAAATGTTTGACCCAAGTTAAACAATTTAAAGGCAATGCTACCAAATACAAATTGAGTGTATGTAAACTTCTGACACACTGGGAATGTGATGAAATAAATAAAAGCTGAAATAAATCATTCTCTCTACTATTATTCTGACATTTCACATTCTTAAAATAAAGTGGTGATCCTAACTGACCTAAAACAGGGAATTGTTACTTGGATTAAATGTCAGGAATTCTGAAAAACTGAGTTTAAATGTATTTGGCTAAGGTCTTTGTAAACTTCCTACTTCAACTGTATATACATGATTTCTTCCCTGGAGTAACTAACTAACTAAGGTCAGCTGGGGTCAAGAGCCAGAGAGCATCATAGTCACTGTCACACTGTACGGCTGCCCAGGACAGCTCTTATGTAAAACCAATCCCCACAGGACATTTACATCTCTTCCCCCCATTTTCCAGGGGCATTAATTATTTTAAACAGGTTTAAATTTATGTTTGTCATTCTTGACGCCCTTTCAAAATGCCCAAATTTTCCCGGGGGGGAGGTTACTTTCCCCCCCGACTGGTTTTGCCCACACCCAAAAACCACCAGAGTGGGTTTTTCGAACCAGTTGGGGGTTACCGCCATTTAGCCACCCGCCAGTTTACCCAGGTCCCGCCAGTCGGGTTTTCCGGGGCCACCCAACCCAAAGGCCAGCCGGGCCAGCCAGCCAGCCAGCCATTTATTTTCCAGCCACCCACCCCACCCAAAGGGCCATTGACAGCCCCCAGATAGCCCCCCACCCCAGCCCCAGCCCATTTAGTTGACCCCAAGGGGCCAGCCACCCCAAAAGTCCCAAAAGCCAGAAAAGCCAGCAGAAAAAAAGCCACCCAAACCCCCCATTTAAACCGCCAGGCAAGCCGGGGCCAGCCACCCCAGTCAGCCACCCCAAGCCAGCCCACCCCACCCAAAGCCGGGAAGTCAAAACACCAGCCATTTCTAGCCAGCCAGAGCCAGCCCAGCCAGCAGCCCATTTTTCCCAGCCCCGGGCAGCCAAACCAGGCCAGCCAGCCAGCCCACCCCAGCCAGCTCAGCCACCCAAAGCCTTCCCCAAGCCAGCCAGCCAATTTTACCCGAGCCAGCCACCCAGCCAGTCAGCCAGCCACCCCAAAGCCAGCCCACCCCGGGAAAAAGCCAGCCCAGCAGCCAGCCCCCAGTTTCAGCCCCACCCAAACCCAGACCCAGCCAGCCAGCCACCCAGTCGGGCCCAGTTAGCCAGCCACCCACGCCAGTCAGTTGAAAACCCCAGCCAGCAAGACAGTGCAGCCACCGCCAAGCCACCCAAACGCCAGCCCCCCCAGAAAAAGCCAGCCAGCCAGTAAAAGATTAAGCCCATTTAGCCCCAGCCAGAGTCACCAGCCAGCCAGCCACCCACACCCAAGCCACGGACACAGCAGCCCGGGCCAGAGAAAAGCCAGAACCCCATTTCCCAGCCAGCCAGGCCCTTTTTCAACCGGGTTTCCACCCCCAGTCAGCCGGGCCCCCTTTTAGCCAGTGTTCCAGCCGGGCCCAACCAGTCAGTTTGAGCCAATTTCACCCAGCAGAAGTCACCCAAAGTCATTTACCCCCAAGTCAGCCCAGCCAGCCAGCCAGCCATTTTAAAGTTACCAAAGCCGGGTCAGCCCCAGCCGAGAACCCATTTTCATTTGCCAGTCAGCCACCCAAATTTTTCAAAAAGGGGCCCCAGTCAGCCAAGCAACCAGTCACCCATCATTTCAGCCAGCCAGCCCGTCAACCAGAAGCAGCACCCCAAGGGCACCCCTTTTCCCAGCCAGCCAAACCAGTCAAAACCATTTCCCCGCTCAGCCGGGCCAAACCCCCAGTCGGGCCCCCCCAGCCCCCAGAAACCCAGACCAGCCAGAAGGTCAGCCAGCCAGCCAGCCAGCCAAAAAGCCACCCAGCCAGCCAGAAAACCCCAGCCCCCCAAAAACCCGCCACCCAAACGCCAGAACCCAGAAATTTAGCGGGCCAGCCACCCCAAAGTGGGCCAGCCGCCAGCACCAGGAAAGCCACCCAAGTCATTTAGCCAGCCAGCCACCCCAGCACCCATTTCCACCCAAAGCCAGACCCAAAGGTGATAAGCCCCACCCCAACGCCAGGGGGTTAAACCCAAAGCCGCCAGAAACCAGTCAACCCAAAGTCAGGGGCCAAAAGCCAGCCAGCCCCCAGCCAGCCCGTTAGCCAGCCAGTCGGGCCAAACCCGGGCCACCCAAGCCGCCGCCAAGCCACCCCAAGCCACCCAGTCATTTAAGCCAGCAGCCAGCCAAAACCCAGCACCCTTTTTTTAAAGCCAGCCAGCAGCCAGTAAAACCGCCATTTCACCCCAGGCCCACCCGGGCCCCCATTTCAGCCAGCAGAGCCATTGTCACAGCCACCCCAAGCCAAGAAAACCAGCAGCACCATTTTAAAAGCCAGCCGGGGTTTAAACCCCAGCCAGTAGCCACCCTCAACCCCCCCAGCCATTTTTCAGCCCCCCAAAGGCCGGGCCCGCAAAACCAGACAGTTTACCCCACCATTTCCCAGCCATTTCAGCCAAAAAACCATGGAAAAACCAGCCAGCCCCATTCCCAACCCGGGCCAAAACCAGAAGTAAGCCACCCCCCAGCCCAGCAACCCAGACAGCAGCAAAAAAACCCCCCAAAGCCCACCGAAACCCATTTTAAATTTTTGCCAGCCCCAGTCAGCCAGAACCCACCGCCAGAAACCAGACCAGCCCCCCAGTAAGGGGCCAGCAGTTCCACCCAGCATTTCAACCATTTCAGCCAGCCAGACCAAACCAGAAAGCCATCATCCACCACCCAAGCCCTTAATCTTCGCCCGCCAAGCCAGCCACCATACAGCATTAGATTAAACCCGGCCACGAAACCACGCCAGCCAGCCCAGCCAGTAAAGACAGGACCCAGCAGTCAAAAAAAGTCCCCTCGCCATCCCCAAAAAATAAAGAAACCGTATCCCGCCCCTTCAGTGTCAGCCAGCAAGCGGGCCACCCCGGGCCCAGCCAGCCGGGAACCCTAAGCCCCAACCCCCTTAGCCAGTCAGCCAGCCCAAACCAAAATTTCACGGGTCAGCCACCCCACCCAAGTCCGTAAAGCCAGCCCCCGGGGTTCCGACCAAGCCCCCCCAACGGCCACCCAAGCCACCTAGCCAGTCAGAAAAACCACCCCATTTCAGCCGGGCCCCTTTACGGTATTGGTCCTCCCCTCTGACTTTTGTAGGACTATTTTGTAGGGGCCCAAGGCCCATTGTGGGGGATTTATGTTGGACGGACCATTGTAGGCCCTTAATGTTGGACGGGACCATTGTAATCCTGAGGAACAATTTTGTAGGGATCGATCCCGGGGGAATTTTAGGACTATTGTGGGGGGCCCGGGCCAGAAATTGTAGGCCCGGGCCCCGGGGTATTTGGGGGGCAGGACCAAATTTTTCCCAGGGGACTTTTATTTGTTATGGACCCGGGGGACCATTTTTTGGAAATTTTTGGTATGGACGGGGGAAAAAATTTGTGGGGACTATTGTATGGAGCGGCCTTTTAAGGTTGTATGGGGGACCTTTTCCTTTTCCCCCTTTAGGACACTGTAGGGGGACAAGGGAATAAAATGTTTGGACGGATTGTTGGGGCCTTTAGTATCCCCCAAACTGTGGGGTTTACTGTAGGGACAGGACCCGGGTAGGAAACCTACGTATAAAAGGGTTTCATTTTGTGGGAATAGGGGGTTTGGAACCCCCTTTTTTGGGGCCCAACTTTAGGGGACCCTTTAATACTGTATGGAAGGACCTTTGGAGGTATTTAGGGGTAGGTTGAAGGACCAGGGTAGGAAAAATACCTTTTTTCCCCTTTATGGACGGGAAATTTTTAATGTTAGGACAACTTGTTTTTAGGGCCCCATTTGGGGCCCTTTTGGGGGTTTGGGACTATGTATGGACGGGGACCCATTTTTAGGGACTACTTTTGGGACAGGACCAGTTAGGACTATTTTTTTGGAGCAGGACCTTTTGGGGGAAAAGTTAGGAGAGGAAACCATTTTTGGGGGGACAAAGGTAGGACGGGCCCCCCCATTTAGGAATACGTTTTGGGCCGGGGGCCCAGGGTGGGACAAACCTAGGGCCCCCCCCAAGGGCCCCAAATTGTGGGGGCCCTATTTAAATGGGACGGGAAACCTTTGGGTTTAGGGATTTACTTAGGAAAAGGGGAAACCATTGAGGAATTTATACGGGCCCATTGGGGACCAGGGCCTTTTTAGGACTTACTGTAGGGAGCAGGGCCATTTTTAGGGGGTTGGGGGGGAGCAGGACCTTTGGTGGGGACTAATTGTGGGGAAGCGGGCCCCAATTTTGTGGGGCCCTACGTATGGCGGGACCTTTGTAGGACTACGTTGGACGGGGACCATTTTTAGGAATACTTTTAGGGACCCCGGGGGGCCCCATTTTTAGGTTTTAAAGTAGGAAACAGGACCTGTGGACAAATTTTTTGGGGGCAGGCCCCTTTGGTGGACATTTTTATGGACCCGGGGGCCCATTGTGGGGAATATGTTAGGCGGGGCCTTTGGTGGGGATTTACGGTAGGAAAAGGACCTTTGGGGGACAAATGTACCGGGTTTCCCTTAGGACCCCATTGGGGGGGAACTGTAGGTATGGAGCGGGGACCATTGTAGGCCCTACTTAGGTTGGAAGGACCTTTGTGGGGCACTTTTATGGATTTTAGGCCCCTTTGTAGGATACTTTTATGGACCAGTTACCTTTTGGGGGTTTAAACTGGGCCCATTGTGGAGGGGGGCCCAGGGGAAACCTTTGGGTAGGCCCTCGGGTAGGAACCAGGACCATGTAGGAAAAATTGTTTTGGACAGGCCTTTTGGGAGGCCCTACTTTTAGGGAAAGGGACCATTTTTTAGGACACTGTATAAACGGGGGACCATTTTTAGGATAATGTTTTTGGGCCCCGGAAACTTTTGTAGGACTTTTAGGGGCCAGGACCATTGTGGGGGGACATTTAGGGAAAGGACCATTTTTAGGAAAAAAATTTGGAGCAGGGCCCCATTGTAGGACTACTTGGGAACGGACCATTGTGAATTTAATCCCGGCCATTTGGCAGTAAAGGGTCCCAAATTTTTTGGGAAATTTTGGGTTTTGGAAGGGGGGAAACCATGAGGCCCTTCCCTTAGGGAAAGGCCATTTTTAAATTTGTGGACTACGGGGTTTAGGGGAACAGGAACCCAGTGGGAAATACTTTTTATGGGAAGGCCCCATTTTTTTCGGGATTTACTTTATGGGGCCAACCTTTTTGTGGGGATACTGATGGACAGGACCTTTGTGGGGACTTTTTTAGGGAGCAGGAACATTGTGGGGAAACTTTGATGGAGCAGGACCTTGTAGGCCTACTGTAGGGGGGGGGAACCTTTGGTAGGATAAAGTATGGAGCGGGAAATTTTGTAGGATTTACTGTATGGACAGGATTTTTGGGTGGGGATTTACGTAGGGAAGGGGACCATTGTAGGACTACTGTATGGAGCTAGACCATTGTATAACTAAAATTATGGAGCAGGACCATTGTAGGACTACTGTATGGACAGGACCATTGTAGGACTACTGTATGGAGCAGGACCATTGTAGGACTACTGTATGGACAGGACCATTGTAGGACTACTGTATGGAGCAGGACCATTGTAGGACTACTGTATGGACAGGACCATTGTAGGAGTACTGTATGGACAGGACATTTACATTTACGTCATTTAGCAGACGCTCTTATCCAGAGCAACTTACAAATTGGTGCATTCACCTTATAGCCAGTGGGATATACACTTTACAATATTTTTTTAATTTTTTTTCTATTTTTCGGGGGGGGGGGGTAAGGGGGGGTAGAAGGATTACTTTATCCTATCCCAGGTATTCCTTAAAGAGGTGGGGTTTCAAGTGTCTCCAGAAGGTGGTGAGTGAGGGAGCTTGTTCCACCATTGGGGTGCCAGAGCAAACGAACAGTTTTGACTGGGCTGAGCAGAACTGTGCTTCCGCAGAGGTAGGGGGCCAGCAGGCCAGAGGTGGACCATTGAAGGACTACTGTATGGACAGGACCATTATAGGACTAATGAATGGAGCAGGACCATTGTAGGACTCCTGTGTGGACAGGACCATTGTAGTACTAATATATGGAGTAGGACCATGTCATTTTATTGAATGGTTTTCCTCCGTTGCCTGTCCTTCTCCCAACATTAGGGCCTGCTCCGCTCCTTCTTCCAACATTAGGGGGCCTGCTCCGCTCCTTCTTCCAACATTATGGCCTGCTCCGCTCCTTCTTCCAACAGTAGGGCCTGCTCCGCTCCTTCTTCCAACAGTAGGGCCTGCTCCGCTCCTTTTTCCAACAGTAGGGCCTCCTCCGCTCCTTCTCCCAACAGTTGGGCCTGCTCTGCTCCTTCTTCCAACAGTAGGGCCTGCTCCGCTCCTTTCCAACAGTAGGGCCTGCTCCGCTCCTTCTTCCAACAGTAGGGCCTGCTCCGCTCCTTCTTCTGACAGTTGAAAGTGCAGTGCCCAGCTGATAATCACCCAGATAATTCCCTTGAAACTGAACATACTAAAACTAATTTCATACATATAACAGATGAAATAAATTATGTAAAGTATGATGGGGAGGAAGGGGGAGAAAGGGTGAGTTGATGAGCGAGGGGAAGCGAACAATGCATAATTATGTAATCACCAATTGTGAATGAAGAACAGGGCGGGCCATTCTATTGTTTGATCTTCAAATTTAATCTCTAATGGTGTACCCACAAGTAAACCCGATCACAGAGTCTCATCATCACTTGCCTACTTGGGTAGTGAACCACTGTAATTGTACATGCTGAAGGCTTTCATATTGGAAAATATCCCATCTGCAGAGGGAGCGGTGCGAGAATGCTGATAAGGGAACGTGGTGATAGGGGGCAGGACCTTGTGGGCCTACTGTAGGGACAGGCCCCTTTGTGGACAAACGTAGGGGCTGGACCATTGTAGGACTACTTTTGGGGGGACGGGACCATTGAAAGGACAAACTGTATGGACGGGACCTTTTTTAGGAAAAACCTGTATGGACCCAGGACCTTTTTAAAGGACACTGTAGGGAAACGGGACCATTTGGGACTACTGTTGGACGGAACTTTTAGACAAACTGCATGGAGAAAGGACCATTTTTGGCACTGAAATGGACTGACCATTGTAAAACTACTGTATGGATTTTAACCTTGTAACTCTGCATGGAGAGGGGACCATGTAGGACTAATGGGGGCAGGACCAGGTAGGACTACTGTATGGGGGCGGGAAACCCTTGTAGGACCCCTGAAAGGGAGCTGGGAACCTTGTATAACAAAAATTTTGGACGGGGACCATTGTGGGAAACTACTGTAGGGACAGGACCTTGTGGGACAAACTGGGGGGACCCCGGACCATTGTGGGATACTGAAAGGGGAGCGGGGAACCATTGTAGGACTACGGTTTGGACGGGACCATTGGGGACTACTGAAATGAGTTTGGCCCAAATTGTAACTATGCTTTGGAGCGGGAAACCAATTGTGGGACTTTGTAGGGGACGGGGGCCCCTGTAGGACAACTGTTTTGACTGGACCATTGTAGACTCTGGGGGGGCCGGCCCATTGTAGGACAAAGTAGGGAAACGGGACCATTTTAGGACTACTGTATGGAGCAGGCCCATTGTGGACTACTGTAGGAGCTAGACCATTGTAAAACTAAAATGACCCGACCATTGTAGGACTCTGAAAGGGACGGGAAACCCTTGGGGGGGGACAAACTTTATGAGCAGGACATTTTTGGGGCTACTGTTTTGGACAGGACCATTGTGGGACAAACGTATGGGGCTGGACCATTTTTAGGCTCCTGTTAAAAAGGGAACCCATTGAGGTTATGTAGGGCCGGAAAACATTTACTTTTTACGCCCTTTAGGCAACGTTTTTACCCCAGACAATTTAAAAAAATTTTGGGGGAAATTCCCCCCCTTATCCCCATTTGGGATATCATTTTACAATATTTTTTATTAATTTTTTTTTTTTTTTTCGGGGGGGGGGGAAAGGGTTGGGGTAAAAGGGTTTTCTTTATCCACCCCAGGTTTTCCTTAAAAGGGGTGGGGTTTAAAGTGTCTCCGGAAGGTGGGTGAGAGAGGGAGCTTGTTCCACCATTGGGGTGCCAGAGCAGCGAACAGTTTTGACTGGGCTGAGCAGGAACTGTGCTTCCGCAGAGGTAGGGGGGCCAGCAGGCCAGAGGTGGACCATTGTAGGACTACTGTATGGACAGGACCATTATAGGTCTAATGTATGGACAGGACCATTGTAGTACTAATGTATGGAGCAGGACCATGTCATTTTATTGAATGGTTTTCCTCCTTTGCCTGTCCTTCTTCCAACAGTAGGGCCTGCTCCGCTCCTTCTTCCAACAGTAGGGCCTGCTCCGCTCCTTCTCCCAACAGTAGGGCCTGCTCTTATGAGACTGGAGAATGTGGTGATGAGGCTGGAGAATGTGGTGATGAGGCTGGAGAATGTGGTGATGAGGCTGGAGAATGTGGTGATGAGGCTGGAGAATGTGGTGTTGAGGCTGGAGAATGTGGTGATGAGGCTGGAGAATGTGGTGATGAGGCTGGAGAATGTGGTGATGAGGCTGGAGAATGTGGTGATGAGATTGGAGAATGTGGTGATGAGACTGGAGAATGTGGTGATGAGACTTGTGGGAACCTTACGTTGGTAAGGGGAGAAACGTCACCATGGACAACTTCTCCACTTCACTGTCATTGGAGAACAAGTTGATTGCAAAGAAAACAAGCCTTGCTGGCACCATAAACAAAGTGAGATGGGAGCTCCCTCCCTCTGAGAAAAACAGCAGTTGTGCTCCACTACCGAGCTAAAGAATGACAAGACAATGGGAACACAAAGAGAAAACTGGAGCTTATTACCCACTACAACCAAACAAAGGGTCAAAGTGTGTCAAGCAAGTGAATGTTATGAAATATTTGCGTCAACTGTTAAGGGAAAACGGATAACTGAAATCCAACTGACGCCATTGTCCTGATCCATCCACACAATGTAAACTGCTGTCATACTGACACATTCATTATAATGCCATTATGGCTTTTGTGCTGATTTACATTATTTATCAAGGCTACTTGGTACTTATAGTGATGTTTAGGCTACTGATGTTTTCATCATTTAACGCTCATCTTGCTGACTGTGTATTTTGGTGGTTGGGGTACATACAGCCAGGGGGAACAGTATTTGATCCCCTGCTGATTTTGTACGTTTGCCCACTGACAAAGACATGATCCGTCTATAATTTTAATGGTAGGTTTATTTGAACAGTGAGAGACAGAATAACAAACAAAAAATCCAGAAAAATCTAATGTCAAAAATGTTATAAATTGATTTGCGTTTTAATGAGGGAAATAAGTATTTGACCCCTCTGCAAAACATGACTTAGTACTTGGTGGCAAAACCCTTGTTGGCAATCACAGAGGTCAGACGTTTCTTGTAGTTGGCCACCAGGTTTGCACACATCTCAGGAGGGATTTTGTTCCACTCCTCTTTGCAGAGCTTCTCCAAGTCATTAAGATTTCGAGGCTGACGTTTGGCAACTCGAACATTCAGCTCCCTCCACTGATTTTCTATGGGATTAAGGTCTGGAGACTGGCTAGGCCACTCCAGGACCTGAATGTACTTCTTCTTGAGCCACTCCTTTGTTGCCTTGGCCGTGTGTTTTGGGTCATTGTCATGCTGGAATACCCATCCACGACCCATTTTCAATGCCCTGGCTGAGGGAAGGAGGTTCTCACCCAAGATTTGACGGTAAATGGCCCCGTCCATCGTCCCTTTGATGCAAGGAAGTTGTCCTGTCTCCTTAGCAGAAAAACACCCCCAAAGCATAATGTTTCCACCTCCATGTTTGACGGTGGGGATGGTGTTCTTGGGGTCATAAGCAGCATTCCTCCTCCTCCAAACACAGCAAGTTGAGTTGATGCCAAAGAGCTCGATTTTGGTCTCATCTGACCACAATACTTTCACCCAGTTCTCCTCTGAATCATTCAGATGTTCATTGGCAAATTTCAGACGGGCCTGTATATGTGCTTTCTTGAGCAGGGGGACCTTGCGGGCGCTGCAGGATTTCAGTCCTTCACGGCGTAGTGTGTTACCAATTGTTTTCTTGGTGACTATGGTCCCAGCTGCCTGGAGATCATTAACAAGATCCTCCCGTGTAGTTCTGGGCTGATTCCTCACGGTTTCATGCAACTCCACAAGGTGAGATCTTGCATGGAGCCCCAGGCCGAAGGAGAATGACAGGTCTTTTGTGTTTCTTCCATTTGCGAATAATCGCACCAACTGTTGTCACCTTCTCACCAAGCTGCTTGGTGATGGTCTTGTAGCCCATTCCAGCCTTGTGTAGGTCTACAATCTTGTCCCTGACATCCTTGGAGAGCTCTTTGGTCTTGGCCATGGTGGAGAGTTTGGAATCTGATTGATTTGACTGCTTCTTTTTTTTCTTTTTCTTTTACCTTTATTTAACCAGGTAAGCCAGTTGAGAACAAGTTCTCATTTACAACTGCGACCTGGCCAAGATAAAGCAAAGCAGTGCGATAAAAACAACAACACAGAGTTACATATGGGGTAAAACAAAACATAAAGTCAAAAATGTTTAAGTTATGGAAGTAAGGCAATAAATAGGCCATAGCGCAAAATAGTTACAATTTCGTATTAACACTGGAATGATAGATGTGCAAAAGATGATGTGCAAATAGAGATACTGGGGTGTAAATGAGCAAAATAAATAACAATATAGGGATGAGGTAGTTGGGTGGGCTAATTTCAGATGGGCTGTGTACAGGTGCAGTGATCGGAAGCTGCTCTGACAACTGACGCTTAAAGTTAGTGAGGGAGATAAGAGTCTCCAGCTTCAGAGATTTTTGCAGTTCATTCCAGTCATTGGCAGCAGAGAACTGGAAGGAATGGCGGCCAAAGGAGGTGTTGGCTTTGGGGATGACCAGTGAGATATACCTGCTGGAGCGCATACTACGGGTAGGTGTTGCTATGGTGACCAGTGAGCTAAGATAAGACAGGGATTTGCCTAGCAGTGATTTATAGATGGCCTGGAGCCAGTGGGTTTGGCGACTAATATGTAGTAAGGGCCAGCCAACGAGAGCGTACATGTCACAATGGTGGGTAGTATATGGGCTTTGGTGACAAAACGGATGGCACTGTGATAGACTACATCCAATTTGCTGAGTAGAGTGTTGGAGGCTATTTTGTAAATGACATCGCCGAAGTCAAGGATCGGTAGGATAGTCAGTTTTACGAGGGCATGTTTGGCAGTTTGACATCTTCTGTGGACAGATGTCTTTTATACAGGTAACAAACTAAGATTAGGAGCACTCCCTTTAAGAGTGTGCTCCTAATCTCAGCTCGTTACCTGTATAAAAGACACCTGGGAACGAGAAATCTTTCTGATTGAGAGGGGGTCAAATACTTATTTCCCTCATTAAAACGCAAATCAATTTATACAATTTTTTACATGCGTTTTTCCTGGATTTTTTGTTGTTATTCTGTCTCTCACTGTTCAAATTAACCTACCATTAAAATTATAGACTGATAATTTCGTGGGCAAACATACAAAATCAGCAGGGGATCAAATACTTTTTTCCCTCACTGTATTTGAAGAATCTCAAATATAAAATATGTTTTGATTTGTTTAACACTTTTTTTGTTTTGGTTACTACATGATTCCATATGTGTTAATTCATAGTTCTGATGTCTTCACTATTATTCTACAATATAAAAAATAGTAAAAATAAAGAAAAACCCTTGAATGAGTAGGCGTGTCCAAACCTGAGTAGGTGTGTCAACTTTTGACTGGTACTGTACATATCTACCTCAACTACTGTACCTTGTACCCCTGCACATCGACTCCGTACTGGTACCCCGTGTATATAGCCAAGTTATCGTTACTCATTGTGGATTTATTCCTTGTGTTATTAATTTTCTATTATTTATTGTCTTTCTCTCTGTATTGTTGGGAAGGGCCTATAAGTCAGCATTTCACTGTTAGTCTACACCTGTTGTTTACGAAGCATGTGTCAAATAAAATTTGATTTGAAAACATGAAATTACCCCAGGAATCCATTGAACATCGCTCAGATATGCACAAAAATTATTTAACATTCAAAATGGGTGAATCTTTCCTTTAACTCCCACCACATTCCCCATCTCTCTCTCGCTCTCACTTTATCTCTCTCTCTCTCTCTCCACTTTCTCCATCCCTTTCAGCATAATAATGTGTATTATGGCCAGAGGAAGAAAAGACAAGAGAAGAGAAGAGTGTTCCCTCCTGGTTTCATGTATAATTAGCAGCCCTGTCAGTGTTTCTGTCTGTCACCTTCTTTCTCCCCTCCCTCTTGCTATGGAGAAGAGACATATATAACTGCCTGCCATCCCTGGTGGTGACTGTGATTGGGGAGAGGAAGTTGTCATTATTCCTACATGGCACTAAGGAAAATGTATCATCACCACAGGGGGTTTCATTATGTGAACAAATTACTGTGGAGGGAGGGAGGGGGAGATGCCTGTACAGATAATTGGAATCAAATGCTACATAAAAAAATATCTTCACATCGGTCACTGAGTATTTTTTAAATGAGTGGAAAAAGACTAGGATTCAGTGACTAGTTTGCCTTAAATATCTGTTGAAATGAGTGAAGACTAGAAGTCCTGGGTCTTGTGACATAGTGTGTAAAATTGTGTGTAGTGTGTAAAATAGCCTCTCTTCTCATGCAATCTGAATCACAGCATTGTCCCCTGAATATCCAAACATGGGTTCATCAAATATCTAGAGCCTCACACCTCAGACTTTATGGTTAAATCAGACACTTTAGCTAACAGAAAACAGAGGAGAGAGAGAGAAAGGGGAGAGAGCAGAGAGAGAGAGAGAGAGCAAGAACAAAAAGAGAGAGAGGAGAAGGAGAAGAGAGAGAGGAAGAGAGAAGGAGAGAGGAAGGAGAGGAAACAGAGCCCCAGAGAGAGAGAGAGGAGGAGTAATTGTGAAGGGAAATAGAGAGACGAGAAGGAAAGAGTAACGAAAAAACACAGAGAGAGAGGAGGAGAGAGGGAAAGGAGAGGGGATTTAGATCGTGAGAGAAAGAAGAAAGAAGTAAATTTTGAGAAAAAGAGAGAGAAAAAAAGGTTAAAAAAAACCAAAAAAAAGGGAAAAAAAAAAAAGAAAGAAGAAGAAGAAGAAGAGGGGAGGAGAGGAGAGGGAGAGAGAAGAGTGGGGAGGGAAGAAAGGGAAAAAGGGGAGAGGGGAAGGAGGGGGAAAAAGGAGAAAAGAGAAGGGGAAGGAAGAAGAAAAAAAAAAAAAGGGGGAAAAAAAAGGGGGAGGGGTAGAGGGGGAAAAGGGGAGGGGGG
>LR778253.1:192126-329344 GCA_902810595.1 Coregonus sp. 'balchen' | reverse complement strand
AAAAAATAATGCAAAATATTAGACAGAACCCAAACCCCCTAAAAAATCAAAAAACCCAAAAACCCAAAAAAAAAAAACCAAAAAGTCAAAATAAAAAATAAAAGAAAAAACCCCATAAGACAAATGTAACAGGGAAAAAAAACCAACCTCATAAGGGCCCAAAAGTCAAAATGGGTTAACAAACCAACCCCCCAAAAAAATCAAGGAAAAGGGGGTAATACGAACCCAAACCCCCTAGACAGAAAAAGTCAACAGGGAAATAATCAAAACCCAAACCCCATAAGACAGATAAAAAGGGAAAAGGGGAAAATAAAAAAAACCAAAGGGTTAAAAAAAACAACGCAAAGAAAAACAATACACAAGATCATAAGACACCATAAGCAAATAATAACAGGACCAACAGAAAAGCAAGACAATAGAAGGGGGATAATACAGAACCAACCTCATAGACAGATCAAAAGTGGAGTAACAGAACCAACCCGCATAAGACAAATCAATAGTCAACAGTGGAGATAATACAGAACCAACCCCCATAAGACAAAATCAATAGTCAACAGGGGAGATAATACAGAACCAACCCGCATAAGACAGATCAATAGTCAACAGTGGAGATAATCATACAGAACCACCTCATAAGACAGATCAATAGTCAACAGTGGAGTTGAGACAGAACCAACCGCATAAGACCAAATCAATAGTCAACAGTGGAGTTGAGACAAACCAACCCATAAGACAAATCAATAGTCAACAGTGGGAGATAATATCAGAACCAACCCTATAAGACAGATCAATAGTCAACCGTGGAGATAATACAGAACCAACATCATAAGGGCGATCAAAAGTCAACAGTGGAGTGAGACAAACCAACCCGCTAAGACAAATCAATATCAACAGTGAGGAAATAATGAACCAACGCGATAAGACAAACAATAGTCAAACAGTGGAGTTGAGACAGAACCAACCCCATAAGACAAATCAATAGTCAACAGTGGAGATAATACAGAACCAACCCGCATAAGACAAACAATAGTCAAGTGGGGATAATACAGAACCAACCCGCATAAGACAAATCAATAGTCAAAAGGGGAGATAATACAGAACCAACCGCAAAGACAGATCAATAGTCAACAGTGGAGATAATACAGAACCAACCGCATAAGACAGATCAATAGTCAAAAAGTGGAGTTGAGACAGAACCAACCCGCATAAGACAAATCAATAGTCAACAGTGGAGTTGAGACAGAACCAACCCTCATAAGACAAATCAATAGTCAACAGTGGAGATAATACAGAACCAACCCTCATAAGAAGATCAATAGTCAACAGTGGAGATAATACAGAACAACCCATAAGACAGATCAATAGTCAACAGGGAGTTGAGACAGAACCAACCGCATAAGACAAATCAATAGTCAACAGTGGGATAATCAGAACCAACCCGCATAAGACAAATCAAAGTCAAAAATGGAGTGAGACAGAACCACACCCTCATAAGACAAATCAATAGTCAACAGCTGGAGATTTAAAACAGAACCAACCCTCATAAGACTAATCAATAGCAACAGTGGGGATTAATACAGAACCAAAACCCCCCTAAGACAGATCAAAGTCAACAGTGGATGATAATACAGAACCAACCCATATAGACAGATCAATAGTCAACAGTGGAGATAATACAGAACACCCGCATAAGACAAATCAATAGTCAACAGGGGAGTAATACAGAACCAACCCGCATAAGACAGATCAATAGTCAACAGTGGAGATAATACAGAACAACCCTCATAAGACAGATCAATAGTCAAGTGGATGAACAGAACCAACCCATCACAGACAAATCAATAGTCAACAGTGGAGATAATACAGAACAACCGCAATAAGACAGATCAATAGTCAACAGTGAGATAATACAGAACCAACCCTCATAAGACAGATCAATAGTCAACAGTGGAGATAATAAGAACCAACCCGCATAAGAACAATCAATAGTCAACAGTGGAGATAATACAGGAACCAACCCTCATAAGACAGATCAATAGTCAACAGTGGAGATAATACAGAAACCAACCCGCATTAAGACAGATCAATAGTCAACTGTGGAGATAATACAGAACCCAACCCTCATAAGACAGATCAATCGTCAACAGTGGAGATAATACAGAACCAACCCGCCATAAGACAAATCAATAGTCAACAGTGGAGATAATACAGAACCAACCCGCATAAGACAAATCAATAGTCAAACAGGGGAGATAATACAGAACCAACCCGCCATAAGGACAGATCAATAGTCAACAGTGGAGATAATACAGAACCAACCCTCATAAGACAGATCAATAGTCAACAGTGGAGTTGAGACAAAACCAACCAGCATAAGACAAATCAATAGTCAACAGTGGAGTTGAGACAGAACCAACCCTCATAAGACAAATCAATAGTCAACAGTGGAGATAATACAGAACCAACCCTCATAAGACAGATCAATAGTCAACAGTGGAGATAATACAGAACCAACCCTCATAAGACAGATCAATAGTCAACAGTGGAGTTGAGACAGAACCAACCCGCATAAGACAAATCAATAGTCAACAGTGGGGATAATACAGAACCAACCCGCATAAGACAAATCAATAGTCAACAGTGGAGTTGAGACAGAACCAACCCGCATAAGACAAATCAATAGTCAACAGTGGAGTTGAGACAGAACCAACCCTCATAAGACAAATCAATAGTCAACAGTGGAGATAATACAGAACCAACCCGCATAAGACTAATCAATAGTCAACAGTGGGGATAATACAGAACCAACCCGCATAAGACAGATCAATAGTCAACAGTGGAGATAATACAGAACCAACCCTCATAAGACAGATCAATAGTCAACAGTGGAGATAATACAGAACCAACCCGCATAAGACAGATCAATAGTCAACAGTGGAGATAATACAGAACCAACCCTCATAAGACAGATCAATAGTCAACAGTGGAGATAATACAGAACCAACCCTCATAAGACAGATCAATAGTCAACAGTGGAGTTGAGACAGAACCAACCCGCATAAGACAAATCAATAGTCAACAGTGGGATAATACAGAACCAACCCGCATAAGACAATCAATAGTCAACAGTGGAGTAACAGAACCAACCCTCATAAGACAAATCAATAGTCAACAGTGGAGTTAAAAGAACCAACACTCATAAGACAAATCAATAGTCAAAGTGGAGATATACAGAACCAACCCTCATAAGACAGATCAATAGTCACAGAGAGATAATACAGAACCAACCCTCATAAGACAGATCAATAGTCAACAGTGGAGTTGAGACAGAACCAACCCGCATAAGACAAATCAATAGTCAACAGTGGGGATAATACAGAACCAACCCGCATAAGACAAATCAATAGTCAACAGTGGAGTTGAGACAGAACCAACCCTCATAAGACAAATCAATAGTCAACAGTGGAGATAATACAGAACCAACCGAATAAGATAATCAATAGTCAACAGTGGGGATAATACAGAACCAACCGCATAAGACAGATCAATAGTCAACAGTGGAGATAATACAGAAACAACCCCCATAAGACAGATCAATAGTCAACAGTGGAGATAATACAGAACCAACCGCATAAGACAGATCAATAGTCAACAGTGGAGTTGAGACAGAACCAACCCTCATAAGACAGATCAATAGTCAACAGTGGAGATAATACAGAACCAACCCGCATAAGACAGATCAATAGTCAACAGTGGAGATAATACAAAACCAACCCTCATAAGACAAATCAATAGTCAACAGTGGGGATAATACAGAACCAACCCGCATAAGACAGATCAATAGTCAACAGTGGAGATAATACAGAACCAACCCTCATAAGACAGATCAATAGTCAACAGTGGAGATAATACAGAACCAACCCGCATAAGACAGATCAATAGTCAACAGTGGAGATAATACAGAACCAATCCTCATAAGACAAATCAATAGTCACAGTGGGGATAATACAGAACCAACCCGCATAAGACAAATCAATAGTCAACAGTGGAGATAATACAGAACCAACCCGCATAAGACAGAATCAATAGTCAACAGTGGAGATAATACAGAACCAACACCGCATAAGACAAATCAATAGTCAACAGTGGGGTTGAGACAGAACCAACCCTCATAAGACAGATCAATAGTCAACAGTGGAGATAATACAGAACCAACCCTCATAAGACAAATCAATAGTCAACAGTGGAGATAATACAGAACCAACCCGCATAAGACAAATCAATAGTCAACAGTGGGGATAATACAGAACCAACCCGCATAAGACAGATCAATAGTCAACAGTGGGGATAATACAGAACCAACCCGCATAAGACAGATCAATAGTCAACAGTGGAGATAATACAGAACCAACCCGCATAAGACAAATCAATAGTCAACAGTGGAGATAATACAGAACCAACCCGCATAAGACAGATCAATAGTCAACAGTGGAGATAATACAGAACCAACCCGCATAAGACAGATCAATAGTCAACAGTGGAGATAATACAGAACCAACCCGCATAAGACAGATCAATAGTCAACAGTGGAGATAATACAGAACCAACCCGCATAAGACAAATCAATAGTCAACAGTGGAGATAATACAGAACCAACCCGCATAAGACAGATCAATAGTCAACAGTGGAGATAATACAGAACCAACCCGCATAAGACAGATCAATAGTCAACAGTGGAGTTGAGACAGAACCAACCCTCATAAGACAGATCAATAGTCAACAGTGGAGTTGAGACAGAACCAACCCACATAAGACAGATCAATAGTCAACAGTGGAGTTGAGACAGAACCAACCCACATAAGACAGATCAATAGTCAACAGTGGAGATAATACAGAACCAACCCGCATAAGACAGATCAATAGTCAACAGTGGAGATAATACAGAACCAACCCTCATAAGACAAATCAATAGTCAACAGTGGAGATAATACAGAACCAACCCGCATAAGACAGATCAATAGTCAACAGTGGAGATAATACAGAACCAACCCGCATAAGACAAATCAATAGTCAACAGTGGGGATAATACAGAACCAACCCGCATAAGACAGATCAATAGTCAACAGTGGAGATAATACAGAACCAACCCGCATAAGACAGATCAATAGTCAACAGTGGAGTTGAGACAGAACCAACCCGCATAAGACAGATCAATAGTCAACAGTGGAGTTGAGACAGAACCAACCCACATAAGACAGATCAATAGTCAACAGTGGAGATAATACAGAACCAACCCGCATAAGACAGATCAATAGTCAACAGTGGAGTTGAGACAGAACCAACCCACATAAGACAGATCAATAGTCAACAGTGGAGATAATACAGAACCAACCCTCATAAGACAGATCAATAGTCAACAGTGGAGTTGAGACAGAACCAACCCGCATAAGACAAATCAATAGTCAACAGTGGAGTTGAGACAGAACCAACCCTCATAAGACAGATCAATAGTCAACAGTGGAGATAATACAGCACCAACCCTCATAAGACAGATCAATAGTCAACAGTGGAGATAATACAGAACCAACCCGCATAAGACAGATCAATAGTCAACAGGGGAGATAATACAGAACCAACCCTCATAAGACAAATCAATATTCAACAGGGGAGATAATACAGAACCAACCCGCATAAGACAGATCAATAGTCAACAGTGGAGATAATACAGAACCAACCCGCATAAGACAGATCAATAGTCAATAGTGGAGATAATACAGAACCAATCCTCATAAGACAAATCAATAGTCAACAGTGGAGATAATACAGAACCAACCCTCATAAGACAGATCAATAGTCAACAGTGGAGATAATACAGAACCAACCCGCATAAGACAGATCAATAGTCAACAGTGGAGATAATACAGAACCAACCCGCATAAGACAGATCAATAGTCAACAGTGGAGTTGAGACAGAACCAACCCTCATAAGACAGATCAATAGTCAACAGTGGAGATAATACAGAACCAACCCGCATAAGACAAATCAATAGTCAACAGTGGGGATAATACAGAACCAACCCGCATAAGACAAATCAATAGTCAACAGTGGAGTTGAGACAGAACCAACCCGCATAAGACAAATCAATAGTCAACAGTGGGGTTGAGACAGAACCAACCCGCATAAGACAAATCAATAGTCAACAGTGGGGTTGAGACAGAACCAACCCGCATAAGACAAATCAATAGTCAACAGTGGGGTTGAGACAGAACCAACCCGCATAAGACAAATCAATAGTCAACAGTGGGGTTGAGACAGAACCAATCCTCATAAGACAGATCAATAGTCAACAGTGGAGTTGAGACAGAACCAATCTTCATAAGACAGATCAATAGTCAACAGTGGGGTTGAGACAGAACCAACCCGCATAAGACAGATCAATAGTCAACAGTGGAGTTGAGACAGAACCAACCCTCATAAGACAGATCAATAGTCAACAGTGGAGTTGAGACAGAACCAACCCTCATAAGACAGATCAATAGTCAACAGTGGAGTTGAGACAGAACCAACCCTCATAAGACAGATCAAGAGTCAACAGTGGAGTTGAGACAGAACCAATCCCCGTAAGACAGATCAATAATCAACAGTGGAGTTGAGACAGAACAAACCTTCGTAAGACAGATCAATAGTCAACTGTGGAGCATGTTATGGGGGCTGGTGAACCGTCTGGGGGATTTTGTAGGTGTGTGGGGCGTCAGGGGGGTTTGAGGAGGGGGGCTTGTTTCTAACATTCTGTTAAAATTAAATAAAGTTTGTGCTTTTAATGATGTAACTATTGGGCGAATCTGTCTGATCCCTGTGAGGCTGAACGGATCTGGATGACGTAACCTAGTCTTTGTCTGTCCTCTGATAGCTGGCCCTGTGATGCTGAACGGATCTGGATGACGTAACCTAGTCTTTGTCTGTCCTCTGATAGCTGGCCCTGTGATGCTGAACGGATCTGGATGACGTAACCTAGTCTTTGTCTGTCCTCTGATAGCTGGCCCTGTGATGCTGAACGGATCTGGATGACGTAACCTAGTCTTTGTCTGTCCTCTGATAGCTGGCCCTGTGATGCTGAACGGATCTGGATGACGTAACCTAGTCTTTGTCTGTCCTCTGATAGCTGGCCCTGTGATGCTGAACGGATCTGGATGACGTAACCTAGTCTTTGTCTGAGTCTGTCCTGTGGAGATCATATTGAAATTGAATAACAACTGTTTGACAGAGTAGCCTACCTGCAGGTGTCCTTAGACAGAGTAGCCTACCTGCAGGTGTCCTTAGACAGAGTAGCCTACCTGCAGGTGCCCCTAGACAGAGTAGCCTACCTGCAGGTGTCCTTAGACAGAGTAGCCTACCTGCAGGTGCCCCTAGACAGAGTAAACTACATGTATGATCATCTTAAACTATCAAGGGTAGGCCTATGGCAAGGCAGCAGCTACTCTTCCTGGGGTTTATTAGGGATCCCCATTAGCTGTTGCCAAGGCAGCAGCTACTCTTCCTGGGGTGTATTAGGGATCCCCATTAGCTGTTGCCAAGGCAGCAGCTACTCTTCCTGGGGTTTATTAGGGATCCCCATTAGCTGTTGCCAAGGCAGCAGCTACTCTTCCTGGGGTCCAAACACACTAAGGCACTTACATTACACATAAAACAAAAGCTAAAACAGTACATCAGATAGCATTATTACACCACTACATACAGTTGAAGTCGGAAGTTTACATACACCTTAGCCAAATACAGTTAAACTCAGTTTTTCACAATTCCTGACATTTAATCCTAGTAAAAATTCCCTGTCTTAGGTCAGTTAGGATCACCACTTTATTTTAAGAATGTGAAATGTCAGAATAATAGTAGCGAGAATGATTTATTTCAGCTTTTATTTCTTTCATCACATTCCCAGTGGGACAGAACTTTACATACACTCAATTAGTATTTGGTAGCATTGACTTTAAATTGTTTAACTTGGGTGAAATGTTTCGGGTAGCCTTCCACAAGCTTCCCACAATAAGTTGGGTGATTTTTGGCCTATTCCTCCTGACAGAGCTGGTGTAACTGAGTCAGGTTTGTAGGCCTCCTTGCTCGCACACGCTTTTTCAGTTCTGCCCACAAATATTCTATAGGATTGAGGTCAGGGCTTTGTGATGGCCACTCCAATACTTTGACTTTGTTGTCCTTAAGCCATTTTGCCACAACTTTGGAAGTATGCTTGGGGTCATTGTCCATTTGGAAGACCCATTTGAGACCAAACTTTAACTTCCTGACAGATGTCTTGAGATGCTGCTTCAATATATTCACATAATTTTCCTTCCTCATGATGCCATCTATTTTGTGAAGTGCACCAGTCCCTCCTGCAGCAAAGCACCCCCACAGCATGAAGCTGCCACCCCCGTGCTTCACGGTTGTGATGGTATTCTTCGGCTTGCAAGCATCCCCCTTGTTCCTCCAAACATAACGATGGTCATTATGGCCAAACAGTTCTATTTTTGTTTCATCAGACCAGAGGACATTTCTCCAAAAAGTACGATCTTTGTCCCCATGTGCAGTTGCAAACCGTAGTCTGGCTTTTTTATGGAGCAGTGGCTTCTTCCTTGCTGAGCGGCCTTTCAGGTTATGCCGATATAGGACTTGTTTTACTGTGGATATAGATACTTTTGTACCTGTTTCCTCCAGCATCTTCACAAGGTCCTTTGCTGTTGTTCTGGGATTGATTTGCACTTTCCGTACCAAAGTACGTTAATCTCTAGGAGACAGAACGCATCTCCTTCCTGAGCGGTATGACGGCTGCGTGGTCACATGGTGTTTATACTTGCGTACTATTGTTTGTACAGATGAACGTGGTACCTTCAGGCGTTTGGAAATTGCTCTCAAGGATGAACCAGACTTTAAAAATTTTTATTTTACCTTTATTTAACTAGGCAAGTCAGTTAAGAACAAATTCTTATTTACAATGACGGCCTACACCGGCCAAACCCGGACGACGCTGGGCCAATTGTGGAGGTCTACCATTTTATTTCTGAGGTCATGGCTGATTTCTTTTGATTTTCCCATGATGTCAAGCAAAGAGGCACTGAGTTTGAAGGTAGGGCTTGAAATACATCCACAGGTACACCTCCAATTGACTCAAATGATGTCAATTAGCCTATCAGAAGCTTCTAAAGCCATGACATTATTTTCTGGAATTTTCCAAGCTGTTTAAAGGCACAGTCAACTTAGTGTATGTAAACTTCTGACCCACTGGAATTGTGATACAGTCAATTATAAGTGAAATAATCTGTCTATAAACAATTGTTGGAAAAGTAGATGTCCTAACCGACTTGCCAAAACTATAGTTTGTTACCAAGAAATGTGTGGAGTGGTTGAAAAAAGAGTTTTAATGACTCCAACCTAAGTGTATGTAAACTTCCGACTTCAACTGTATCTACAATACTTAATGTATAATACCACCATACAACAATATTACAATGTAGGTGTGTGTAGAGTGTGTGTGCTAGCGTTTGTGTGTGTATTTGTGTGTCTGTACCTCTGTGTCTCTCTTCAAAATCCCCGCTGTTCCATAAGGTGTATTTTTATCTGTTTTTAAAAATCTGATTCTACTGCTTGCATCAGTTTCCTGATGTGGAATAGAGTTCCATGTAGTCATGGCTCTATGTAGTACTGTGCTCCTCCCATAGTCTGTTCTGGACTGGTGGGTGGAGGTATGTACCAACCAATCTATGGACATGGCAGCCTATTGCCTAATGTCGTCTGGCAAACAGGAAGGCCTACCTCTTATTTCTTAAATAGGAAGAAATAGGCTCCAACCCAAAAGCCCTCCGGTTAGTCTAATCAGGGGTGAAAGTAGATGTCATGTCTTCCAAGTACAGTACCTCCCTTGATGTTCTGCCGCCCTAGGCGAGACAAAAATGGCCACCCCCTTCTATCCCCGCTAAACTAGAACAGGCTAGTGTACAGCAGGGGTCGGCAAGATGTTTGGCCTCAGGCTAATAGTCGGCAGAACAGAACATAATAGCGGCCCAGTTCAAATTAAACACCATTTTTCAGAGGAGGCATCTGGAGAGGCATGGACAAGCCAAATACCACCACAGGAGCACAGCATGGAAAATATAAATACTTTGCGCCCCCTGGCTTTGGCAAAGCGGGCACTGCTTATCATGGGGTGGCATCATTGCTCACCTAAATAGCCTTCATGCTACTGGGTGAGAGAAGTTATCATTGTTTTGGGGCAGAATAGTGTGAGGTGTTATGTGTTGTTGAAGGTGCGTCTTGGTCAGTTTAGCTTGGAAAATGCTGCCTTCGACAATCTGCCGCTCTAGGCAGCTGCTTAATGGGCGGTCCGGCCGTGGAATTATATTTAGAATCCCTATAAATATAGAATTATATTTAGAATCTCTATTAATATAGAATTATATTTAGAATCTATATTAATATAGAATTATATTTAGAATTCCTATTAATATAGAATTATATTTAGAATATCTATTAATATAGAATTATATTTAGAATTCCTATTAATATAGAATTATATTTAGAATTCCTATTAATATATAATTATATTTAGAATCTCTATTAATATAGAATTATATTTAGAATCTATATTAATATAGAATTATATTTAGAATTCCTATAAATATAGAATTATATTTAGAATCTCTATTAATATAGAATTATATTTAGAATCTATATTAATATAGAATTATATTTAGAATTCCTATTAATATAGAATTATATTTAGAATCTCTATTAATATAGAATTATATTTAGAATTCCTATTAATATAGAATTATATTTAGAATCTCTATTAATATATAATTATATTTAGAATCTCTATTAATATAGAATTATATTTAGAATCCCTATTGATATAGAATTATATTTAGAATCCCTATTAATATAGAATTATATTTAGAATCGCTATTAATTCAATAGCATCTCTGTGGGCCTAGTCAAAAAGATTTTTCATAAAATGTATTACCTTTTATTGTTGTTTTTACCCCCACAATGTATTTTACCAGGACACTGTACCGAACCGCCTTACTTTCACCGCTGAGTATAATAAAAATGAAGACGGTTTAAATGAATTATTCCTACTGGAATTTGCACCATGAGCTGTCCATTACCCACTGATTGTGCCGGGGCTGCTGCTTCAAGTTTCAGTACCACAATGTAGGTCAATAGAATCTGGCTTATTGTGAGGTCAATAACTCTGATACATACACTACCAGTCAAACGTTTGGACACACCTACTCATTCAAGGGTTTTTCTTTATTTTTACTATTTTCTACATTGTAATAGTGAAGACATCAAAACTATGAATAATATAATAAATCAAAATATATTTTATATTTGAGATTCTTCAAATAGCCACCCTTTGCCTTGATGACAGCTTTGCACACTCTTGGCATTCTCTCAACCAGCTTCACCTGGAATGCTTTTCCCTTGAAAAACCTCGAATGAGTAGGTGTGTCCAAACTTTTGACTGGTACTGAAAATCATTGGCAAGAAACAAAAGAGTCCATACAAAGGAAAAAGAAGGTCTAACAGAACAGATATATAGCAATAAAAACTGTAACATAGAGGCTCAGAATAAATTAGAGGAAAAACAAAAATAAATGGAGAAACTTATTCAAGAAAGATCTTATAAAAATATAGTGGATGGAATATGGGGAAAAATGCACCAAATTCTTTTTTAATCTTCAACATAGAAATGCTACCAAAAATAATTTACTGAAACTGGTTACACATGACAGAGTCACCCATGATTCACCAAATTATATTTTGAAGGAGGAAGCAAAGTACTTTAAGCATATGTTTTAATTTCAGTCGCCTCCATCTCCTCTAACTGAAGCTAATTGTAGAGATATTTTTTTCTATTGATAATGTAAAATTAACAGCCATACAGAAAGACTCATGTGAAGGTGAAATTACAGAGGAGGAACTTCTGGATGCAATTAAATACTTTAAGTCCGGGAAAACTCCAGGGTTGGATGCCATACCAGTCGAGGTATAACAAACCTTTTTTGATATACTCAGAGGACCGTTATTAGCATGTTTTAACCACTCCTATGTAAATGGTAGATTATCAGACACTCAAGAAGAAGATCTGATTTCATTATTACTGAAACAGGATACAAGTGGAAAATATAAAGATCCAGTCCATTTAATAAATTGGAAGCCACTTACACTTCAGTGTTGTGAATCAAAAATTCTACCAAAATGTATAGCGCATAGAATTAAAAAGGTATTGTCGGACATTATTCATTCTAATCAGACAGGTTTTTTACATGGACGATACATTGGAGATAAAATAAGGCAAGTACTGGAAACAGTAGAACACTATGAAAAATCTGGGAAACCAGGCCTGCTATTCATAGCAGACTTTGAAAATGCATTTGATAAAGTACGACTGGAGTTTATATATAAATGCCTGGAGCATTTCAATTTTGGAGAATCTCTTATAAAATAGGTTAAAATCATGTATAGTAACCCTAGGTGTAAAATAGTAAATAATGGCTATTTCTCCGAAAGTTTTAAACTGTCAAGAGGAGTGAAACAAGGTTGTCCACTATCGGCATATCTATTTATTGTGGCCATCGAAATGTTAGCTATTAAAATCAGATCCAACAATAATATCAAGGTATTAGAAATCCAGGGCTTAAAAACAAAGGTGTCATTGTACGCTGATGATTCATGTTTTCTTTTAAATCCACAACATGAATCCCTCCACAGCCTCATAGAGGATCTAGATACATTTTCTAACCTCTCTGGGTTACAACCAAATTATGATAAATGTACTATATTACGGATTGGATCACTAAAAAATACATTTTTTACATTACCATGTAGTTTACCAATAAATGGTCTGATGGTGATGTGGATATACTCGGAATACATATCCCAAAGGAAATAAATGATCTCACTTCAATAAATTATAATAGAAAGTTGGCAAAAATAGATAAGATCTTGCTACCATGGAAAGGAGAATATCTGTCCATTTGTGGAAAAATCACCCTGATTAACTCATTGGTATTATCCCAGTTTACCTATTTGCTTATGGTCTTGCCTATGCCTAGCGAACAGTTTTTTAAAATTATATGAGAAAAAAAGATTCAATTTTATTTGGAACGGCAAGCCAGACAAAATTAAACGGCCTATTTATATAATGAATATGAATTCGGAGGACAGAAATTATTAAATATTAAAGCATTAGACCCATCACTAAAAGCTTCAGTCATACAAAAGTTATACTTAAATCTGAACTGGTTCTCTAGCAAATTAGTAAGATTGTCTCACCCAATGTTCAAGAATGGCCTTTTTCCCTTTATTCAGATTACAACTCACTTTCAGTTATTTGAAAAGGAAATCATCTTTTTAAAAATATCACTATTTCTAAAACAAGCCATAGAAAGTTGGTTGCAGTTTCAATTTAATCCTCCAGAAACGACAGAACAAATAATGCAACAAATATTGTGGTTAAACTCAAATATATTAATTGATTAAAAAACATTATCTTTTAATTAGGAAACAAAAAAAAGGTATAATCTTCGTAAATGACATCATAGGTAGGACTGGTGGAGTTATGTCGCACATGCAGCTAACAAAAACATATGGAAATGTCTGCTCTACCCAAAATTACAACCAAATAATTGCCGCATTACCACAAAAATGGGAGAGGAAAGTGGAAGGGGGAAAAAGTAAGGAACTTGTCTGTCGGCCCTGCATTAAAGAACATAATTGGTTAAAGAAAATTGTGATAAATAAAAAAGTATACCAGTTTCATTTAAGGACCAAAGGATTGACAGCCGTCCCATATAGATTGCAAAATAGTTGGGAAGAGATTTTTGACGTACTGATTCCATGGCATAGTGTTTATGAACTGATAAGCAAAACGATGCCGGATTCAAAACTTAGATACAATCTTCCCAGCTCTGCAGATTTTGCTGCGAAGAGACAGAATCATTAGATAATACGTTTTGGTACTGTCCATTTGTAGCTTGTTTTTGGACACAGGTCTAGGATTGGCTAAAGGATTGCAATATTTACCTGGAGCTAATCCTGCAGATAGCACTACTGGGTGATCTGAAAAGTCATAGTCAATCGATCAATAAAATAATAATACTTTTAGCAAAAATGTTTATTTTCTATTTACAATCTGTAGAAACAATGAGAATAGAAGGGTTCTGAACTTGTGAAAAACATTACATTTACATTTTCGTCATTTAGCAGACGCTCTTATCCAGAGCGACTTACAAATTGGTGCATTCACCTTATGATAGCCAGTGGGACAACCACTTTACAAGGTGGATGAACGCAATGCCCTCGTTTGGGTGTAGGGACTGATTAGAGCCTGAAGGTACGGAGGTGCCGTTCCCCTCACAGCTCCGTAGGCAAGCACCATGGTCTTGTAGCAGATGCGAGCTTCAACTGGAAGCCAGTGGAGTGTGCGGAGGAGCGGGATGACGTGAGAGAACTTGGGAAGGTTGAACACCAGACGGGCTGCAGCGTTCTGGATGAGTTGTAGGGGTTTAATGGCACAGGCAGGGAGCCCAGCCAACAGCGAGTTGCAGTAATCCAGACGGGAGATGACAAGTGGTCCTCTGAATCTGCAGGATTGGGTCACCGCTTTGATGTTAGCGGAGAACGACAGGGTGTTGTCCTGGGTCACGCCAAGGCTCTTCGCACTCTGGGAGGAGGACACAACAGAGTTGTCAACCGTGATGGCGAGATCATGGAGCGGGCAGTCCTTCCCCGGGAGGAAGAGCAGCTCCGTCTTGCCGAGGTTCAGCTTGAGGTGGTGATCCGTCATCACAGATATATTAAAAAGTCAGTAAACATACAATCAAATGACTCACCCTGTCTGCCTGGTTAATGCCTTGTGTAACTGACTACAGTTACAGATGAACACAAACAGGAAGTCAGTCATGTTATTGAATATGCATCAGACTCTCCTCCTGTGTCTCCATAGTGCAGTTCTTTTGACCAGAGGCCATTTGGGACACAGCCGTGTGGTCTAATTACATTTACATTTTAGTCATTTAGCAGACGCTCTTATCCAGAGCGACTTACAGTTAGTGAATACATTTTTTTTATTTTTTTTATACTGGCCCCCCGTGGGAATCGAACCCACAACCCTGGCGTTGCAAACGCCATGCTCTATCAATTGAGCTACATCCCTGCCGGCCATTCCCTCCCCTACCCTGGACAACGCTGGGCCAATTGTGCGCCGCCCATGAGTCTCCCGGTCGCGGCCGGCTGCGACAGAGCCTGGATTCGAACCAGGATCTCTAGTGGCACAGCCTTAGACCACTGCGATGCAGTGCCTTAGACCACTGCGCCACTCAGGAGCTACATTAGCTACAGCTAATTATACAACAAACAGTCAACTGAGATGTACATCTGAACATTTAGCGTACCATCTATCTCTGTTTGGTGCAACATATCTCTGCTCCACCATCTGCAGAGAGAGCGTTGGCTGGAAGCACCATAACCATGCAGACTATCCTCAAACATACTCATTATAACACCATAACCATGCAGACTCTCCTCAAACATACTCATTATAACACCATAACCATGCAGACTATCCTCAAACATACTCATTATAACACCATAACCATGCAGACTCTCCTCAAACATACTCATTATAACACCATAACCATGCAGACTCTCCTCAAACATACTCATTATAACACCATAACCATGCAGACTCTCCTCAAACATACTCATTATAACACCATAACCATGCAGACTCTCCTCAAACATACTCATTATAACACCATAACCATGCAGACTCTCCTCAAACATACTCATTATAACACCATAACCATGCAGACTCTCCTCAAACATACTCATTATAACACCATAACCATGCAGACTATCCTCAAACATACTCATTATAACACCATAACCATGCAGACTATCCTCAAACATACTCATTATAACACCATAACCATGCAGACTCTCCTCAAACATACTCATTATAACACCATAACCATGCAGACTCTCCTCAAACATACTCATTATAACACCATAACCATGCAGACTCTCCTCAAAACATACTCATTATAACACCATAACCATGCAGACTCTCCTCAAACATACTCATTATAACACCATAACCATGCAGACTCTCCTCAAACATACTCATTATAACACCATAACCATGCAGACTCTCCTCAAACATACTCATTATAACACCATAACCATGCAGACTCTCCTCAAACATACTCATTATAACACCATAACCATGCAGACTCTCCTCAAACATACTCATTATAACACCATAACCATGCAGACTCTCCTCAAACATACTCATTATAACACCATAACCATGCAGACTCTCCTCAAACATACTCATTATAACACCATAACCATGCAGACTCTCCTCAAACATACTCATTATAACACCATAACCATGCAGACTCTCCTCAAACATACTCATTATAACACCATAACCATGCAGACTCTCCTCAAACATACTCATTATAACACCAAAACCATGCAGACTCTCCTCAAACATACTCATTATAACACCAAAACCATGCAGACTCTCCTCAAACATACTCATTATAACTGATCTAAATGGACATCTGATGCAGCCAGTTCCACTCTTGCTGAGACAGTCCCTCAGTAAGTTGATTCAATCACTGATTGAGTTGATTCTCTGACATTACAGTGTTCAGACATGTTGAACAAAGTCTATAGATTAGGGTATATAACATAACTTGTAGTGTGTTATGTTGATGGTGTTAGGGATTGGTGTGTAAGAGAGGGACGTTTCAATGGCTCTCCTCACCATACTAACTCTGTTTCACTGTTCTGTTCTCCTCATGTCTTCTGTTCTCCTGATGTCTTCTGTTCTCCTCATGACTTCTGTTCTCCTCATGACTTCTGTTCTCCTCATGTCTTCTGTTCTCCTGATGTCTTCTGTTCTCCTCATGACTTCTGTTCTTCTCATGACTTCTGTTCTCCTCATGTGTTCTGTTCTCCTCATGTGTTCTGTTCTCCTCATGTCTTCTGTTCTCCTCATGTCTTCTGTTCTCCTGATGTCTTCTGTTCTCCTCATGACTTCTGTTCTCCTCATGACTTCTGTTCTCCTCATATGTTCTGTTCTCCTGATGTCTTCTGTTCTCCTCATGTGTTCTGTTCTCCTCATGTGTTCTGTTCTCCGCATGTCTTCTGTTCTCCTCATGTGTTCTGTTCTCCTCATGTGTTCTGTTCTCCTCATGTGTTCTGTTCTCCTCATGTCTTCTGTTCTCCTCATGTGTTCTGTTCTCCTCATGTGTTCTGTTCTCCGCATGTCTTCTGTTCTCCTCATGTGTTCTGTTCTCCTCATGTGTTCTGTTCTCCGCATGTGTTCTGTTCTCCTCATGTAGCCATCCTAAGAGTTCCCTTGTTCTCTCTCTGTGCTGCAGAGTGTTAACATTCTCTAACATTGTCTTCTTCTTCTGTCTTTGTCTTCGATCAGCAGATCACGTCCAGCTCCTTCAGCTGTCCTCCTGAATTAGCCGCAGCGTCATGATCTAAGATTAATGCACACTCTGAACCCACTCCACTGTGGCAGAGAGGAACAAGCTACTGTGAAAGAAGAGGAAAACACTGCTTTGCCCTCGATGAACGCACAGTGAAAGGAGAACACACTCTGACAGAGGACTACTTCTCTTCAATGCTCCTTACTGGTTGGTCCCTGGACGTCCAGATGCCTTGTGTCCATTGTCACACCAGCATGCGAGTTATGGAGTTGTGACAACGGCCGGTCACCCTCTAGACTCCTTGACCCAGGAAAACAACCTTCTCCTCCCATGGCTGAGTCTGACTATGTAATGCAGACAGAGAGGGGAGTTGAGAATCTGCCTGAGTGGTGATCACTCTGCCACAGACGACTAGACCTGCCTGCAGGGAGGAGGAGGAGGTGCAGGGGAGGAGCAGCAGAGAGCTATGCAGCCTCAGTCTGAGGAACTCTTTACCAGTAAACTAAAGGCCCTGAACGACAACATGGGGCCCCCAGCACAGGGGACACAGCAGGGCAACAAGCCTGATGGGGGTGGGGGGAAGACCAACGGGACAGTGGGGACAGGGGGGACAGGGACCCCAGCTATGCCCAAGATGGGTATCCGAGCCCGGGCTACAGACTGGCCTCCCGCCCCCCGGAGGGACATCTGGGATGGAGGATGCCAAAACTCGACCAAATATGAGAGCATCGTCGCAGCGTTCCATAACGACCAGCAGCCTCTAAACCAATCAGGAGAGCTGATAGAGTCATGTGACCAGCCCCCTCCAGACTCTGACTACAGTGAAACTGGTGAGTCGGGGGAGGATCCCAGGTACAGTCTGGCCGACCTATTAGGACACTCCCCTCTAAAAGGGGCGGTGCTCTATCCCATCCGCCAACGTTCCAACAGTGATGTCACCATCAGTGATATTGACAGCGAGGACATTATAATGGACGGTACCGCGGTGAATCCCAACACCGGTGCAGCGCTCCACCGGGAGTACGGTAGCACCTCCTCTATTGACCGGCAGGGCCTGAGCGGGGACAGTTTCCATACGCTGCTACGGGGTTACGGTATCGACACCTTAGACCACACCCTCCACACCCTGACACGCCCACATCACTCCATGCCCCGCCCACTGCTGGGCTTACCCGAGTTTCTGCAGCGCTATGATACCTCCCTCTCACCCAGCCTGCAGGTAACCACTGGCTTTATTCTCCCCTCTCCTCTCTCTGTGTGTCTCTCTCTAAGCACTGATTATGAGAGGATGGAGAAGAGAGAGGGATCTCTTGCTCGGGCTTCGAGAGAGAGATCGCGCTGGAGAGAGAGGAGCGCTTCCTGAGAGAGGAAGAGATAGAGAGAGAGAGAGATGGAGAGAGAGAGAGGAGAGAGAGAGCTCTCGAAGAGAGAGAGATCCCTCTAGTCTATCTCTGAGTCTATCTATCTCTCTATCTCTCTCTCCTCTTGGCTCTCCTCTCCTCTTGTCTCTCTCTCTCTCTCTCTCTATCTCTCTCTCTCTCTCTCTCTCTCTTCTCTCTCTCTCTCTCTCTCTTTGTCTTTCTCTGTCTCTCTGGTCTCTCTTCTCTCTCTTTTTTCTCTCTTACTCTCTCTCTCGCTCGCTGTATTTCTGAATTCAATTTCAATTCAATTCAATTCAAAGGGCTTTATTGGCATTGGAAACAAATGTTAACATTGCCAAAGCAAGTGAAATAGATAATAAAAAAGTAACAGTAAACATTACACACACAAAAGTCCCAAAATAATAAAGACATTTCAAATGTATATATACAGTGTTGTGATGATGTGCAAATAGTTAAAGTACAAAAAGGAAAATAAATAAACATAAATACAGTGGCTTGCGAAAGTATTCACCCCCCTTGACATTTTTCCTATTTTGTTGCCTTACAATCTGGAATTAAAATAGATTTTTGGGGAGTTTGTATTATTTGATTTACACAACATGCCTACCACTTTGAAGATGCAAAATATGTTTTATTGTGAAACAAACAAGAAATAAGACCCCAAAAAAAGAACTTGAGTGTACCAATTACAGCTGCAATACTCTTGGGGTATGTCTCTATAAGCTTGGCACATCTAGCTACTGGGATTCTTTCCTGTTCTTCAAGGCAAAACTGCTCCAGCTCCTTCAAGTTGGATGGGTTCCGCTGGTGTAAAGCAATCTTTAAGTCATACCACAGATTCTCATTTGGATTGAGGTCTTTGATTTGACTAGGCCATTCCAAGACATTTAAATGTTTCCCCTTAAACCACTCGAGTGTTGCTTTAGCAGTATGCTTAGGGTCATTGTCCTGCTGGAAGGTGAACCTCCGTCCCAGTCTCAAATCTCTGGAAAACTGAAACAGGTTTTCCTCAAGAATTTCCCTGTATTTAGCACCATCCATCATTCCTTCAAATCTGACCAGTTCCCAGTCCCTGCCGATTAAAAAGATCCCCATAGCATGATGCTGCCATCACCAAGCTTCACTGTGGGGATGGTGTTCTCGGGGTGATGAGAGGTGTGGGTTTGCGCCAGACATAGCGTTTTCCTTGATGGCCAAAAAGCTCAATTTTAGTCTCATCTGACCAGAGGACCTTCTTCCATATGTTTGGGGAGTCTCCCACATGGCTTTTGGCGAACACCAAACGTGTTTTCTTTTTTTTTCTTTAAGCAATGGCTTTTTTTCTGGCCTCTCTTCCGTAAAGCCCAGCTCTGTTGAGTGTATGGCTTAAAGTGGTCCTATGGACAGATACTCCAATCTCCGCTGTGGAGCTTTGCAGCTCCTTCAGGGTTATCTTTGGTCTCTTTGTTGCCTCTCTGATGAATGCCCTCCTTGCCTGGTCCGTGAGTTTTAGTGGGCGGCCCTCTGTTGGCAGGTTTGTTGTGGTGCCATATTCTTTCTATTTTTTAATAATGGATTTAATGGTGCTCCGTGGGATGTTCAAAGTTTCTGATATTTTTTTATAACCCAACCCTGATCTGTACTTCTCCACAACTTTGTCCCTGACCTGTTTGGAGAGCTCCTTGGTCTTCATGGTGTCGCATGCTTGGTGGTGCCCCTTGCTTAGTGGTGTTGCAGACTCTGGGGGCCGTTCAGAACAGGTGTATATATACTGAGATCATGTGACACTTAGATTGCACAAAGGTGGACTTTATTTAACTAATTATGTGACTTCTGAAGGTAATTGGTTGCACCAGATCTTATTTAGGTGCTTCATAGCAAAGGGGGTTAAAACATATGCATGCACCACTTTTCCGTTATTTATTTTGTAGATTTTTTTTAAACAAGTTATTTTTTTCATTTCACTTCACCAATTTTGACTATTTTGTGTATGTCCATTACATGAAATCTAAATAAAAATCCATTAAAATTACAGGTTGTAATGCAACAAAATAGGAAAAATGTGAAGGGGGATGAATACTTTTGCAAGGCACTGTATAGGTTGTATTTACAATGGTGTTTGTTCTTCACTGGTTGCCCTGTTCTTTTGACAACAGGTCACAAATCTTGCTGCTGTGAAGGCACACTGTGGTATTTCACCCAATAGATATGGGAGTTTATCAAAAAAAATAAAAAATCTAATGCTTTATGGGTCTGTGTAATATGAGGGAAATATGTGTCTCTAATATGGTCATACATTTGGCAGGAGGTTAGGAAATGCAGCTCAGTTTCCACCTCATCTTGTGGGCAGTGTGCACATAGCCTGTCTTATCTTGAGAGCCAGGTCTGCCTAAGGCGGCCTTTCTCAATACCAAGGATAAGTTCACTGAGTCTCTACATAGTCAAAGCTTTCCTTAAGTTTGGGTCAGTCACAGTGGTCAGGTATTCTGCCACTGTGTACTCTCTGTTTAGGGCCAAATATCATTCTAGTTTGCTCTGTTTTTTGTTAATTCTTTCCAATGTGTCAAGTAATTATCTTTTTGTTTTCTCATGATTTGGTTGGGTCTAATTGTGTTTTTGTCCTGGGGCTCTGTGGGGTCTGTTTGTGAACAGAGCCCCAGGACCAGCTTGCTCCAGGTTCATCTCTCTGTAGGTGATGGCTTTGTTATGGAAGGTTTGGGAATCGCTTCCTTTTAGGTGGTTGTAGAATTTAAAGTCTCTTTTCTGGATTTTGATCATTAGCGGGTATCGGCCTAATTCTGCTCTGCATGCATTATTTGGTGTTTGACATTGTACACAGAGGATATTTTTGCAGAATTCTGCATGCAGAGAATCAATTTGGTGTTTGTCCCATTTTGTGAATTCTTGGATGGTGAGCTGACCCCAGACCTCACAACCATAAACGGCAATGGGTTCTATAACTGATTGAAGTATTTTTAGCAAGATTCTAATTGGTAAGTCAAATGTTATGTTCCTTTTGATGGCATAGAAGGCCCTTCTTGCCTTGTTTCTCAGATCGTTCACAGCTTTGTGGAAGTTACCTGTGGGGCTGATGTTTAGGCCAAGGTATGTATAGTTTTTTGTTTGCTCTAGGGCAACGGTGTCTAGATGGAATTTGTATTTGTGGTCCTGGCAACTGGACCTTTTTTGGAACACCATTGTTTCTGTCTTACTGAGATTTACTGTCAAGTCTCAGATCTGACAGAATCTGTGCAGAAGATCTAGGTGCTGCTGTAGGCCCTCCTTGGTTGGTGACAGAAGCACCAGATCATCAGCAAACAGTAGACATTTGACTTCAGATTCTAGTAGGGTGAGGAAGGGTGCTGCAGACTGTTCTAGTGCCCTCGCCATTTCATATATGTTGATGTTGAAGAGGGTGGGGCTTAAACTGCATCCCTGTCTCACCCCACGGCCCTGTGGAAGAAATGTGTGTGTTATTTGCAAAAAGTTTACCGCACACTTGTTGTTTGTGCACATGGATTTTATAATGTTGTGTGTTTTTCCCCCAACACCACTTTCCATCAATCTGTATAGCAGACCCTCATGCCAAATTGAGTCAAAAGCTTTCTAGAAAATCAACAAAGCATGAGAAGACTTTGCCTTTGTTTTGGTTTGTTTGTTTGTCAATTAGGGTGTGCAGGGTGAATACGTGGTCTGTCGTACGGTAATTTGGTAAAATGCCAATTTGACATTTGCTCAGTACATTGTTTTTACTGAGGACATGTATGAATCTGCTGTTAATGATAATGCAGAGGATTTTCCCTGTTGCTGTTGACGCGTATCCCACGGTAGTCCCCTGTAGCTCAGTTGGTAGAGCGTGGCGCTTGCAACGCCAGGGGTTGTGGGTTCGTTTCCCACGGGGGGCCAGTATGAAAATGTATGCACTCACTAACTGTAAGTCACTCTGGATAAGAGTGTCTGCTAAATGACTAAAATGTAAATGTAGTTATTGGAGTCAAAATTGTCTCAATTTTTGTGGATTGATCAGTCCTTGGTTCCAAATATTGGGGAAGATGCCAGATCTGAGGATGATGTTAAAGAGTTTAAGTATAGCTAACTGGAATTTGTGGTCTGTATATTTTATCATTTCATTTAGGATACCATCAACACCACAGGCCTTTTTGGGTTGGAGGGATTGTATTTTGTCCTGTAGTTCATTCAATGTAATTGGATAATCCAGTGGGTTCTGGTAGTCTTTAATAATATGTATTTGATCATGTATATGTTTTTGTTGTTTGTTCTTTGTTATAGGGCCAAAAAGATTAGAGAAGTGGTTTATCCATACATCTCCGTTTTGGATAGATAACTCTTTGTGATGTTGTTTGTTTAGTGTGATTCTTCAATTACATTGAGCTGATTTCTGACGTGCTGTTCCTTCTTTTTCCGTAGTGTATTTCTGTATTGTTTTAGTGATTCCCCATAGTGAAAGCGTAGGCTCAGGTTTTCTGGGTCTCTATGTTTTTGGTTGGATAGGTTTCTCAATTTCTTTCTTAGGTTTTTGCATTCTTCATCAAACCATTTGTCATTGTTGTTAATTTTTTTTCGGTTTTCTGTTTGAAATGTTTTGATTTGATAGGGAAGCTGAGAGGTCAAATATACTGTTTAGGTTTTCTACTGCCAAGTTTACACCTTCACTACTACAGTGGAACGTTTTGTCCAGGAAGTTGTCTAAAAGGGGTGAATTTGTTTTTTTGGTAGGTTTCCACACTACTTTCCTTTGATGCCTCCTGATTGAGTATTTCTCTGTTCAAGTAGACTGTGATTTTGCTGTGATCTGATAGGGGTGTCAGTGGGCTGACTGCGAATGCTCTGAGAGACTCTGGGTTGAGGTCAGTGATAAAGTAGTCTACAGTACTACTGCCAAGAGATGAGCTGTAGATGTACCTACCATAGGAGTCCCCTTGAAGCCTACCATTGACTATGTACAGACCCAGCGTGCGACAGAGCTGCAGGAGTTGTGACCCGTTTTTGTTGGTTATGTTGTCGTAGTTGTGCCTAGGGGGGCATATGGGGGAGGGAATGCTGTCACCTCCAGGTAGGTGTTTGTCCCCCTGTGTGCTGAGGGTGTCAGGTTCTTGTCCAGTTGTGGCATTTAGGTCGCCACAGACTAGTACATGTCCCTGGGTCTGGAAATGCTTGATCTCCCCCTCCAGGATGGAGAAGCGGTCTTCATTAAAGTATGGTGATTCTAGTGGGGGGATATAGGCAGCACACAGGAGGACATTTTTCTCTGTTAAGATAATTTCCTTTTGAATTTCTAGCCAAATGTAAAATGTTCCCGTTTTGATTAATTTAATAGAGTGAGTTAGGTCTGCTCTATACCAAATTAGCATACCCCCTGAGTCCCTTCCCTGTTTCACACCTGGTAGTTTGGTGGATGGGACTACCAGCTCTCTGTAACCTAGAGGGCAACCAGTGGGTCCGTCTCCTTTATACCATGTTTCTTGTAGGATGACAATGTCTGTATTTCTGATTTCTTTGGTGAAGTCCAGGTTCCTGCTCTTTAGGCCAAAGGCAGATGACCTCAGGCCTTGGATATTCCAGGATGAAATAGTGAAGGCTTTGTGTTCCGTAAAGTGTCGAATGTTGTTAGTCGTGTGGTTTGGCCTCAGGCCAGTAATTGTGAGCAGAGCCTGCTGAGCATCTGGTACATGCCATTGTCTTGGTCTAGTGTAACAGTTGGTTCGTTGGTTCATTTCTCTCTCTCTCTCTCTCTCTCTCTCTCTCTCTCTCTCTCTCTCTCTCTCTCTCTCTCTCTCTCTCTCTCTCTCTCTCTCTCTCTCTCAGACGGCCACCCAGATCTCCAGAGGGGAGATAGTGAGGATGGCAGGATACGACTACGTGGATCCCTCCATCTTCTACTCCAGAGAGAGAGAGAAGAGCTTCATGGGACGGCTGAAGTCTGACTCTTCTGAGACCTCAATGTTCAGAAAGCTGAGGACCATCAAGAGTGAAGGTCTGTAGAGATCTACGTCTCTTGTTTTTAATACACTCAATGTAGCACCTTACGATTGTCTTTCAATGAAATGCGTGTTATAAATTAAATGTATTATTAATATTGTTATTATTGAAAGTGACGGTTCAGGCTGTATATGCACCTGCCAATTTCCACTGTATGTAGATTGTGTTTAAATTCTGTTGTCTAGAGTCTGTCTCCATTTGGT
Source organism: Coregonus sp. 'balchen' (assembly GCA_902810595.1). NCBI lineage: Eukaryota > Metazoa > Chordata > Actinopteri > Salmoniformes > Salmonidae > Coregonus > Coregonus sp. 'balchen'. Next base: position 304,275 of record LR778253.1, on the reverse strand, counting down.
CAAATTCATTTGGTAAATGTGAGGGGATTCTGTTTCTGATTGTGTAGGAGACGGGTTCAGGCTGTCAATGGAGCAGGATGACAGGAGACCTCTCAGCTTCCAGAAGTGCTTTGCCCACTACGACGTGCAGAGTGTCCTGTTCAACATCAGTGAGGCTGTGGCCAGCAGAGCCACCCTCAGCCAGAGGAAGAACACAACCACTGGGGCCTCGGCAGCTTCACAGTACCACCCTGGAGCCGGTGGGGGTAGTGGAGCGCCAGGGTTAGGACCAGGACCAGGGGCAGTACTGGGGGCAGAGGGAGGGCTGGGAGGTGGTCTTAGCAGTGGAAGTACCGGTACCTCCATGTTTGAGTCTCCTCTGGGCTCCCGAGAGGACCTGAACCCCAAAGAGAACCTGGACCAGGACGAGGGCGACGGAAAGAGCAATGGACTAGTCCTGGGGTGCCCCCACTTCCGTAACGAGGTTGGAGGTGAAGGGGAGCGCAGGATCTGTCTCTCCAGGGCGAACAGTGGCGGAGGAGGAGACAGCTGCAGCTTTCAGTCGTCCCTGTCCTCCCACTGTACCAACGCTGGGGTGTCGGTGTTGGAGGTCCCCAGAGAGAACCAGCCTATACACAGAGAGAAGGTTAAGAGATACATCATAGAACATATCGATCTGGGGGCGTATTACTACCACAAGTTCTTCTATGGGAAAGGTAAGAATGACGTACCTTACTTTCACACTAGTTTTATCAGTTGCTGAGAAACTGAGCATCTCTCTAAAGGGCAGGACCAACACTAATTAGAGGTGTGGAACTTTTCAGACTGTAAATAGTCAACCTTGGGTGTTTAATGGGAAGACAATATGACATCTTGTTCTCTCCTTAGCAAGGAGTCCCCATTTCCTCTAGTTCCCAGCCAGACTCCTTTTTGCTGACTTTTCACACTATAAAAAACAATGATGTTTTTCTCCTAGTGGAGTCCCAGTCCCTCTAGTTCTCAACCAGTTATGCTCTCTGTAAACAACAGCGAGAACCATGTGTGTTTGCGTGTGTGTGTTTGCGTGCGTGGTTGTGTGTGTTTTTTCGGGGTGTGTGTTTTCGGTGTGTGTGTGTTTTAATGTGTGTGTGTGTTTTCAGTGTATGTGTGTGTGTGTGTGTGTGTGTGTGTGTGTGTATGTGTGTGTGTGTGTGTGTGTGTGTGTGTGTGTATGTGTGTGTGTGTTTTCGGTGTGTGTTCTTGGTGTGTGTGTGTGTGTTTTAGGTGTGTGTTCTTGGTGTGTGTGTGCGTGTTTTCGGTGCGTGTGTTCTTGGTGTTTTTTTTCGGGGTGTGTGTTTTTGGTGTGTGTGTGTTTTCTTGGTATGTGTGTGTTTTCAGTGTTTTCAGTGTGTGATATTCTCTCAACTCCCAGGAAGACCAGTAATTTGTTATGTGAGAAGTAAGGTGGTGGTGAGGGTTGAGGCGGGGGTGGGGGTGTGTATGGGGGGGGTCCTCTTTCTCCCGAACTCAACTCAACGCCATGCAGGTTGTGTGTGTTTCCTCTCTCTCTCTCTCTCAGTATATCTGATTACCCAACCCAAGCCCTTAATAACAGCTGCTGCACCTCTTCACCATTATTGAGAAGACGGACCTTAAAATCAGTCCAGTGTGAGACATGCAGAACACACACAATAGGACACTCCATTCACATGACATCACATGGTGTTAGTGAACTGATTCTGTTAGTTCTGCGTGTGTGTGTGTGTGTGTGTGTTAGTGAGCTGGTTTTGTCTGGCTAGTGTGTGTGTGTGTGTGTGTTAGTGAGCTGGTTTTGTCTGGCTAGTGTGTGTGTGTGTGTGTGTTAGTGAGCTGGTTTTGTCTGGATAGTGTGTGTGTGTGTGTGTGTTAGTGAGCTGGTTTTGTCTGGATAGTGTCGTGTGTGTGTGTGTGTGTTGGTTAGTGAGCTGGTTTTGTCTGGGATTAGTGTGTTTGTGGTGTGGGTTAGTGAGCTGGTTTTGCCCTGGCTGTTTTGTGTGTGTTGTGTGTGTTAGTGACTGGTTTTTGTCTGGCTAGTGTGTGGGGGTGTGGGGTTAGTGAGCTGGTTTTGTCTGGCTATTGTGGGGGTTGTGTGTTAGTGAGCTGGTTTTGTGGCTAGTGTGTGTTTGTGTGTGTGTTGGGTTTTGTCTGGCTGTGTGTGTTTGTGGGGGGGTTTTTGTGTGTGTTGTGTGGGGTGGGGTGTGTTGGACTGGTTTTGTCTGGCTAGTGGGTGGTGTGGTGGTGTTATGAGCGGTTTGGGTCTGGCTAGTGTGTGTGTGTGTTTTAGTGGCTGGTTTTGTTGGGCTGGTGGGTGTGTGTGTGTGTGTTGTGAGCGGTTTTGTCTGGATAGTGGTGTGTGGGTGTGGTTAGTGAGCGGGTTTTGTCTGGCTAGTGTGTGTGTGTGTGTTGTGTGTGTGTTAGTGAGCTGGTTTTGTCTGGCTAGTGTGTGTGTGTGTGTGTGTGTGTGTTAGTGAGCTGGTTTTGTCTGGTTAGTGTGTGTGTGTGTGTGTTAGTGAGCTGGTTTTGTCTGGCTAGTGTGGAACAGGTCATGACTTTCATTTACATTTACATTTTAGTCATTTAGCAGACGCTCTTATCCAGAGCGACTTACAGTTAGTGAATATATAAATATATTTCTTTTATACTGGCCCCCCATGGGAATCGAACCCACAACCCTGGCGTTGCAAACGCCATGCTCTATCAACTGAGCTACATCCCTGCCGGCCATTCCCTCCCCTACCCTGGACGACGCTGGGCCAATTGTGCGCCGCCCATGAGTCTCCCGGTCACGGCCGGTTGCGACAGAGCCTGGACTTTCCTCTTCATATAGAGAAGAATAGAGCTACACGTTCAACCAGTTATACAGTGGGGAAAAAAAGTATTTAGTCAGCCACCAATTGTGCAAGTTCTCCCACTTAAAAAGATGAGAGATGCCTGTAATTTTCATCATAGGTACACGTCAACTATGACAGACAAATTGAGAATTTTTTTCTCCAGAAAATCACATTGTAGGATTTTCAATGAATTTATTTGCAAATTATGGTGGAAAATAAGTATTTGGTCACCTACAAACAAGCAAGATTTCTGGCTCTCACAGACCTGTAACTTCTTCTTTAAGAGGCTCCTCTGTCCTCCCCTCGTTACCTGTATTAATGGCACCTGTTTGAACTTGTTATCAGTATAAAATACACCTGTCCACAACCTCAAACAGTCACACTCCAAACTGCACTATGGCCAAGACCAAAGAGCTGTCAAAGGACACCAGAAACAAAATTGTAGACCTGCACCAGGCTGGGAAGACTGAATCTGCAATAGGTAAGCAGCTTGGTTTGAAGAAATCAACTGTGGGAGCAATTATTAGGAAATGGAAGACATACAACACCACTGATAATCTCCCTCGATCTGGGGCTCCACGCAAGATCTCACCCGTGGGTTCAAAATGATCACAAGAACGGTGAGCAAAAATCCCAGAACCACACGGGGGGACCTAGTGAATGACCTGCAGAGAGCTGGGACCAAAGTAACAAAGCCTACCATCAGTAACACACTACGCCGCCAGGGACTCAAATCCTGCTGTGTCCCCCTGCTTAAGCCAGTACATGTCCAGGCCCGTCTGAAGTTTGCTAGAGTGCATTTGGATGATCCAGAAGAGGTTTGGGAGAATGTCATATGGTCAGATGAAACCAAAATATAACTTTTTGGTAAAAACTCAACTCGTCGTGTTTGGAGTACAAAGAATGCTGAGTTGCATCCAAAGAACACCATACCTACTGTGAAGCATGGGGGTGGAAACATCATGCTTTGGGGCTGTTTTTCTGCAAAGGGACCAGGACGACTGATCCGTGTAAAGGAAAGAATGAATGGGGCCATGTATCGTAAGATTTTGAGTGAAAACTTCCTTCCATCAGCAAGGGCATTGAAGATGAAACGTGGCTGGGTCTTTCAGCATGACAATGATCCCAAACACACCGCCCGGGCAACGAAGGAGTGGCTTCGTAAGAAGCATTTCAAGGTCCTGGAGTGGCCTAGCCAGTCTCCAGATCTCAACCCCATAGAAAATCTTTGGAGGGAGTTGAAAATCCGTGTTGCCCAGCGACAGCCCCAAAACATCACTGCTCTAGAGGAGATCTGCATGGAGGAATGGGCCAAAATACCAGCAACAGTGTGTGAAAACCTTGTGAAGACTTACAGAAAACATTTGACCTGTGTCATTGCCAACAAAGGGTATATAACAAAGTATTGAGAAACTTTTGTTATTGACCAAATACTTATTTTCCACCATAATTTGCAAATAAATTCATTAAAAATCCTACAATGTGATTTTCTGGAATTTCTTTTCTCATTTTGTCTGTCATAGTTGACGTGTACCTATGATGAAAATTACAGGCCTCTCTCATCTTTTTAAGTGGGAGAACTTGCACAATTGGTGGCTGACTAAATACTTTTTTTCCCCACTGTAAATACCACACCTGTTATAATGGTGTCTGTAATGCTTTATGGTTTTACATCCATACATTTGATGGTTGAATATATTGTATCTTTCTGTATAGTAGTACACTATATGCCTAGCTGGCATACTGTTAATGGCTGAATGATTCAACGGTTCCACACTAGATGTGTCTGGGTGTCTTGTAGGTGTTTTTAGAGTATTGGTTCAGTGAAAGGATGGACTCTGTCTTGTAGGTGTTTTTAGAAGCTGAAATGGTAACTCATGTGTTTCATGTTAGTGTCTAGATGTATTTTAGTATATTTTAGTGTTTCTAGTAGAGGCTTGCTGCTCAGTGAAATGGTGGAGTCTGTCTTTGGCCTTTCAGTCTTTTAGCTTGGGTGGTGTTTTATAGGGGGATATCAGGCTGTCATCACCTCTGGTGCTTTAGGGGCAAGATGACACACACGCTCAGTGTCACCACTTTAGAGCCTGCTTTTATCACCACTTATTGATCCTATTGATCGTCTAGAACCCTGTCACCCCCTGACTGTGAGGTCAACAGTTCAATTCCTGCAGGGATCACATAGCTACACAAATTGAAAAAAAAATATGCCGTCACTGTGCTGTAAGTGTCTTTGGATGAAAGCGTCCGCTAAGTTGAATGTTGTTATTAGATGGTTATGCTAGGTAACCATGGTCCCCATGCACCACCATTATCCTCAGCGTCATATTGCTGACTACAATACAATCTCTATCTCCCTTCATTTGATTTGATTTGATTTATTTGGATCCCCATTAACCGACGCCAATGTATGGTGGGGTAATTGGCATGTCTGGTGGGGTAATTGTGATCACTGCATCCAATGGGTACGGATACAGCTTTAGAACAAAGTTCTACAGTATTAGTTAAAATGTGATCAATACATGATCTTGTTCCTGTAGTGTTTGTAAACACCCTGGTAGGTTGATTAATAACCTGAACCAGATTACAGCCACTGGTTACAGTGAGAAGCTTCCTCTTGAGTGGACAGCTTGATGTAAACCAGTCAATATTCAGGTCCCCATGAAAGTAGACCTCTCTGTTTACATCACACACACTATCAAGTATTTCACACATATTATTTAGATACTGACTGTTCGCACTTGGTGGCCTGTAGCAACACCCCAAAAGAAAAGGCTTTAGATGTGCCCATTATTTGGACACAACACTTGAAGCTATTTTCTTGTTGTTGTAACAACTGCTTATAGAACTATTTTTGTTCATTTAAAAGATCCTTCACCTGTGATAGAGAGACACCACTGTCCTCGACGGTGCTCCCGCCGGCTTTGGTCTTTGTCATGGTAGCAACGTAGGTTACGCTGTTACTCCTCTCAGTTCCAGACAGGGCAGGTCACAGGGAAGATTGAAAACAACATCAACAAACAGCAGGGATCTAGACAGCCACAAACCCGGGACAATCCGCGGTCCCAGCCACAATGGCTAACTGTGTCGCGGGCTGCATTCAAGCCCTCAAAAAACCCCACTAGCTTGATTACGCCAAACAGCTCCTCAGACCCGGCCTCGGTCAGCAGGATCACTGGACAGAGAGTAGTGGTCCCAGTAACTGATGCCAACCGAGATCCACACTCAAAAGGTAGCTAGCTATTAACTTTTTCAATAGACTTTCAAAACTACAAACTTTCCAAAACAACACACCGAGCTCTCCCTCATTTCGATGTTCAACAGGAAGTGATGACAGGATGTGACGAGTAATGCATGTCAATCTGCCCTCTGCCACAGATAGAGATGACGTCATGGTGATTGCTCCCTGAATGCAGGCTGTAACCTCTGGTTTAGATCAGATCCCTGGTTTAGATCAGATCCCTGCTTTAGATCAGATCCCTGCTTTAGATCAGATCCCTGGTTTAGATCAGATCCCTGCTTTAGATCAGATCCCTTGTTTAGATCATATCCCTGGTTTAGATCAGATCCCTGGTTTAGATCAGATCCCTGCTTTAGATCAGATCCCTGCTTTAGATCAGATCCCTGGTTTAGATCAGATCCCTGCTTTAGATCAGATCCCTGCTTTAGATCAGATCCCTTGTTTAGATCAGATCCCTGCTTTAGATCATATCCCTGGTTTAGATCAGATCCCTTGTTTAGATCACATCCCTGCTGAGAGTTTCTTTGGTTGTCTTTTGAATCCCTCTTCAGTTTCAGTTTCTAGTTTTAACATAACGTAAACAAGTACAGTTCCAAACCCAAAGATGCAGTAATCAATAACAATGTAGTACTTAAAATAACAAGGTAGAAGAAAAACACACAAGAAATAAAAAATAAGAAATAAGAAGAAGCTAAATACAGTATTATAGTCAGTTCCAGTACCGTAGATATGTAGAGGATGTATATCTATATACAGGGTCAGGTGACTAGACATCAGGATATATGATAATCAGAGTAGCAGCAGGTATATACAGGGTCAGTAGATATGTATAGGGGTCAGGTGACTAGACATCAGGATATATGATAATCAGAGTAGCAGGTATATACAGGGTCAGTAGATATGTATAGGGGTCAGGTGACTAGACATCAGGATATATGATAAACAGAGTAGCAGCAGGGTATATGATGATTGCATGTGAGTGAGTGTGTGTAGAGTCAATATCAATATGTCTGCATGTTATGTGTGTGTTCGAGTGTCAGTGTGCATAAGTGTGTCGAGGGTCAACTCAGATCGTCCGTGTAGCAATTTAGCAGTCTTATGGTTTGGCGACAGAAACTGTTCAGAAGCCTGTTGGTGTCAGACTTGATGCACCGGTAATGCTTGCCGTTCGGAAGCAGAGAGAACAGTCTATGGCTTGGCTTGATCTCTGTCCGACACCTGACCTCTCTGGCTTTGACTGGGATCATGGTCTGGTTGATTAAGACACTGCTGTGGGCGACTCCCCCCTCCTCTCCTCTGCATGACATCCTTTATTATTTAGAAGGGAGAGCGAAAACATGACCTGAGAGAGACATCTGAATGTACATAATCATATAGACAGCGCACTATGATACCATCCTCATTGTTTCCCAGATATCTAGATAGCAGAGCGCACTACGATACAATCCTCATTGTTTCCCAGATATCTAGATAGCAGAGCACACTACGATACCATCCTCATTGTTTCCCAGATATCTAGATAGCAGAGCGCACTACGATACAATCCTCATTGTTTCCCAGATATCTAGATAGCAGAGCACACTACGATACAATCCTCATAGTTCTCCCAGATATCTAGATAGCAGAGCGCACTACGATACAATCCTCATTGTTTCCCAGATATCTAGATAGCAGAGCGCACTACGATACCATCCTCATTGTTTCCCAGATATCTAGATAGCAGAGTGCACTACGATACAATCCTCATTGTTTCCCAGATATCTAGATAGCACAGCACACTATGATACCATCCTCATTGTTTCCCAGATATCTAGATAGCAGAGCACACTACGATACCGTCCTCATTGTTTCCCAGATATCTAGATAGCAGAGCGCACTACGATACAATCCTCATTGTTTCCCAGATATCTAGATAGCACAGCACACTATGATACCATCCTCATTGTTTCCCAGATATCTAGATAGCAGAGCACACTACGATACCGTCCTCATTGTTTCCCAGATATCTAGAAAGCAGAGTGCACTACGATACAATCCTCATTGTTTCCCAGATATCTAGACGTGTGTGTGTGTGTGTGTGTGTGTGTGTGTGTGGTGTGTGTGTGTGTGTGTGTGTGTGTGTGTGTGTGTGTGTGTGTGTGTGTGTGTGTGTGCGTGCGTGTGTGTGTGTCTGTGTGTCTGTGTGTGTGTGTGTGTCTGTGTGTGTGCGTGCGTGCGATCTGATAGTTGTCTTGTTGTGTTCTGTCTTTCAGAGCACCAGAACTACTTTGGAGTTGATGAGAACCTGGGTCCAGTAGCAGTCAGCATCAGGAGAGAGAAGCTGGATGAAGGGAAGGAGAAGGAATGGATGCAGTACAGCTACCGGGTCACCTTCAGGACCAGCCAGGTACAGAACTATACATAGAGGAAGAGCTGAGAGAGAAATCGATTTATATCTATCAGGGTGAAATACCACAGTGTGCCATCACAGCAGCAAGATGTATGACCTGTTGCCACAAGAAAAGGGCAACCAGTGAAGAACAAACCCCACTGTAAATACAACCCATATTTATGTTGATTTATTTTCCCTTTTTTACTTTAACTATTTGTGACCGACCGCCTCGATTTGGTCTTATGTAGCAAATTTTAAATGGTGTTTTTTTACATTGGATAGAAGTAGAGACTCAGAGCTAGACAATTGTATATCATACACTACAGTCGTGGTCAAAGGTTTTGAGAATGACACAAATATTAATTTTCACAAAGTCTGCTGCCTCCGTTTTTATGATGGCAATTTGCATATACTCCAGAATGTTATGAAGAGTGAATTGCAAGTAATTGCAAAGTCCCTCTTTGCCCTGAAAATGAACTTAATCCCCAAAAAACATTTCCACTGCATTTCAGCCCTGCCACAAAAGGACCAGCTGACATCATGTCAGTGATTCTCTCGTTAACACAGGTATGAGTGTTGACGAGGACAAGGCTGGAGATCACTCTGTCATGCTGATTGAGTTAGAATAACAGACTGGAAGCTTTAAAAGAAGGGTGGTGCTTGAAATCATTGTTCTTCCTCTGTTAACCATGGTTACCTGCAAGGAAACACATGCCGTCATCATTGCTTTGCACAAACAGGGCTTCACAGGCATGGATATTGCTGCTAGTAAGATTGCACCTAAATCAACCATTTATCGGATCATCAAGAACTTCAAGGAGAGAGGTTCAATTGTTGTGAAGAAGGCTTCAGGGCACCCAAGAAAGTCCAGCAAGCGCCAGGACCGTCTCCTAAAGTTGATTCAGCTGTGGGATAGGGGCACCACCAGTGCAGAGCTTGCTCAGGAATGGCAGCAGGCAGGTGTGAGTGCATCTGCACGCACAGTGAGGCGAAGACTTTTGGAGGATGGCCTGGTGTCAAGAAGGGCAGCGAGGAAACCAATTCTCTCCAGGAAAAACATCAGGGACAGACTGATATTCTAGGTGAGCGCTACCATCAGTCCTGTGTCATGCCAACAGTAAAGCATCCTGTGACCATTAATGTGTAGGGTTGCTTCTCAGCCAAGGGAGTGGGCTCACTCACAATTTTGCCTAAGAACACAGCCATGAATAAAGAATGGTACCAACACATCCTCAGAGAGCAACTTCTTGGTGAAGAACAATGCCTTTTCCAGCATGATGGAGCACCTTGCCATAAGGCAAAAGTGATAACTAAGTGGCTTGGGGAACAAAACATTGACATTTTGGGTCCATGGCCAGGAAACTCCCCAGACCTTAATCCCATTGAGAACTTGTGGTCAATCCTCAAGAGGCGGGTGGACAAACAAAACCCCACAAATTCTAACAAACTCCAAGCATTGATTATGCAAGAATGGGCTGCCATCAGTCAGTATGTGGCCCATAAGTTAATTGACAGCATGCCAGGGTGGATTGCAGAGGTCTTGAAAAAGAAGGGTCAACACTGCAAATATTGACTATTTGCATAAACTTAATGTAATTGTCAATAAAAGCCTTTGACACTTATGGAATGCTTATAATTATACTTCAGCATACCATAGTAACATCTGACAAAAATATCTAAAAACACTGAAGCAGCAAACTTTGTGAAGACCAATAGTTGTGTCATTCTCAAAACTTTTGACCACGACTGTACAGTTGAGGAACTTGTAACACCACTTTTGAGAAAATGGCCCTTGAATGTTTGATATACCTACTGGAAAGCTCTGTGTCTACATGAATTCAGCATTGTTCACACCCTCTAAGTCCTTAGCCCCGCCTCTCTTTAAGGATTCACATGTAAGGCCATGTGGTAAACACACGTAAACAAATCTATGTTTATTTGTCACATGCACAGGATACAGAAGGTGTAAACGGTACAGTGATTGTACTTGCATGCTTGCATAGTAGCAATATCAAAAACAGAAAGTGTCCAGAGAAAAATATTTAGGGCCGTCTGAAGTTTGCCAATGAACATCTGAATGATTCAGAGGAGAACTGGGTGAAAGTGTTGTGGTCAGATGAGACCAAAATGGAGCTCTTTGGCATCAACTCAACTCGCCGTGTTTGGAGGAGGAGGAATGCTGCCTATGACCCCAAGAACACCATCCCCACCGTCAAACATGGAGGTGGTGACATTATGCTTTGGGGGTGTTTTTCTGCTAAGGGGACAGGACAACTTCACCGCATCAAAGGGACGATGGACGGGGCCATGTACCATCAAATCTTGGGTGAGAACCTCCTTCCCTCAGCCAGGGCATTGAAAATGGGCCGTGGGATGGGTATTCCAGCATGACAATGACCCAAAACACATGGCCAAGGCAACAAAGGAGTGGCTCAAGAAGAAGCACATTTAGGTCCTGGAGTGGCCTAGCCAGTCTCCAGACCTTAATCCCATAGAAAATCTGTGGAGGGAGCTGAAGGTTCGAGTTGCCAAACGTCAGCCTCGAAAACTTAATGACTTGGAGAAGATCTGCAAAGAGGAGTGGAACAGAATCCATCCTGAGATGTGTGCAAACCTGGTGGCCAACTACAAGAAACGTCTGACCTCTGTGATTGCCAACAAGGGTTTTGCCACCAAGTACTAAGTCATGTTTTGCAGAGGGGTCAAATACTTATTGCCCTCATTAAAATGCAAATCAATTTATAACATTTTTGACATGCGTTTTTTCAGGATTTTTTTGTTGTTATTCTGTCTCTCACTTTTCAAATAAACCTACCATTAAAATTATAGACTGATCATGTCTTTGTCAGTGGGCAAACGTACAAAATCAGCAGGGGATCAAATACTTATTCCCCTCACTGTACATGTTCATGAAATACAATCGATGGCTGTAATCACCCCCAGACACACCTGCTAATTTGATGGGTCATGTAATAATCCGGCCGAAGTGGAGTCTTTTGTTTAGACATGTAGCTAGGTAGCTAATCAATGAACCGGCAGAAACCCAACTCATACTACTACCAATACAAACATTGTCATAGCTGTAGTATGAATCTGTAGGTAGCTAAAGATAACAATCTAGGTTCAACGTTAACTAGCTACCATTAGGCTATAACTAGTAATGCAAATGAATTTCTGATTTGAATAATATTATTACACTGATCATACACGTAACGTTAGCTAGCGAGCCAGCAAGCTAACGTTTGCTAGCTAACTAACAGTATGCTTTAACTTGCAATAAAAATGACTTTCTGACTAAATTAGAAGCGTATATCTGGAAAATGTAGCTAGACTCTTATCTGTATACATGGATGAATGCTTCACGGCAGACTGGAACCATTTAACTCCGTTTTGTTTGTAGCTACATCTTGTTTGGCCAGCTTTGTGTGAAGTCACTCCAGTTCACACTGTGACCGTGACGTGCTAAATTCAGGGCATCAATGTTGCTGAGAAAAGTAGCAAAACTTTTGTAGTTCTCGATGGCTAACGTTATATCTTTCAAAAATGGCGCGGTAGAAAGGACTGTCAACACATACTGAACAGCACATTCTTCTTCTTCTTCTTCTTCGTTGGGGTTTTTGGGGTATCGTTCAGCCACCTACTGTACTGGAGTGTGGGCCAGATACAGGGAGAAACTAAATCCTACCTGCTACCTGCCAGCCCCGTTGCTCTTAAAAAATAGAACAAAATATTTGAGACTATATCTAATGACGTTCTACTCAATATACTCTTTAAACTAATTTCCAAAATTGTATTTTGTATTTTTATTTATTATGGAACCCCATTAGCTGCTGCCAAGGCAGCAGTTACTCTTCCTGGGGTCCAGCAAAATTAAGGCAGTTCATACAATTTTAAAAACATTACAATACATTCACAGATTTCACAACACACTGTGTGCCCTCAAGCCCCTACTCCACCACTACCACAAAGCTACAGTACAAAAATCCATGTGTACGTGTGTTTATAGTGCGTATGTTATCGTGTGTGTGTATGCATGTGTCTACGCCTATGTTTGTGTTGCTTCACAGTCCCCGCTGTTCCATAAGATGTTTGTTATCTGTTTTTTAAATCTAATTTTACTACTTGCATCAGTTACTTGATGTGGAATAGAGTTCCATGTAGTCATGGCTCTATGTAGTACTGTTCGCTTCCCATAGTCTGTTCTGGACTTGGAATCTGTGAAGAGACCTCTGGTGGCATGTCTTGTGGGGTATGCATGGGTGACCAAGCTGTGCGTCAGTAGCTCAAACAGACAGCTTGGTGCACCCAACATGTCAACACCTCTCACAAATACAAGTAGTGATGAAGTCAATCTATCTTCCACTTTGAGCCAGGAGAGATTGACAGGCATATTAGTAATGTTAGCTCTCTGTGTACATTTAAGGGCCAGCCGTGCTGCCCTGTTTTGTGCCAACTGCAATTTTCCCAAGTCCCTCTTTGTGGCACCTGACCTGATTGAACAGTAGTCCAGGTGCGACAAAACTAGGGCCTGTAAGACCTGCATTGTTGATAGTGCTGTTAAGAAGGCAGAGCAGCGCTTTATTATGGACATACTTCTCCCCATCTTAGCTACTGTTGTATCAATATGCTTTGACCATGACAGTCTACAATCCAGAGTTACTCCAAGCAGTTTAGTAATCTCAACTTGCTCAATTTCCACATTATTCATTACGAGATGTAGTTGAGGTTTAGGGTTTAGTGAATGATTTGATCCAAATACAATGCTTTTATTTTTGGAAATATTCGGCACTAACTTATTCCTTGCCACCCATTCCGAAACTAACTCCAACTCTTTGTTAAGTATTGCAGTTATTTCAGTTGCTGTAGTAGCTGATGTGTATAGTGTTGAGTCATCCGAATTCATAGACACACTGGCTTTACTCAAAGCATGTCGTTAGTAAAGATGGAAAAAAGTAAGGGGCCTAGAGAGCTGCCCTGGGGAATTCCTGATTCTACCTGGATTATGTTTGAGAGGCTTCCATTAAAGAACACCCTCTGTGTTCTGTTAGACAAGTAACTCTTTATCCACATTATAGCAGGGGGTGTAAAGCCATAACACATACTTTTTTCCAGCAGCAGTGTTACGAACCCCGTGGCTTTAAACGTCTAGGGTGGATGGACAAGAGACCCGTAACATAATTCATGCAAATTAGAATCGTGACATGAAACAGTGAGAACAAAAACTACACGACAACCATAAACTACCGTCAAACATAAAATGTTTATTTTTGAACACACGGTAAAGGTTTGGGAAAAAGGGCTGAGCAGGACCCAAGAAATGAAACAATAGTGTAAAACACCCCTAAACTGATCTTGCCTGCCTCAAGAACCGCTAAGCTACTGCTAATCATACAAAAATTACAGTGGGTGGTCCGCTCAGGTCTAACTAGTGTTTTTAGACAGTTTTCTTCCTACGGGTAATGTACGCCCAAGGGCAACTTGCTAAATCCCCCTTTTCCCAGAAACACACAAAGTTACCAAACAGAGTAACCAGCAAATGAGTGAGTACACAAAACACAGGACACCACAGTATCCATACTCAAATACGGAAATAGTCTCTAACAACAAACACAACTGACCGGCTTTTAAACAATGGGATGTGTGATTGAAAAACCAGAAACAGGTGGTGCAATGCAGAGGAATGTCCACTGATTGGTCCACCTCAGCAATCAGCAGACACCCCAACGACCACCAATCAGGAACATACAGGACACCTGTGATTAGGGCAGAAGGAGAGGAAAAACACAAAAAGACACAGGATACCTGTATCCGTAACACTCCCACCCTTAAAAGAGCAAACCACAATGGTTTGCGACACACGTACCATCACAACACCCAAAATTCAAAGATCAACAGCATCCTGACGGGATAACAAACAAAAACTAGATCTAAACACGAGACAAAGCATCTGCCAACACAATCCGACTCCTTTTTGTGGCGGATGTCCAAATTATAATTTTGCACTACAAGTGTCCAACGCGTTGGTTCTGGTTGTACATCCGGTGGAGAAAAACTAAGGGGTTATGGTCAGTATACACTATCACTGGTAATGCACTGGAACCAACATAAACTTCAAAGTATTGCAGAGCTAACAACAAAGCTAGAGCTTCTTGTTCAATGGTGGAATAGTTTGTCTGACATTTGTTAAATTTCCGTGAAAAATAACAGACAGAATGGTCCACTCCACTCTGGTCCTGCTGCAGTAGAACAGCACCAGCACCTCTGGCACTTGCATCTACCTCCAGTTTAAACGGTCGTTCAAAATCTGGCGCAGCAAGAACAGGAGTACTACATAAGTGGTGCTTTAGCAGTGTTGAAAGCAGTACGACAATCTTCAGACCATACAAATTTTCTCGCCGGACTGAGCAAATCCGTTAATGGAGCAACTACCGCAGAGACATTTTTACAGAAACTACGGTAGTAGCCAACCATCCCTAAAAAGCGGCGTAGCTCTCTTCTGGTGGTAGGTGCGGGAAATGCATTTATAGCTGAGACCTTGGCATCTACAGGGCGCACCTGACCATGGCCGACCTGTTTACCGAGATAAGTAACAGTGGCCTTCCCAAACTCGCACTTTGCTAAGTTCAGGGTTAGAGAAGCGGCTGCTAGACGTTCACACACTACCCTTAGAGTGTTAATAGGATCAGACCACTCAAATGAATAAATTACCAGATCATCAAGGTAAGCACTACAATTAGGAACTCCAGCCAATACTGTGTTAACCAGGCGTTGGAAAGTGGCTGGTGCGTTCCGCATCCCAAATGCCATGACAACATATTGTAGGAAGTGATCTGGGGTCACAAAGGCAGAGATGTCGGAGGCACGTGAGGTTAACGGCACCTGCCAGTAACCTTTTAGAAGATCTAGTTTGGTTACATAAGTAGCAGCACCAACAGTATCAATACAGTCATCCAGTCTGGGTAACGGGAACGAGTCGGGCACTGTGACAGCATTTACCTTCCGATAGTCCCATCAGGTTTAGGAACCAGAATACACGGAGAACTCCAAGGACTTGAACTTGGCATAGCCAGGTTATTCTCCAGCAAATAACCAACCTCATCCCTCATTATCTTTCTTTTAGAGACGTTGACACGATAAGCATGTTGCTTGATAGGTGCAGCGTTTCCAACATTAATGTCAGGTTCTAACACATTTGTGCATGTAGGAACATCATTAAAAAGACATGGAAAGCTGTGTAATAGTCTCACAATATCATCTGACTGTCCGTCCGTTAAATGAATCAGGCTTGACGGGAGAGACAGCAGCATCTCTGAATTGGGCAATCTAGCACACTGCTGCTGAGTATTGCGCAACTCCAAACCATCTCCGTCCACATCATTAACATGACCTCCCACTACAGCCGTAGCAGCAATAGAGACAGCCGACTCGGCCAGTTTCTCTGGACTGTCTATCTGAGTGACGGGTCTGGTGTGGTATGTCTTCAACATGTTAACGTGGCACACACGAGATTGGCGTTTTCTATCAGGAGTCTGTATCACGTAGTCAGTTTCACTTAGTTTCTTTTCAATTACATAAGGACCAGAGAAACGTGCTGACAATGACGCTCCTGGCACAGGCAACAATACAAGAACTTGGTCACCTGGTGACAATGCAGTGAACGAGAAACAGCCTGTGTGTCATAGTGTCGTTTCATCTGTCTCTGTGAGGAAGACAGCGCTTCCTTTGCTATAGCACAGGCACCATGTAGGCGCTCCCGAGCAGACTATGATCGATAATGTCAAAAGCCGCACTGAAGTCTAACAAAACAGCCCCCACAATCTTTTTATGTCAATTTGTTTACAGTAAAATAGCATTGTATCTGATCAAACACAATTTTTTCCAATAGTTTACTAAGGGTTAGTAACAGGCTAATTGGTCGGCTATTTGAGCCAGTAAAGGGGGCTTTACTATTCTTAGGTTGCGGATTGACTTTTGCTTCCCTCCAAGCCTGGGGGCACACACTTTCTAGTAGGCTTAAATTGAAGATATGGCAAATAGGAGTGGCAATATCATCCGCTATTATCCTCAGTAATTTTCCATCCAAGTTGTCAGACCCCGGTGGCTTGTCATTGTTAATAGACAACAATAATTTGTTCACCTCTTCCACACTCACTTTACGGAATTCGAAAGTTGGCAATATCAGTTGGTTTTGTGATGAATGAGCCATCTGATTCAATGAATGATGGAGCTGAGTTTGTCTTTTTTCCCAAAATGTCATTTAAGGTGCTCCAAAGCTTTTTACTATCATTCTTTATGTCATTTATCTTTGTTTCATAGTGTAGTTTCTTCTTCTTTTTATTCAGTTTAGTCACATGATTTCTCAATTTGCGTTACGTTTGCCAATCGGTTGTGCAGCCAAACCTATTTTCCATTCCTTTGCCATTCCTTTTGCCTCATCCCTCTCAACCATACAATTTTTCAATTCCTCATCAATTCACAGGGATTTAACAGTTTTTAAAGTCATTTTCTTAATGGGTGGATGCTTATTAGTAACTGGAATAAGCAATTTTAATAAATGAGTCAAGTGCAGTGTCTGCTAGCTCCTCATTACACACCACGGACCAACAAAGATTCCTATGTTGTTGATGTAAAGAATACAGTGGGGAGAACAAGTATTTGATACACTGCCGATTTTGCAGGTTTTCCTACTTACAAAGCATGTAGAGGTCTGTCATTTTTATCATAGGTACACTTCAACTGTGAGAGACGGAATCTAAAACAAAAATCCAGAAAATCAAATTATATGATTTTTAAGTAATTAATTTGCATTTTATTGCATGACATAAGTATTTTATCACGTACCAACCAGTAAGAATTCCGGCTCTCACAGACCTGTTAGTTTTTCTTTAAGAAGCCCTCCTGTTCTCCACTCATTACCTGTATTAACTGCACCTGTTTGAACACGTCACCTGTATAAAAGACACCTGTCCACACACTCAATCAAACAGACTCCAACCTCTCCACAATGGCCAAGACCAGAGAGCTGTGTAAGGACATCAGGGATAAAATTGTAGACATGCACAAGGCTAGGATGGGCTACAGGACAATAGGCAATCAGCTTGGTGAGAAGGCAACAACTGTTGGCGCAATTATTAGAAAATGGAAGAAGTTCAAGATGACGGTCAATCACCCTCGGTCTGGGGCTCCATGCAAGATCTCACCTCATGGGGCATCAATGAACATAAGAAAGGTGAGGGATCAGCCCAGAACTACACGGCAGGACCTGGTCAATGACCTGAAGAGAGCTGGGACCACAGTCTCAAAGAAAACCATTAGTAACACACTATGCCGTCATGGATTAAAATCCTGCAGCGCACGCAAGGTCCCCCTGCTCAAGCCAGCGCATGTCCAGGCCCTTCTGAAGTTTGCCAATGACCATATGGATGATCCAGAGGAGGAATGGGAGAAGGTCATGTGGTCTGATGAGACAAAAATAGAGCTTTTTGGTCTAAACTCCACTCGCCATGTTTGGAGGAAGAAGAAGGATGAGTACAACCCCAAGAACACCATCCCAACCGTGAAGCATGGAGGTGGAAACATCATTCTTTGGGGATGCTTTTATGCAAAGGGGACAGGACGACTGCACCGTATTGAGGGGAGGATGGATGGGGCCATGTATCGCGAGATCTTGGCCAACAACCTCCGTCCCTCAGTAAGAGCATTGAAGATGGGTCGTGGCTGGGTCTTCCAGCATGACAACGACCCGAAACACACAGCCAGGACAACTAAGGAGTGGCTCCGTAAGAAGCATCTCAAGGTCCTGGAGTGGCCTAGCCAGTCTCCAGACCTTAACCCAATAGAAAATCTTTGGAGGGAGCTGAAAGTCCGTATTGCCCAGCGACAGCCCCGAAACCTGAAGGATCTGGAGAAGGTCTGTATGGAGGAGTGGGCCAAAATCCCTGCTGCAGTGTGTGCAAACCTGGTCAAGACCTACAGGAAATGTATGATCTCTGTAATTGCAAACAAAGGTTTCTGTACCAAATATTAAGTTCTGCTTTTCTGATGTATCAAATACTTAATGTCATGCAATAAAATGCAAATTAATTACTTAAAAATCATACAATGTGATTTTCTGGATTTTTGTTTTAGATTCCGTCTCTCACAGTTGAAGTGTACCTATGATAGAAATTACAGATCTCTACATGCTTTGTAAGTAGGAAAACCTGCTAAATCGGCAGTGTATCAAATACTTGTTCTCCCCACTGTATTCTTTACATCAACAACATAGGAATCACTACAAAACTTATTGTATGACCTCTTATACACTATATTAGGCCCAGCCTTTGGAACTTTGGTTTTCCTAGATATGGCTACTATATTGTGATCACTACATCCAATGGATTTTGATACTGCTTTCAAACAAATCTCTGCAGCATTAGTAAAGATATGATCAATACATGTTGATGATTTCATTCCTGTACTGTTTGTAACATTTTACATAATTTACATTTTAGTAATTTAGCAGACGCTCTTATCCACCCTGGTAGGTTGACTGATAACCTGAACCAGCTTGCAGGAACTGGTTACAGTTTGAAGCTTTCTCTTGAGTGGGCAGCCTGATGAAAGCCAATCAATATTTAAATCACCCAGAAAGTATACCTCTCTATTGACATCACATATATTATCAAGCATTTCACACGTTATCCAGATACTGACTGTTAGCACTTGGTGGTCTATAGCAGCTTCCCACCAGAATGGGCTTTAGGTGAGGCAGATGAACCTGTAGCCATATTACTTCAACAGTATTTAACATGAGATCCTCTCTAATCTTCACAGGAATGTGGTTCTGAATATAAACAGCAACACCTCCACCATTGGCAGTTCTATATTTTCTGTAAATGTTATAACCTTGTATTGCTACCACTGTATCATCAAAGGTGAGTTTCAGAGATAGTCAGAATATGAATGTCATCTGTTACTAGCAAATTATTGATTTCATGAACCTTGTTTCTTAAGATACATATGTTAACGTGGGCTATTTTGAGCACTTTTCTTCTGGGATGCTTACTTGTTTTTATTGCTTTACTGCGAAGCTTAGCAGCAGTAGATGTGCTCATGTTCTTTATGTTAGTGCAGGGTGAGCTGCACACAGTGGCCTTCCTCCTCAGGCACACCGGCTCAGTGCTAACAGTATAAATCTGGTTCTTAGGCACATGATTACTGCACTTAATAGCTGTAGGATCAGCGGTGGCATTCAGGGCACTTAGAGGGACATAAATTAGGTTACGTATATTGTGACTACCGACGCCCCTGGTGTAATGTACATTTGCTGTAGCATTTTGACAACTCTGCGTCACAATGGTAGGGATTAGCTGAGCTAGGCTTGGGTCATTGCTAAGTCATTGTCTCAACGCAGCCTTATAATGCTGTGAAAGGATCCAGGAACCCAAATGATTTGGGTGGATCCCATCCTCCTTATAAAACGTGTTTTGTTTCCAAAAGGTATCGAGATTGTCAACAAAAGTTACACCCATTGAGCTGTAATGATCACGTAGCCAGTTGTGAAGAGCAAGAATCTTGCTAAAGCGTTCAATGCCACAATTCAGAGAGGGCACAGGGCCAGATATGATGTTTTTTTTGTTAATGTCCAGCAGAGAGTCAATCAGCTCTTTAAAATCCAGTTTCAACTGTTCAGAGCTGCCCTTCATAATGTCATTAAAACCCACAAGGACTACGATATAATCGATTTCAATGTCCTGAGATAGTACATTCGGGAGCAACTTAGTAATGTCATTTACTCGAGCTCCGGGATAGGACATTGTTTTTGCACCAGGAACGGTCACATTTCTTACCATGGAGCTGCCCAAAATCACGGCTGGCGAGAAGGACGAGGAAATCCGCCCACTCCGACGCTTCACAGGATGCAGGCCTCCGACAGATGGAGAAGCCCCGCTCGATCCAGAGCAGGGACGGAAGGTTGCCGACGTCGACTTCGAAATCATAGTAGTAGGCACTGCGGCCGCAGACACAGACACCCCCAGCGACGAAGGTGCAGGAAGATCAGGCTCCAGGACGGCGAAACTATTCGTTGTTTGTATCCGCTCCGGGCCTCTCGTTGGGAGTGTAGACTGCTTTGCGGGAGGTTGATGTCTTCGGCTTCCACGGCTCGTGACATGCGACCATCGTTGATTGCCTTTCTCCTCATGCTGTGTTCCTTCGACAGTGCTATCAAATGGGGGAGCTCCGGGCAACACCGGCCAGTCGGATAACGACAAACGACAAGGTGGAGATGCATCCAACAAGCGCGAACGCCATCCAGCCACCGCATAGAAAATGTACATTCCACTCTGTGTTTTCCCCAGTTTCTTACGTAGGCTGGAGACCTGCGTGATCAAGGAAGCCACCTCAAGCCTATAATCATCGGCAAGTAAACAATTGGAACTCAGAGTGATCCGGTTTGTCCCGAAACAAAGCGTAGTAGATACAGCTCCTACAGAACTGGAACCATTCATTTAGTTCTCCAGACAAAGAGGGCTCCATTGGAAAACTCATCTGGTACCAACTTCGTTGGCTTGATGGCTAGCAGCTTAGCGTCTCTGTTAAGCAGGCTTCAACCTGTCTCTTGAAGGCTAACAGCTAAGCTAGCCATCCTGTATCCCCTTCTCCTTCACACTAGATCTCATCATCTCTCTTTCCCTCTGATACTGCCCACACTGTAGCAATACATGCTCCACGGTCTCTGTTTCCTGGCAATAATCACACTTTCCTGTTGAATGCTTTCCTATCACATTTAAGGTCTTATTCAACTGGCTGTGTCCCACCCTTAATCTAGTAAAAATAGCCTCCTCTCTTCTGTCCCTTCCTGCGGTCCTCCCCTCCCTGACTTTCCTATGTACTTGAAATAAATGCCTGCCCTTATTATCTCTATTCCACTGCTCCTGCCATCTCTGCACCATCACTGTCCATATCAGGCTTTTTCCGTCTGCCTTGTTAATTGAAACTACAACATCAACATCCCCACTACTAAGTGCTTGTTTAGCCTGTTCATCTACAGCCTCGTTCCCCTCCACCCCCACATGGGCTGGGACCCAAGTAAATCTTATCTGTATACCAAATCTGTCTAATCCTGTCATGGGTTTGTAGCACCTCATAAAGTCATGACTCTATCATTTAGTTAGTCAGCTAGCCAGCCAGCCAGTCAGTTAGCCAGTCAGTTAGCCAGTTAGTCAGCCAGTCATGACACTGTCTATCAGTCAGCCAGTCAGTCAGCCAGTCATGACTCTATCATTTAGTTAGTCAGCCAGCCAGTCATGACACTATCAGTCAGCCAGTTAGTCAGCCAGTCATGACTTTATCAGTTAGTCATTCAGCCAACCAGTCAGTTAGCCAGTTAGTCAGCCAGTCATGACTTTATCAGTCATTCAGCCAGCCAGTCAGTCATCCAGTCAGTCCACCAGTTAATCAGCCAGTCATGACACTGTCTATTAGTCAGCCAGTCAGCCAGACAGTCATCCAGTTAGTCAGTCAGTCAGTCAGCCATTTAGTCAGCCAGTCAGTCAGCCAGTCAGTCAGCCAGTTAGCCAGCCAGCCAGTCAGTCACCCAGCCAGCCAGCCAGCCAGCCAGCCAATCATGACACTATCAGTCAGTTAGCCAGTCAGTCAGCCAGTCATGACGCTATCAGTTAGTCAATCAGCCAGTCATGACGCTATCAGTCAGTCAGACAGTCATGGCTATAAGTTGGTCAGTGAGCCAGCCAGTCAGTCAGTCAGCCAGTCAGCCAGTTAGTCAGGAAGTCATGACGCTATCAGTCAGTAAACCACCAAATAGGTCATGACTCTATCAGTTAGTACTGTCAGCCAGCCAGCCAGTCAGTCAGCCAGTTAGTCAGCCAGTCATGACTTTATCAGTTAGTCAGTCAGCCAGTCAGTCAGTCAGTCATCCAGTCAGTCAACCAGTTAATCTACCAGTAATGACACTGTCTATTAGTCAGCCAGCCAGCCAGACAGTTAGCCAGTCATGACTATCAGTCAGCCAGTCAGTCAGCCAGTTATGACTCTATCAGTCAGTCAGCCAGTTAGTCAGCCAGTCATGACTATCAGATAGTCAGTCAGCCAGTCAGTAAGTCAGCCAGTCAGTCAGCCAGCCAGTTAGTCAGTTAGCGAGTCAGTCAGCCAGTCATGACGATATCAGTCAGTCAGCCAGTTAGTCAAACAGTCATGACTATAAGTTAGTCAGTCAGTCAGCCTTCCAGTCAGTCAGTCAGACAGTCAGCCAATCAGTTAGACAGTCGTGACTCTATCAGACAGTCAGTCAGTCAGCCAGCCAGTCAGTCAGTTAGTTAGTCAGCCAGTCATGACACTATCAAGTTAGTCAATCAGCCAGTTATGACTCTATCAGTCAGTCAGCTAGTTAGTCAGCCAATCATGACTATCAGTTAGTCAGTCAGCCAGCCAACCAGTCAGCCAGTCAGCCAGTCAGTCAGTCAGTCAGCCAGTCAGCCAGTCAGTCAGTCAGCCAGTCAGTCAGTCAGTCAGTCAGTTAGTCAGTTAGTCAGTCAGTCAGTCAGTCAGTCAGTCAGCCAGTCATGACTCTATCAGTCAGTCAGCTAGTTAGTCAGCCAATCATGACTATCAGTTAGTCAGTCAGCCAGTCAGCCAGTCAGTCAGTCAGCCAGTCAGTCAGTCAGTTAGTCAGTCAGCCAGTCAGTCAGCCAGTCAGTCAGTCAGTCAGTCAGTCAGTCAGTCAGTCAGTCAGTCAGCCAGTCATGACTCTATCAGTTAGTCAGCCAGCCAGTCAGTCAGCCAGTTAGTCAACCAGTCATTACTTTATCAGTTAGTTAGTCAGTCATCCAGTTAGTCAACCAGTTAATCATCCAGTCATGACACTGTCTATTGGTCAACCAGTCAGCCAGACAGTAGGTCGGTCAGCCAGTCAGTCAGCCAGTCATGACTCAATCAGTCAGCCAGTCAGTCAGCCATGACTCTATCAGTTAGTCAATCAGCCAGTTATGACTCTATCAGTCAGTTAGCCAGTTAGAAAGACAATCATGACTATCAGTTAGTCAGTTATTTAGTCAGTCAGTCAGTCCGTGAGGCAGTTAGTCAACAACTGAGCCAGTGAGTCAATCAGTCAGTCAGTCATTCAGTCAGCCAGTCAGTCAGTCAGATAGTTTGTCAGTCGGCCATTCAGCCAGTCAGTCAGTTAGTCAGTCAGTCATCCAGTTAGTCAGTCAGCCATTCAGCCAGCCAGTCAGCCAGTTAGTTAGTCAGTCAGCCAGTCAGTCAGTCAGTCTCTCATTTAGTCAACCAGCCAGTTAGTCAGTCTGCCAGTCAGCCAGCCAGTCAATCAGCCAGTAGGTCACCCAGTCAGTCAGCCAGTCAGTCAGCAGTCATGACCTTGTACGTCAGACAGTCAGCCAGTCAGTCAGTTAGTCAGTCAGTCAGTCAGCTAATCAGTCAGCCAGTTATTCATTCAGTCAGTCAGTCAGTTGGTCAACAAGTCAGCCAGTCAGTCAATCAGTCAGTGAGTACCCCTTGTCAATCAGTCAAACAATAATCGTCCCAGAGTTATTCATTCAGTCTACCGCCGTTTTCAGCCAGCAGCCATTTTTTAGTAATCAGTCGTCTCAGTTAGTCAACAACAGGCCCGTCAGTCATCCGTCAGACAGTTCAGACAGTTGTTGCCAGTCGTCAGCCATTCCCCCAGCCCGTCAGTCAATAGTCATCATTCAGTCCCAACCCGTCAGCCAGTCACCCCCCCGTCAGCCATCATTCAGCCAGTAGTTTGTGTCTGCCCGCAGCCTGCCAGTCAATCAGCCCGTTTTGGGCACCCGTCAGTCCCCGTTAGTCAGCAGTATGCCTTGAAATCATAGTCAGTCAGTATTATCCATTATCAAACATCAATCAGAAATCATAGCCAGTTATTAATTTGTCAACCAGCCATTTTGTCAGCCAGTCGCAGTTTTTTTAGTAAATCAGTCAGTCACAGTTTGTCAACAAAACAGCCGTCAGTCAACACAGACATTTTGTCTGCCCGTCAGTAGAGGCCCGGAAAGTCACCACCTAAATCAGGGCCCGCCCCGTCAGCCCCGTTGTTCTTCATCAGCCAAAACCAGTCGTCCCAGTCACCAGTCCCAGTCCTTAGTCTCCCGTCGCCTCAGCCATAGTCAGCCCGCACCAGTCACCAGCACTTAGTCAGCCGCACCAGTCACCATCATCGCCAAAAGCCAGTTGTACCAGCCAGCCAAACATTTAGCCACCATCACCAGTCACTTAGTCACCCGTCGTCAGCCAGCAGCCCGTCAGTCAGCCATCAACCATGTCTCGCCATAGCCATCACTAGTCACCAGTCAGCCGTCATCTAGTCAACCCTTTTGTCAGCCATCAGCCGTCAGTCAGCATAGCCCGTCAGCGCCAGTCAGCTGGTCAGCCTTGCCCCCAGTTGTCAGCCAGTCACCTTTTTTTCAGCCATCAGCCGGTAGCCAGCGCCGTTAGTCAGCGCAGCCCGGGCAGTCAGTCGCCAGTTTTCGTCAGCCGCCGTTTGTCGTCAGCCCGTTGTCACCAGTCACCCTCGCAGCCATTCAGTCAGCCAGTTAGTCGTCAGCCCGTCAGTCATCACCCCGTCAGTCATCACCGCCAGTTAGTCAGTCAGACAGTCGTCAGTAGCCAGGTCAGTCGCCAGCCAGTTTTCAGCCAATCCAGTCAGCAGTCAGCCAGTCGTCAGCACCATCTCAGTCAGTCAGTCAGCCCCTTAGTAGTCCCAGTCACATCAGCCATCAGTCATCGCATCAGTAGTCAGTCAGCCGTCACCAGTCAGTCAGTCAGCACCAGTCGTCGCCCTCAGTCATCAGTCAGTCAGCCATCGCCATCATCAGTCAGCCAGCCGCCAGTTAGCGCCAGTCGCCTTTAGTCAGTCGCAGTCAGTCAGTCATCGCCAGTCAGTCAGCCAGCCCAGTCAGTCAGCCGCCAGTTAGTCGTCAGCCCGTCAGTCAGTCACAGCCATTTTCGTCGCCCGCCCGTTAGTCAGTCAGCCCGTCCGTCAGCCCCGTCATCGTCAGCCATCTCAGTCAGTCCAGTTAGTCATTCAGCCCGTCGCCAGTCATCAGTAGAGTCATTCAGTCATCATCGTCAGCCAGTCCCCCCAGTCACGCCGTCAGTCGTCATCAGCCGTCGTCGTCCCGTCGCCAGTCAGTCAGCCCGTCAGCCAGTCTCACCAGCCAGCCCGTTTTCGCCAGTCACCAGTCAGTCAGTCGCCAGTCGTCAGTCAGTCGCCAGTCAGCACCACCAGTCAGTCATCATAGCCCCTCAGCCAGCTTAGTCGTCCCAGTGTCATTTAGTCAGCCGTTGTCGTCAGCCAGTCAGTCATAGCCCTCATCAGTCACCATCGTCAGTCAGTCAGTCAGCCATTTTTTCAGCCACCAGTCGTCGCCAGTCATCAGTCAGTCAGCCTCAGTCAGTCAGTCAGTCAGTCATCAGTCAACCAGTTGTCCCGCCGTCAGCCATCAGTCATCAGCCAGTTATCAGCCAGTCAGCCAGTCGCGTCAGCCCGTTAGCAGCCAGTCGTCGCCATCAGTAGTCAACCCGAGTCCCTTAGTCAGCCAGTTTAGTCGTCAGCGCCAGTTAGCACCATTCCCGTCAGTCAGCAGTCTCAGCCCTTTTGTCATCAGTCAGTCCGTCCCGTCAGCCCATCCGCCAGTTAGTCTCCACGTCGTCAGTCGCAGTTAGCATCCAGTCAGTCAGCCAGTCCCCCATTAGTCATCCAGTCATCATCAGTCAGCCGTTGTCACCTCACAACCCCACCGACTCAGCTGTCAGGGTGCTCTAGGGTGTCTGCTCTCTGAATAAAAAGGTGAAAAATGCAGTATGCAGGGGGGGGGGTGTATCGGAGGGGCATGTCACTGATATTAAAAGTCATCCGGTTTGAAGCTACCTTTTTTCCCAAATTTTACTAACTGGTCACGCAGCCCTCTCCTCTCGGTCACAGAGAAAAGGGGGGGTTTAAATCCCCCGTTATCCCAATGGTGATGGTTTTCGACGCAGTGAACACTCTCTCTCCTCTCTCCTTTCTCTCTTTTTCACACCACACACCACCCCCACACAACCCTAAGCATTACCCTACTACACCCCCTTCCCAATGATTTTTTCCAATAATAAGTGAAAGAATTCATATAACAAGGTTAATTTCCCCATTGATTACTAAAAAGCGGGGAATTGGGATTTTTGGGGTGGGTGTGGTGGGGGGCAAAGGGGTTTTGGGGTTTAGGGGGGGTGGGGGAAATTGGGCCGGGCCCAAACCCCTTTTTCCTCTTTACTTCCTTTTTTCTTCTTCTTTCCTCTTTTTCCTTTCCTTTCCTCCTTCTTTCTTTTCTCCTCCCTTTTTCCCCTTCTCCGTATTTTTCCTTTTTCCCCTTTATCTTCTTCTCTCCTTCGGGTCCTCCTTACACAGCCCCCCCAAAAAGCTTTTTAAAACTGAAAGTTTTAAAGGGGCCCATTCTAAAGGGGGGAAAAATTTTAAAGGGGGAACCCTTTTGTTTGGGGGGGGGGGAAAAGTTTGGGGGGGCCAAAGGGGGGGGGGAAAGGGTGAGGGTCCAGGGACAGGGTGCGTGTATGCCCTGCCTTGTGTCTGGTACGGGGAATGGTTTGAGATTAGGGAGGGGTTCCCTTCAGGACATGTCCGTTAATTGGTCCCGGTTGAAGCGCCCTTTTTAATTCCCTTCGCCAGCCCCGTCTCGGGACCAAAGGGTTATCTGTGACCTAAGGTGTTGGTTTTCTCATGCGGGGCATTTCCCCTCCCCCTCCCCTTTTTCACACGACCGCACGCACCTGACGCATTTTTCCCCCGGTGGGCCTTCTAAGATTTTCTATAGTGGATTTCCCTCATGGCTACCGCGGAGTACAAAGGGCTTTCTTGGGGTGGGTGTGGGGGGTCCCGCGCTTCGAGGAGGGGTGGTGTCCTTGGGAGGGCCACCCCCCTCTCATGGTCGTTCTTTGGTGGGGTCTCTCTCCCCGGGGGGGTTTGGGGGGAAGGGGGCGGGCCAGGCAGCGCGGACGGCCGCAGGGGAAATGAGCCGGAAAAAGGGGGGCCCCAAAAAGGGGGGGTACTTACGATAGTGACGAAAAGGTTGGGGGGGGAAAGAATATGGCCTTTCTTTTGGGCAAACCTTCCCCAATCTGTCTCCATCGCTTGTCTTCTCTTTTCTCTCTTCTCTCTCTCTCTTTCTTTTCCTTATTTACCACGTCTCTCTTCTCTCTCTCCTTGTCGGATCCTTTTCTTTCTCTCTTTCTCTCTTTTCCTCTCTTCTCTCTCCCTCCCCTCCTTCCTAGTTAACAACCCTACGTGGGGCGATCCTGGAGGATGCGGTCCCCTCCACAGCAAGACATGGTGCAGCCCGAGGCCTACCTCTGAAAGAGGTTCTGGAATATGTGATGCCTGAACTCAACATCCAGTGTCTCCGTCTGGCCCTCAACTCTCCCAAGGTCCCCGAGCTGCTCCTCAAATTGGACGAACAGGGGGTGAGTACTAGGGTTAGGGGATAGAGAGAGACAGTGTACTGTAGGGTTGGGCTACATGGAGACAGGGCTGGGGTATAGGGCAGTGTCTGAGGCTGGCCCTCAACTCCCCCAAGGTCCCCGAGCTGCTCCAACTGGACGAACAGGGTGAGTAGAGTAGCACAAGGTTAAGACATTTGTTCTCTAGTGTTGTGTGTTGTAGTGCAGGTTGTGAGTTGGAGCCCCGCTGGATCAGAACATAATGATACAGATGGAGACCTTGTCTAGGTTTATATATGTTATTGAAGTTCATTGGCTTTTTGCCTGCTTTTCCACATTTGTATTTTTTGATAGAAACCCTTTGGTAAGAAGCTGACTCCATTTCTCCTAGCAGGAAGAATCCAATAGGGAAACTGTCTGATAAATAAAGCTCTACTACCTGTCATGTTGTCAGTCGATGTCACACTGCAGCTGGATCAATATCCACCCAGACACACTACTAATATCACATCGATCTCTCTGACACGCTCTCTGCTGAGAGAAGACTCAGTCTACAGCCACTGGACTGTAATGCACTATAAGGATTAGGTTGCCATTGGAGATTCAGACTCAGTCTACAGCCACTGGACTGTAATGCACTATAAGGATTAGGTTGCCATTGGAGATTCAGACTCAGTCTACAGCCACTGGACTGTAATGCACTATAAGGATTAGGTTGCCATGGGAGATTCAGACTCAGTCTACAGCCACTGGACTGTAATGCACTATAAGGATTAGGTTGCCATGGGAGATTCAGACTCAGTCTACAGCCACTGGACTGTAATGCACTATAAGGATCAGGTTGCCATGGGAGATTCAGACTCAGTCTACAGCCACTGGACTGTAATGCACTATAAGGATTAGGTTGCCATGGGAGATTCAGACTCAGTCTACAGCCACTGG
This sequence comes from Coregonus sp. 'balchen', assembly GCA_902810595.1. NCBI lineage: Eukaryota > Metazoa > Chordata > Actinopteri > Salmoniformes > Salmonidae > Coregonus > Coregonus sp. 'balchen'. The sequence continues at coordinate 275,429 of LR778253.1, read as the reverse complement.
ACTGTAATGCACTATAAGGATCAGGTTGCCATGGGAGATTCAGACTCAGTCTACAGCCACTGGACTGTAATGCACTATAAGGATCAGGTTGCCATGGGAGATTCAGACTCAGTCTACAGCCACTGGACTGTAATGCACTATAAGGATTAGGTTGCCATGGGAGATTCAGACTCAGACCACATGGAGTAATGTAGGAATATTCATCTGACAATTTATTGAATCCCAGGCGTTTGGTTATTCTGTATTCTGAATCCCAGGCGTTTGGTTATTCTGTATTCTGAATCCCAGGCGTTTGGTTATTCTGTATTCTGAATCCCAGGCATTTGGTTATTCTGTATTCTGAATCCCAGGCGTTTGGTTATTCTGTATTCTGAATCCCAGGCGTTTGGTTATTCTGTATTCTGATCCGCGTTTGGTTCTGTATTCTGAATCCCAGGCGTTTGGTTATTCTGTATTCTGAATCCCAGGCGTTTGGTTATTCTGTATTCTGAATCCCAGGCGTTTGGTTATTCTGTATTCTGAATCCCAGGCGTTTGGTTATTCTGTATTCTGATTCCCAGGCGTTTGGTTATTCTGTATTCTGAATCCCAGGCGTTTGGTTATTCTGTATTCTGAATCCCAGGCGTTTGGTTATTCTGTATTCTGCTTAGATGGTACAAGATGCCATGTTGTGTTATCTGTTTAAATGAGATGCTGTCTCTTACCTATCCAGCTCTTACTCTGATTTGATTATGATACTGCTATCTCTTACCTGTCCACCTCTGGGTCTGGGTCAGCTGCTATCTCTTACCTGTCCACCTCTGGGTCTGGGTCAGCTGCTATCTCTTACCTGTCCACCTCTGGGTCTGGGTCAGCTGCTATCTCTTACCTATCCACCTCTGGGTCTGGGTCAGCTGCTATCTCTTACTTGTCCACCTCTGGGTCTGGGTCAGCTGCTATCTCTTACCTGTCCACCTCTGGGTCTGGGTCAGCTGCTATCTCTTACCTGTCCACCTCTGGGTCTGGGCCAGCTGCTATCTCTTACCTGTCCACCTCTGGGTCTGGGTCAGCTGCTATCTCTTACCTGTCCACCTCTGGGTCTGGGTCAGCTGCTATCTCTTACCTATCCACCTCTGGGTCTGGGTCAGCTGCTATCTCTTACCTGTCCACCTCTGGGTCTGGGTCAGCTGCTATCTCTTACCTATCCACCTCTGGGTCTGGGCCAGCTGCTATCTCTTACCTGTCCACCTCTGGGTCTGGGTCAGCTGCTATCTCTTACCTGTCCACCTCTGGGTCTGGGTCAGCTGCTATCTCTTACCTGTCCACCCCTGGGTCTGGGCCACTGAAGCAGCCTGGGATTCTACTGCCTGAGAGGGTACAGTCTTCCCTTTGACATTCTTGAGGAATATCCAATCTATCATCAAGCAGCTCTGTTTCTTCATCAGACAGTGCAGTCATCAGTGAGAGCAGCTCCTTGGTCTCCTCATCCTGAGGGAAAGGAACACTGAACACACACCCTTCCCTTTGTCCTACACAGGATTCATAACAAGGCAGTCATAGCCTCCTGAAGGGGTGCACTGACCTCATCAGCAGATAGGTGAAAGCATTATGGTATTTGTTTTCACCCGTCCAATTTCATTCAGATCAGTATGAGCAGAGAACAGAAAACAGTGACAGTGAGCCATTTCAGACTTTTGAGATTCACCCATAACCTTGGGTTCAGACTATTGAGATTCACCCAAAACCTTGGGTTCAGACTATTGAGATTCACCCATAAACTTGGATTCAGATTATTGAGATTCACTCATAAACTTGGGTTCAGACTATTGAGATTCACCCATAACCTTGGGTTCAGACTATTGAGATTCACCCATAACCTTGGGTTCAGACTATTGAGATTCACCCATAACCTTGGGTTCAGACTATTGAGATTCACCCATAACCTTGGGTTCAGACTATTGAGATTCACCCATAACCTTGTGTACTGTACCTCCAGCGTGGCTCTGTTGATGTTCATGCAGGAGCTGGGACACTCCCCCACCACCATGCCCATGCACTACGCTACTGTCTAGGTGGCTATGCATCCCTCCCGGAATGTCCTGCAGCAGCTCTGACAGGGGGAAGTATATCAGGGCCTCCCAGAATGTCCTGCAGCAGCTCTGACAGGGGGAAGTATATCAGGGCCTCCCAGAATGTGCTGCAGCAGCTCTGACAGGGGGAAGTATATCAGGGCCTCCCAGAATGTCCTGCAGCAGCTCTGACAGGGGGAAGTATATCAGGGCCTCCCGGAATGTCCTGCAGCAACTCTGACAGGGGGAAGTATATCAGGGCCTCCCGGAATGTCCTGCAGCAGCTCTGACAGGGGGAAGTATATCAGGGTTGTGATCATTAGGCACCAAACAGAAGAAAACGCACTTCAACAAGGCAAGACTACAAATAAAATAAAATTGTCCACAATAAAATTTTATTTGTCACATACACGTGTTTAGCAGATGTTATAGCGGGTGTAGCGAAATGCTTGTGCTTCTAGCTCCAACAGTGCAGTAATATCTAACAAGTAATATCTAACAATTTCACAACATATACCCAATACACACAAATCTAAGTAAGGAATGGAATTTAAGAATATATTCATATATGGACAAGCAATGACAGAGCGGCATGGACTAAGATACAGTAGAATATTATAGAATACAGTATATACATATGAGATGAGTAATGCAAGATATGTAAACATTATTAAAGTGACTAGTGTTCCATTTCTTAAAGTGGCCAGTGATTTCAATAGGCAGCAGCAGCCTCTAATGTGCTAGTGATGGCTATTTAACAGTCTGATGGCCATGAGATAGAAGCTGTTTTTCATTCTCTCGGTCCCAGCTTTGATGCACCTGTACTGACCTCGCCTTCTGGATGGTAGCGGGGTGAACAGGCAGTGGCTCGGGTGGTTGATGTCCTTGATTATCTTTTTGGCCTTCCTGTGACATCGGGTGCTGTAGGTGTCCTGGAGGGCAGGTAGTTTGCCCCCGGAAATACGTTCAGCAGACCGCACCACCCTCTGGAGCGTCCTGCGATTGCGGGCGGTGCAGTTGCCATACCAGGCGGTGATACAGCCCGACAGGATGCTCTCAATTGTGCATTTGTAAAAGTTTGTGAGGGTTTTAGGTGCCAAGCCAAATTTCTTCAGCCTCCCGAGGTTGAGGAGGCTCTGTTGCGCCTTCTTCACCACACTGTCTGCGTGGGTGGACCATTTCAGTTTGTCAGTGATGTGTACGCCATGGAACTTGAAGCTTTCCACCTTCTCCACTGCGGTCCCGTCGATGTGGATTGGGGGGTGCACCATCCGCTGTTTCCTGAAGTCCACGATCATCTCCTTTGTTTTGTTGACGTTGAGTGAGAGGTTATTTTCCTGGCACCACGCTCCCAGAGCCCTCACCTCCTCCCTATAGGCGGTAAACAAGCCAATTACTGTTGTGTCGTCTGCAAACTTGATGATTGAGTTGGAGGCGTGCTTGTCCACTCAGTCATGGGTGAACAGGGAGTACAGAAGGGGGCTGAGCAAGCACCCTTGTGGGGCCCCAGTGTTGAGGATCAGTGAAGTGGAGGTGTTGTTTCCTACCTTCACCACCTGGGGGCGGCCCGTCAGGAAGTCCAGGACCCAGTTGCACAGGGTGGGGTTCAGACCCAGGGCCTCGAGCTTAATGATGAGCTTGGAGGGTACTATGGTGTTGAATGCTGAGCTATAGTCAATGAACAGCATTCTTACATAGGTATTCCTCTTGTCCAGATGGGATAGGACAGTGTGCAGTGTGATGGCGATTGCATCGTCTGTGGATCTATTGGGGTGGTAAGCAAATTGAAGTGGGTCTAGGGTGACAGGTAAGGTAGAGGTGATATGATCCTTGACATGTCTCTCAAAGCACTTCATGATGACAGAGGTGAGTGCTACGGGGCGATAGTCATTTAGTTCAGTTACCTTTGCTTTCTTGGGGACAGGAACAAAGAGCTAGCCGCGAGGCCGCCATCTTCGTCGGCACCAGGAGTCCCATAATAAAACATTCATTGTAATTTTCAGTGGAAAATTTTTCCATTTCTCAAATGAACACAACCCAGAGGCTGACAGGTCACAGGTCACAGGTCACAGGTCAGAAAGTAGTGTGAACAGCTCTGATGGTGTGTTGTGGTGTTACCTGAGGGTAGTCATGTCGTCCAAAACGTTATGGTTGTGGTGTTACCTGAGGGTAGCCATGTCGTCCAAAAAGTTATACTTTTGAATCATCTGTCCATAGAACGTTCTTCCAAGAGTCTTGATGATCATCCAGGTGCTTTTTGGCAAACTTGAGTCAACTTTTTGGACGAGATGGGTCCCATTATGCCTGGCGTAAACCAAACACTGCATTCCACAGTAAGAACATCATACCAAAGGTCAAGCACGGTGGTGGTGGGAATGTGATGGTTTGGGGATGCTTTGCTGCCTCAGGACCTGGACAACTTGCCTTAATAGAAGGAACCATGAATTCTGCTCTGTATCAGAGAATTCTACAGGAGAATGTCAGACCATCCGTCTGTGAGCTGAAGCTGAAGAGCAGCTGGGTCATGCAGCAAGACAATGATCCGAAACACACAATCAAGTCTACATGAAAATAGTTAAAAAGCAACACATTTGAAGTTTTGGAATGGCCTAGTCAAAGTCCAGACCTAATTCCAATTGGGATGTTGTAATGAGCAGTTGAAAACCCACAAATGTTGCTGAGTTAAAGCAGTTCCGCATGCAAGAGCAGATAAAGATTCCTCCACAGCGACGTGAGACTGATCAACAACTACAGGAAGCGTTTGGTTGCAGTCATTTCAGCTAAAGATGGCACAACCAGTTATTGAGTGTAAGGGGGCAATTACTTTTTCACACAGGGGAAATGGGTGTTGCATAACTTAGTTAATTAAATAAATAAAATAATTATCCATCTGATAACATTCAGTATCAAAAATATGCAAAAATAGAGAAAATCAGAAAGGGGGGCAAATAGTTTTTCACATCACTTTACTACATGTTGATGTATATGTTGTTTATTTGTTCCAGCTGAGTTTCCAGCACAAGGTGGGGGTGCTGTACTGTAAGGTAGGCCAGAGCACAGAGGAAGAGATGTACAACAACCAATCAGCTGGTCCCGCCCTCGATGAGTTCCTCGACCTATTGGGACAGAGAGTGAGACTGAAGGGATTCACCAAGTACAGAGCACAGCTCGACAACAAGAGTAAGACGATGCACACACCAATCCCCTACCGAGTAAGACGATGCACACACCAATCCCCTACCGAGTAAGACGATGCACACACCAATCCCCTACCGAGTAAGACGATGCACACACCAATCCCCTACCGAGTAAGACGATGCACACACCAATCCCCTGCCGAGTAAGACGATGCACACGCCAATCCCCTACCGAGTAAGACGATGCACACACCAATCCCCTACCGAGTAAGACGATGCACACACCAATCCCCTACCGCGGGCATCTGTAGTACTGTAAATAATGTATGCCTACGTTCCAAATGGCACCCTATTCAACACAGGGCTCTGGTCAAAAGGCATGCACTATGTAGGAAAGAGGGTGTCATTTGGAAGGCACACTGGGTATTATAACAAGACATTGTTTATCTTAATATGAATGTTCTGTATGCCTCTTGTCTTGTTGTTCTACACTAATATTGTTTGTTTACCATTACGGTTTGTTTACCATTACGGTTTGTTTACCATTATGGCTTGTTTACCATTACGGTTTGTTTACCATTATGGCTTGTTTACCATTACGGTTTGTTTACCATTATGGCTTGTTTACCATTACGGTTTGTTTACCATTATGGCTTGTTTACCTTTACGTTTTGTTTACCATTACGGCTTGTTTACCATTACATTTGTTGACTATTATGGTTTGTTTACCATTACAATGTGTTTACAATTACGGTTTGTTTACCATTATTGTTTGTTTACCATTACGGTTTGTTTACCATTACGGTTTGTTTACTATTATGGTTTGTTTACAATTACAGTTTGTTTACCATTACAGTTTGTTTACAGCTCCATTACAGTTTATTTACCATTACGTTTGTTGACTATTACGGTTTGTTTACCATTACGGTTTGTTTACCATTATGGCTTGTTTACCATTATGGTTTGTTTACCATTATGGCTTGTTTACCATTACGGTTTGTTTACTATTACGATTTGTTTACCATTACAATGTGTTTACAATTACGGTTTGTTTACCATTATTGTTTGTTTACCATTACGGTTTGTTTACTATTACGATTTGTTTACCATTATGGCTTGTTTACCAAATTATGGTCTTGTTTAGCCATTACGGCTTGTTGACGCATTATGGCTTGTTTACCAGTATGGCTTGTTTACCATTACTGATTTGTTTACCATTATTGCTGTGTTTACCATTATGGTTTGTTTACCATTATGGCTTGTTTACCATTATGGTTTGTTTACCATTATGGCTTGTTTACCATTACGGTTTGTTTACCATTATGGTTTTTTTTATTTCTTGTTTTAATTCGGTTTGTTTTCCATTAGGCTTTTTACCCTTATGGTTGTTACCATTCGGTTTGTTTTCTATTAGATTTTGGTTTTCCATTACAAGGTTTTACCATTATGGTTTTTTTACCATTTTGGTTTTTTTATTTTGGTTTGTTTACAATTACAGTTTTTTTACCATTACAGTTTTTTCCATTAAATTTGTTTCCTTAGTTTTTTTTTACCCAACGGTTTGTTTTCCCCCTTTTGGCTTTTTACCCTATGGGGTTTTTTTACCATTTCGGTTGTTTTACCAACGGTTGGGTTTCCATTGTTTGGGTTTTAAAAATTTTGGGTTGTTACCATTACGGTTTGTTTTTCCATTTTGGTTGTTTACCATTATGGCTTTTTACCTTACGGTTTTTTTCCATTATGGTTTTTTACCATTAGGCTTTTTCCATTATGGGTTTGGGTTTTCCCTATGGTTTTACCATTTCGGTTGTTTAAATATTCGATTTGTTTACCATTTTTAAAAGTTTTACAATTTTTCGGTTTGGGGTTTTCCATTCGGTTTGTTTACTATTTTGTTTTGTTTACAATTACCGTTTTTTTACCATTACGGTTTTTACTATTTGATTTTTACCATTACAAAATGTTTTCAAAATTACGGTTTTTTTTACCTTATTTTTGTTTTACCTTACGGTTTGTTTACCCCTTTCGGTTTGTTTACTTTAGGTTTTTTTTCAATTACAGTTTGTTTTCCATTACGTTTGTTTACCATTACGGTTTTTTTACCATTTTGGTTTTTGGACTATTTTGGTTGTTTTTCAATTACGGTTTTTTCTTTACGGGTTTTTTACCCTTACGGTTTTTTTTCCTTTGGCTTTTTTACCCTTTTGGTTTGTTTACCATTACGGTTGTTTCCATTACGGTTTGTTTACCCTTATGGCTTGTTTACCCTAGGCTTGTTTTTCCATTCGGTTTGTTAATTACGTTTGTTTCCTTTTGGTTTTTACCATACCCCGTTTTGTTTACCATTACGTTTGTTTCCCTTCGGGTTTTCTTTACATTTTTTTACCCTTACAAAGGTTTACAATTACAGTTTTTTTTACCATTATGGTTTGTTTTCAATTCAGTTTTTTACAATTTTCAGGGTTTTTGGGTTTTCCATTACATTTGTTTACCCTTTCGGTTGTTTTTCCCTTTACGGTTTGCTTACTATTACGGTTTGTTTACAATTACAGTTTGGGTTTTCCCTTAAAAGTTTTTTGACTATTTGGTTTTGTTACCCTTAGTTTGCTTACTTCACAATTGTTTTCCATTCCCCTTTTTTTTACAATTATGGTTTTTTACCATTACAGTTTTTTACCATTACGGGTTTTTTGATATTTCGGTTTTTTTTACATTATGGCTGGTTTTCCATTTCGGTTTGTTACCTTATGGTTTTTTCACCCTTTAGGGTTTGTTTACCATTATAGTTTGTTTACCATTACCGTTTGTTTACCATTACGGTTTGTTTACTATTACGTTTTGTTTACAATTACAGTTTGTTTACCATTATGGCGTGTTTACCATTACAATGTGTTTACAATTACGGTTTGTTTACCATTACGGTTTGTTTACCATTACAGTTTGATACAATTACAGTTTGTTTACCATTACAGTTTGTTTACCATTACGGTTTGTTGACTATTACGGTTTGTTTACCATTATGGCTTTTTTACTATTACGGTTTGCTTACTATTATGATTTGTTTACCATTACAATTTGTTTACAATTATGGTTTATTTACCATTACAATTTGTTTACCATTACGTTACGTTGTTGACTATTACGATTTGTTTACCATTATGAAGCTGACCTGGACTATAACCTCTAACCATGACCTGATATGATCTCTCTCAATGAGCCCGTCTCTGTAGTAGGACCCTAGCCTCTCTGTCTGTCTGTTTCTCCTATAGCTGACTCAACAGGAACCCACTCCCTGTACACCACCTACAAGGACTATGAACTGATGTTCCATGTGTCAACCCTGCCCCCCCCCCCCTCAACCCCCCCCAACAACAGAAACAGGGCAGTACCCCCCTTCACCCCAACAACAGACACAGCAGACCCCCCCCCCCCCACCCCCCCCCCCCCCCCCCTCACCCACAACAGAAACAGGCGACCCCCTTCACCCCAACAACAGAAAAGGTCAGTACCCCCCCCCCCCTTCACCCCCAAAACAGAAAAGGTCAGTACCCCCCTTCACCCCAAAAAGAAAAAGGGTCAGTCCCCCCCCCCATTCACCCCAAAAAGAAAAAGGGTTTCAGTACCCCCCCTTCACCCAACAACAGACAACGGTCAGTGCCCCCCCCCCCCTTCACCCCAAAAAAGAAAAGGTAGTACCCCCCTTCCCCCAAAAAAAGAAAACCAGGTAGACCCCCCCCCCCCCCTTCACCCAAAACCCCGGGAAACAGGTCAGACCCCCCCCCCCTTCACCCCAAAACAGACAACGGTCAAACCCCCCCCCCCTTCACCCCCAAAACAGAAACCAGGTCAACCCCCCCTTCACCCCAAAAACAGAAAAGGTCAGTACCCCCTCACCCCCAAACAACAGAAAAACAGGTCAGTAACCCCCCCCCCCTTCACCCCAACACAGACCAAAGGTCGTACCCCCCCTTCACCCCAACAACAGACAACAGGTCAGTACCCCCCCCCTCACCCCCAACAACAGACAAAACAGGTCAGTAACCCCCCCACCCCCAACAAAACAACAGGCTTACCCCCTCACCCCAAAAAACAGACAAAGGTCAGTACCCCCTTTCACCCCAAAACAAAACAGGTCAAAAACCCCCCCCCTTCACCCCAACAAACAGACAAAGGTCAGTACCCCCCTTCCCCCCCAACAACAGACAACAGGTCAGTACCCCCCCCCCCCCCCCCTCCCCCCAAACAACAGAAAAACAGGCCCAGTACCCCCCCTTCACCCCCAACAACAGACAACAGGTCAGTACCCCCCCCCCCCTTCACCCCCAAACACAAAAACAGGTCAGTACCCCCCTCACCCCAACAACAGACACAGGTCAGTACCCCCCCCCCCCCCCCTTCACCCCCAACAAACAGACAACAGGTCAGTACCCCCCCCCCCCCTTCCCCCCCAAACAACAGACAACAGGTCAGTACCCCCCCCCCCCCCTCACCCCCAAAACAGACAACAGGTCAGTACCCCCCCCCCCCCCTTCCCCCCCAACAACGGGACAACAGGTCAGTACCCCCCCTTCACCCCAACAACAGACAACAGGTCAGTACCCCCCCCCCCCCCCTTCACCCCCAACAAACGGGACAACAGGTCAGTACCCACCCCCCCCCCTTCACCCCCCAACAAAAGACAACAGGTCAGTACCCCCCCCCCCCCCCTTCCCCCCAACAACAGACAACAGGTCAGTACCCCCCCCCCCCCTTCACCCCCAACAACAGCAACAGGTCAGTACCCCCCCCCCCCCTTCCCCCCCAACAACAGACAACAGGTCAGTACCCCCCCTTCACCCCCAACAACAGACAACAGGTCAGTACCCCCCCCCCCCCCCCCCCTTCACCCCCAACAACAGACAACAGGTCAGTACCCCCCCCCCCCCCTTCACCCCCACACAACAGACAACAGGTCAGTACCCCCCCTTCACCCCCAAACAACAGACAGCAGGTCAGTACCCCCCCTTCACCCCCAACACACAGACAGCAGGTCAGTACCCCCCCTTCACCCCCAACAACAGACAAACAGGTCAGTACCCCCCCCCCCCCCCCTTCACCCCCAACAACAGACAAACAGGTCAGTACCCCCCCTTCACCCCCAACACAGACAACAGGTCAGTAAACCCCCCCCCTCTAACAGACCAGATACTGTGTGTCAGTAGCAGCATACTGGTCCTGTGTTGCCCTTCTCTAATTCCCAGAGCAAATTCTTTCTTTAGAGGAGATCTATTCCATCTTCTGACAATCCTCACTAAGAGCCTCATAGCATGTCGGTAACGACCATGAGTGTTAAATCGGGAGTGTTGCCATGACAACTCTGCCCCAGACAGAAGTTGTTTGTTAATCAGTGTCCACTGGGTCCCAGACACCGTAATGTAGTATTAGACAGACGTCAAGCCTATGGAAGGCCGTTCAGATCTTTACATGTTACAATTAACATGTCAAAAAACACAATTTGATGAGTCAAATAACACAATTATTTTCTAAAATGTTGTGTGATGGCAAGACAAGGGCCACACTACGGTCGGTAGCACTGTCAAAAAACAGGTTTGTAAACAAGCACAACCCCGGTCCCTATTGATGTGTTGGGGGTAACGCGTTATAAAGTAACGTGTTAGAGTAGTCAGAATACTTTTTTGTGGTAACAAGTAACTTAACGCGTTCATTTTTCAATTTAAGTAATCAGTTAATTCGTTACTTTTTCCAATAAGCAAATCATTACTTTTAAGGATGATTTCCCTTTTTTCATTATTATTTTTTGCCCCCCAAAAATGAAAATCCCTTCACCTAAGTTCTCGCTCTTCCTGTTTCTTCAAGAACGTTGTGGCGGGAAGCTAGCTAAATAGCAAGATGGCAGAGACAACAGCCTTTACATCGTGGAAGTTTTCACATGATTTAGAATTGGTAGAAGAAAAGGAGACAAACATCATAAGAGAATGCAAACTGTCACCATCCCCTCTAACCACTGAGCCTCGGGGATAAACGCCTGTCAACTGAGAAGAACTCAACTTCAAATATCAAGAAGCACCTACAAGCCAAGCACAGCTCCACAAGACTGGGGGAGAAAGACCCATGCCAGCCAATTGCTGTTGATGCTGTATGACGGTGCTTCTGCTACAAAACAGAAAAAGCTAGATTTCTGTTAGGCTAAACCTGTCACCACGAGATAACTAAATTAACTTGTAGCTGGCTATGCTGTGGAGGAGATGCTTCTTTGGAGTCTCCATCTTTCTGTAAGATTATAAAGAAAATCCCTATGACACGTAACAGGGAGGGGCCAGTGTCTCACAGAAATACATTTGCTAGCTACCTTGACAAAGCCTATTCAGAGATGGAGACAGAACTGCTACCTTGACAAAGCGAACCACCAGCGCCTCCATCACCTGCCTGCGAGAATGACTTTTGTGCATTTCAGTTGGACAACACTCAAGACGACAGAGACATGATGACGGTGGACAATGAGATCACTGAGTATCTGAAGTCAGCTACCAGAATGGATACATTGAACAAATTTCCCAGGGTCAAGTAGATGTCTTTAAAAGTCAACACTCCAACACCACCAGGTGCGCCTGTGGAGAGATTTTTCAGCCTTGGGAGTCTCTTCCTTACTCCAAAGAGGAACGGCTTTCTAACAGACGCTTTGAGAGACTTTGGAGGAAAGCAGTGAAATAACCCAGGTCAGGTCAGGTGTGAAAACTGGCTGTTTTCTGTTGACCTTGGTGTCCACATCACCAACACACTATCATGGTCCAAACACATCACAAACAAACTATCATGGTCCAAACACACCAAGACAGTCGTGAAGAGGGCACGACAAAGCCTATTCCCCCTCAGGTGACTGAAAAGATTTGGCATGGGTCCTCAGATCCTCAAAAAGTTCTACAGCTGCACCATCGAGAGCATCCTGACTGGTTGCATCACCGCCTTGTATGGCAACTGCTCGGCCTCCGACCGCAGCCCAGTACAGCCCAGTACATCACTTCCTGCCATCCAGGACCTCTATACCAGACTGTGTCAGAGGAAGGCCCTAAAAATTGCCAAAGACTCCAGCCACCCTAGTCATAGACTGTTCTCTCTGTTACCGCACGGCAAGCGGTACCGGAGCGCCAAGTCTAGGTCCAAAAGGCTTCTCAACAGCTTCTACCCCCAAGCCATAAGACTTCTGAACAGCTAATCATGGCTACCCGAACTATTTGCATTGCCCCCCCACCCCACCCCAACCCGCTCTTTAACGCTGTTGCTACTCTGTTTATTATTTATGCATAGTCACTTTAACTCTACCCACATGTACATATTACCTCAATTACCCCGACTAACCGGTGTCCCAGCACATTGACTCTGTACCGTTACCCCCTTTATATAGCCTCCCTACTGTTATTTTATTTTACTGCTGCTCTTTAATGATTTGCTATTTTCTATTTTTTACTTATGTATTTTTTACTTAACACTTTTTTAATTGTTTTCTTAAAAAACTGCATTGTTGGTTAAGGGGTTGTAAGTAAGCATTTCACTGTTGTATTCGGCGCATTTGGCAAATAAAATTGGATTTGATTTGATTTGAGCTCAAGAGGCCCTGTCCGAGGTGCTGAACCTGGTGCGGACCTTTGAAATGTGGCGATTTTTCTTTTGTAGCCTACTTCGTGATTTTCGCGATCTTTGGTCAAGTTTGTTTGACTTCAATGCGTCTTTGATGATTGAAAGTAGTTATTTTGATTGCATGCCATTTATTTCAATGCATTCTGTTTAGGATTTATCTGACAGTTTGCATTCATGGTCAGCAGTTTAATCACATCCAATCAGCATTGATACATCTGTTTTTATTATCATAATGTGTTTACAGTTCTCCTCCTCACAGTTACATTTCAACATAGGCTGCTGAACTAAAAAGGCCAAATAATAATGTGATAAAAAAATAAGACATTGTTTATTGCAAAATACACTGTTAAATTTACTAAAACCACTGAAACAATTATTAGCATCATTAAAAAAAAAAATCACTTTAACTTAGAGATATCTGTTTTTTTTGCATTGGATGCTTCTCAATCCACCTCATCCGTCGATGTCGCATTTGACAGAGCTAGAGCGGTGTTTATCAGACCATGAGACATTCTGAAAACCGGTCTAATCACAAAATCGTCTGTAGCGTCCGAACATGGAGACATATACATGGATACATATACAGTGGGGAGAACAAGTATTTGATACACTGCCGATTTTGCAGGTTTTCCTACTTACAAAGCATGTAGAGGTCTGTAATTTCTATCATAGGTACACTTCAAAAATCCAGAAAATCACATTATATGATTTTTAAGTAATTAATTTGCATTTTATTGCATGACATTAAGTATTTGATACATCAGAAAAGCAGAACTTAATATTTGGTACAGAAACCTTTGTTTGCAATTACAGAGATCATACATTTCCTGTAGGTCTTGACCAGGTTTGCACACACTGCAGCAGGGATTTTGGCCCACTCCTCCATACAGACCTTCTCCAGATCCTTCAGGTTTCGGGGCTGTCGCTGGGCAATACGGACTTTCAGCTCCCTCCAAAGATTTTCTATTGGGTTAAGGTCTGGAGACTGGCTAGGCCACTCCAGGACCTTGAGATGCTTCTTACGGAGCCACTCCTTAGCTGCCCTGGCTGTGTGTTTCAGGTCGTTGTCATGCTGGAAGACCCAGCCACGACCCATCTTCAATGCTCTTACTGAGGGAAGGAGGTTGTTGGCCAAGATCTCGCGATACATGGCCCCATCCATCCTCCCCTCAATACGGTGCAGTCGTCCTGTTCCCTTTGCATAAAAGCATCCCCAAAGAATGATGTTTCCACCTCCATGCTTCACGGTTGGGATGGTGTTCTTGGGGTTGTACTCATCCTTCTTCTTCCTCCAAACATGGCGAGTGGAGTTTAGACCAAAAAGCTCTATTTTTGTCTCATCAGACCACATGACCTTCTCCCATTCCTCCTCTGGATCATCCAGATGGTCATTGGCAAACTTCAGAAGGGCCTGGACATGCGCTTGCTTGAGCAGGGGGACCTTGCGTGCGCTGCAGAATTTTAATCCATGACGGCATAGTGTGTTACTAATGGTTTTCTTTGAGACTGTGGTCCCAGCTCTCTTCAGGTCATTTACCAGGTCCTGCCGTGTAGTTCTGGGCTGATCCCTCACCTTCCTTATGTTCATTGATGCCCCATGAGGTGAGATCTTGCATGGAGCCCCAGACCGAGGGTGATTGACCGTCATCTTGAACTTCTTCCATTTTCTAATAATTGCGCCAACAGTTGTTGCCTTCTCACCAAGCTGCTTGCCTATTGTCCTGTAGCCCACCCCAGCCTTGTGCAAGTCTACAATTTTATCCCTGATGTCCTTACACAGCTCTCTGGTCTTGGCCATTGTGGAGAGGTTGGAGTCTGTTTGATTAAGTGTGTGGACAGGTGTCTTTTATACAGGTGACGTGTTCAAACAGGTGCAGTTAATACAGGTAATGAGTGGAGAACAGGAGGGCTTCTTAAAGAAAAACTAACAGGTCTGTGAGCGCCGGAATTCTTACTGGTTGGTAGGTGATCAAATACTTATGTCATGCAATAAAATGCAAATTAATTACTTAAAAATCATACAATTTGATTTTCTGGATTTTTGTTTTAGATTCCGTCTCTCACAGTTGAAGTGTACCTATGATAACAATTACAGACCTCTACCTGCAAAATCGGCAGTGTATCAAATACTTGTTCTCCCCACTGTACATGGAGACATATACATGGAGACATATACATGGAGACATATACATGGAGACTGTTTAGTGCCAAAAATAAGGTGTTCAAATAAGATCAGGCTCAAAGGATCAAAATGTAACTTACTTGTCCAATATTCCAACCTTCTTACTGGTCCAACATTCCAACCTTCTTACTGGTCCAACATTCCAACCTTCTTACTGGTAGTCCAACATTCCAACCTTCTTACTGGTAGTCCAACATTCCAACCTTCTTACTGGTAGTCCAACATTCCAACCTTCTTACTGGTCCAACATTCCAACCTTCTTACTGGTCCAACATTTCAACCTTCTTACTGGTAGTCCAACATTCCAACCTTCTTACTGGTAGTCCAACATTTAAACCTTCTTACTGGTAGTCCAACATTCCAACCTTCTTACTGGTAGTCCAACATTCCAACCTTCTAACTGGTAGTCCAACATTCCAACCTTCTTACTGGTAGTCCAAAATTCCAAACTTCTTACTGGTAGTCCAACATTCCAACCTTCTTACTGGTAGTCCAACATTCCAACCTTCTAACTGGTAGTCCAACATTCCAACCTTCTTACTGGTAGTCCAACATTCCAACCTTCTTACTGCTAGTCCAACATTCCAACCTTCTTACTGGTAGTCCAACATTCCAACCTTCTCACTGGTAGTCCAACATTCCAACCTTCTTACTGGTAGTCCAACATTCCAACCTTTTTACTGGTAGTCTAACATTCCAACCTTCTTACTGGTAGTCCAACATTCCAACCTTCTTACTGGTAGTCCAACATTCCAACCTTCTTACTGGTAGTGCAACATTCCAACCTTCCCATAGGCCAAGGATGGTGGTCATGCTGCTGCTGCAAGCGAGCCACAGCCCAAGCAGTTGCACCTGATTTATCTTTGTCAACATGGATGACAGTTTGGAAACTGGAGGTAGGCTGTCTCCCTACTATGTTGACTTTGGTTTCCCGAGTCCCCAACAACCGGATGTTCCAGTTTTCAGGGGAAATGGAAAGAGAGCCTGTGACGCAACTTCCGCTTTTGGACGTTAACAAGGCGACACTCTATCTGAACTCCTCCTCCACATTTACTGGATTGGTTGAACCTCCCCCTACAGTTTTTTTGTTTTCTAGTTAAGACCAGTATGTAGGGGTTCTAGTTTCAGACCAGTATGTAGGGGATCTAGTTTCAGACCAGTATGTAGGGGGATCTAGTTTCAGACCAGTATGTAGGGGGATCTAGTTTCAGACCAGTATGTAGGGGGATCTAGTTTCAGACCAGTATGTTGGGGATCTAGTTTCAGACCAGTATGTAGGGGATCTAGTTTCAGACCAGTATGTAGGGGGATCTAGTTTCAGACCAGTATATAGGGGATCTAGTTTCAGACCAGTATGTAGGGGATCTAGTTTCAGACCAGTATGTAGGGGGATCTAGTTTCAGACCAGTATGTAGGGGGATCTAGTTTCAGATCAGTATGTAGGGGGATCTAGTTTCAGACCAGTATGTAGGGGGATCTAGTTTCAGACCAGTATGTAGGGGATCTAGTTTCAGACCAGTATGTAGGGGATCTAGTTTCAGACCAGTATGTAGGGGGATCTAGTTTCAGACCAGTATGTAGGGGGATCTAGTTTCAGACCAGTATGTAGGGGATCTAGTTTCAGACCAGTATGTAGGGGGATCTAGTTTCAGACCAGTATGTAGGGGATCTAGTTTCAGACCAGTATGTAGGGGATCTAGTTTCAGACCAGTATGTAGGGGGATCTAGTTTCAGACCAGTATGTAGGGGATCTAGTTTCAGACCAGTATATAGGGGGATCTAGTTTCAGACCAGTATGTAGGGGATCTAGTTTCAGACCAGTATGTAGGGGGATCTAGTTTCAGACCAGTATGTAGGGGGATCTAGTTTCAGACCAGTATGTAGGGGGATCTAGTTTCATACCAGTATGTAGGGGATCTAGTTTCAGACCAGTATGTAGGGGATCTAGTTTCAGACCAGTATGTAGGGGGATCTAGTTTCAGACCAGTATCTAGGGGATCTAGTTTCAGACCAGTATGTAGGGGATCTAGTTTCAGACCAGTATGTAGGGGATCTAGTTTCAGTCCAGTATGTAGGGGATCTAGTTTCAGACCAGTATGTAGGGGATCTAGTTTCAGACCAGTATGTAGGGGATCTAGTTTCAGACCAGTATGTAGGGGATCTAGTTTCAGACCAATATGTAGGGGATCTAGTTTCAGACCAGTATGTAGGGGATCTAGTTTCAGACCAGTATGTAGGGGATCTAGTTTCAGACCAGTATGTAGGGGATCTAGTTTCAGACCAGTATGTAGGGGATCTAGTTTCAGACCAGTATGTAGGGGATCTAGTTTCAGACCAGTATGTAGGGGATCAAGTTTCAGACCAGTATGTAGGGGATCAAGTTTCAGACCAGTATGTAGGGGGATCTAGTTTCAGACCAGTATGTAGGGGATCTAGTTTCAGATGTTTATTTTATACCTTCTATGTTAGGTTACCTAGCAGCTAGTCTCGCTTTGCCATACCTTCAAAATCACATCGTTGCCACGCCTCCCTTGGAGGTTACATTTCAAGACCCCTCCCCCCACACGCCCATAGAAGGGCTGCTTGGTGTGTGTCACGTCCGGGTAGTTGTTGTTGTAGAGAGTTGTTGCTAGTTTCAAGTGACAGTTTTCAAGTGATCAAGTGTGGCCGATTTTATATTTATTGAAATTGAAAGTGGAGCTGGTAAAGTGAAACGTCACAACACGTTCTAAACTGCTCATTTATTTTCCTTGTCCCCATTCATCCACACCAAAGATATCTTGAAGATTGCCCATTATTTTGCTTTTGTAAGGACCCCAAAAATGGAGGCAGTGGGAGAACCTATCCAAGTAAGTAAATATTTGTTTAAAAAATTTAATAAAACACTATATATATTATTATTAGCTAGCTAGCTGGCTACAGTAGGCCACTTTGTAGGCTAATTCAACTGAGCTGCTAGCTAGCTAGCTAACTTTACACACTGTTTAGCTAAGTGAATTAAATGTAATCAGCTAGCTTACTTCTCATTAGCTAGCTATCTTAATGTAATCATTGTGAACTTAAAACTTTCCAAATCCATTTGTAGATAACAGCCATGGAAGAGGGTGAAATTGCAGCTCCAGCTGTCAGTAAAGGGAGAGTGCAGGATACTGGACAGGGGAGGTCATTTTGTGGGACGACATTATGAAAATATTCTCCAGTTCCAGTCCCTAGAGGGGAAAACTTTGAGGACAGAGAGATAACAGCAACATAATATTCAGTGCTGTCTGATTTGAGTATAATGAAGCCTGTTTCTTTGTGATGTTTTCTGTCCTCAGCTACAGAGAGCTGTCTGCAGATGTAGAGGTCGCAATGAATGTCCCAAGAGACTAAGGGTATATCCTGTATGTCATGGGTTATATGTGAAGGCCTACCCATGTTAGCACATGTTGTATACATAAATACAGTTAAACATCACACACAATGTGTAAAAACCTATTACAATTGGAGCAGGCCAACCCTGCTAGAGGTCTGCTGGGTTTGCAGGGTTCTGTTCCAGCCCAGCAATAACACACCCGATTCAACTAATGAGTTGATAATCAAGTGGTCTATTGCTGTGATGGAATAGAAGTCTGCTCACCCAGTATATCGGGGATCAGTGGAGCGAGGTTGGCCACCGCTGGTATGGAGTTTTTTTTGTTCACCTGAAATGATGCTTTAGTAATAATAACCTACTGGCTACGACTCAATTATCTGTTGTTGTTTAGACTAAGATGTCTAATCTTTACATACCAGTTAGCTTATGTGTACATTTTGAAGTGATGAAGTGTTGATTCTTTGAAATGGTGTTTAAACTTGTTTTAATTGTTAAACTATTATTCAAAATGAACTATTGTCAGTGTTGATTAATCACAGATCCCAATCCTACCATAAAGAGGGGAAGGATTCTGTCTCTAATGTGTTTCTGAGTTGTTCTCAAATAAACATTTCCTTTTTGTCTGGTTGTCAGATCTCCAATCTGTTTTATTTGATTGTCACTCTCTCTCAGTATATCAGCCATGTGAATCCATTTAGGAGCTTATCATATTGTCACGACTTCCTCCGAAGCTGCCTCCTCTCCTTGTTCGGGCTTCGGCGTTCGTCGTCACCGGCCTTCTAGCCGCTGCCGCTCCTCATCTCATCATTCCATTGGTTTTGTCTTGTTTATTACACACACCTGGTTCATATCCCCTCATCAGTACCTGTATAAGTGTTCCCTCTGCCCCCTTGTCCTGGTTCATATCCCCTCATCAGTACCTGTATAAGTGTTCCCTCTGCCCTCTTGTCTTTGTGTGTGATTGTTTATTGTGGAGAGTAGTGGAGCTCCTTGTATTTTGTATCGCCGGGATATTTCCCTGTGTGCCTTGTATTTTCCAGTGCGCCTGTTTTGTGCACTGGAGTGTTTTTTGACGCATTACTGCGTAACTCTGTATTTGTGGAATAAAGCCTGTTATTCTGTGATTTACCCTCCTGCGCTTGACTCCTTCGACCTCACCTCATCACACATATGGCATGGATCACCAATGCAGCCACAGACCTACAGTATGATGTCATTACTGGCCTTATGGGCATCTGGCATCTGAAGCAGAGAATAGCTAAACTCACATTGTTCACATGCTGAGCTGTATATTCTCAATTTAAAATGATACCAGCAGACAATGTATATGAGGCAAACCATATACTAGATTTTGTACATGCCTTTTAAGTGCTGACATACTAAATAGTTTAGTGCAAATCCAACCCTTGTAATTTAGGTACAGAAAATAAGGAGAAAATTAGAAGAAAATAGGGAGATGACAGTTAGGCTACATGAGATGACAGTTAGGGCTACAGGAGATGACAGTTAAGGCTACAGGAGATGACAGTTAGGGCTACAGGAGATGACAGTTAGGGCTACAGGAGATGACAGTTAGGCTACAGGAGATGACAGTTAGGCTACAGGAATGACAGTTAGGCTACAGAGATGACAGTTAGGCTACAGGAGATGACAGTTAGGCTACAGGAGATGACAGTTAGGCTACAGGAGATGACAGTTAGGGCTACAGGAGATGACAGTTAGGGCTACAGGAGATGACAGTTAGGGCTACAGGAGATGACAGTTAGGGCTACAGGAGATGACAGTTAGGCTACAGGAGATGACAGTTAGGCTACAGGAGATGACAGTTAGGGCTACAGGAGATGACAGTTAGGCTACAGGAGATGACAGTTAGGGCTACAGGACATGGACGAATGACAGTTAGGCTACAGAATGATGATAGGGCTACAGGAGATGACAGTTAGGGCTACAGGAGATGACAGTTAGGGCTACAGGAGATGACAGTAGGCTAAGGAGATGACAGTAGGCTACAGGAGATGGACAAGTTAGGGCTACGGACGTGGAGATGACAGTTAGGCTACAGGAGATGACAGTTAGGGCTACAGGAGATGACAGTTAGGGCTACAGGAGATGACAGTTAGGGCTACAGGAGATGACAGTTAGGCTACAGGAGATGACAGTTAGGGCTACAGGAGATGACAGTTAGGGCTACAGGAGATGACAGTTAGGGCTACAGGAGATGACAGTTAGGCACAGGAATGACATTAGGGCTACAGGAGATGACAGTTAGGCTACAGGATGACAGTTAGGCTACAGGAGATGACAGTTAGGGCTACAGGAGATGACAGTTAGGGCTACAGGAGATGACAGTTAGGCTACAGGAGATGACAGTTAGGGCTACAGGAGATGACAGTTAGGCTACAGGAGATGACAGTTAGGGCTACAGGAGATGACAGTTAGGCTACAGGAGATGACAGTTAGGCTACAGGAGATGACAGTTAGGCTACAGGAGATGACAGTTAGGCTACAGGAGATGACAGTTAGGCTACAGGAGATGACAGTTAGGGCTACAGGAGATGACAGTTAGGGCTACAGGAGATGACAGTTAGGCTACAGGAGATGACAGTTAGGCTACAGGATACAGAGTCTGGACAGTTAGGGCTACAGGAGATGACAGTTAGGCTACAGGAGATGACAGTTAGGCTACAGGAGATGATGACAGGTTGGGGCTACAGGAGATGACAGTTAGTAGGACAGGCAGAGATGACAGTTAGGCTACAGGAGATGACAGTTAGGCTACAGGAGATGACAGTTAGGCTACAGGAGATGACAGTTAGGCTACAGGAGATGACAGTTAGGCTACAGGAGATGACAGTTAGGCTACAGGAGAGATGGACAAGTTACAGTAGGCCATACAGAGGCAGGATGACAGTTAGGGCTACAGGAGATGAGAACAGTTAGGCTACAGGAAGACAGTTAGGCTACAGGAGATGACAGTTGGCTACAGGAGATGACAGTTAGGCTACAGGAGGACAGTTGGCTACAGAGATGACGTTAGGCTACAGGAGATGACAGTAGGCTACAGAGATGACAGTTAGGCTACAGGAGAGGGACAGTTAGGGCTACAGGAGATGACAGTTAGGCGATACAGGAAGATGACAGTTAGGCTACAGGAGATGATGACAGGTCGTAGGCTACAGGAGATGACAGTTAGGTACAGGAGATGGACAGTTAGGCCTACAGGAGATGACAGTTTAGGCTACAGGAGATGACAGTAGGCTACAGGAGATGACAGTTAGGCTACAGGAGATGACAGTTAGGCTACAGGAGATGACAGTTAGGCTACAGGAGATGACAGTTAGGCTACAGGAGATGGACAGTTAGGCTACAGGAGATGGAAGTTAGGCTAAAGGGAGATGACCAGTTAGGCTACAGGAGATGACAGTTAGGCTACAGGAGATGACAGTTAGGCTACAGGAGATGACAGTTAGGGCTACAGGGATCGATGACAGTTAGGCTACAGGAGATGACAGTTAGGCTACAGGAGATGACAGTTAGGCTACAGGAGATGACAGTTAGGCTACAGGAGATGAGCATTACAGGTAATATTTTATGAGGTTCATTTTATTTTATTGTATTAATTTTAGCAATGTTGCTAGCAAAATGATTGCAGTTGTTGGCATAGACAGATCGTACATGGTTACTCTATGTATCACTGATCCTGGATAAGCTAGCAACTGGGCTAACACAGCTAACCTTGTAGGTTAACAGTATGCTTTTTAAAAACAAATTCTGTTGACTTTATATTCATGAGAGAAATTTAACTAGCTAGCAGCTAGCTAGAAGTTTTACCTAGGTAGCTTACAAGTTTAGCCGACTTTTTTCAAAACGAACCTCATTGTGGCTAGCTACTTCCTGTCCCTCATGCTAGCCTTTACAGCCAAATATCCCTTCAGAAGCACATTGACATGTCCAGCACTGTAGATCATTTCTCCCCTCTTGCTGCAGCTTCAGCTCATCTGGAAATAATAGAGAAATGCTGTGAAAACCAGCGCTGCAAACGTTCTAAAATGTTTAGTCACCAGTGGTTGTTTTGTTGGCATGTTTAGTCGTCACTGTTGCTCCTACGTCACTGATCTAGTGAGCACCTTTGGAGCTCCGCCCAAGCAAGGCATTTCATTGGTTTGACGTGTTGCGAGGCGTCACTGATTTACACCGGGTTCCGACCCCTTCTTTAGCTGATATCTGCCATGGAACTTTCCCAGGCTACCTATGAAACAATCCTGAAAACAATAACCAGAGACTGCAGTAATATTGCTCAATACTTCAGGTCATGAACTTCAGGTCATGAAAATAACTAGCTAACTAGCTAGCTAGTGAACTAAACAAGCTAGCCAGCTACCTGTTGCACCAATAGCAACTAGCTAGCTTCATCCTCTGGGGTGCGTTCAGTTTACTTGAACGTTTTCTACGTTGCGGAACTGTTTGTACTGAAAGACACGTTCTTGTACGTTCTCGAATAGACTTTGAGATACGTTTGCTCAGTTCGCTTGGTGTGCCTGGGTGTGGCTTGAATCAATGAGTGACTTATTTAAAGGGCAGCGGTGCAATTTGAACCCACAACCCAACCCCACCCCGTTTTTCAACTGGTCGTTCAGTACAGCACCATTTACGTTCAATTGAATGTTCCAGAACGTAAAAACATACTAAACGCAGCCTTTACTAGTGGCTTGACCGGACTGTCCAACCATCAACCACAGACTGATGATGCCTACTGAAACAGATTATGTCAATTTTCTATGTTTTTGCAGATTTTGGGGGGAGAACATTGTTTGCATCCATCAGCGAGCTAGCTAGTTTATTTATTTTTTTCTGACCAGAAGTCCCAGAGCTTGGGGAAGTGTGTTTCTGTCAAGAAGTCCCAGAGCTTGGGGAAGTGTGTTTCTGACAAGAAGTCCCAGAGCTTGGGGAAGTCTATCTTGGCTAAGAGTTGAGGAAAGACTAACTGCGTCACTTCTTGTTCTTATAAGAAACATTCATGTGTTGGAAATTCCAAATTGTTTGCATAGTCAACTTATACACAGCTCTGACACACACACTTACCCCACCAGACATGCCACCAGGGTTCTTTTCACAGTCCCCAGGTCCAGAACAAATTCAAGGAAACAGTACAGTATTATACAGAGCCATGAGTGCATGGAACTCCCTTCCATATTATATAGCGCAAGTGAACAGCAAACCTGGTTTAAAAAACAAATAAAGCAACACCTCACGGCAAAACGTCTCTCCCCCATGTGACCTACTTGTTGTGTGTAAGTACTGACATGTATGTGTAACTGATAGATGCACACACACACACTACATGTTAATGTTTTTAAATGTATGTGAATTGTAGTCTTTTGTCTGTAATGTATTTTTTGTTATGTGTTGGACCCCAGTAAGTCTAACTGTCGCCATTGGCGTCAGGCTAACGGGGATTCTAAAAAAAGTAAATAAAAAATGTGTTTCTGACCAGCAGTCCAAGGGGAATTGTGTGGCTCATGTGGCAGAACATTGCCAGTATCATAGCATACGTTATCAGTAAATCATTGTGACATACGTATGAATTATGAGTGATAGTGTAATCACTTGGAAAAAATGTATGTACCTGTTAAATTATTAAAGATGCACTATGCAGAAATCGCTCCGCCATTTCCTGGTTGCTAAAATTCTAATAGTTAGTCTAATTTCAGTTTATGTGACAAAACAAGGAGGTACAGTGTAGATCAGGGCTCTCCAACCCTGTTCCTGGAGAACTACCATCCTATAGGTTTTCATTCCAACCCTAATCTAGCACACCCCATTTTAATAATTAACTGGTCGATAAAATGAATCAGGTTAGTTACAACTGGGTTTGGAGCGAAAACCTACAGGAGTGTAGCTCTCCAGGAACAGGGCTGGAGAACCCTGGTGTAGAGAATCATTGTACCATCTAAACCGTGGTGAAATATCTTTTCCATAACCAAAAATATTGTATTTTCAGCTATTTCAAGCTGATGTACAAAACCGAAAGTAAAAGACGCAAAAACAAATTTTAAACACGGGAAGCATAGAAATAGTGCACATAGAACAGATCTAACGCTTCTTAGGCTTGCTTTCAATGAGAATGACAGATCTATAACTCACATTTCTATGTGCATTTTGACGGGTCGCCTAAAAAGTTACATATTGCAGCTTTAAGTGACTTGCAGTTATATTCAGGTCCTGATTGGTCAATAAGCTTATTTGAGGTTTTCCCACTCAGGGTATTAGGGACCAGAGAAGGGGCAGAGAAGGGAAGGGGATATTCGGGAGTAGACTAGAAGAGGGGAGAAGAGGAGGGGGAAAAAGAGAGGGAGGGAAGAAAGGAGGAGGGAGCAGAAGGGAGAAAGAAAGGGGGGGGAAGGATGAAGAGAGGGTGAAAGAAAGGAAGAGAAGGGGGGGAAAAGAAGAGAGGGAGGGCTAGGAAGAAGGGAGGGAAGAGACGGGAGGGAAAACGAAGCGAGGAGGGAGAGAAGAGAGAGGAGGGAAGAAAAGGGGGGGGAGAAGAGAAGGCAGGAGGAAGAGAAGAGGAGGGAAGAAAGAGAGGGGGGAAAGAGAGGGGAGGAAGCAGAGAGAGGGGGAAAAGAGAGAGGGAGGGAAGAGAGAGAGGAGGAAAGAAGCGAGGAGGAGGGAAAGGAGAGGAGGGAAAAGAAGACGGGAGGGAGAAGAAGAAGGAGGGGAAAAGAAGAGAGAGGAGGGAAGAAGAAGAGAGGAGGGAAGAGAGAGAGGAGGGAAGAAGAAGCGGGAGGGAGAGACGAAGGGGGGGAAGAAGAGAGAGGAGGAAAGAAGAGAGGAGGGGAGAAGCGGGGGGGAAGAGAAGAGAGGAGGGAAAAGAAGAAGGAGGAGGGGGAAGAGAGGGGGGGGACGAGAAGAGAGGAGGGAAAGAAGAAGAGAAGAAGGAGGGGGAAGAGAAGAGAGGGGGAAAAGAAGAAGGAGGAGGAGAGAAGAAGAGAGGAGGGAAGAAAGAGAGGGCGAAGAAGAAGGAGGAGAAAAGAAGAAAGAGAGGAGGGAAAGAAGAGAGAGGAGGGAGAGAACGAGAGGGAAGCGAAGAGAGGGAAGAAGAAGAGAGGAGGGAAAGAAGAGAGGAGAGGGGCGAGGAAGAAGCGAGGGAGGGAGAAGAAGAGAGGAGGGGAGAAGCAGACTGATGGGAACCGCAACTAAGTAGCGTGGTCTAATCACGATCAGAAATTTGTAGTGTCGATGAGACGTAAAGCCGACTGTGCGTTTCCGTTTATCACCCTCCTCTCTTTCTTTCTCCTCCTCCTCTCTTCTTTCCCTCCTCCTCTCTTCTTTCCCCTCCTCATGTCTCTTTTTCCTCCACTCTCCCCAATTCACCTCTTAATCTTTTTTGTTTACCCTGTCTGTTGCCCCTCAGCACCTCTCCATGGCAACTATCAGCCCCTCTCCATGGCAACCACTCTACCAGGTTAACTGCCAGTTCCCTGTGTGATTAATAAATCCCCATGATGCTGGAGATTTAGAAAATTGCATTCTGGGAGCCTTTCTCCGTCTTGTTTCACCTTCCTTTAAGTGTCACTATCTGGGCAACCGGCAAAGTCATAAACCCTGTCCATTTCCACCATTTCACTTATTAAAATCTGATTATAAACCTAACTTTACCTTAACCTTAAAATAAGACCCAAAATAATTGTTTTGTTTTCATGAATAACATCTCCCCCTTCTGTCTCTCTGTCTCCCCACAGCTCCTGAGGAAGAGGCACATAGGGAACGACATTGTGACCATTGTGTTTCAGGAACCGGGGACTCTGCCCTTCACCCCTAAAAACATCCGCTCACACTTCCAACACGTCTTCGTCATCGTCAAGGTCCACAACCCCTGTACTGAGAACGTCTGCTACAGGTACAAACACAACCCCTGTATTGAGGAGGGAGGGAGGGAGGGAGGAAGAGCAGGTTGGAGGAGCAGAGGGAGGTGGAGGAGGAGGGAGGGAGGAAGAGCAGGGTGGAGGAGCAGAGGGAGGGAGGGATAGAGGGAGGGAGGGAGGGAGGGGGAGGGGGAGGGAGGGAGGGAGGGAGGGAGGGAGGGAGGGAGGGCAGGGCAGGGTGGAGAAGCAGAGGGAGGAGGAGGGAGGGAGGGCAGGGTGGAGAAGCAGAGGGAGGGAGGGAGGGAGGGAGGGAGGGAGGGAGGGAGGGAGGGAGGGAGGGAGGGAGGGAGGGAGGGAGGAAGGAAGAGCAGGGTGGAGGAGCAGAGGGAGGGAGGGAGGGAGGGAGGGAGGGAGGAAGAGCAGGGTGGAGGAGCAGAGGGAGGGAGGGAGGGAGGGAGGGAGGGAGGGAGAGCAGGGTGGAGGAGCAGAGGGGGGAGGGAGGGAGGGAGGGAGGGAGAGCAGGGTGGAGGAGCAGATGGAGGTGGAGGAGGAGGGAGGGAGGAAGAGCATGGTGGAGGAGCAGAGGGAGGGAGGGAGGAAGGGAGGGAGGAAGAGCAGGGTGGAGGAGCAGAGGGAGGTGGAGGAGGAGGGAGGGAGGAAGAGCAGGGTGGAGGAGCAGAGGGATGGAAGCACATCTAACATACTGTAGGTAGCATCAGGAAGAAGAAACTACCTTAGTAAACTCAGTAACACATGTAACATCCTAAGTCGAACCTTGATGGCCTCTCCTCTGGCGGCGATGTTTTTGGTCGGCCTCTGGAATCAGACCAATTGCTCTGGGGAGAGCGAACAAAGGATCTGCATCATCAATGGCATGACTCCACAGTCATGTCTGGAAATCACTAAGAGCCGTCACGACTCCACAGTAATGTCTGGAAATCACTACGAGCCATCACAACTCCAGGTTTATCGCGCAATCTCCCACCCGATGAGGTGGTAATTTTGTCGCCTGTGTCTTAGAAAATGCGTGCGCCAGATCATGGTATTCGGGGGGAATATGCACAGTGGAGGTACCGTCTGGACTTTCCACTGTAGTTGCACCAATGGAAACACCTAGACACCTACCCTGACACTCTCGCAACCACCCCGTGGGCGAACTACCATGTGATCTGGAAAGTGGATGGGTAGGGTACAGTGCGCAGCAGAAAGCTCTGAACGAGTGTGGGTGTTCGATACCTGGGGTGATGCGAGAGTGCCCTGCCTACCGCCTCCAGACCCAAAAGAGCGTTGACTATGACGTGTGGTGTACTGTCCCTTCGTGCCACCAGAGTGGCACTGTCGCTGTCCTCCTCCGCTCTCTCGGACGGCGGCTCCACCCAGCTCCATCAGCTCGGGATCCAAGTCGTCCTGGGGTGGAAACGGGCAGACCGCTACCAGGACGTCCTCTGGCTGCCAGCAGGTTGTCCAAACCGATGGCCATGTCCACCAATTTCGTGAAAGACAACATGGTGTCCCAGCAGGCTAGCTCCCGTCAGACGTACTCCCACAGATGGCACCGTAAATGATCGATCAGGGCCCGCTCATTCCACCCGGACCCCGCTGCCAGAGTCGAAACTCCAACACGAAGTCCTGCGCGGTCCTCGTCCCCTGCCTTAGGTGGACCAGCCGCTTGCCCGCCTCTCGACCCTCGGGTGGGTGATCGAAGACCGCCCGAAAGAGGCGAGCGAACTCTCCGTAGTCCTCCAACGCAGCTCCTCCTTCATTCCAAACCGCGTTGGCCCACTCCAGGGCTTTCCCCGAGAGGCAGGAAACGAGGACGGACACCTTCTCCCGCTCCGATGGCGCCGGCCTGATGCTGGAGTAAAGCTCCAGTTGGTAGAGGAATCCTTGCCAGAGTACCGCCGTCCCGTCAAACGCCCGTGGTCGGGATATCTGGATCCCTCCGGGTGCTGGGGTGTAGGTGGCTGGATCCGGTTGGCCAGCTGGTCTCGACAGATCGGGTCCTCTCCTCTCCAGGCGTTGGACGACCTGACAAACCCGATCCATCGCTTCCCCCAAAATGGCCAGCATCGTGGAATGCTCCTGGATCCGTGCCACGACTCAAGGCATGCGCTCTTCTCCCGCTGACTCCGTAGCGGGTGGGTGATTCTGTGATGAGTGTGATAGAAGGAGTCAGGCACAGGAAGGTAATCACCGAATGCAGAGTTTATTGCGCCGTACACAAATAGCACTGGATAGCGACAAGCGAAACAGGCACAGGGAAAAATCTACCCTGGCAATACAAGGTAACGGTAGTTCCAACAATAACAGGCACAGGGGAAATATCTACCCTGGCAACAAAATGGTACGAGTAGCTCCACCGAGCTACTCTACTCTCACAAATAAACAATCACCCACAAGGACAAGGGGGCAGAGGGAACACTTATACACGGACTAATGAGGGGATATGAACCAGGTGTGTGTGATTGACAAGACAAGACAAATGGAATGATGAATAATGGAGCGGCAGTGGCTAGTAAGCCGGTGACGATGAACGCTGAAGCCTGCCCGAACAAGGAGGGGAGGCAGCCTCGGCTGAAGTCGTGACAGTACCCCCCCCCCTCCCCCCGCCTTGATAGGTTGTTTTTATTGTCAAGACTCCACAGTGATGTCTGGAAATCACTAGAAGCCATCATGACTCCACAGTATTGTTTGGAATCACTAGGACCCATCACAACTAATGTATGGAAACCACTAGGATAGGAGGTTTTTAATGTCATTACTCCACAGTAATGTCTGGAATCGCTAGAATAAGTTGTTTTTATTGTCACGACTCCAGAGTAATGTCTGGAAATCACTAATATAGGAGGTTTTTAATGTGACGACTCCAAAGTAATGTCTGGAAATCACTAGGAGCTATCACGACTCCATAGTAATGTCTGGATATCACTAGAATATGAGGTTTTTAATGTCATGACTCCACAGTAATGTCTGGAAATCACTAGGAGCCATCATGACTTCACAGTAATGTCTGGAAATCACTAGGAGCCATCTTGACTCCACAGTAATGTCTGGAAATCACTAGGAGCCATCATGACTCCACAGTAATGTCTGGAAATCACTAGGAGCCATCATGACTCCACAGTAATGTCTGGAAATCACTAGGAGCCATCATGACTCCACAGTAATGTCTGGAAATCACTAGGAGCCATCATGACTCCACAGTAATGTCTGGAAATCACTAGGAGCCATCATGACTCCACAGTAATGTCTGGAAATCACTAGGAGCCATCATGACTCCACAGTAATGTCTGGAAATCACTAGGAGCCATCATGACTCCACAGTAATGTCTGGAAATCACTAAGATAGGTCACTGTTAATGTCACAATAGGAGCTATCACGACTCCACAGTAATGTTTGGAAATTACTAGAATAGGTCACTGTATATATCTACTACTGTCATCCCCAAGACATGGGAAGACATGTCACTGTATATATCTACTACTGTCATCCCCAAGACATGGGAAGACATGTCACTGTATATATCTACTACTGTCATCCCCAAGACATGGGAAGACATGTCACTGTATATAACTACTACTGTCATCCCCAAGACATGGGAAGACATGTCACTGTATATATCTACTACTGTCATCCCCAAGACATGGGAAGACATGTCACTGTATATATCTACTGCTGTCATCCCCAAGACATGGGAAGACATGTCACTGTATATATCTACTACTGTCATCCCCAAGACATGGGAAGACATGTCACTGTATATATCTACTACTGTCATCCCCAAGACATGGGAAGACATGTCACTGTATATATCTACTACTGTCATCCCCAAGACATGGGAAGACATGTCACTGTATATATATACTACTGTCATCCCCAAGACATGGGAAGACATGTCACTGTATATAACTACTGCTGTCATCCCCAAGACATGGGAAGACATGTCACTGTATATAACTACTACTGTCATCCCCAAGACATGGGAAGACATGTCACTGTATATATCTACTACTGTCATCCCCAAGACATGGGAAGACATGTCACTGTATATATCTACTACTGTCATCCCCAAGACATGGGAAGACATGTCACTGTATATATCTACTACTGTCATCCCCAAGACATGGGAAGACATTTCACTGTATATATCTACTACTGTCATCCCCAAGACCCTGACCTACCCCCATGTCTTCTGTGTCGCCCTACATTAGTATTAACTCCATCCTCTCTTTCTCTCTCCCCCTACAGCGTTGCTGTCTCTCGTTCTAAAGACGTCCCTCTGTTCGGCCCTCCGATCCCCAAGGCAGTGACCTTCCCCAAGTCCGCCGTGTTCCGAGACTTCCTATTGGCCAAGGTCATCAATGGGGAGAACGCCACCCACAAATCGGAGAAGTTCCGCGCCATGGCGACCAGAACGCGCCAGGAGTACCTCCGCGACCTGGCCGAGAACTTCGTATCCACGGCAACCATGGATTCGGCTGTGAAGTTCAGTTTCATCACACTGGGAGCCAAGAAGAAAGAGAAGGTCAAACCTCGTAAAGACGCTCACCTGTTCTCCGTCGGCGCCATCACCTGGTCCGTCACCGCACGGGACTTCGGCCAATCAGCAGACGTGGACTGTCTCTTGGGCGTGTCCAACGAGTTCATCGTTTTAATAGAGGAGCAGTCTAAGAACGTGGTGTTCAACTGTTCCTGTCGTGATGTCATCGGATGGACGTCTGGGATTATTAGCATCAAGATCTTCTACGAGAGAGGAGAGTGTGTGGTGTTGTCTGTTCAGGACGGATGTGAAGAAGATATACGAGAGATGGTGCAGAGACTAGAGGTAAGAATCTGGGTTAGGGGTCAGGGGTTAGGGTTAGAGGTTAGGGGTTAGGGGTCAGGGGTTAGGGTTAGGGGTTAGGGTTAGGGTTAGAGGTTAGGGGTCAGGGGTCAGGGGTTAGGGGTCAGGGGTTAGGGGTCAGGTGTTAGGGGTTAGGGGTTAGAGGTTAGGGGTCAGGGGTTAGGGGTTAGGGGTTAGAGGTTAGGGGTTAGGGGTTAGGGGTTAGGGGTTAGGGGTCAGGGGTTAGGGGTTAGGGGTCAGGGGTTAGGGGTCAGGGGTTAGGGGTCAGGGGTTAGTGGTTAGGGGTCAGGGGTTAGGGGTCAGGGGTTAGGGGTCAGGGGTTAGGGGTCAGGGGTTAGGGTTAGGGTTAGGGGTCAGGGGTCAGGGGTCAGGGGTTAGGGTTAGAGGTTAGGGGTCAGGGGTTAGGGGTCAGGGGTTAGGGTTAGAGGTCAGGGGTTAGGGGTTAGGGTTAGAGGTTAGGGGTCAGGGGTTAGGGGTTAGGGGTCAGGGGTTAGGGTTAGAGGTTAGGGGTCAGGGGTTAGGGGTCAGGGGTTAGGGTTAGAGGTCAGGTTAGGATTATTGTTCACTTACCTCTTCTGTCTCCATGTTTCAATATGAATGGGGTATCTCACGTTTGACCATAGTTGCTTTGGAGTTCAGTGATATTAGGAATTAGTTAGATAAACAAAGACCCATATATTTTCACTATCAAGGGTCTGGTCTATTTCCAATTGGCTTCATCAAACCAACCAGCCATTCTCTGCCAGCCCCCACCTCTTCACCCCTCTTTAGAGGAAGTCAAACCTTATCCTATCAGAAGAAAGGGTCTGGTCATTCTGCGGGATGCAGAACAGCACTAGAAAGAAGGATTAGGTTGTACCTTCTTACTGTATGGAACCAGAACCTGTTGTCAACAGTGCGTGTCCTCACTAGGCGTATCCTGTTTGAACACCTCCTGTTAGAGGCTTACCTTGTGCTTCCTCTCTTCTCTTCCTTTCCTCTCATTCTCCTTTCCTCTCTTCTCCTCATTTCCTCTCTTTCTCCTTGCCTCTCATTCTCCTTTCCTCTCATTCTCCTTTCCTCTCTTCTCCTCCTTTCCTCTCATTCTCCTTTCCTCTCTTCTCCTCATTTCCTCTCTTTCTCCTTGCCTCTCATTCTCCTTTCCTCTCATTCTCCTTTCCTCTCTTCTCCTCCTTTCCTCTCTCTTTCTCCTTTCCCCTGTTTCTCCTCCTTTCCTCTCTTTCTCCTTCCCTCTCTCACTCCTTTCCTCTCTTTCTCCTTTCCTCTCTTCTCCTCCTTTCCTCTCTTTCTCCTCCTTTCCTCTCTTTCTCCTTTCCTCTCTTCTCCTCCTTTCCTCTCTCACTCCTTTCCTCTCTTTCTCCTTTCCTCTCTTCTCCTTCTTTCCTTCCGTAGTTGTTTTGTTTTTTCCTCTGATTGTGATCGATGTGCTTGTAGCTACGCCAAGCAAATGGCTCATTTAGAGCTTGCCTGTTTATTCCTTTACACCAGTCTATTGAGTCCTGTGTTGTTTCATGCCAACCCAACAACCCAGATTCAGGCCAAGCTTCTTCATGCCAACCCAACAACCCAGATGTAGGCCTTACATGTACAGCTAGCCTGGTCTTTCTTCTTCTGTGCCAGCCTTGGTCTCTACTCTTCTGTGCCAGTCTTGGTCTCTCCTCTTCTGTGCCAGCCTTGGTCTCTCCTCTCCTGTGCCAGCCTTGGTCTCTTCTCTCCTGTGCCAGCCTTGGTCTCTTCTCTCCTGTGCCAGCCTTGGTCTCTCCTCTCCTGTGCCAGCCTTGGTCTCTCCTCTTCTGTGCCAGCCTTGGTCTCTCCTCTCCTGTGCCAGCCTTGGGCTCTCCTCTCCTGTGCCAGCCTTGGGCTCTCCTCTCCTGTGCCAGCCTTGGTCTCTCCTCTCCTGTGCCAGCCTTGGTCTCTCCTCTCCTGTGCCAGCCTTGGTCCCTTCTCTCCTGTGCCAGCCTTGGTCTCTCCTCTCCTGTGCCAGCCTTGGTCTCTTCTCTCCTGTGCCAGCCTTGGTCTCTTCTCTCCTGTGCCAGCCTTGGGCTCTCCTCTCCTGTGCCAGCCTTGGTCTCTCCTCTCCTGTGCCAGCCTTGGTCTCTTCTCTCCTGTGCCAGTCTTGGTCTCTCCTCTCCTGTGCCAGTCTTGGTCTCTCCTCTCCTGTGCCAGCCTTGGTCTCTCCTCTCCTGTGCCAGCCTTGGTCTCTCCTCTCCTGTGCCAGCCTTGGTCTCTCCTCTCCTGTGCCAGCCTTGGTCTCTCCTCTCCTGTGCCAGCCTTGGTCTCTTCTCTCCTGTGCCAGCCTTGGTCTCTCTCTCCTGTGCCAGCCTTGGTCTCTCCTATCCTGTGCCAGCCTTGGTCTCTTCTCTCCTGTGCCAGCCTTGGTCTCTTCTCTCCTGTGCCAGCCTTGGTCTCTTGTCTCCTGTGCCAGCCTTGGTCTCTTCTCTCCTGTGCCAGCCTTGGTCTCTTCTCTCCTGTGCCAGCCTTGGTCTCTTCTCTCCTGTGCCAGCCTTGGTCTCTTCTCTCCTGTGCCAGCCTTGGTCTCTTCTCTCCTGTGCCAGCCTTGGTCTCTTCTCTCCTGTGCCAGCCTTGGTCTCTCCTCTCCTGTGCCAGCCTTGGTCTCTCCTCTCCTGTGCCAGCCTTGGTCTCTCCTCTCCTGTGCCAGCCTTGGTCTCTCCTCTCCTGTGCCAGCCTTGGTCTCTCCTCTCCTGTGCCAGCCTTGGTCTCTCCTCTCCTGTGCCAGCCTTGGTCTCTCCTATCCTGTGCCAGTCTTGGTCTCTTCTCTCCTGTGCCAGCCTTGGTCTCTCCTCTCCTGTGCCAGCCTTGGTCTCTCCTCTCCTGTGCCAGCCTTGGTCTCTTCTCTCCTGTGCCAGCCTTGGTCTCTCCTCTCCTGTGCCAGCCTTGGGCTCTCCTCTCCTGTGCCAGTCTTGGTCTCTCCTCTCCTGTGCCAGCCCAGATGGCCTACCTCCCCGATGGGTCAGTCAATGACATCAGTAGGTCTGCTGGGTCACAAAACGTTCAATACATGTTTGCCCATGGAAGAAATGGTTAGCAAGTTACTTTTTGGACCTGAATGCCAAAACATTTAAGAGATGAAGGTTCTTAAAG
This sequence comes from Coregonus sp. 'balchen', assembly GCA_902810595.1. Classification (NCBI taxonomy): domain Eukaryota; kingdom Metazoa; phylum Chordata; class Actinopteri; order Salmoniformes; family Salmonidae; genus Coregonus; species Coregonus sp. 'balchen'. The sequence continues at coordinate 241,261 of LR778253.1, read as the reverse complement.
TTGACCCATTTTGCATACCCCACCATACCATGAGACCATGAGATGTATTAATCACTGGAAAATATAAATGTTTGGGATTGATATAATTTAAAAGCTTACAAACAGTGTTGTCAAACTATTTTATAATTTCTATAAAATATTTTTGTATATACACATTTTGACATTATTTTACATTTAACGTCAATTATATAAAAACGTGTAAACTCCGATTATTTTCATATTCAAATACACTACCAGTCAACATTTTGGACACACCTACTCATTCAACAGTTTTTCTTTATTTTTAAAATGTTTTACATTGTAGAATAATAGTGAAGACATCAAAACTATGAAATAACACATATGGAATCATGTAGTAACCAAAAAAGTGTTAAACAAATCAAAATATATTTTATATTTGAGATTCTTCAAATAGCCACCCTTTGCCTTGATGACAGCTTTGCACACTCTTGGCATTCTCTCAACCAGCTTCATGAGGTAGTCACCTGGAATGCATTTCAATTAACAGGTGTGCCTTCTTATAAGTTACTTTGTGGAATTTCTTTCCTTCATAATGTGTTCGAGCCAATCAGATGTGCAGTTAACACAGTTCCCTTTTCTCTGTCCTCTTCTGTCCTCTTCATGTTAAAACAGCTCTGCAGTTAACACAGTTCCCTTTTCTCTGTCCTCTTCTGTCCTCTTCATGTTAAAACAGCTCTGCAGTTAACACAGTTCCCTTTTCTCTGTCCTCTTCTGTCCTCTTCATGTTAAATCAGCTCTGCAGTTAACACAGTTCCCTTTTCTCTGTCCTCTTCTGTCCTCTTCATGTTAAAACAGCTCTGCAGTTAACACAGTTCCCTTTTCTCTGTCCTCTTCTGTCCTCTTCATGTTAAAAACAGCTCTGCAGTTAACACAGTTCCCTTTTCTCTGTCCTCTTCTGTCCTCTTCATGTTAAAACAGCTCTGCAGTTAACACAGTTCCCTTTTCTCTGTCCTCTTCTGTCCTCTTCATGTTAAAACAGCTCTGCAGTTAACACAGTTCCCTTTTCTCTGTCCTCTTCTGTCCTCTTCATGTTAAAACAGCTCTGCAGTTAACACAGTTCCCACAACACTGAGGCAGTACAACACTGAGGCAGTACAACACTTAGGCAGCACAACACTGAGGCAGTACAACACTGAGGCAGTACAACACTTAGGCAGCACAACACTGAGGCAGTACAACACTGAGGCAGTACAACACTTAGGCAGCACAACACTGAGGCAGTACAACACTGAGGCAGTACAACACTGAGGCAGTACAACACTTAGGCAGCACAAACACTGAGGCAGTACAACACTGAGGCAGTACAACACTTAGGCAGCACAACACTGAGGCAGCACAACACTGAGGCAGTACAACACTTAGGCAGCACAACACTGAGGCAGCACAACACTGAGGCAGTACAACACTTAGGCAGCACAACACTGAGGCAGTACAACACTGAGGCAGTACAACACTTAGGCAGCACAACACTGAGGCAGTACAACACTGAGGCAGTACAAACACTGAGGCAGTACAACACTTAGGCAGCACAACACTGAGGCAGTACAACACTGAGGCAGTACAACACTTAGGCAGCACAACACTGAGGCAGTACAACACTGAGGCAGTACAACACTGAGGCAGTACAACACTTAGGCAGCACAACACTGAGGCAGTACAACACTGAGGCAGTACAACACTTAGGCAGCACAACACTGAGGCAGCACAACACTGAGGCAGTACAACACTTAGGCAGTACAACACTGAGGCAGCACAACACTGAGGCAGTACAACACTTAGGCAGCACAACACTGAGGCAGCACAACACTGAGGCAGTACAACACTTAGGCAGCACAACACTGAGGCAGTACAACACTTAGGCAGCACAACACTGAGGCAGCACAATACTGAGGCAGCACAACACTGCGGCAGTACAACACTTAGGCAGCACAACACCGAGGCAGCACAACACTGAGGCAGTACAACACTTAGGCAGCACAACACTGAGGCAGTACAACACTTAGGCAGCACAACACTGAGGCAGCACAACACTGAGGCAGCACAACACTGAGGCAGTACAACACTTAGGCAGCACAACACTGAGGCAGTACAACACTGAGGCAGTACAACACTTAGGCAGCACAACACTGAGGCAGCACAACACTGAGGCAGTACAACACTTAGGCAGCACAACACTGAGGCAGCACAACACTGAGGCAGTACAATACTTAGGCAGCACAACACTGAGGCAGCACAACACTGAGGCAGTACAACACTTAGGCAGCACAACACTGAGGCAGCACAACACTGAGGCAGTACAACACTTAGGCAGCACAACACTGAGGCAGTACAACACTTAGGCAGCACAACACTGAGGCAGCACAACACTGAGGCAGCTGGCTTTAGCTTTGGCTATCCTTTTAGATCAGTTCCTGCCAACTGTCAACCCTGCCTCCTGTCGTCCCTGCCTCCTGTCAACACTGCCTCCTGTCATCCCTGCCTCCTGTTAACCCTGCCTCCTGTCATCCCTGCCTCCTGTCATCCCTGCCTCCTGTCAACGCTGCCTCCTGTCATCCCTGCCTCCTGTCATCCCTGCCACCTGTCATCCCTGCCTCCTGTTAACCCTGCCTCCTGTCATCCCTGCCTCCTGTCATCCCTGCCTCCTGTCATCCCTGCCTCCTGTCATCCCTGCCTCCTGTCAACGCTGCCTCCTGTCATCCCTGCCTCCTGTCATCCCTGCCTCCTGTCATCCCTGCCTCCTGTCAACCCTGCCACATGTCATCCCTGCCTCCTGTCATTCTGCCCTGGGTCAGGTCTCCCTTGTAAAATAGGTCGCTGCAGTAACCCAGTTGAGGGATATGGATAGTCCTTTGATCCATCCTCTACAGTCCTCTATAGTCCTCTACAGTCCTCTATAGTCCTCTATAAGCCTCTATAGTCCTATATAGTCCTCAACAGTCCTCTATAGTCCTCTACAGTCCTCTACAGTCCTCTATAGTCCTCTATAGTCCTCTATAGTCATTTGATCCATCCTCTACAGTCCTCTATAGTCCTCTACAGTCCTCTATTGTCCTCTATAGTCCTCTACAGTCCTCTATAGTCCTCTATAGTCCTCTATTGTCCTCTATAGTCCTCTACAGTCCTCTATAGTCCTCTATAGTCCTATATTGTCCTCTATAGTCCTCTACAGTCCTCTATAGTCCTCTATAGTCCACTATTGTCCTATATTGTCCTCTATAGTCCTCTACAGTCCTCTATAGTCCTCTATAGTCCTATATTGTCCTCTATTGTCCTCTATAGTCCTCTACAGTCCTCTATAGTCCTCTATAGTCCTCTATAGTCCTCTATTGTCCTCTATAGTCCTCTATTGTCCTCTATTGTCCTCTATGGTTCTCTATAGTCCTCTATAGTCCTCTATTGTCCTCTATAGTCCTCTATAGTCCTCTATAGTCCTCTATTGTCCTCTATAGTCCTCTACAGGCCTCTATTGTCCTCTATAGTCCTATACAGGCCTCTATAGTCCTCTATAGTCCTCTATTGTCCTCTATAGTCCTCTACAGGCCTCTATTGTCTTCTATAGTCCTCTACAGGCCTCTTTAGTCCTCTATAGTCCTCTATTGTCCTCTATAGTCCTCTACAGTCCTCTATAGTCCTCTATAGTCCTCTATAGTTCTCTATAGTCCTCTATAGTCCTCTACAGTCCTATATAGCCCTCTATAGTCCTCTGATCCATCTTTTATATTAACCCAGCTGAGCATGGTAATATGGGAGGGTCTTTGGCTATTAACAGAGGAACCAGAGTGTCATTGATTGTAGATACACAGCACCCAGAAGGACAGAGCTGGATGTATTAACATTTATGATGAGCCAGGGAATATCACTATCTCGTTAGATATGCTAATGGATTTTAATTAGATATGGTAATACCCCTTAATATATACAGTCATTGGGTAATACCGGATCTTTCATTAGCTATGGTAACACCAGATCATTCAGTAGCTATGGTAACACCAGATCATTCAGTAGCTATGGTAACACCAGATCGTTCATTAGCTATGGTAACACCAGATCATTAATTAGCTATGGTAACACCAGATCATTCAGTAGCTATGGTAACACCAGATCATTCATTAGCTATGGTAATAACAGATCATTCAGTAGCTATGGTAACACCTGATCATTCATTAGCTATGGTAATAACAGATTTTTCAGTAGTCATGGTAACACCAGATCATTAATTAGCTATGGTAATAACAGATCATTCAGTAGCTATGGTAACACCAGATCATTCATTAGCTATGGTAACACCAGATCATTCATTAGCTATGGTAACACCAGATCAAATCAAATCAAATTTTATTTGCCACATGCGCCGAATACAACAGGTGTATTTCACATTACCGTGAAATGCTTACTTACAGCCCTTAACCAACAATGCATTTATTTCTTAATAAAAAAGTAAAATAAAACAACAACAACAGAAAAGTGTTGAGAAAAAAAGATCAGAAGTAAAATAAAATAACAGTAGGGAGGCTATATACAGGGGGATACCGGTGCAGAGTCAATTTGCGGGGGCACCGGCTAGTTGAGGTATTTGAGGTAATATGTACATGTGGGTAGAGTTAAAGTGACTATGCATAAATAATTAAAAGAGTAGCAGCAGCGTAAAAAAATGGGGTGGGGGTGGGGGGGCAGTGCAAATAGTCCGGGTAGCCATGATTAGCTGTTCAGGAGTCTTATGGCTTGGGGGTAGAAGCTGTTGAGAAGCCTTTTGGACCTAGACTTGGCGCTCCGGTACTGTTTGCCGTGCGGTAGCAGAGAGAACAGTCTATGACTAGGGTGGCTGGAGTCTTTGACAATTTTGAGGGCCTTCCTCTGACACCGCCTGGTATAGACGTCCTGGACGGCAGGAAGCTTGGCCCCAGTGATGTACTGGGCCGTACGCACTACCCTCTGTAGTGCCTTGCGTTTGGAGGACGAGCAGTTGCCATACCAGGCGGTGATGCAACCAGTCAGGATGCTCTCGATGGTGCAGCTGTAGATCTTTTTGAGGATCTGAGGACCCATGCCAAATCTTTTCAGTTTCCTGAGGAGGAATAGGCTTTGTCGTGCCCTCTTCACGACTGTCTTCGTGTATTTGGACCATGATAGTTTATTGGTGATGTGGACACCAAGGAACTCTCAACCTGTTCCACTACAGCCCCGTCGATGAGAATGGGGGTGTGCTCAGTCCTCTTTTTTTTCTCTGTAGTCCACAATCATCTCCTTTGTCTTGGTCACGTTGAGGGAGAGGTTGTTATCCTGGCACCACATGGCCATGTCTCTGACCTCCTCCCTATAGGCTGTCTCATCGTTGTCGGTGATCAGGCCTACCACTGTTGTGTCGTCGGCAAACTTAATGATGGTTTTGGAGTCGTGCCTGGCCATGCAGTCATGGGTGAACAGAGAGTACAGGAGGAGACTGAGCACACACCCCTGAGGGGCCCCCGTGTTGAGGATCAGCGTGGCAGATATGTTGTTACCTACCCTTACCACCTGGGGGCGGCCCGTCAGTAAATCCAGGATCCAGTTGCAGAGGGAGGTGTTTAGTCCCAGGATCCTTAGCTTAGTGATGAGCGTTGAGGGCAATATGGTGTTGAACGCTGAGCTGTAGTCAATAAATAGCATTCTCACGTAGGTGTTCCTCTTGTCCAGGTGGGAAAGGGCAGTGTGGAGTGCAATAGAGATTGCATCATCTGTGGATCTGTTGGGGCGGTATTCAAATTTGAGTGGGTCTTGGGTTTCTCGGATAATGGTGTTGATGTGAGCCATGACCAGCCTTTCAAAGCACTTCATGGCTACAGACGTCAGTGCTACGGGTCGGTAGTCATTTAGACAGGTTATCTTAGTGTCCTTGAGCTCAGGGACTATGGTGGTCTCCTTGAAACATGTTGGTATTACAGACTCAGTCAGGGACATGTTGAAAATGTCAGTGAAGACACTTGCCAGTTGGTCAGCACATGATCGGAGTACACGTCCTGGTAATCCGTCTGGCCCTGCGGCCTTGTGAATGTTGACCTGCTTAAAAGTCTTACTCACATCGGCTACGGAGAGCGTGATCACATAGTCATCCGGAACAGCTGGTGCTCTCATGCATGCTTCAGTGTTGCTTGCCTCGAAGCGAGCATAGAAGTGGTTTAGCTCGTCTGGTAGGCTTTTGTCACTGGGAAGCTCGCGGCTGTGCTTCTCTTTGTAGTCTGTAATAGTTTTCAAGCCCTGCCACATCTGACGAGCATCAGAGCCGGTGTAGTACGATTCAGTCTTAGTCCTGTATTGACTCTTTGCCTGTTTGATGGTTCGTCGGAGGGCATAGCGGGATTTCTTATAAGCGTCCGGGTTAGAGTCCTGCTCCTTGAAAGCGGCAGCTCTACCCTTTAGCTCAGTGCTGATGTTGCCTGTAATCCATGGCTTCTGGTTGGGGTATGTACGTACGGTCACTGTGGGGACGACGTCATCGATGCACTTATTGATGAAGCCAGTGACTGATGTGGTGTACTCCTCAATGCTATCGGAAGAATCCAGGAACATATTACATTCTGTGCTAGCAAAACAGTCCTGTAGCTTAGCATCTGCGTCATCTGACCATCTGCATGTTGTTCCCATTAACGTCACTGTTTTGGAGCGTTTGTGCAAACTGTAATGTACGTGTATTTTTTTATATAGTCTACAATATTACTTTATTCACATGAAGCTGTAGTTGAGATGGTTCATTTCTGCCTCCCCTATCTAATCCATAATGTGACAGTAAGGGGAGCCATCAACCAGCAGGATGCTTTAGTTATGTTATTGGAATACTCCACCCACAGAGATCTTACTGCTCAGAGACCCATTAATGTCTAGGTGTATGATTGATTATCTGTCAGCCTTCAGAGCTGATTGTGATTTAGTAAGGCTAGAGTTTAGCTTCACAGAGATTTACTCCATGAGAATAAAACAACTCCCTGCTCTATGCCCTATTTCAGTATGCCAGCATATCACTCTGATCCATCCTCTATAGTCCTCTATAATATTCTATAGTCCTCTATAGTCTTCTATAGTCCATTATAGTCCCTTGATCCATCCTCTATAGTCTTCTATAGTCCTCTATAGTCCCTTGATCCATCCTATATAGTCTTATATAGTCCTCTATAGTCCTCTATAGTCCTCTAAATACCTCTATAGTCCTCTATAGTATTCAATAGTCCTCTATAGTCCTCTATAGTCCTGTAAATACCTCTATAGGCCTCTACAGTATTATATAGTCCTCTATAGTCCTCTATAGTATTATATAGTCCTCTATAGTCCCTTGATCCATCCTCTATAGTCCTCTATAGTCCTCTATAGTCCCTTGATCCATCCTCTATAGTCCTCTATAGTCTTCTATAGTCCTCTACAGTCCTCTAAATACCTCTAGTCCTCTATAGTCCTCTATAGTCCTCTATAGACCTCTATAGACCTCTATAGACCTCTGATCCATCCTTTATAGTCCTATATAGTCCATTGATCCAGCCTCTACAGTCCTCTACAGTCCTCTATAGTCCTCTATAGTTTTGTATAGACCTCTGTAATCCACTACAGACCTCTATAGTTCTCTATAGACCACCGATCCATCCTTTATAGTCCTCTATAGTATTCTATAGTCCTCTACAGTCCTCTAAAGACATCTATAGTCCTTTATAGTCCTCTATAGTCCTCTATAGTCCTTTGATCCATCTTCTATAGTCCTCTCTAGTCCTCTACAGTCATCTATAGTCCTCTATAGTCCTCTACAGTATTTTATATTCCTCTATAGTCCTCTAACATTCTCTATAGTCCTCTGATCCATCCTCTATAGTCCTCTATAATACTCTATAGTCCTCCAAAGTCCTCTACAGTCCTCTATAGTCCTCTATACTCCTCTATAGTCATTTGATCCATCCTCTACAGTCCTCTATAAGACTCTATAGTCCTCTATAGTCCACTACATTCCTCTATAGTCCTCTGATATATCCTTTATAGTCCTCTATAGACCTTTATAGTCCTTTATTCCATCCTCAATATGCCTATATAGTCCTTTAATCCATCCTCTATAGTCCTTTATAGTCCTCTTTAGTCCTCTCATCCATCCTTTATAGTCCTCTATAGTCCTCTATAGTCCTTTGATCCATCTATAGTCCTCTACAGTCCTTTGATCCATTCTCTACAGTCCTCTATAGTCCTCTATTACTCTATAATCTGCTACAGTCCTCTATAGTCCTCTATTGATCTCTGATCCATGCTTTATAGTCCTCTATAGTTTTTTGATCCATCCTCTATAGTCCTCTATAGTCCTTTGATCCATCCTTTATAGTCATCTCTAGTCCACTACAGTCCTCTATAGTCCCCTGATCCAACCTCTAAAGTCCTCTACAGTCCTCTATAGTCCTCTACAGTCCTCTATAGTCATCTGATCCATCATATAAAGTCCTCTACATACCTCTATAGTCCTCTACAGTCCTCTATAGTCCTCTATAGTCCTATATTGTCCTCTACCATCCTCTACTATCTTTTAGAGTCCTCTACAGTCCTCTATAGTCCTCTATTGATCTCTGATCCATGCTTTATAGTCCTCTATAATCCTCTATATTCCTCTACAGTCCTTTAAAGTCCTATGATCCATTCTCTATAGTCCTCTACTTTCTAAATTCATCAAGAGCTGGGCTGAACCATCAGTTCATAAAGAAGTGGGCTGAACCACTAGTTCATCAGGGGCTAGACTGAACAACTAATTAATCACGGGCTGAACCACTAGTTCATCAAGAGCTGGGCTGAACCATTAGTTAATCAAGAGCTGGGCTGAACAACTAGTTCATCAGGGGCTGAACCACTAGTTTATCAAGAGCTAGGATGAACCACTAGTTCATCAGGGGATGGACTGAACCCCTAGTTCATCAAGGGCTGGGCTGAACCATTAGTTCATCAGGGGCTGAACCACAAGTTCATCAAGAGCTGGGATGAACCACTAGTTCATCAAGAGCTTGGGTGAACCACACTTTCATCAAGAGTTGGGCTGAACCACTAGTTCATCAGGGGCTGAAGCATTAGTGCATCAACAGCTGGGCTGAACCACTAGTTCATCCGGGGCTGAAGCACTAGTGCATCAAGAGCTGGGCTGAACCACTAGTTAATCAAGAGCTGGTCTTAACCACCAGTTAATCAGGGGCTCAACCACTTGTTCATAAAGAGCTGGGCTGAAGTGCTATTTCATCGGGGGCTGAACCACTAGTTCATCAAGAGCTGGGATGAACCACTTGATCAAGAGCAGGCCTGAACCACTAGTTTATTAAGTATTTGGGCTGAACCACTAGTTTATTAAGTATTTGGGCTGAACCACTAGTTTATTAAGTATTTGGGCTGAACCACTAGTTTATTAAGTATTTGGCCTGAACCACTAGTTTATTAAGTATTTGGGCTAAACCACTAGTTTATTAAGTATTTGGGCTGAACCACTAGTTTATTAAGTATTTGGGATGAACCACTAGTTCATCAAGAGCTGGTTCAGTCCATCCCCTTTGATGAACTGGTGGTTCAGCCCAGCTCTTGATGAACTAGTGGTTCAGCCCCTGATGACGTAGTGTTTCAGCCCAGCTCTTGATGAAATAGTGTTTCATCCCAACTTGATGAACTAGTGTTTCAGCCCAGCTCTTGATGAACTAGTGTTTCAGCCCAGCTCTTGATGAACTAGTGGTTCAGCCCAACTCTTGATGAACTAGTGGTTCAGCCCAGCTCTTGATGAACTGGTGGTGATTGTTCAGATTGTATGTCATCTCACCAGAGAGCTTCTGGATTAAATCTATCTAACACAGAGTGGTGAACAAACAACAGATTGAGTCCATCACAGACTGGTAAACAAAACAAACCAGAGATAAACAACTATCTCCACCTTTTTATTGTATTTATTTTTTATTTAACCTTTATTTAACTAGGCAAGTCACTTAAGAACAAATGATTATTTACAATGACGGCCTACACCGGCCAAACCCGGACGACGCTGAGCCAATTGTGCGCCGCCCTATGGGACTCCCGATCACGGCCGGATTGTGATACAGCCTGGAATCGAACCAGGGTCTGTAGTGACGTCTCTAGCACTGAGATGCAGTGCCTCAGACCTGTGTCAGTTAATCAGTTGTGTTCCTACTAATCCCACGAGAGCAGATCTACACGCTCTCTGTTTGGAATGTCGGCAGGATAGTTTGACCCACCAGCCACCACTAATCTGCAGTGATTTAGGCAGATTGGAGTGAGTGTGACTCTCAGCCTCTGAAACCTCTGATCGTTTTAGGGTGAGTGTTGTTATGGCTGCTAAAGTCCTCCTCCTCAGTGGAGGAGAAACATAACAGGGAACTCTACAACAACAAAAAAACAGTTTTTATACAGAGCCATGATCGCATGGAACTCCCTTCCATCTCCAATTACTCAACAACTCATGGAACGGTGGTGACTGTGAGGAGACACTAACACACATGATGTTGTCGTTGTTGTATTGATTGTATTATTTTGTAGTTGTACTTGTTCAGTGTAAATGTGTATGACTGTTCTCGTCTATCAGTGTATCAGTGTTTTGTTGCTTGTCATGTTTTGTGTTTTGTGTTCTGGACCCCAGAGAGAGTAGCTGGTGCTTCTGCAAACGCTAATGGGGATCTTAATAAACAAATCAACAACTTCTTCTTCTTCTTCTTCTTCTTCTTCTTCTTCTTCTTCTTCTTCTTCTTCTTCTTCTTCTTCTTCTTCTTCTTCTTCTTCTTCTTCTTCTTCTTCTTCTTCTTCTTCTTCTAAAGCATCCTTTGTCCTTTATCTCTCTCTTTTCTTTCCCCATCACTCTTCGTCCCCGACTCCCACCTCGCTGTCATCCTCCCTTCTTTCTGTGTGTGTCTCTCAGTGGCAATTTTAACATGTAAATCTTGGTTGGGAAAACTCCACAAAATGTTTTTAGATCCATGCCAGCAAAGCCACTACACAACACAACACTAAACCAATACATTAATTGCACTATAACGGTGACAAACTCTGCCCATAAACTGTTAGGGCCTCCATAAAGCTGTCCCAACAGCAGAGTCCCAACAGCAGTCCCAACACCTTACCACTGCTACACCTGGCTATCAGAGGAGCCTTGTCTGGCAGTGAAACAGTTCATTCAACCTCATTTACTGCCTTTTAAAAAAACATTGCTGATATGGCTGACTTGCTTAAACAAATGTGGTTTCTACTGACAATTGAGATGTACAAACTACGGCATAAGGGGACGACGAGCGGATAAGAGGCAATCCATAATTTAGATTAAGACATTAATGAGCGAGCTGGGACGGACATAGTCAATATAACTATTTGTTCAGCACTTTTGAAATGTACAACAACAGAATTCAGAACATGGGCCGATCTTACAGTGTCCTCCCTGTACACCAAGTCAGAACCGTAGGATAAATAAAGGGGGCATATAAGCAGACAATGAAAGCTCTTACAATATTCGATGATTACATTTCTCTAAAACAGGCTATAGGCTACATGTGCACCACCAAGTCAGAACAGTAGGCTAAATTAAGAGGGGAAAATGGACCAAATTATTAGGGTGAGGCACATGGGCTACTAACAGCTTACTACACAACATACACTTAGTATTACTTTCTTAGCTACAGTATACATATCTCCCTGGCATATCACATCATTTATGCAGCAGCATACAATACATTTGTGGACTCACCTTGTTGTGCTGTGCTCACTTGAACAGGAAGTTGGCGCGGCGGTCCTTCATGGGCAAATGTTGTCATCACACTTTGTCATCAAAGTCTGGCATTCTCTGGAGTTATGGTGCTTTCAAGACAACTGGAAACTCTGAAAAAAACAATATCATGACGTCAGTGATCTTCAGGTCGGAGCTCTAGAATGTTCCCGACTTGGAATTCCGAGTTGGATGACCGTTCAAAGCATATTTTCACAGTCGGAGCTCGTTTTTTTCTTAGTTCCCAGTTGTCTTGAACTCACTGAAGTCTGAGATTTCCCAGTTCTTTGTTTCCAGTTGTTTTGAACGCATGGCCAGTGTATTGAACCCTTTCTGTCCGATGGTGTTGCATGTGAATGTTTATCCTTTTAAGCTTGGAAAAGAGACCCTTAATCCCAGACTTGGACCACACACCCTCTCCACTGAATAGCAGGCTGGTTATTGCTTTGCAATGCTTGCAGTTAGCCACTGATTCCTTCCAAACCACTCATTGTTGAATTTGCGATTTCCAACTTGTTGTGTAATGTTTATGTCCAATGGCCGATGAGCACCGATACGTTTTATCTGTAATTTCTCTTCATTATTTCTCTTCATATGACAAGAACTGAAAAGGATTTGCCAGGAGATTGTCGACTTGATTCATGATGATGACTGCTAGCTTGCTAGCTAACATTTTGAAAGTATGATGTTGACATTATCAGTCCAATCAAAGCTACGGTAGATATAACGTGATTTGACGTAATTTTATCTGTGGCCAATGACCTTGAGTCTTCTTGGATGGGCACTTCTAATGTAACTCTATGGCAGCACCCAAAGGGGCTTGAACTGCTTTGCTCTCCCTGTAGATTCTGCGGTGACGTAGTGACAGAACACTGAGCCAATCACAGCGCAACTAGAGAAGATTACCAACCCCTACGCTCTGTATTTTCCACTGGCTGCCCCACCACCACAGAAAGCACTGAGCTAGGCTGAAACACCACCACAGAAAGCTCTGAGCTAGGCTGAAACACCTGCATTTTGGAGCTGCCTTACTCAAGAAAGCAAAAAAAGAGACCATGTTTGTATGCGGCTTTATTAATTCAATGATTTTTTGATTAATGCCAAAATAACATGCAAAACGGGCAAAAAAATTATAATTATATATATATATTTTTTTTATATAGCTAAACAGGTGGGGCTCAATGACGGGTCGCCACTGGTGTCTCTGAGTTGATATCTATTTGCTCTGTAACGTGCCTCTCTCTCTCTCCATCTCTGAGTTTATATCTATTTGCTCTCTAATGAAAAATGTATGCACTCACTAACTGTAAGTCGCTCTGGATAAGAGCGTCTGCTAAATGACTAAAATGTACATGTAAAATGTAACGTGCCCCTCTCTCTCCATCTCTGAGGCTATATCTGTTGCACCTCATATTTACTTCCGTGTGAAAGTGTCTTTAAAAGTGTGTGCGTTGCTTTATGTACATAACTGTAAGTCGCTTTGGATAAATGGCATATTATATTATATTATTACATGATACAGAGTTTCTATGCTTCAACTCTCATCCCCTTTTTATTCAGTCTCTCTCTCTCTGTTACTACTGATAACAAGGTTCTCTTCCTTGTCCCTTTGAGCCAGATATGAACAATTGTCCTGCAACATGACCAGTAAGGGACTTTGACACTCGCTGCATTCCTCACACACTCTCTCTTCACCTCTCTCCAGATAGTGACGCGTGGCTGTGAGACGTCTGAGATGACGCTGCGTCGGAACGCTCTGTGCCAGCTGGGTTTCCACGTCAACTTCGAGGGCATCGTGGCCGACGTCGAGGCCTTCGGGTTCGCTTGGAAGGCGGGGCTTCGCCAGGGCAGCCGATTGGTGGAGATCTGTAAGGTTGCCGTAGCAACGCTGTCCCACGAACAGATGATCGACCTGCTGAGAACCTCCATCACCGTCAAGGTGGTCATCATCCAACCGCATGACGATGGAGCACCACGCAGGTAACCTTTAACCCCTGACCAAAACCCTGACCCTGACCTCTAACCTATCACCCTAATATCTAACCCTGACCCCTAACTTTCCATCACCGTCAAGGTGGTCATCATCCAACCGCATGACGATGGAGCACCACGCAGGTAACCTTTAACCCCTGACCAAAACCCTGACCCTGACCTCTAACCTATCACCCTAATATATAACCCCTAACTTTCCATCACTGTCAAGGTGGTCATCATTAACCCTTAACATTGACCTCTAACCACTGACCTCTTACACTGCTGACCCCTCATACTCTACCCTCTCCTCCCCCAATGACTTATTGAAACTAAATGTGTTTCTCTTTTGACTTTAATGTGGCTGATGGGCAGAAAAGCTTTGACTCAGGTTTCTACTCCTTGTCTGAGGTTAGTGTGACACATCTGATGGTACTATCCATGCTGCAACAGCTCTAGTGATCTCACAAGAGACAGAAAGCACAATAGCATAATATATCTGTGTTGTGTTATAGGAGACAGACGGAGAGGTCCATCTCTGTTGTGTTATAGGAGACAGAAGGAGAGGTCCATCTGTGTTGTGTTATAGGAGACAGACGGTGAGGTCCATCTGTGTTGTGTTATAGGAGACAGACGGAGAGGTCCATCTGTGTTGTGTTATAGGAAACAGACGGAGAGGTCCATCTGTGTTGTGTTATAGGAGACAGACGGAGAGGTCCATCTGTGTTGTGTTATAGGAGACAGAAGGAGAGGTCCAACTGTGTTGTGTTATAGGAGACAGAAGGAGAGGTCCATCTGTGTTGTGTTATAGGAAACAGACGGAGAGGTCCATCTGTGTTGTGTTATAGGAGACAGACGGAGAGGTCCATCTGTGTTGTGTTATAGGAGACAGAAGGAGAGGTCCAACTGTGTTGTGTTATAGGAGACAGACGGAGAGGTCCATCTGTGTTGTGTTATAGGAGACAGACGGAGAGGTCCAACTGTGTTGTGTTATAGGAGACAGAAGGAGAGGTCCATCTGTGTTGTGTTATAGGAGACAGAAGGAGAGGTCCATCTGTGTTGTGTTATAGGAGACAGACGGAGAGGTCCATCTGTGTTGTGTTATAGGAGACAGACGGAGAGGTCCAACTGTGTTGTGTTATAGGAGACAGAAGGAGAGGTCCATCTGTGTTGTGTTATAGGAGACAGAAGGAGAGGTCCATCTGTGTTGTGTTATAGGAGACAGACGGAGAGGTCCATCTGTGTTGTGTTATAGGAGACAGAAGGAGAGGTCCAACTGTGTTGTGTTATAGGAGACAGAAGGAGAGGTCCATCTGTGTTGTGTTATAGGAGACAGAAGGAGAGGTCCAACTGTGTTGTGTTATAGGAGACAGAAGGAGAGGTCCATCTGTGCAGTAGACCGACATGGCTATAGTCAGTGTTCCTCACTAGTGATAACACACACGACAAGACAAGAGCCTCTTGATAAATGTCTCAAAGTCCCTTTTACCGTCTGACAGCTCAGACAGCGCCACAATGCAGATCACTTTCATCCCTCGTTCCAACTAGCCTGCTTAAGGGACGCTGAAACAGCTCGCTCACCGGGAGACAATATCACTACACTAATTGAAAGAGAAGAACATATTTCAGCTGGGTCTCTGTGGGAGACACAGTTTCATTTCCACAGGTCCTCTGTAGCTCAGCTGGTAGAGCACGGCGCTTGTAACACCAGGGTAGTGGGTTCGAACCCCGGGACCACCCATACACAAAAATGTATGCACGCATGACTGTAAGTCACTTTGGATAAAAGCGTCTGCTAAATGGCATATTATATTATATTATATTATATTATATTATATTATATCTTAATCCAATCTGACAATAATTATCAGAACTGTGTGGAAAGATGAAGGGCTGTCTTTGGTTTGTGTCAATAAGTGTGTCAGAGACAGTTGATGATCAGTCCATATGTATCCCTCATGTATCCCCCCCGCCTCTCCCCTGCCTCCCCCCGACTCCCCCCTCACTTCCCCCCGACTCCCCCCTCACTTCCCACTGACTCCGCCCTCACTCCCCCTAACTCCCCCTGACTCCCCCATGCCACCCCGCAACTCCCCCTGAATCCCCCCTCCCTCTCCAAGCCTCCCCCTGACTTCCCCCTCACTCCCCCCTCACTTCCCACTGAATCCCTCCTCACTCCCCCATGCCTCCCCTGCCTCACCCCTCACTCTCCCTGCCTCCCCCCGACTCCCCCCTCACTCCCCCCCTGACTCCCCCCTCACTCCCCCCTGACTCCCCCCTCACTCCCCCCTGACTCGACACCTTGTAGAGTCCATGCACACTCTTAAAGGGAGTGCTCCTAATCTCAGCTTGTTACCTGTATAAAAGACACCTGTCCACAGAAGCAATCAATCAATCAGATTCCAAACTCTCCACCATGGCCAAGACCAAAGAGCTCTCCAAGGATGTCAGGGACAAGATTGTAGACCTACACAAGGCTGGAATGGGCTACAAGACAATCGCCAAGCAGCTTGGTGAGAAGGTGACAACAGTTTGGTGTGATTATTCGCAAATGGAAGAAACACAAAATAACTGTCAATCAACCTCGGCCTGGGGGTCCATGCAAGATCTCACCTCGTGGAGTTGCAATGATCATGAGAACGGTGAGGAATCAGCCCAGAACTACACGGGAGGATATTGTCAATGATCTCAAGGCAGCTGGGACCATAGTCACCAAGAAAACAATTGGTAACACACTACGCCGTGAAGGACTGAAATCCTGCAGCGCCCGCAAGGTCCCCCTGCTCAAGAAAGCACATATACATGCCCGTCTGAAGTTTGCCAATGAACATCTGAATGATTCAGAGGAGAACTGGGTGAAAGTGTTGTGGTCAGATGAGACCAAAATCGAGCTCTTTGGCATCAACTCAACTCGCCGTGTTTGGAGGAGGAGGAATGTTGCCTATGACCCCAAGAACACCACCCCCACCGTCAAACATGGAGGTGGAAACATTATGCTTTGGGGGTGTTTTTCTGCTAAGGGGACAGGACAACTTCACCGCATCAAAGGGACGATGGACGGGGCCATCTACCATCAAATCTTGGGTGAGAACCTCCTTCCCTCAGCCAGGGCTTTGAAAATGGGTTGTGGATGGGTATTCCAGCATGACCATGACCCAAAACACATGGCCAAGGCAACAAAGGAGTGGTTCAAGAAGAAGCACATTAAGGTCCTGGAGTGACCTAGCCAGTCTCCAGACCTTAATCCCATAGAAAATCTTTGGAGGGAGCTGAATGTTCGAGTTGCCAAACGTCAGCCTCGAAACCTTAATGACTTGGAGAAGATCTGCAAAGAGGAGTGGGACAAAATCCCTCCTGAGATGTGTGCAAACCTGGTGGCCAACTACAAGAAACGTCTGACCTCTGTGATTGCCAACAAGGGTTTTGCCACCAAGTACTAAGTCATGTTTTGCAGAGGGATTATTAAAATGCAAATCACTTGATAAAATTTTTGACATGCGTTTTTCTGGATTTTTTTGTTGTTATTCTGTCTCTCACTGTTCAAATAAACCTACCATTAAAATTATAGACTGATCATGTCTTTGTCAGTGACAAACACACTTACCCCACCAGACATGCCACCAGGCGTCTTTTCACAGTCCCCACCCAGGTCCAGAACAAATTCAAGGAAATGTACAGTATTATACAGAGCCATGAGTGCATGGAACGCCCTTCCATACTACATAGAGCAAGTGAACAGCAAACCTGGTTTAAAAAACAACAAATAAAGCAACACCTCACGGCAAAACGTCTCTCCCCCATGTGACCTACTTGTTGTGTGTATGTACATGTATGTTGACATGTATGTGTAACTGATAGATGCACACACACACACTACATGTTAATGTTTTTAAATGTGTGTAAATTGTAGTCATTTTTGTTATGTCTAGGACCTCAGTAAGACTAGCTGTCACCATTGGCGTCAGCTAATGGGGATCCTAATAAATCAAATCATATAAATATAAATACCGAACTTGTTTTTGCATGCTAAGCTGCTAACCATCAAGCTAACAAAGTTGGTACCAGATGAGTTTTCCAATGGAGCCCTCTTTGTCTGGAGAACTAAATGAATGGTTCCAGCGCTGTAGGAGCTGTATCTATTACGCTTTGTTTCGGGACAAACCGGATCACTCAGAGTTCCAATGCGGCAATTGTTTGCTTGCCAAGGATTATAGGCTTGAGGTGCTAAATTACATTACTAAGCTGCTCCTGAATGTTCTATACAAGGACATGCACATGGACATAGATTCTATTGTAGTCCATGTGGGTTTTAATGACATTATGAAGGGCAGCTCTGAATAGTTTAACCTGGATATTAAAGAGCTGATTGACTCTCTGCTAGACACTAATAAAAGACCCATCATATCTGGCCCTGTGCCCTCTCTGAATCATGGCATCATATCTGGCCCTGTGCCCTCTCTGAATCATGGCATCATATCTGGCCCTGTGCCCTCTCTGAATCATGGCATCATATCTGGCCCTGTGCCCTCTCTGAATCATGGCATCATATCTGGCCCTGTGCCCTCTCTGAATCATGGCATCATATCTGGCCCTGTGCCCTCTCTGAATCATGGCATCATATCTGGCCCTGTGCCCTCTCTGAATCATGGCATCATATCTGGCCCTGTGCCCTCTCTGAATCATGGCATCATATCTGGCCCTGTGCCCTCTCTGAATCATGGCATTGAACACTTTAGCAGGATTCTTTCTCTTCACAACTGGCTACGTGATTATTGCAGCTAAATGGGTGTAACCTTTGTTGATCATTTCGATACCTTTTGGAAACAAAACATGTTTTATAAGGACGATGGGATCCACCCAACTCATTTGGGTTCCTGGATCCTTTCACAGCATTATATGGCTGAATTGAGACAATGACTTATCAATGACCCAAGCCCAGCTCAGTTAATCCCTACCATTGTGTCGCTGAGTCATCATAATGCTTTAGCAAATGTACATTATACCAGGGGCATTGATAGACACAATGTACGTAACCTAATTTATGTCCCTCTAACTGCCCTGAATGCCTCTGCTGATCCTACAGCTATTGGACGCAGCAGGTCATGTGACGAGTACTGATATACGAAGAGGCAGGACGCAGACGCAGAAATTATCAAGGTCAAGGTTTACTTAATGATGAGAAAGAGAGTAAATGACACAACGCTTAACAATCACACACAACACAATACAGAACAGTCCAGGGCTAAATAGGGGTGGTGATGAGATGATGAGGTGCAGGTGCGCTGGAGGTGATTAGGGTGCGTAGGGTTTCCATTCCGGTGTTGCCGAGGTGGTGCGCTCAGACCGGTGGCTCAGTAGACCGGCGAATCAGAGCTCCGGAGGGGAGCAGTGGGAGGAGCAATGGGAGGAGACGTGACAAATCATGTGTCTATGAGCCAGATTTTTTGCTGTTAGCACTGAGGCGGTGTGCCCTAGGAGGAAGTCCACTGTGTGCAGCTCACCCTGCACTAACATAAATAACATGAGAATATCTACTTCTGCTAAGCTTCACAGTAAAGCAATGAAAACAAGCAATCATCCCATAAAAGTGCTCAAAATAGCCCACGTTAACATATGTAGCTTAAGAAACAAGGTTCATGAAATCAATAATTAGCTAGTAACAGATGACATTGATATTCTGACTATCTCTGAAACTCACTTAGATAATACCTTTGACGATACAGTGGTAGCAATACAAGGTTAAAACATTTACAGAAAATACAGAACTGCCAGTGATGGAGGTGTTGCTGTTTATATTCAGAACCACATTCCTGTAAAGCTTAGAGAGGATCTCATGTTAAATACTGTTGAAGTAATATGGCTACAGGTTCATCTGCCTCATCTAAAGCCCATACCGGTGGGGCGCTGCTATAGGGCCACTAAGTGCTAACAGTCAGTATCTGGATAAGATATGAGAAATGCTTGACAATGTATGTGATATCAACAGAGAAGTATATTTTCTGGGTGATTTTAAATATTGACTGGATTTCATCAAGCTGTCCACTCAAGAAAAAGCTTCAAACTGTAACCAGTGCCTGCAACCTGGTTCAGGTCATCAGTCAACCTACCAGGGTAGTTACAAACAGCACAGGAATGAAATCATCAACATGTATTGATCACATCTTTACTAATGCTGCAGAAATGTGCTTGAAAGCAGTATCCAGATCCATTGGATGTAGTGATCACAATATAGTAGCAAATCTAGGAAAACCGAAGTTCCCAATTCTGGACCTTATATAGTGTGTAAGAGGTCATACAAGAAGTTTCTTAGTGATTCCTATGTTGTTGATGTAAAGAATATATTTTGGTCCGTGGTGTGTAATGAGGAGCAAACAGTCGTTGCACTTGACACATTTGTAAAATTGGTTATCCCAGTTACAAATAATCATGAACCCGTTAATAAAATGACTGTATAGATGATTCAATCCCTGTGGATTGATGAGGAATTGAAAAATTGTACGGTTGAGAGGGATGAGGCAAAAGGAATGCAAATAAGGACGGCAGGTAGCTTAGTGGGTAAGAGCGTTGTGCCAGTAACCGAAAGGTCGCTGGTTCTAATCCCCGAGCCGACTAGGTGAAAAATCTGTCGATGTGCCCTTAAGCAAGGCACTTAACCCTAATTGCTCCTGTAAGTCACTCTGGATAAGAGCGTCTGATAAATTACTAAAATGTAAAATGATGTAAATGTAATAAGTCTGGATGCAGAACCGATTGGCAGACTTAATGCAAATTGAGAAGTCATGTGACTAAATTGAATAAAAAGAAGAATAAGTTTTCCTATGAAACAAAGATAAATGACATAAAGAATGATAGTAAAAGGTTTGGAGCACCGTCAATGACATTTTAGGGAAAAAGGCAAACTCAGCTCCATCATTCATTGAATCAGATAGCTCATTCATCACAAAACCGACTGATATTGCCAACTACTTTAATTATTTTTTCATTGGCAAGATTAGCAAACTTAGGCATGACATGCCAGCAACAAACGCTGATATCCAAGTATATCTGGGGGGGGGGGGGTAGAAGGATTACTTTATCCTATCCCAGGTATTCCTTAAAGAGGTGGGGTTTCAAATGTCTCCGGAAGGTGGTGAGTGACTCCGCTGTCCTGGCGTCGTGAGGGAGCTTGTTCCACCATTGGGGTGCCAGAGCAGCGAACAGTTTTGACTGGGCTGAGCGGGAACTGTGCTTCCGCAGAGGTAGGGGAGCCAGCAGGCCAGAGGTGGATGAACGCAATGCCCTCGTTTGGGTGTAGGGACTGATCAGAGCCTGAAGGTACGGGGGTGCCGTTCCCCTCACAGCTCCGTAGGCAAGCACCATGGTCTTGTAGCAGATGTGAGCTTCAACTGGAAGCCAGTGGAGTGTGCGGAGGAGCGGGGTGACGTGAGAGAACTTGGGAAGGTTGAACACCAGATGGGCTGCGGCATTCTGGATGAGTTGTAGGGGTTTAATGGCACAGGCAGGGAGCCCAGCCAATAGCGAGTTGCAGTAATCCAGACGGGAGATGACAAGTGCCTGGATTAGGACCTGTGCCGCTTCCTGTGTAAGGCAGGGTCGTAATCTCCGAATGTTGTAGAGCATGAACCTACAGGATCGGGTCACCGTCTTGATGTTAGCGGAGAATGACAGGGTGTTGTCCAGGGTCACGCCAAGGCTCTTCGCACTCTGGGAGGAGGACACAATGGAGTTGTCAACCGTGATGGCGAGATCATGGAACGGGCAGTCCTTCCCCGGGAGGAAGAGCAGCTCCGTCTTGTCAAGGTTCAGCTTGAGGTGGTGATCCATCATCCATACTGATATGTCTGCCAGACATGCAGAGATGCGATTCGCCACCTGGTTATCAGAAGGGGGAAAGGAGAAGATTAGTTGTGTGTCATCTGCGTAGCAATGATAGGAGAGGCCATGTGAGGATATGACAGAGCCAAGTGACTTGGTGTATAGCGAGAATAGGAGAGGGCCTAGAACTGAGCCCTGGGGGACACCAGTGGTGAGAGCACGTGGTGCAGAGACAGCTTCTCGCCACGCCACTTGGTAGGAGCGACCGGTCAGGTAGGACGCAATCCAAGAGTGAGCCGCGCCGGAGATGCCCAGCTCGGAGAGGGTGGAGAGGAGGATCTGATGGTTCACAGTATCAAAGGCAGCAGACAGGTCTAGAAGGACAAGAGCAGAGCAGAGAGAGTTAGCTTTAGCAGTGCGGAGAGCCTCCGTGACACAGAGAAGAGCAGTCTCAGTTGAATGACCAATCTTGAAACCTGACTGGTTTGGATCAAGAAGGTCATTCTGAGAGAGATAGCAAGAGAGTTGGCTAAAGACGGCACGCTCAAGAGTTTTGGAGAGAAAACAAAGAAGGGATACTGGTCTGTAGTTGTTGACATCGGAGGGATCGATTGTTGGTTTTTTGAGAAGTGGTGCAACTCTCGCTCTCTTGAAGACAGAAGGGACATAGCCAGCAGTCAAGGATGAGTTGATCAGCGAGGTGAGGTAAAGGAGAAGGTCACCGGAGATGGTCTGGAGAAGAGAGGAGGGGATAGGGTCAAGCGGGCAGGTTGTTGGGCGGCCGGCCGTCACAAGTCACAAGATTTTATCTGGAGAGAGAGGGGAGAAAGAAGTCAAAGCATAGGGTAGGGCAGTGTGAGCAGGACCAGCAGTGTCATTTGACTTAACAAACGAGTATCGGATGTTGTCAGCCTTCTTTTCAAAATGGTTGACGAAGTCATCCACAGAGAGGGAGGAGGGGGGGGGGATTCAGCAGGGAGGAGAAGGTGGCAAAGAGATTCCTAGGGCTAGAGGCAGATGCTTGGAATTTAGAGTGTTAGAAAGTGGCCTTAGCAGCAGAAACAGATGAAGAAAATGTACAGAGGAGGGAGTGAAAAGATGCCAGGTCCGCAGGGAGTCTAGTTTTCCTCCATTTCCGCTCGGCTGCCCGGGGCCCTGTTCTGTGAGCTCGCAATGAGTCATCAAGCCACTGAGCTGGAGGGGAGGACCGAGCCGGCCGGGAGGATAGGGGACATAGAGAGTCAAAGGATGCAGAAAGGGAGGAGAGGAGGGTTGAGGAGGCAGAATCAGGAGATTGGAGGGAGAAGGATTGAGCAGAGGGAAGAGATGATAGGATGGAAGAGGAGAGAGTAGCGGGAGAGAGAGAGCGAAGGTTGCGACGGCGCATTACCATCTGAGTAGGGACAGAGTGAGTAGTGTTGGAGGAAAGCGAGAGAGAAAAGGATACAAAGTAGTGGTCGGAGACATGTAGGGGAGTTGCAGTGAGATTAGTAGAAGAACAGCATCTAGTAAAGATGAGGTCAAGCGTATTGCCTGCCTTGTGAGTAGGGGGGGACAGTGAGAGGGTGAGGTCAAAAGAGGAGAGGAGTGGAAAGAACGAGGCAGAGAGAAATGAGTCAAAGGTAGACGTAGGGAGGTTGAAGTCCCCCAGAACTGTGAGGGGTGAGCCATCCTCAGGAAAGGAACTTATCAAGGCATCAAGCTCATTGATGAACTCTCCAAGGGAACCTGGAGGGCGATAGATGACAAGGATATTAAGCTTAAATGGGCTAGTGACTGTGACAGCATGGAATTCAAATGAGGAGATAGACAGATGGGTCAGGGGAAAAATAGAGAATGTCCACTTGGGAGAGATGAGGATTCCTGTGCCACCACCCCGCTGACCAGATGCTCTCGGGGAATGCGAGAACACATGGTCAGACGAGGAGAGAGCAGTAGGAGTAGCAGGGTTTTCAGTGGTAATCCATGTTTCCGTCAGCGCCAAGAAGTCGAGTGACTGGAGGGTAGCATAGGCTGAGATGAACTCTGCCTTGTTGGCAGCAGAACGGCAGTTCCAGAGGCTGCCTGAGACCTGGAACTCCACGTGGGTGGTGCGTGCAGGGACCACCAGGTTAGAGAGGCAGCAGCCACGCGGTGTGAGGCGTTTGTATAGCCTGTGCGGAGAGGAGAGAACAGGGATAGACAGAGGCATAGTTGACAGGCTGCAGAAAATGGCTACAATAATGCAAAGGAGATTGGAATAAAATGAACTAAACATCTGGGAAAGGAGAGAGCGGGGCCTCCCTCACCACAACTCCAGCTGGCGTAATTACAGGCACTCTCAGGCGTGAAACAACTATACCGTTGCTAATAGTTGCCAGTAGCTACCCGCCAGCTAGTCCAGGTAGTGGGTTAGCTAGCTAGCTTCGTGCTTCACCGGGCTCAGCCGAATACAATACTAACCTACAATAATTACATACAACAACCCACGATAACTACCTACAATACCTAACTACAATCTAAATACATAGTTTAAGCCTTACCCCACGACCCTCACCCAACAACCTCCTCTCCTTCCTGCTCTCTGCTCTCTCTCTTCTCAATATGTTGTCTATCAACAATGACAAGCCACCGGGGTCTGACAAATTGGATGGAAAATTACTGAGGATAATAGCGGACGATATTGCCACTCCTATTTGCCATATCTTCAATTTAAGCCTACTAGAAAGTGTGTGCCCTCAGGCCTGGAGGGAAGCAAAAGTCATTCCGCTACCTAAGAATAGTAAAGCCCCCTTTACTGGCTCAAATAGCCGACCAATCAGCCTGTTACTAACCCTTAGTAAAGTTTTGGAAAAAATTGTGTTTGACCAGATACAATGCGATGTTACAGTAAACAAATTTGCAATTTCAATTTAATCCTCCAGAAACGACAGAACAAATAATGCAACAAATATTGTGGTTAAATTCAAATATACTAATTGACAAAAAACCTTTATTTTTTGACAGAATGTTTAAAAAAGGTATAATCTTTGTAAATGATATCATCGGTAGGACTGGTGGAGTTATGTCGCACATGCAGCTACCAAAAACATTTGGAAATGTCTGCTCTACCCAAAATTACAACCAAATAATTGCAGCCTTACCGCAAAAGTGGTAGAGGAAAGTGGAAGGGGGAGAAAGTAAAGAACTGTCTGTCGGCCTTGCATTAAAGAACATAATTGGTTAAGGAAAACTGTGATAAATAAAAAAGTATATCAGTTTCACTTAAGGACCAAAGGATTGACAGCCGTCCCATATAGATTGCAAAATAGTTGGGAAGAGATCTTTGACGTACCGATCCCATGGCATAGTGTTTATGAACTGACACGCAAAACGACACCGGATTCAAATTAGAATCTTTCAATTTAAATTATTATATAAAATTATTGCTACCAATAGAATGTTATTATATGGGGGATACAATCTTCTCAGCTCTGCAGATTTTGCTGTGAAGAGTCAGAATCATTAGATCATTTGTTTTGGTTCTGTCCATTTGTAGCTTGTTTTTGGACACAGGTCCAGGAATGGCTAAAGGATTGCAATATTTACCTGGAGCTAACCTTGCAGATAGCATTACTGGGTGATCTGAAAAGTCATAGTCAATCAATCAATAATATTATAATACTTTTAGCAAAAATGTTTATTTTTAATTCACAATCTGTAGAAGCAATGAGAATAGAAAGGTTCAGAACTTTTGTAAAACATCACAGTACGGTTGAAATATATATGGCAAATAGAAATCCTATATGGATGGTGTTAAGAGATAGATGGGAGGTATTGAATAGAGTTGAAGGATGGGACTAATAACAAATAACAACAAATAATAACAAAGATATCTAATAATGTAAGCATACTGTGTCCATAATAAGTATATAGGTTATATGTTGGGAGCTTTTGGGAAAGAGCACAGTTAGAAAGATATGGCATATAGAAGCAAACCGGATGGACATCATGAAAATGATCGGAGAGGTTGAGAGTAGAAGAAGTTCAGGAGCAAAAAAATAATATATATATATATATACAGTGGGGAGAACAAGTATTTGATACACTGCCGATTTTGCAGGTTTTCCTACTTACAAAGCATGTAGAGGTCTGTAATTTTTATCGTAGGTACACTTCAACTGTGAGAGACGGAATCTAAAACAAAAATCCAGAAAATCACATTGTATGATTTTTAAGTAATTAATTTGCATTTTATTGCATGACATAAGTATTTGATCACCTACCAACCAGTAAGAATTCCAGCTCTCTCAGACCTGTTAGTTTTTCTTTAAGGAGCCCTCCTGTTCTCCACTCATTACCTGTATTAACTGCACCTGTTTGAACTCGTTACCTGTATAAAAGACACCTGTCCACACACTCAATCAAACAGACTCCAACCTCTCCACAATGGCCAAGACCAGAGAGCTGTGTAAGGACATCAGGGATAAATGTGTAGACCTGCACAAGGCTGGGATGGGCTACAGGACAATAGGCAAGCAGCTTGGTGAGAAGGCAACAACTGTTGGCACAATTATTAGAAAATGGAAGAAGTTCAAGATGACGGTCAATCAACCTCGGTCTGGGGCTCCATGCAAGATCTCACCTCGTGGGGCATCAATGATCATGAGGAAGGTGAGGGATCAGCCCAGAACTACACGGCAGGACATGGTCAATGACCTGAAGAGAGATGGGACCACAGTCTCAAAGAAAATCATTTGTAACACACTACGCCGTCATGGATTAAAATCCTGCAGCGCACGCAAGGTCCCCCTGTTCAAGCCAGCGCATGTCCAGGCCCGTCTGAAGTTTGCCAATGACCATCTGGATGATCCAGAGGAGGAATGGGAGAAGGTCATGTGGTCTGATAAGACAAAAATATAGCTTTTTGGTCTAAACTCCACTCGCCGTGTTTGGAGGAAGAAGAAGGATGAGTACAACCCCAAGAACACCATCCCAACCGTGAAGCATGGAGGTGGAAACAACATTCTTTGGGGATGCTTTTCTGCAAAGGGGACACCGTATTGAGGGGAGGATGGATGGGGCCATGTATCGCGAGATCTTGGCCAACAACCTCCTTCCCTCAGTAAGAGCATTGAAGATGGGTCGTGGCTGGGTCTTCCAGCATGACAACGACCCGAAACACACAGCCAGGGCAACTAAGGAGTGGCTCCGTAAGAAGCATCTCAAGGTCCTGGAGTGGCCTAGTCAGTCTCAAGACCTGAACCCAATAGAACATCTTTGGAGGGAGCTGAAAGTCCGTATTGCCCAGCGACAGCCCTGAAACCTGAAGGATCTGGAGAAGATCTGTATGGAGGAGTGGGCCAAAATCCCTGCTACAGTGTGTGCAAACCTGGTCAAGACCTACAGGAAACGTATGATCTCTGTAATTGCAAACAAAGGTTTCTGTACCAAATATTAAGTTCTGCTTTTCCTGATGTATCAAATACTTATGTCATGCAATAAAATGCAAATTAATTACTTAAAAATCATACAATGTGATTTTCTGGATTTTTGTTTTAGATTCCGTCTTTCACAGTTGAAGTGTGCATATGATAAAAATTACAGACCTCTACATGCTTTGTTTGTAGGAAAACCTGCAAAATCGGCAGTGTATCAAATACTTGTTATCCCCATTGTATGTGGTAGAGGAGTAGGGGCCTGAGGGAACACATTTAATATGTTGTGAAATCTGTTGTAAATGTATTGTAATGTTTAAAGAATTGTATAACTGCCTTAATTTTGCCGGACCCCAGTAAGAGTAGCTGATCCCATAATAAATACAAATGCTCTTGTGGCTGAATGGAAGCAAGTCCCCGCAGCAATGTTACAACATCTAGTGGAAGACAGAATAGTGGATGCTGTTATTGCAGCAAATATATTATGTATTAATTCGGGTTCACAGTATGGCTGAACCGAGGTCTCCATACCGAATGTGCTGGCTGGCTGGCTGACTGGCTGGCTGGTTGGCTGGCTGACTGGCTGGCTGGCTGGCTGGCTGGCTGGGTGGCTGACTGGCTGGCTGGCTGGCTGGCTGGCTGGTTGGCTGGCTGGCTGGCTGGCTGGCTGGCTGACTGGCTGACTGGCTGACTGGCTGGCTGGCTGGCTGACTGGCTGGCTGGCTGGCTGGCTGGCTGGCTGGCTGGCTGACTGGCTGGCTGGCTGGCTGGCTGACTGGGTGGCTGGCTGGCTGGCTAACTGACTGGCTGGCTGGCTGGCTGGCTGGCTGGCTGGCTGACTAGCTGACTGGCTGGCTGGCTGGCTGGCTGGCTGGCTGGCTGGGTGGGTGGGTGGCTGGCTGGGTGGGTGGGTGGGTGGCTGGCTGGCTGGCTGGCTGGTTGGCTGGCTGGCTGGGTGGCTGGCTGGCTGGCTGGTTGGCTGGCCGGCTGGTAGGTTGACTGGAAGGCTGGCTGGCTGGCTGGTTGACTGGCTGTCTGGTTGGTTGGTTGGTTGACTGGCTGGTTGGCTGGCTGGCTGGCTGGGTGGGTGGGTGGTTGGCTGGTTGGCTGGCTGGCTGGGTGGCTGGATGGCTGGCTGGGTGGCTGGGTGGGTGGGTGGGTGGCTGACTGGCTGGCTGGCTGGCTGGCTGGCTGGCTGGCTGGCTGACTGGCTGGCTGGGTGGGTGGGTGGCTGGCTGGGTGGGTGGCTGGCTGGTTGGCTGGCTGGGTGGCTGGGTGGCTGGCTGGCTGGCTGGCTGGCTGGTTGGCTGGCTGGGTGGCTGGCTGGCTGGCTGGCTGAATGGCTGGCTGACTGGGTGGCTGGGTGGCTGAATGGCTGGCTGGCTGGGTGGCTGGGTGGCTGGGTGGCTGGCTGGCTGGCTGGGTGGCTGGGTGGCTGGCTGGCTGGCTGGCTGGGTCTAAGGCCTGATACACCAACATGTTTAACCACTGGCTTCTTCTCTCAGGTATACCAGGTAGGCTGTCTTCCTATCAGGAAGCATAACGCACGTCTATGCCTTAACATTTGATGTATGGTCATTGGCCACTGCATGAGACCAAAATGATGAGGCAACAGCTGAGGTGTGTACTGTTGACAGGCTGTCCATAGACCTGTTTCTGTTGACAGGCTGTCTGTTTGATCTGCTTCCTCTTCACAGGGAAATTAGGTGTGGCAACGTGGCTTGAGGGACACAGTAGTTAATCTGGATAATGAGGTGTGGCTACATGGTTTGAGGGACAGTAGATAATCTGGATAATGAGTTGTGGCAATGTGGTTTAAGGGACTCAGAAGTTAATCTGGCAAATTAGGTCTGGCAACATGGCTTGAGGGACACAATAATTAAACTGGATTATGAGGTGTGGCTACATGGCTTGAGGGAAACAGTAGCTAATCTGCATCATGTAGTTAATATGGATAATCAAGTGTGGCAACATGGTTTGAGGGACACAGTAGTTAATCTGGATAATGAAGTGTGACAACATGGTTTGAGGGAAAGAGTAGTTCATCTGGATAAAGAGATGTGGCAACATGGTTTGAATCACAGAGTAGTTAATATGGATAATGAGATGTGGCAACATGGTTTGAATCACAGAGTAGTTAATCTGGATAATGAGATGTGGCAACATGGTTTGAATCACAGAGTAGTTAATCTGGATAATGAGATGTGGCAACATGATTTGAATCACAGAGTAGTTCATCTGGATAATGAGATGTGGCAACATGGTTTGAATCACAGAGTAGTTAATCTGGATAATGAGATGTGGCAACATGGTTTGAATCACAGAGTAGTTAATCTGGATAATGAGATGTGGCAACATGGTTTGAATCACAGAGTAGTTAATCTGGATAATGAGATGTGGCAACATGGTTTGAATCACAGAGTAGTTCATCTGGATAATGAGATGTGGCAACATGGTTTGAATCACAGAGTAGTTAATCTGGATAATGAGATGTGGCAACATGGTTTGAATCACAGAGTAGTTAATCTGGATATTGAGGTGTGGCAACATGGTTTGTGGGACAGTAGATAATCTGGATAATGAGGTGTGGCAACATGGTTTTTGGCAAATAGATAATCTGGATAATGAGGTGTGGCAACATGGTTTTTGGCAAATAGATCATCTGGATAATGAGGTGTGGCAATGTGATTTCAGGGACTCAGAAGTTAACCTGGCTAATTACATCTGGCTACATGGCTTGAGGGACACAGTAGATAATTTGGATAATGAGATGTGGCAACATGGTTTGATACACAGAGTAGTTAATCTGGATAATGGGATGTGACAACATGGTTTGAATCACAGAGTAGTTAATCTGGATAATGAGATGTGGCAACATGGTTTGAATCATAGAGTAGTTAATCTGGATAATGAGATGTGGCAACATGGTTTGAATCACAGAGTAGTTAATCTGGATAATGAGATGTGGCAACAAGGTTTGAATCACAGAGTAGTTAATCTGGATAATGAGATGTGGCAACATGGTTTGAATCACAGAGTAGTTCATCTGGATAATGAGATGTGGCAACATGGTTTGAATCACAGAGTAGTTAATCTGGATAATGAGATGTGGCAACATGGTTTGAATCACAGAGTAGTTAATCTGGATAATGAGATGTGGCAACATGGTTTGAATCACAGAGTAGTTAATCTGGATAATGAGGTGTGGCAACATGGTTTGAGGGATGGAGTAGTTAATCTGGATAATGAGATGTGGCAACATGGTTTGAGGGACAGAGTAGTTTATCTGGATAATGTAATCTGGATAATGAAATGTGGCAACATGGTTTGAGGGACACAGTAGTTAATCTGGATAATGAACTGTGGCAACATGGTTTGAATCACAGAGTAGTTAATCTGGATAATGAACTGTGGCAACATGGTTTGAGGGACACAGTAGTTAATCTGGATAATGAGATGTGGCAACATGGTTTAAACAAAGAGTAGTTCATCTGGATAATGAGGTGTGGCAACATGGTTTGAGGGATGGAGTACTTAATCTGGATAATGAAATGTGGCAACATGGTTTGAGGGACAGAGTAGTTTATCTGGATAATGTAATCTGGATAATGAAATGTGGCAACATGGTTTGATTCACAGAGTAGTTAATCTGGATAATGAGGTGTGGCAACATGGTTTGAGGGATGGAGTAGTTAATCTGGATAATGAAATGTGGCAACATGGTTTGAGGGACAGAGTAGTTTATCTGGATAATGTAATCTGGATAATGAAATGTGGCAACATGGTTTGAATCACAGAGTAGTTAATCTGGATAATGAGATGTGGCAACATGGTTTGAGGGACAGAGTAGTTTATCTGGATAATGTAATCTGGATAATGAAATGTGGCAACATGGTTTGAGGGACACAGTAGTTAATCTGGATAATGAACTGTGGCAACATGGTTTGAATCACAGAGTAGTTAATCTGGATAATGAACTGTGGCAACATGGTTTGAGGGACACAGTAGTTAATCTGGATAATGAGATGTGGCAACATGGTTTGAATCAAAGAGTAGTTCATCTGGATAATGAGATGTGGCAACATGGTTTGAATCAAAGAGTAGTTCATCTGGATAATGAGATGTGGCAACATGGTTTGAGGGATGGAGTAGTTAATCTGGATATTGAGGTGTGGCAACATGGTTTGTGGGACAGTAGATAATCTGGATAATGAGGTGTGGCAACATGGTTTTTGGCAAATAGATAATCTGGATAATGAGGTGTGGCAACATGGTTTTTGGCAAATAGATCATCTGGATAATGAGGTGTGGCAATGTGATTTCAGGGACTCAGAAGTTAACCTGGCTAATTACATCTGGCTACATGGCTTGAGGGACACAGTAGATAATTTGGATAATGAGATGTGGCAACATGGTTTGATACACAGAGTAGTTAATCTGGATAATGGGATGTGACAACATGCTTTGAATCACAGAGTAGTTAATCTGGATAATGAGATGTGGCAACATGGTTTGAATCACAGAATAGTTCATCTGGATAATGAGGTGTGGCAACATGGCTTGAGGGACGGAGTAGTTAATCTGGATAATGAGATGTGGCAACATGGTTTGAATCACAGAGTAGTTCATCTGGATAATGAGATGTGGTAACATGGTTTGAATCACAGAGTAGTTCATCTGGATAATGAGATGTGGCAACATGGTTTGAATCACAGAGTAGTTAATCTGGATAATGAGATGTGGCAACATGGTTTGAATCACAGAGTAGTTCATCTGGATATTGAGGTGTGGCAACATGGTTTGAGGGATGGAGTAGTTCATCTGGATAATGAGGTGTGGCAACATGGTTTGAATCACAGAGTAGTTCATCTGGATAATGAGGTGTGGCAACATGGTTTGAGGGATGGAGTAGTTCATCTGGATAATGAGGTGTGGCTACATGGTTTGAGGGACAGTAGATAATCTGGATAATGAGGTGTGGCAATGTGGTTTCAGGGACTCAGAAGTTAATATGGCTAATTACATCTGGCTACATGGCTTGAGGGACACAGTAGATCATTTAGATAATGAGGTTTGTCTACATGGCTTGAAGGACAGAGTTTTTTTTCTGTATAATGAGGTGTGGCAACATGGTTTGAAGGACAGAGTAGTAATAATTAATACTCAGGGAGAAAAAGTTGTAGATTCACGCAGAGCGCGGCAGGTGTTTATTTCACCTTCGCAGAAGGCAGGAATCGTGGTCACAGGAAGGCAATGGTCATACACAGGTTGGCAAACAGGTAGGAGAATCAAAAACTAGGACTGAAGGCTAAAACTGGTTCTCACAAACGAGCTAGGAAAAGGCTTAGTAGAGTCAAAACGAACAATACCTCACAAGGCACAAACAGAATGAACTGAACTAAATAAGGAGCTGATGAGACCAGGTGAGTAACTAACACAGGTGGAATCAATGAACAAACATGAAAGACAGGGCTACGTTCAAGAACACAAAGAAACAGGGCTACGTTCAAGAACACAAAGAAACAGGGCTACGTTCAAGAACACAAAGAAACAGGGCTACGTTCAAGAACACAAAGAAACAGGGCTACGTTCAAGAACACAAAGAAACAGGGCTACGTTCAAGAACACAAAGAAACAGGGCTACGTTCAAGAACACAAAGAAACAGGGCTACGTTCAAGAACACAAAGAAACAGGGCTACGTTCAAGAACACAAAGAAACAGGGCTACGTTCAAGAACACAAAGAAACAGGGCTACGTTCAAGAACACAAAGAAACAGGGCTACGTTCAAGAACACAAAGAAACAGGGCTACGTTCAAGAACACAAAGAAACAGGGCTACGTTCAAGAACACATAGAAACAGGGCTACGTTCAAGAACACAAAGAAACAGGGCTACGTTCAAGAACACAAAGAAACAGGGCTACGTTCAAGAACACAAAGAAATAGGGCAACGTTCAAGAACACAAAGAAACAGGGCTACGTTCAAGAACACAAAGAAACAGGGCTACGTTCAAGAACACAAATAAACAGGGCTACGTTCAAGAACACAAATAAACAGGGCTACGTTCAAGAACACAAAGATACAGGGCTACGTTCAAGAACACAAAGAAACAGGGCTACGTTCAAGAACACAAAGAAACAGGGCTACGTTCAAGAACACAAATAAACAGGGCTACGTTCAAGAACACAAAGATACAGGGCTACGTTCAAGAACACAAAGAAACAGGGCTACGTTCAAGAACACAAAGAAACAGGGCTACTTTCAAGAACACAAAGAAACAGGGCTACGTACAAGAACACAAAGAAACAGGGCTACGTTCAAGAACACAAAGAAACAGGGTTACGTTCAAGAACACAAATAAACAGGGCTACGTTCAAGAACACAAAGAAACAGGGCTACGTTCAAGAACACAAAGATACAGGGCTATGTTCAAGAACACAAAGTGGTAAGTGGTCCTCTGTAGCTCAATTGGTAGAGCATGGCGCATTTAACGCCAGGGTAGTGGGTTCGATCCCCGGGACCACCCATACGTAAAAATGTATGCACACATGATTGTAAGTCGCTTTGGATAAAAGCGTCTGCTAAATGGCATATTATTATATTATTATTATTACAAAGAAACAGGGCTATGTTCAAGACCACAAAGAAACAGGGCTATGTTCAAGAACACAAAGAAACAGGGCTACGTTCAAGAACACAAAGAAACAGGGCTATGTTCAAGAACACAAAGAAACATGACTACGTTCAAGAACACAAAGAAACAGGCTACGGGTTGGAAAGTAATAAAGGGGAATATATATATATATTTTTAAGGATATGTATGTGTGTATATATGTGTGTGTATGTGTGTATATGTGTATATATGTGTGTATATATATATATATATATATATATATATATATATATATATATATATATATATATATATATATATATATATAACATGGGGGAATGGAAGTGATGCAGACAATTACATTGATGGAAGTTACAATCTATCTGCAATATTAAAGCTGATCTACACCCTAAGAAAAAAACAAAAAAAGAAACAGGGCTATGTTCAAGAACACAAGGTTGACTAAGAAAATAAATACAAAACCTTACACAGAGTAGTTAATCTGGATAATGAGGTGTGGCAGCATGGTTTGAGGGATGGAGTAGTTCATCTGGATAATGAGGTGTGGCAACATGGCTTGAGGACAGAGTAGTTAATCTGGATAATGAGGTGTGGCAACATGGTTTGAGGGATGGAGTAGTTCATCTGGATAATGAGGTGTGGCAACATGGCTTGAGGACAGAGTAGTTAATCTGGATAATGAGGTGTGGCAACATGGTTTGAGGGACAGAGTAGTTCATCTGGAAAATGAGGTGTGGCAACATTTGTATTTATTTTTATTTCACCTTTATTTAACCAGGTAAGCCAGTTGAGAACAAGTTCTCATTTACAACTGCGACCTGGCCAAGATAAAGCAATGCAGTGCGATAAAAACAACAACACAGAGTTACATATGGGGTAAAAAAACATAAAGTCAAAAAATACAACAGAAAATATATATACAGTGTGTGCAAATGTAGCAAGTTATGGAGGTAAGGCAATAAATAGGCTATAGTGCAAAATAATTACAATTAGTATTAACACTGGAATGCTAGATGTGCAAGAGATTATGTGCAAACAGAGATACTGGGGTGCAAAATAGCAAAATAAATAACAATATAGGGATGAGGTAGTTGGGTGGGCTAATTTCAGATGGGCTGTGTACAGGTGCAGTGATCGGTAAGGTGCTCTGACAACTGATACTTAAAGTTAGTGAGGGAGATAAGTGTCTCCAGCTTCAGAGATTTTTGCAATTCGTTCCAGTCATTGGCAGCAGAGAACTGGAAGGAATGGCGGCCAAAGGAGGTGTTGGCTTTGGGAATGACCAGTGAGATATACCTGCTGGAGCGCAGACTACGGGTGGGTGTTGCTATGGTGACCAATGAGCTAAGATAAGGCGGGGATTTGCCTAGCAGTGATTTATAGATGACCTGGAGCCAGTGGGTTTGACGACGAACATGTAGTGAGGACCAGCCAACAAGAGTGTACAGGTCACAGTGGTGGATAGTATATGGGGCTTTGGAGACAAAACGGATGGCACTGTGATAGACTACATCCAATTTGCTGAGAAGAGTGTTGGAGGCTATTTTGTAAATGACATCGCCGAAGTCAAGGATCGGTAGGATAGTCAGTTTTACGAGGGCATGTTTGGCAGCATGAGTGGAGGCTTTGTTGCGAAATAGGAAGCCGATTCTAGATTTAACTTTGGATTGGAGATTCTTAATGTGAGTCTGGAAGAAGAGTTTACAGTCTAACGAGACACCTAGGTATTTGCATTTGTATTTGTCCACATACTCTAGGTCAGACCCGTCGAGAGTGGTGATTCTAGTCGGGTGGGCGGGTGCCAGCAGCGTTCGATTGAAGAGCATGCATTTAGTTTTACTAGTGTTTAAGAGCAGTTGGAGGCTACTGAAGAAGTGTTGTATGGCATTGAAGCTCGTTTGGAGGTTTGTTAACACAGTGTCCAATGAAGGGCCAGATGTATACAAAATGGTGTCGTCTGCGTAGAGGTGGATCTGAGAGTCACCAGCAGCAAGAGCGACATCATTGAAAGAAAGGGTCCAGATTGTCTAGCCCAGCTGATTTGTAGGGGTCCAGATTTTGCAGCTCTTTCAGAACATCAGCTGTCTGAATTTGTGTGAAGGAGAAGCGGGAGGGGGCATGGGCAAGTTGCAGCGGAGGGTGCAGAGTTGGTGGCCGGGGTAGTGGTAGCCAGGTGGAAAGCATGGCCAGCCGTAGCAAAATGCTTGTTGAAATTTTCGATTATTGTAGATTTATCGGTGGTGATAGTGTTTCCTAGCCTCAGTGCAGTGGGCAGCTGGGAGGAAGTGCTCTTATTCTCCATGGACTTTACAGTGTCCCAAAACTTTTTGGAGTTAGTGCTACAGGATGCAAATTTCTGTTTGAAAAAGTTAGCCTTTGCTTTCCTGGCTGCTTGTGTATATTGGTTCCTAACTTCCCTGAAAAGTTGCATATCGCGGGGGCTATTTGATGCTAATGCAGTACGCCACAGGATGTTTTTGTGCTAGCCAAGGGCAGTCAAGTCTGAGGAGAACCAGGGGCTATATCTGTTCTTAGTTCTGTATTTTTTGAATGGGGCATGTTTATTTAAGATTGAGAGGAAATTACTTTTAAAGAACAACCAGGCATCCTCTACTGACGGAATGAGATCTATATCCATCCAGGATACCTGGGCCAGGTCAATTAGGAAGGCCTGCTCGCTAAAGTGTTTTAGGGAGCGTTTAACAGTGATGAGGGGTGGTCGTTTGACCGCGGACCCGTTACGGACGCAGGCAATAAGGCAGTGATCGCTGAGATCCTGGTTGAAGACAGCGGAGGTGTATTTAGAGGGTAAGTTAGTCGGGATGATATCTATGAGGGTACCCATGTTTACGGATTTAGGGTTGTACCTGGTAGGTTCGTTGATAATTTGTGTGAGATTGAGGGCATCTAGTTTGGATTGTAGGATGGCCGGGGTGTTAAGCATATCCCAATTTAGGTCACCAAGCAGTACGAACTCTGAGGATAAATGGGGGGCAATCAATTCACATATGGTGTCCAGGGCACAGCTGGGGGCTGAGGGGTGTCTGTAGCAAGCGGCAACAGTGAGAGACTTATTTCTGGAAAGGTGGATTTTTAGAAGTAGAAGCTCAAACAGTTTGGGCACAGACCTGGATAGTATGATAGAGCTCTGCAGGCTATCTCTACAGTAGATTGCAACTCCACCCCCTTTGGCAGTTCTATCTAGACGGAAAATGTTATAGTTGGGGATGGAAATTTCAGAATTTTTGGTGGCCTTCCTAAGCCAGGATTCAGACACTGCTAGAACATCAGGGTTGGCGGAGTGTGCTAATGCAGTGAATAACTCAAACTTAGGAAGTAGACTTCTGATATTTACATGCAAGAAACCAAGGCTTTTGCGATTACAGAAGTCAGCAAATGATAGTGCCTGGGGAGTAGGAGTGATACTGAGGGCTGCAGGGCCTGGGTTAGCCTCTACATCACCGGAGGAACAGAGGAGGACTAGAATAAGGATACGGCTAAAGGCTTTAAGAACTGCTCTTCTAGTGCATTGGGTACATAGAATAAAGGGGGCAGATTTCCGGGTGTTGTAGAAAGATTCAGGGCATTATGTACAGACAAGGATATGGAAGGATATGAGTACAGTGGAGGTAAACCTAAGCGTTGGGTAACAATGAAAGAGATAGCCTCACTGGAGGCACCAATTGAGTCGGTCTCCGCATGTATGGGGGGTGGGACAAAGGAGCTATCTAAGGCAGGTTTAGCTGGGCTGGGGGATCTACAGTGAAATTGTACAATTAGAAACAACCGAAACAACAATAAGCTAACCATATTGAGATGGGAGAGAGGCATAAAGCAATCACAGGTGTAATTTGAGAGAGCTAAGACAACAGCTGGTAATGACGACACAGTTTGGGCTGAGGCTAAACATAAACAGGATGCGGTACCGTAAAAAGGAACAGTCCAGCAGACATCAGCTGTATAGCTGAGTTATCATAAGGTCCGGTGAACAGCAATAGGATAGTTCGGAGGTAGTTCGGGGGCTGCTAAAGCACTAGCGAGCAAGAGGCCATGGCTAGCGTATGCTAGCGGACCGGGGCTAGCAGATGGAATCTTCGTGGTCGACGTCGTAACGGGAAGCCTGTTGTAACCACATCAGACGATTTCGTCGGCAGACCAGTCGTGTAGGATCGGCGGGGCTCCGTGTCAACACTAGGTGGTCCCGTCCGGTTGACAGTGAGGTAGATAGCCGGGAGATGGGCCTAGCTCAGGATGATAAGCCAGACCACAACGTCCATTTTGTTGCAGCTAGCTGGTAGCGATGAATCCTGAGTTAAAGGTCCTGTGATTCAGTGATTCCGACAGAAAAACTGATATGTTCTGGGTCGATAACGCGCTGTGCAGACAGTGCAGACTGGCCGAATAATAGTCCAGACTAGAGCTGGCTGGTAGGTGGTGCAGGCCACGGACAATGGTGATAAACCGCTAACGGTAGCTGATAGCAAATAGCTAGTTAGCTGGCTACTCCCGTCCGGTAGACCTAGAGGTAGATAGCCGGGATATGGGCCTGGCTCTAGGCTAGCTCGAGGCTAACTGGTGCTTGCATCGGGGGCAGTTGTGATTAGCCAAACAGCAACATCCATTCGGTTGCGGC
Organism: Coregonus sp. 'balchen'; assembly: GCA_902810595.1. Lineage (NCBI taxonomy): Eukaryota > Metazoa > Chordata > Actinopteri > Salmoniformes > Salmonidae > Coregonus > Coregonus sp. 'balchen'. The sequence goes on along the minus strand of LR778253.1, from coordinate 203,059 downwards.
TAGCTAGTTGCGATCCGGTGATTAATGTCCAGTGATTAAATTATTCCGGCAGAAAAATCCAATGTTCTGGGTGAAATACCGCTAACTGTGGCTAATAGCAAGTAGCTAGTGTGACGACCCTCTCACTCTGTCTGCCGTATTCTCTCTTTGCTCTTGTTTCCTTATTAGGATGCCGGTGGGCGGAGTTGGGAGGGTCGTCAGCTACATGGGAAACACCTGGGCCGGGTGTGTCCCAGCATAAATGGACCTCTTCCACATTCATTGACGAGACTCTCTCCAGGCAGATACTTTGACTTTGGTTGTGATATTTTTGTGGCCTTTTTGGGTTGTTTGCTTTGGCACTTCTCAACACTTTTCCATATTACATTTATGCAAGCAAACACTCACTTACACTACTGATTACTGATTACACACCCCATTGTTATTTCAGTTAGTTACTTTAGTTAATAAATATATACTTTAAGTATTCCTTGTCTCCACGTGTCTCCCTTTTGTTACGAACTTGAGCCGGTTCGTGACAAGTGGGGGCTCGTCTGGGATCTTGAACTGGTTGTGTTTGGGAGAACGTGGAGTTAATGTTCAATTCTGTAGGTTTTTTTTTTGTAAATTTTGTTAGTTTGTTTGAGTTTGATAGGCCCAGTATTGGTTTCCTTTGGGTTGTGTACTGCGTTGGAGAGAGTACATTGGTTAGTTTCCAGTCCCTGCCCAGCCTGGAAACTCTTGCTCTACTCGCTGTTGGGGCATCGGTCTGAGGAGGTGAGTACAATCGGCTGTGTACCTCAGTGGGAGATTGGGTAGGGTAGTGACATTTTCTACCCGGAGCTATAGCTTTATCCCCTGATAGGCTTAGTGACGTGTTTTGTTTTGGGATACGTTGGGCATGGTTAAATGTTTGTTATTTTTGTGTGGGTGTCTGTGGACTGAGCAGTTGTCTCGGGGGCACAGCCGTGGCTTGGTGGAATCTACCAGCGTGCTGGGGGGTTTAATTCCTTGCCAGCGGGCTACAGTGCGTAATTACCCACCGCGAATCCACACGAAGACTAGGGTTGAGTTATTGTAGGTTATGGGGAAGCTCCATATCCCAGCTCTCTTCTGTGGTGCTCGGTGTGATTGTCATTTCTCTTGTGTCTGGTGTGCTCAGCAGAGGGGTTGAGCAAGATTATTATGATATATATATATATATATTTTTTTTTTTTCCTGATTATGGCGTCTAATGTAGACGAGTTCATTCGCTTTCCATCAGAAAAACTGTTAGAATTATGTACTAAAGAACAGCTGTTGAAGGTTGCTGAACACTACAAGGTTGAAATTAGTGATAAACGCCTAAAAAATTCTATTAGGTTAATATTGAAGGCCAATTTGATGGAGAGTGGTATTCTGGATGTTACCACTGGGGCAGCCTCTGCTGAGGACACGTTGTCTCCCCGATATGTTACAATGACCGCTCCATCGGTTAGTCATAGTAGTCTTATTTTTGAACAGCAGAAAGAACTGCTTCTGTTACAGCTGGAGCATGAACAAGCTAAAATGGAGCATGATCGTGTAAAATATGAAAGGGAATTGGAATTTAAACAGGATATGGAGCGTGCTAAAATAAAGCTGCAACAAGAGCGACTAGAGTTGGTTAGGGAAGGAAAGCTCTCAGGGGAGAGTTTGCTCTGGGAAGGTGACCCAGAGTTACCTAGGGGTCGTTCCTCTTTTGGTCGTAATCCAGACACATTTGATATTGTTGGGAATTTACGGTTGTTGCCCCAGTTTAATGAAAAGGACCCGGAGACATTCTTTTCGTTGTTTGAGCGTGTTGCTGACGCTAGGAGTTGGCCTGATTCTGATCGCACTTTGATGTTGCAGTGTGTGCTGACTGGTAAAGCGCAAGAAGCATATTCAGCTCTTAGTGTAGCAGACAGTGTTAGTTATGAGAAGGTTAAAACGGCTGTGTTACAGAGTTACGAATTGGTCCCTGAGGCTTACCGCCAACGATTTAGAACTTTAAAAAGGGATGATCAGCAGACTCATGTTGAGTTTGCACGAATATTATCTTCACAGTTCAATCGCTGGTGTTCTGCCTCTGCAGTTATGACTTTTCAAGGGCTGTGTGATCTGATTATGTTAGAACAATTTAAGGACACAATCCCTGATCGTATAGCTACGTACATTAACGAACGAAAAATAAAGACTGTTGCTGAAGCTGCGGTTTTGGCAGATGAATATGTGTTGACTCACAAAAATGTTTTTGCAGAACCCAGTATTCGGAGTGAGTGGGGGCGTTCGCAGAGATTTGGGCCTCGCTCGCCGAGATACTTCGGTTCCCGGGCAGAATTTCATTCAACTAGGGTTGAGCCTGATACCCGTGGTAAAACTGACGTTGGTCAAGAGTGTCACTACTGTCAAGAATTAGGTCATTGGAAAAATGAATGTCCGATTCTTAGGTCTAGGGGTAAATTCAGTACAGGTGCTTATGGTAAATCGAGGCCTGCAGCGTTAGCCGCGCCTGTTCCACATCAGTTCACTCCTGACGCATTGTCTCATGCCCAGAGCCAGGTGAAGGGTTATATTGATCCCGACTATTTACCTTTCGTTACGGAGGGTTTTGTGTCTATGGTAGGAAGTAAGAACCTAGTGCCAGTAAAGATCCTAAGAGACACAGGTGCCTCTGAATCATTTGTGTTGGAATCTGTGTTACCCTTCTCTGCGGAGACTGATTCGGGGAATAGTGTTCTAATTAGGGGAATAGGTTTGAACACTCTGTCAGTTCCATTGCATAAACTGATGTTGGATTGTGGACTGGTGAAAGGTGAGGTTGTTGTGGGGGTGCGTCCTTCATTGCCTATTGAGGGTATTGACGTGATCCTTGGAAATAACTTGGCTGGGGAGCGTGTGTGGCCTATCGCGTTTCCATCTTTAGTGGTTTCCACTAAGCCGTCAATTGTAGGGATTCCTGATGAGAGTTCGCAGAATTTCCCAGAGGTGTTTTTCTGCGTGTGCAGTGACGCGTTCTATGATCCATGACGACCTGGTCACGGAGCTGGCTAACGAGAATACCATAAAGAAGTCTGTTACTGTTTTCCCTGTTATCCCGTTATCTGTATCCCGCTCCGATTTAATCGAGGCGCAACGGACTGACCCTACATTAGAAGAGTTGCGGGACCAAATTGTGCCTGTGGAACAGTTGGGAGATGTCGCACAGGGCTATTTTCTCCAAGAGGAGGTCCTGATGAGAAAGTGGATGTCTCATGGTAGTTGTTTTCTGGGGGAGGCGATTAGTCAGGTTGTGGTACCAGTTAAGCTTCGTGAGTTGGTGCTGACAACTTCTCACAACGACGTTGCTGGGCATATGGGTGTGAGAAAAACCTACAATCGAATATTACGTCATTTTTTTTGGCCAAGATTAAAGAGGGATGTTTCTGATTTCATCAAGACTTGTCACACCTGTCAATTAACTGGTAAACCTAATCAAGCTATTAAGCCGGTACCACTGTTCCCTATTCCTGTACTCAGTAAACCTTTTGAGTATCTGATTATTGACTGTGTTGGTCCTCTGCCTCGTTCCAGAAAGGGTAGTAATTATTTGTTGACTGTGATGTGTCAGACCACTAGGTTTCCTGCTGCCTATCCTCTCCGGTCTATCACGACTAAGTCCTGTGTTAAAAGCTTTGACTCAGTTTCTCTCACTGTTTGGAATCCCTAAGGTCATTCAAAGTGATCAAGGATCGAATTTCACCTCTAATCTCTTTGGACAGGTTCTCCAACAACTCCATATTAAACACAACTTGTCTAGCGCTTATCATGCCCAAAGTCAAGGAGCACTGGAACGTTTCCATCAAACGCTTAAGTCTTTGTTGAGAGGCTTATTGTACTGAGATGGATAAGGATTGGGAGGAGGGATTGCCTTGGTTACTGTTAGCTGCTAGGGAGGTTTCACAGGAGAGCACAGGTTTTAGCCCAAATGACCTAGTGTTTGGACATAGGGGTGTGTGGGCTTTTATCTGTTTCTCCAGGATGACTGGAAGTCTCCCGAGCCTCCTCAGTCCCTGTTATCATATGTGTGTGATTTTCGGCGACGCTTGTATGCCGCTGGTGAAATGGCTAAAGAGAAGCTATCATCTTCACAGGACAGGATGAAGAGCATATATGATCGGCGAGCTGAGCCTCGTCACTTTAGTCCAGGTGATCAGGTTCTGGCTCTGCTGCCAATTGTTGGTTCTCCTTTTCAAGCCAAGTTTCAAGGTCCATATACAGTGGTGCGCCAGTACACTGAGCAAAATTATCTAGTTGCCACTCCAGAACGGAGGAAAGCACACCAACTGTGCCATATAAATTTGTTAAAAACCCTATTATGCACGTTCCTCTGAGACTGAACAGGGGGAGTCTACAGAGGACGGTAAGGCTGTTCTTTTGGCTGATACTGTTTATTCCCTGGAGTCTGGTCATGCTAGGTCTGTGCAGGAGCAGGAAGATGTTTCTGGTCCCGACGATTGCATACTGCAGGGTAGATTGAAGAATTCAGAGACACTGGAGATTTTAGATAGCCTTCTTACTCATCTACCTGTTGATGGGCGGAAAGAGATGGTTGGTCTGATTCGGAGATTTCCAGGGTTGTTTTCTGATACACCAACACGTACAAACTTAATAGAACATGATATTGACATTGGAGATGCTGACCCCATTCGTCAACGGTTCTATAGAGTTTCTTCAGAGAAACTGCGTTGTCTGGTTGCTGAGGTCTGGAGAGGAGGATGATGGGTGGGGCAAGTGGAGGGGTGAACATGTACAAATTGTCGGTTTGGGACGCAGGGGCTGGTACGTTGGTCCGGGGTCCTTGTTGGTCCCCGGTCTTATGGGGGGGAGGTGTGACGCCCCTCCCACTCTGTCTGCCGTATTCTCTCTTTGCTCTTGTTTCCTTATTAGGATGCCGGTGGGCGGAGTTGGGAGGGTCGTCAGCTACATGGGAAACACCTGGGCCGGGTGTGTCCCAGCATAAATTGACCTCTTCCACATTAATTGAGGAGACTCTCTCCAGGCAGATACTTTGACTTTGGTTGTGATATTTTTGTGGCCTTTTTGGGTTGTTTGCTTTAGCACTTCTCAACACTTTTCCATATTACATTTATGCAAGCAAACACTCACTTACACTACTGATTACTGATTACACACCCCATTGTTATTTCAGTTAGTTACTTTAGTTAATAAATATATACTTTAAGTATTCCTTGTCTCCACGTGTCTCCCTTTTGTTACGAACTTGAGCCGGTTCGTGACACTAGTTAGCTAGTTAGCTGGCTGGCTAGTTTCAACTGGAGATTCTAGATAAGGGTTAGTAAATAATAGAATCCGTTCCACATTGAGTGAGGCGGGTTGCAGGAAAATTTGCGAAAAATACCAATAAATACAAAAAACTGGCTATTTACACGGAAACACAACAAAGAAGGATTACTTTATCCTATCCCATGTGTTCCTTAAAGAGGTGGGGTTTCAAATGTCTCCGGAAGGTGGTGAGTGACTCCGCTGTCCTGGCGTCGTGAGGGAGCTTGTTCCACCATTGGGGTGCCAGAGCAGCGAACAGCTTTGACTGGGCTGAGCGGGAATTATGCTTCCGCAGAGGAAGGGGAGCCAGCAGGCCAGAGGTGGATGAACGCAATGCCCTCGCCTGGGTGTAGGGACTGATCAGAGCCTGAAGGTACGGAGGTGCCGTTCCCCTCACTGCTACATAGGCAAGCACCATGGTCTTGTAACGGATGCGAGCTTCAACTGGAAGCCAGTGGAGTGTGCGGAGGAGGGGGGTGACGTGAGAGAACTTGGGAAGGTTGAACACCAGACGGGCTGAGGCATTCTGGATGAGTTGTAGGGGTTTAATGGCACAGGCAGGGAGCCCAGCCAACAGCGAGTTGCAGTAATCCAGACGGGAGATGACAAGTTCCTGGATTAGGACCTGTGCCGCTTCCTGTGTAAGGCAGGGTCGTACTCTCCGAATGTTGTAGAGCATGAACCTGCAGGATCGGGTCACCGCCTTGATGTTAGCGGAGAACGACAGGGTGTTGTCCAGGGTCACGCCAAGGCTCTTCGCACTCTGGGAGGAGGACACAACGGAGTTGTCAACCGTGATGGCGAGATCATGGAACGGGCAGTCCTTCCCCGGGAGGAAGAGCAGCTCCGTCTTGCCAGGGTTCAGCTTGAGGTGGTGATCCGTCATCCATACTGATATGTCGGCCAGACATGCAGAGATGCGATTCGCCACCTGGTTATCAGAAGGGGGAAAGGAGAAGATTAGTTGTGTATCGTCAGCGTAGCAATGATAGGAGAGGCCATGTGAGGATATGACAGAGCCAAGTGACTTGGTGTATAGGGAGAAAAGGAGAGGGCCTAGAACTGAGCCCTGGGGGACACCAGTGGTGAGAGCACGTGGTGCGGAGACAGCTTCTCGCCACGCCACTTGGTAGGAGCGACCGGTCAGGTAGGACGCAATCCAGGAGTGAGCCGCGCCGGAGATGCCCAGCTCGGAGAGGGTGGAGAGGAGGATCTGATGGTTCACTGTATCAAAGGCAGCAGACAGGTCTAGAAGGACAAGAGCAGAGGAGAGAGAGTTAGCTTTAGCAGTGCGGAGAGCCTCCGTGACACAGAGAAGAGCAGTCTCAGTTGAATGACCAGTCCTGAAACCTGACTGGTTTGGATCAAGAAGGTCATTCTGAGAGAGATAGCAAGAGAGTTGGCTAAAGACGGCACGCTCAATAGTTTTGGAAAGAAAAGAGAGAAGGGATACTGGTCTGTAGTTGTTGACATCAGTGGGATCGAGTGTTGGTTTTTTGAGAAGGGGTGCAACTCTCGCTCTCTTGAAGACGGAAGGGACATGGCCAGCGGTCAAGGATGAGTTGATCAGCGAGTTGAGGTAGGGGAGAAGGTCACCGGAGATGGTCTGGAGAAGAGAGGAGGGGATGGGGTCAAGCGGGCAGGTTGTTGGGGGCGGCCTGCAGTCACAAGTCGCAAGATTTTATCTGGAGAGAGAGGGGAGAAAGAAGTCAAAGCATAGGGTAGGGCAGTGTGAGCAGGACCAGCAGTGTCATTAGACTTAACAAACGAGGATCGGATGTCGTCAACCTTCTTTTCAAAGTGGTTGACAAAGTCATCCACAGAGAGGGAGGAGGGGGGGGGGGGGGGGGGGGGGAGGATTCAGCAGTGAGAAGAATGTGGCAAAGAGCTTCCTAGGGTTAGAGGCAGATGCTTGGAATTTAGAGTGGTAGAAAGTGGCCTTAGCAGCAGAAACAGATGAAGAAAATGTAGAGAGGAGGGAGTGAAAAGATGCCAGGTCGGCAGGGAGTTTAGTTTTTCTTCCATTTCCGCTCAGCTGCCCGGAGCTCTGTTCTGTGAGCTCGCAATGAGTCATCAAGCCACAGAGCTGGAGGGGAGGACCGAGCCGGCCGGGAGGATATGGGACACAGGGAGTCAAAGGATGCAGAAAGGGAGGAGAGGAGGGTTGAGGAGGCAGAATCAGGAGATTGGAGGGAGAAGGATTGAGCAGAGGGAAGAGATGATAGGATGGAAGAGGAGAGAGTAGTGGGAGAGAGAGAGCGAAGGTTGCGGCGGCGCGTTACCATCTGTGTAGGGGCAGAGTGAGTAGTGTTGGAGGAGAGCGAGAGAGAAAAGGATACAAAGTAGTGGTCGGAGACATGGAGGGGAGTTGCAGTGAGATTAGTAGAAGAACAGCATCTAGTAAAGATGAAGTCAAGCGTATTGCCTGCCTTGTGAGTGGGGGGGGACGGTGAGAGGGTGAGGTCAAAAGAGGAGAGGAGTGGAAAGAAGGAGGCAGAGAGAAATGAGTCAAATGTAGACGTGGGGAGGTTGAAATCCCCCAAAACTGTGAAGGGTGAGCCATCCTCAGGAAAGGAACTTATCAAGGCGTCAAGCTCATTGATGAACTCTCCAAGGGAACCTGGAGGGCGATAGATGACAAGTATATTAAACTTAAATGGGCTAGTGACTGTGACAGCGTGGAATTCAAATGAGGAGATAGACAGATGGGTTAGGGGAAAAATTGAGAATGACCACTTGGGAGAGATGAGGATTCCTGTGCCACCACCCCTCTGACCAGATGCTCTCGGGGTATGCGAGAACACATGGTCAGACGAGGAGAGAGCAGTAGGAGTAGCAGTGTTTTCAGTGGTAATCCATGTTTCCGTCAGCGCCAGGAAGTCGAGGGACTGGAGGGTAGAATAGGCTGGGATGAAGTCAGCCTTGTTGGCGGCAGAACGGCAGTTCCAGAGGCTGCCTGAGACCTGGAACTCCAGGTGTGTGGTGCGTGCAGGGACCACCAGGTTAGAGAGGCAGCAGCCACGCGATGTGAGGCGTTTGTGTAGCCTGTGTGGAGAGGAGAGAACAGGGATAGGCAGAGGCATAGTTGACAGGCTGCAGCAGATGGCTACAATAATGCAGAGGAGATCGGAATGAAATGAACTAAACATCAGGGAAAGGAGAGAGCAGGCCTCCCTCACCAAAAATATATATATATATATATATAACTCTCCCAACTTCCACCTCAGAAACTATAATTGTTTCACTGAACCACCCGAGTAAAACTCTCCCAACTTCCACTTTAGAAATTAGAATTGTTGTAAACTACAGCAGACTTATCAGTAGCTGTAATTAAGTACAGCAGCTACCAACCACCTAACGTTAATGCCTCGGATGAGGTTAGAAAAACAGCTGAATGGTAGCAGCTAGCTGGCTCAATCACAGGTACTCTTAAGCATGAAATAACATTGGAAACAATTAACCACAGTTGCAAAAAGTTACCAGTAGCTACCCGCTAGCTAGCTAGCTGTATTGGTCCAAGTAGTGGGTTAGCTAGCCTCGTGCTTCGCCGGGGTCCGCCGAATACAGTCCTTACCTACAATAATTACCTACAATAACCTACAATAACTACCTGAGTAAACTACCTATAATACCTAACTACAATACCTACCTACAATCTAAATACATGGTTTAAGCTTTACTCAACACCATATAAGAAGCCAAGCTTACCTCCTGCTAGAGAAAACACAACCTCTCCCGTCAGCTGCCTGAGCGCAGAATTCATCTGGAAAATGAGCCGTGGCAACATGGTTTGAGGCACAGAGTTGTTAATCTAGTTCAACTCTCCACTAGTTATACACACACACAACTAGTTATAAACACACCACTAGTTATACACACCACTAGTTATACACACACCACTAGTTTTACACACACCACTAGTTATATACACATCACTAGTTATACACATCACTAGTTATACACACACATCACTAGTTATACACACACCACTAGTTATACACATCACTAGTTATACACATCACTAGTTATACACATCACTAGTTATACACATCACTAGTTATACACATCACTAGTTATACACATCACTAGTTATACACACACCACTAGTTATACACACACCACTAGTTATACACCCCACTAGTTATACACACATCACTAGTTATACACACATCAATAGTTATACTCATCAATAGTTATACACATCACTAGTTATACACACATCACTAGTTACACACACCACTAGTTATAAACACATCACTAGTTATACACATCACTAGTTATACACACACCACTAGTTATACACACATCACTAGTTATACACACATCACTAGTTATACACATCATTAGTTATACACACACCACTAGCTATACACACACCACTAGTTATACACACCACTAGTTATACACACACCACTAGTTATACACACACCACTAGTTATACACACACCACTAGTTATACACACACCACCAGTTATACACACACCACTAGTTATACACACATCACTAGTTATACACATCACTAGTTATACACACACCACTAGTTATACACACATCACTAGTTATACACACATCAATAGTTATACACATCACTAGTTATACACACATCACTAGTTATACACACACCACTAGTTATACACATAACTAGATGTACACACACCACTAGTTATACACACACCACTAGTTATAAACACCACTAGTTATACACACACCACTAGTTATACACACATCACTAGATGTACACACACCACTAGTTATACACACATCACTAGTTATAAACACCACTAGTTATACACACATCACTAGTTATACACATACCCATAGTTATACACACACCACTAGTTATACACACACCACTAGTTATACACACATCACTAGTTATACGCACCACTAGTTATACACACACCACTAGTTATACACACCACTAGTAATACACACCACTAGTTATACACACCATTAGTTATACACACACCACAAGTTATACACACCACTAGTTATACACACACCACTAGTTATACACACCACTAGTTATACACACACCACTAGTTATACACACCACCTGTTATACACACAACACTAGTTATACACACTGTTTTGTATTGTCTGGAAACTCACTTGTAGAATTCGCTTGCAGTAGGTCTCTTAAAAAAGAGAAGCCGTGCAAGGTTATTAAACAGAGGTGCCTAGTTATTCTTCTGTTGTTGATATCAGGTAATGTGCAACCTAACCCTGGCCCTGATATGCAATGTCTCCAAACCCCCTCTGATTTTAAATCAAGATCTGGTTTTGGTATTTTTCATTTAAATGTACGCAGCCTGTTGTCAAAAATTGATGGGGTTAGGATTTGGGCTAAATCAACTGATGCTGATGTAATTGTGTTTTCGGAAACCTGGCTCAGCAAGTCTATTTTTGATAAGGATATTTGTATAAGTGGTTACAATGTTTATCGTGCAGATCGGGTTAAGAAAGGTGGGGGTGTGGCTATATATGTAAAATCTAAATTCCATGTAAGTGTGGCAAAGTCTGAAACTATTTGTAAACAGTTGGAATTTCTTGCTTTGAATATTGAGGTTTCAAAGGGCCTTTTCCCCATTTATTTTCTGAAAGACCCTTTTTTCCTTGGGTGTTTTTG
>LR778253.1:172875-192026 GCA_902810595.1 Coregonus sp. 'balchen' | reverse complement strand
CAAAAACCTATTAGGGATAATGTGCTCAGACCAAGAATTGCCTCCAGAGGTCAAACTCAACCATTGAAACTGTTGGTTTACTATTCTTGTGAGGACTTCTGGTACTGACCAGTATAGTAAAACATGTACACAGAGAAGAGATGAGAGGGGGAACACTGACCAGAGGAGAGGAGAGAAGAGAAGAGAGGAGAGATCGACAGGGAGTGAGAGAGGAGAGAGGAAAGACTGACCAAGGAGGAGGAGAGTAGATAAAGAGAGGATAGATACACTAACCATAGGAGAGAGAAGAAGAGGTAGAACACTAACCAGAGTAGAAAAGAGGAGCCTGACCAGAGTAGAGAGGAGATGAGCACTGACCTATATGGGGAGGATAGTAACACTTACCATATAGAGGATAAGAGTAATGCTACCAAGGAGAGGTAGAGAGGGAAACTGAACAGGATAGACAGAGGAGAGTAGGAGACGAGGAGTAGAGAGGAGAGAGAAGAGTAGGTGATTAGGAGAGATTCAATTAGGAGAGAGGAGAAAAAAGGAGGAGGAGAGGAGATGAGATAGATAGGAGAGGAGGAATAGACTGAGGAGAGATGTAGAGAGGAGATAGCGAGAGGTGTAGGAATATGAAGAGTGGAAGCGAGACGATAGATACTTAACTCGGTATAAATCATTCCTTCTCTTCTGTCTCTTCTTTCTCGTGCTTCTCTTTCTCTTGCACTCTCTCTCTTTCTTCTACTTTCTCTCTTCTCTCTTCTCTCTCTTGCCTCTATGATCTTAGGCACTCTGTCTCTCTGTCTTTCTCGTTGGCGTTCTTTTGATCTCTTCTAGTTCTACCTGCTAATTCTCTTCTCCTTTGTCCTCTATACGCCGTCTCACCTTTCATCGCGTGCGTTCTCCATTGGTTAATACTGCTCGTGATTGTCAGCGATGGATAGCGAACAGGTAGGAGAGAGGAGACGACAACTGTAAACTGATCTCAGGTGAGGTTTAGGTGAGGTTCAGGTGAGGTTCAGGTGAGGTTTGGACACAAAAACAATCAGGATGGAGAGAAAAATAGGTCAGAGCGTAAAAGTGCACCCGCTTCTCCTCCTCATTTCTTCCTCCTCCTCTCCTCCTCCCCTTCGCCGCAGCCTGTGCTGCATGTGTGTCATGGGATGCCCCCTCTCTCTCTCTCTCTGATACCCAGTCAGCTCCCCAGGTCCACAGAGGCCATAAAACTAGCTCAAACTAGATATCTCTATGGCCTGCTCCTCTGTCACGGCTGTCTTATCGTTTACCACCATTATCATCACCAGGCTAAATATTATTGCTATAATCTCTAGGTTAACATGGGGAGAGTGTTTTATCACCAGGCTATAGTTAACATCAGGGAGTATGTTTTATCACCAGGCTATAGTTAATATCAGGGAGTATGTTTTATCACCAGGCTATAGTTAACATCAGGGAGTATGTTTTATCACCAGGCTATAGTTAATATCAGGGAGTATGTTTTATCCCCAGGCTATAGTTAATATCAGGGAGTATGTTTTATCCCCAGGCTATAGTTAACATCAGGGAGTATGTTTTATCCCCAGGCTATAGTTAACATCAGGGAGTATGTTTTATCACCAGGCTATAGTTAACATCAGGGAGTATGTTTTATCCCCAGGCTATAGTTAATATCAGGGAGTATGTTTTATCCCCAGGCTATAGTTAACATCAGGGAGTATGTTTTATCCCCAGGCTATAGTTAATATCAGGGAGTATGTTTTATCACCAGGCTATAGTTAACATCAGGGAGTATGTTTTATCCCCAGGCTATAGTTAACATCAGGGAGTATGTTTTATCCCCAGGCTATAGTTAACATCAGGGAGTATGTTTTCCAACAGGAGATTTACGGTGTGGATCCTCCAGTCCATTCCACTCTGTTCTGCTAGGTGGTATATCAGTTCTACGGATCCTCCAGTCCATTCCACTCTGTTCTGCTAGGAGGTATATCAGTTCTACGGATCCTCCAGTCCATTCCACTCTGTTCTGCTAGGAGGTATATCAGTTCTACGGATCCTCCAGTCCATTCCACTCTGTTCTGCTAGGTGGTATATTAGCTCTACGGATCCTCCAGTCCATTCTACTCTGTTCTGCTAGGTGGTATATCAGTTCTACGGATCCTCCAGTCCATTCCACTCTGTTCTGCTAGGTGGTATATCAGCTCTACGGATCATCCAGTCCATTCCACTCTGTTCTGCTAGGTGGTATATCAGCTCTACGGATCCTCCAGTCCATTCCACTCTGTTCTGCTAGGAGGTATATCAGCTCTACGGATCCTCCAGTCCATTCTACTCTGTTCTGCTAGGTGGTATATCAGTTCTACGGATCCTCCAGTCCATTCCACTCTGTTCTGCTAGGTGGTATATCAGCTCTACGGATCCTCCAGTCCATTCCACTCTGTTCTGCTAGGTGGTATATCAGTTCTACGGATCCTCCAGTCCATTCCACTCTGTTCTGCTAGGTGGTATATCAGTTCTACGGATCCTCCAGTCCATTCCACTCTGTTCTGCTAGGTGGTATATCAGCTCTACGGATCCTCCAGTCCATTCCACTCTGTTCTGCTAAGTGGTATATCAGCTCTACGGATCCTCCAGTCCATTCCACTCTGTTCTGCTAGGTGGTATATCAGTTCTACGGATCCTCCAGTCCATTCCACTCTGTTCTGCTAGGTGGTATATCAGCTCTACGGATCCTCCAGTCCATTCTACTCTGTTCTGCTAGGTGGTATATCAGTTCTACGGATCCTCCAGTCCATTCCACTCTGTTCTGCTAGGTGGTATATCAGTGCTACGGATCCTCCAGTCCATTCCACTCTGTTCTGCTAGGTGGTATATCAGCTCTACGGATCCTCCAGTCCATTCTACTCTGTTCTGCTAGGTGGTATATCAGCTCTACGGATCCTCCAGTCCATTCCACTCTGTTCTGCTAGGTGGTATATCAGTTCTACGGATCTCCAGTCCATTCCACTCTGTTCTGCTAGGTGGTATATCAGCTCTACGGATCCTCCAGTCCCATTCCACTCGGTTCTGCTAGGTGGTATATCAGCTCTACGGATTCTCCAGTCCATTCCACTCTGTTCTGCTAAGTGGTATATCAGCTCTACGGATCCTCCAGTCCATTCCACTCTGTTCTGCTAGGTGGTATATCAGTTCTACGGATCCTCCAGTCCATTCCACTCTGTTCTGCTAGGTGGTATATCAGTTCTACGGATCATCCAGTCCATTCCACTCTGTTCTGCTAGGTGGTATATCAGCTCTACGGATCCTCCAGTCCATTCTACTCTGTTCTGCTAGGTGGTATATCAGTTTCTACGGATCCTCCAGTCCATTCCACTCTGTTCTGCTAGGTGGTATATCAGTGCTACGGATCCTCCAGTCCATTCCACTCTGTTCTGCTAGGTGGTATATCAGCTCTACGGATCCTCCAGTCCATTCTACTCTGTTCTGCTAGGTGGTATATCAGCTCTACGGATCCTCCAGTCCATTCCACTCTGTTCTGCTAGGTGGTATATCAGTTCTACGGATCCTCCAGTCCATTCCACTCTGTTCTGCTAGGTGGTATATCAGCTCTACGGATCCTCCAGTCCATTCCACTCTGTTCTGCTAGGTGGTATAATCAGTGCTACGGATCCTCCCAGTCCCATTCCACTCTGTTCTGCTAGGTGGTATATCAGCTCTACGGATCCTCCAGTCCATTCCACTCTGTTCTGCTAGGAGGTATATCAGTTCTACGGATCCTCCAGTCCATTCCACTCTGTTCTGCTAGGTGGTATATCAGTGCTACGGATCCTCCAGTCCATTCCACTCTGTTCTGCAGGTGGTATATCAGTTCTACGGATCCTCCAGTCCATTCCACTCTGTTCTGCTAAGTGGTATATCAGCTCTACGGATCCTCCAGTCCATTCCACTCTGTTCTGCTAGGTGGTATATCAGCTCTACGGATCATCCAGTCCATTCCACTCTGTTCTGCTAGGTGGTATATCAGCTCTACGGATCCTCCAGTCCATTCCACTCTGTTCTGCTAGGTGGTATATCAGTTCTACGGATCCTCCAGTCCATTCCACTCTGTTCTGCTAGGTGGTATATCAGCTCTACGGATCCTCCAGTCCATTCCACTCTGTTCTGCTAAGTGGTATATCAGCTCTACGGATCCTCCAGTCCATTCCACTCTGTTCTGCTAGGTGGTATATCAGTTCTACGGATCCTCCAGTCCATTCCACTCTGTTCTGCTAGGTGGTATTTCAGCTCTAACGGATCCTCCAGTCCATTCCTACTCTGTTCTGCTAGGTGGTATATCAGTTCTACGGATCCTCCAGTCCATTCCACTCTGTTCTGCTAGGTGGTATATCAGTGCTACGGATCCTCCAGTCCATTCCACTCTGTTCTGCTAGGTGGTATATCAGCTCTACGGATCCTCCAGTCCATTCTACTCTGTTCTGCTAGGTGGTATATCAGCTCTACGGATCCTCCAGTCCATTCCACTCTGTTCTGCTAGGTGGTATATCAGTTCTACGGATCCTCCAGTCCATTCCACTCTGTTCTGCTAGGTGGTATATCAGCTCTACGGATCCTCCAGTCCATTCCACTCTGTTCTGCTAGGTGGTATATCAGCTCTACGGATCCTCCAGTCCATTCCACTCTGTTCTGCTAAGTGGTATATCAGCTCTACGGATCCTCCAGTCCATTCCACTCTGTTCTGCTAGGTGGTATATCAGTTCTACGGATCCTCCAGTCCATTCCACTCTGTTCTGCTAGGTGGTATATCAGTTCTACGGATCATCCAGTCCATTCCACTCTGTTCTGCTAGGTGGTATATCAGCTCTACGGATCCTCCAGTCCATTCTACTCTGTTCTGCTAGGTGGTATATCAGTTCTACGGATCCTCCAGTCCATTCCACTCTGTTCTGCTAGGTGGTATATCAGTGCTACGGATCCTCCAGTCCATTCCACTCTGTTCTGCTAGATGTTATATCAGCTCTACGGATCCTCCAGTCCATTCTACTCTGTTCTGCTAGGTGGTATATCAGCTCTACGGATCCTCCAGTCCATTCCACTCTGTTCTGCTAGGTGGTATATCAGTTCTACGGATCCTCCAGTCCATTCCACTCTGTTCTGCTAGGTGGTATATCAGCTCTACGGATCCTCCAGTCCATTCCACTCTGTTCTGCTAGGTGGTATATCAGTGCTACGGATCCTCCAGTCCATTCCACTCTGTTCTGCTAGGTGGTATATCAGTTCTACGGATCCTCCAGTCCATTCCACTCTGTTCTGCTAGGTGGTATATCAGTGCTACGGATCCTCCAGTCCATTCCACTCTGTTTCTGCTAGGTGGTATATCAGCTCTACGGATCCTCCAGTCCATTCCACTCTGTTCTGCTAGGAGGTATATCAGTTTCTACGGATCCTCCAGTCCATTCCACTCTGTTTCTGCTAGGTGGTATATCAGTGCTACGGATCCTCCAGTCCATTCCACTCTGTTCTGCTAGGTGGTATATCAGTTCTACGGATCCTCCAGTCCATTCCACTCTGTTCTGCTAAGTGGTATATCAGCTCTACGGATCCTCCAGTCCATTCCACTCTGTTCTGCTAGGTGGTATATCAGCTCTACGGATCCTCCAGTCCATTCCACTCTGTTCTGCTAGGTGGTATATCAGCTCTACGGATCCTCCAGTCCATTCCACTCTGTTCTGCTAGGTGGTATATCAGCTCTACGGATCCTCCAGTCCATTCCACTCTGTTCTGCTAAGTGGTATATCAGCTCTACGGATCCTCCAGTCCATTCCACTCTGTTCTGCTAGGTGGTATATCAGTGCTACGGATCCTCCAGTCCATTCCACTCTGTTCTGCTAAGTGGTATATCAGCTCTACGGATCCTCCAGTCCATTCCACTCTGTTCTGCTAGGTGGTATATCAGTGCTACGGATCCTCCAGTCCATTCCACTCTGTTCTGCTAGGTGGTATATCAGCTCTACGGATCCTCCAGTCCATTCCACTCTGTTCTGATAGGTGGTATATCAGCTCTACGGATCCTCCAGTCCATTCCACTCTGTTCTGCTAAGTGGTATATCAGCTCTACGGATCCTCCAGTCCATTCCACTCTGTTCTGCTAGGTGGTATATCAGTGCTACGGATCCTCCAGTCCATTCCACTCTGTTCTGCTAGGTGGTATATCAGTTCTACGGATCCTCCAGTCCATTCCACTCTGTTCTGCTAGGTGGTATATCAGTGCTACGGATCCTCCAGTCCATTCCACTCTGTTCTGCTAGGTGGTATATCAGTGCTACGGATCCTCCAGTCCATTCCACTCTGTTCTGCTAGGTGGTATATCAGTGCTACGGATCCTCCAGTCCATTCCACTCTGTTCTGCTAGGTGGTATATCAGTTCTACGGATCCTCCAGTCCATTCCACTCTGTTCTGCTAGGTGGTATATCAGTTCTACGGATCCTCCAGTCCATTCCACTCTGTTCTGCTAGGTGGTATATCAGTGCTACAGACAGAGACGTGCTGTTATGCAGTCTGGAACAACAGACGGATCAGAATGGTTCACCTGGCTGGCTGACTGGGTTTGATTCTGTTCACCAAGTCAAGGCATTAACCAGAATCAAACATCTGATACTAAGTCGTTTAGATTTTCCCACACTTGAACCTTCTCAGACTGAGGCTCAGTAATATCTACCAAATGTTCTGGCTGACTGAGGCTCAGTAATATCTACCAAATGTTCTGGCTGACTGAAGCTCAGTAATATCTACCAAATGTTCTGGCTGACTGAGGCTCAGTAATATCTACCAAATGTTTCTGGCTGACTGAGGCTCAGTAATATCTACCCAAATGTTCTGGCTGACTGAGGCTCAGTAATATCTACCAAATGTTCTGGCTGACTGAGGCTCAGTAATATCTACCAAATGTTCTGGCTGACTGAGGCTCAGTAATATCTACCAAATGTTTCTGGCTGACTGAGGCTCAGTAATATCTACAAAAATGTTCTGGCTGACTGAGGCTCAGTAATATCTATCAAATGTTCTGGCTGACTGAGGCTCAGTAATATCTACCAAATGTTCTGGCTGACTGAGGCTCAGTAATATCTACCAAATGTTCTGGCTGAC
This sequence comes from Coregonus sp. 'balchen', assembly GCA_902810595.1. Classification (NCBI taxonomy): domain Eukaryota; kingdom Metazoa; phylum Chordata; class Actinopteri; order Salmoniformes; family Salmonidae; genus Coregonus; species Coregonus sp. 'balchen'. The sequence continues at coordinate 184,900 of LR778253.1, read as the reverse complement.
TGAGGCTCAGTAATATATACCAAATGTTCTGGCTGACTGAGGCTCAGTAATATCTACCAAATGTTCTGGCTGACTGAGGCTCAGTAATATCTACCAAATGTTCTGGCTGACTGAGGCTCAGTAATATCTACCAAATGTTCTGGCTGACTGAGGCTCAGTAATATCTACCAAATGTTCTGGCTGACTGAGGCTCAGTAATATCTACCAAATGTTCTGGCTGACTGAGGCTCAGTAATATCTACCAAATGTTCTGGCTGACTGAGGCTCAGTAATATATACCAAATGTTCTGGCTGACTGAGGCTCAGTAATATATACCAAATGTTCTGGCTGACTGAGGCTCAGTAATATCTACCAAATGTTCTGGCTGATACTGAATGAGTTCTATCAGATGCTACTGCTCTTACTTCACTTTTAAGAGAGAAGCAGAACCAGCAGTCAATGGTCCCGGGCCAGTCTACTGTAGACCAGGGTCCCGGGCCAGTCTACTGTAGACCAGGGTCCCGGGCCAGTCTACTGTAGACCAGGGTCCCAGGCCAGTCTACTGTAGACCAGGGTCCCAGGCCAGTCTACTGTAGACCAGGGTCCCGGGCCAGTCTACTGTAGACCAGGGTCCCAGGCCAGTCTACTGTAGACCAGGGTCCCAGGCCAGTCTACTGTAGACCAGGGTCCCAGGCCAGTCTAGTGTAGACCAGGGTCCCAGGCCAGTCTACTGTAGACCAGGGTCCCAGGCCAGTCTACGGGCCAGTCTACTGTAGACCAGGGTCCCAGGCCAGTCTACTGTAGACCAGGGTCCCAGGCCAGTCTACTGTAGACCAGGGTCCCGGGCCAGTCTACTGTAGACCAGGGTCCCAGGCCAGTCTACTGTAGACCAGGGTCCCAGGCCAGTCTACTGTAGACCAGGGTCCCAGGCCAGTCTACTGTAGACCAGGGTCCCAGGCCAGTCTACTGTAGACCAGGGTCCCAGGCCAGTCTAACGGGCCAGTCTACTGTAGACCAGGGTCCCAGGCCAGTCTACTGTAGACCAGGGTCCCAGGCCAGTCTACTGTAGACCAGGGTCCCGGGCCAGTCTACTGTAGACCAGGGTCCCAGGCCAGTCTACTGTAGACCAGGGTCCCAGGCCAGTCTACTGTAGACCAGGGTCCCAGGCCAGTCTACTGTAGACCAGGGTCCCAGGCCAGTCTACTGTAGACCAGGGTCCCAGGCCAGTCTACGGGCCAGTCTACTGTAGACCAGGGTCCCAGGCCAGTCTACTGTAGACCAGAGTCCCAGGCCAGTCTACGGGCCAGTCTACTGTAGACCAGGGTCCCAGGCCAGTCTACTGTAGACCAGGGTCCCGGGCCAGTCTACGGGCCAGTCTACTGTAGACCAGGGTCCCGGGCCAGTCTACTGGCCAGTCTACGGTAGACCAGGGTCCCAGGCCAGTCTTAGGCCTACTGTCCCTGGGTGAGGGAGGCTCCCAGCTGGGGCTACACACACTGACACAGTCACACTGGAGGACAGAGAATGGCCATTAGGATAGAGTCTCCAGATACATTGATCTGTACCAGGACGAAGAGCAACAGAAAGGAAACACTGAAGCGTATAGTTAGTGAGCTACATTCTACCAAGCTGACGCTCGCACGCCGTATAGTTAATTAAGCTGATGTATAGGATTAGATTTGATGTTGATACGTAAGCTTGTATGCTGAATTTCCTGGTCTCACATTGAGATTCGGGGTTGCAAGCACGATTCGCAAATCTGTAATTTCATTTTGCAAGCTTATATCATGATGTGTGAACATTTTTACAACGGTTGCAAAGTCATACCTTGACATTTGAATACATTCAATACGATTTGCAAGCATGCAACTTAATTTGAGGATGAATGCAACTAATTTACTAGACTTACGACTGGTGAATCTTCTTATGTGAATAAAAAAAGTCCTTTGACACAAATGTAATGTCTAACTTGTGCCAAAAGGGTTTGTAGTTGTAAATCAGGGGTTTCCATAGGCTAAGCTTCCCCAAAAGTTAATTGAATTAAATTGCCATAATGTTATAATTAGGTCAACTCCTGTCAATACATAAATAGAATAATTGAAAATACTAGACCAGAAAGACCAGAGAGGATAATTCCACACTGAGAACACTGGTTGAACCCAATCACATCACACACTGGTTGAACCCAATCACATCACACACTGGTTGAACCGAATCACATCACACACTGGCTCAACCCAATCACATCACACACTGGTTCAACCCAATCACATCAACTCACATACTGGTTGAACCCAATCACATCACACACTGGTTGAACCCAATCCCATCACACACTGGTTGAACCAAATCAAATCACATTACACACTGGTTGAACACTAACACATCACACACTGGTTGAACACTAACACATCACACACTGGTTGAACCAAATCAAATCACAAAGTGGTTGAACCAAATCAAATCACACACTGGTTTAACCAAATTAAATCAAATCACACATTGATTGAGGCAAATCAAATCACACACTGGTAGAACCAAATAAAATCACACACAGGTTGAATCAAATAAAATCACGCACTGGTTGAACCAAATCAAATTACACACCGGTTGAACCCAATCAAATCACACACTGGTTGAACCAAATCAAATCACACACTGGTTAAACCAAGTCAAATCAAATCACACACCGGTTGAACCCAATCAAATCACACACTGGTTGAACCAAATCAAATCACACACCGGTTGAACCAAATCAAATTACACACTGGAATTACACACTGGTTAACCAAATATCTAATGAATAAATAACAGAAAAGTGGTGCGTGCATATGTATTCACCCCATTTGCTATAAAGCCCCTAAATAAGATCTGGTGCAACCAATTACCTTCAGAAGTCACATAATTAGTTAAATAAAGCCCACCGGTGTGCAATCTAAGTGTCACATGGTCTCAGTATATATACACCTGTTCTGAAAGGCCCCAGAGTCTGCAACACCACTAAGCAAGGGGCACCACCAAGCAAGCGGCACCATGAAGACCAAGGAGCTCTCCAAACAGGTCAGGGACAAAGTTGTGGAGAAGTATGGATCAGCGTTGGGTTATAAAAAAAAATCCCAAACTTTGAACATCCCACTGAGCACCATTAAATCCATTATTAAAAAATGGAAAGAATATGGCACCACAACAAACCTGGCAAGAGAGGGCCGCCCACCAAAACTCACGGACCAGGCAAGGAGGGCATTAATTAGAGAGGCAACAAAGAGACCAAAGATAACCCTGAAGGAGCTGAAAAGCTCCACAGCGGAGATTGGAGTATCTGTCCATAGGACCACTTTAAGCCGTACACTCCACAGAGCTGGGCTTTACGGAAGAGTAGCCAGAAAAAAGCCATTGCTTAAAGAAAAAAATAAGCAAACAAGTTTGGTGTTCGCCAAAAGACTCCCCAGACATATGGAAGAAGGTACTCTGGTCAGATGAGACAAAAATTGAGCTTTTTGGCCATCAAGTAAAACGCTATGTCTGGCGCAAACCCAACACCTTTCATCACCCCGAGAACACCATCCCCACAGTGAAGCATGGGGGTGGCAGCATCATGCTGTGGGGATGTTTTTCATTGGCAGGGACTGGGAAACTGGTCAGAATTGAAGGAATGATGGATGGCGCTAAATACAGGGAAATTGTTGAGGGAAACCTGTTTCAGTCTTCCAGAGATTTGAGACTGGGACGGAGGTTCACCTTCCAGCAGGACAATGACCCTAAGCATACTGCTAAAGCAGCACTCGAGTGGTTTAAGGGGAAACATTTAAATGTCTTGGAATGGCCTAGTCAAAGCCCAGACCTCAATCCAATTGAGAATCTGTGGTATGACTTAAAGATTGCTGTACACCAGCAGAACCCATCCAACTTGAAGGAGCTGGAGCAGTTTTGCCTTGAAGAACAGGAAAAAATCCCAGTAGCTAGATGTGCCAAGCGTATAGAGACATACACCAAGAGTATTGCAGCAGTAATTGCTACAAAAGGTGGCTCTACAAAGTATTGGGGGGTGAATAGTTATGCACGCTCAAGTTTTCTGTTTTTTTGTCTTATTTCTTGTTTATTTCACAATAACAAATATTTTGCATCTTCAAAGTGGTAGGCATGTTGTGTAAATCAAACGATACAAACCCCCCAAAAATCCATTTTAATTCCAGGTTGTAAGGCAACAAAATAGGAAAAATGCCAAGGGGGGTAAATACTTTCGCAAGCCACTGTAGTTGACAGGACAGATAGTTGATAGGAGAGATAGTTGATTGGACAGAGACAGGACATATAGTTGACAGGACAAAGGGTTGATAGGACAGATAATGAATAGGACAGATAGTTGATAGCACAGAGGCAGGACAAATAGTTGTTAGGACAGATAGTTGTTAGGACAGATAGTTGTTAGGACAGATAGTTGATAGGACAGATAGTTTGTAGGACAGAGACAGGACAGATTGTTTAATTTCTATCTGCAGATGACAGGGTTGGGTAGGTTACTTTCTAAATGCAACCTGTTACAGTTACTAGTTACCTGTCCAAAACTGTAATCAGTAATTTAATATTTGGATTGCCAAAACTCGTAACGTAATCTAATTACTTTCAGTTACTTTTGGATTACTTTCCACTTAAGAGGCATTAGAAGAAGACATCAAACGCATTTGGTGTGTCATCATAGTGGTCTCTGATTGGTGGTCATCATTTGGTGAGTCATCATAGTGGTCTCTGATTGGTGGTCATCATTTGGTGTGTCATCATAGTGGTCTCTGATTGGTGGTCATCATTTGGTGTGTCATCATAGTGGTCTCTGACTGGTGGTCATCATTTGGTGTGTCATCATAGTGGTCTCTGATTGGTGGTCATCATTTGGTGTGTCATCATAGTGGTCTCTGATTGGTGGTCATCATTTGGTGAGTCATCATAGTGGTCTCTGATTGGTGGTCATCATTTGGTGTGTCATCATAGTGGTCTCTGATTGGTGGTCATCATTTGGTGTGTCATCATAGTGGTCTCTGACTGGTGGTCATAATTTGGTGTGTCATCATAGTGGTCTCTGACTGGTGGTCATCATTTGGTGTGTCATCATAGTGGTCTCTGATTGGTGGTCATCATTTGGTGTGTCATCATAGTGGTCTCTGATTGGTGGTCATCATTTGGTGTGTCATCATAGTGGTCTCTAACTTGTGGTCAGACTCCCTCAGGTGGAACAAACTTAAACTTGCGCCTTTTTTCAATGCTGATTTGAATGTCTCTGAGTAAACATAAAGGTGTCATAAAGATCCTTTCTGAATTCTGAATTAATCCAAGAAGTAATCATCTACACTACCAGTCAAAAGTTTGGACACACCTACTCATTCAAGGGCTTTTCTTTATTTGTACTATTTTCTACATTGTAGAATAATAGTGAAGACATCAACGTTATGAAATAACACATATGGAATCATGTAGTAACCAAAAAAGTGTTAAACAAAGCAAAATATATTTTATATTTGAGGTTCTTCAAAAAGCCACCCTTTGCCTTGATGACAGCTTTGCACACTCTTGGCATTCTCTCAACCAGCTACATTTCAATTAACAGGTGTGCCTTCTTAAAAGTTAATTTGTGGAATGTATTTCCTTCTTAATGCGTTTGAGCCAATCAGTTGTGTTGTGACAAGGTAGTTGGGGTATACAGAAGATAGCCCTATTTGGTAAAAGACCAAGTCCATATTATGGCAAGAACAGCTCAAATAAGCAAAGAGAAACAACAGTCCATCAATACTTTAAGACATGAACGTCAGTTTCAATACGGAAAATGTGCAGTCGCAAAAACCATCAAGCGCTATGATGAAACTGGCTCTCATGAGGACCGCCACAGGAATTGAAGACCCAGAGTTACCTCTGCTGCAGAGGATAAGTTCATTAGAGTTACCAGCCTCAGAAATTGAAGCCCAAATAAATGCTTCACAGAGTTCAAGTCACAGACACATCTCAACATCAACTGTTCAGAGGGGACTGTGTGAATCAGGCCTTCATGGTCGAATTTACATTGACATTTTAGTCATTTAGCACTTACAGTTAGTGAGTGCATACATTTTTCATACTGACACCAATTATAAGAAGAGATGTGCTTGGGCCAAGAAACACGAGCAATGGACATTAGACCGGTTGAAATGTGTCCTTTGGTCTGGAGTCCAAATTGGAGATTGTTGGTTCCAACCGGTGTCTTTGTGAGACGCGTTGTGGGTGAACGGATGATCTCCGCATGTGTAGTTCCCACCGTAAAGCATGGAGGAGGAGGTGTTATGGTGTGGGGGTGCTTTGCTGGTGACACTGACACTTATTTAGAATTCAAGGTACACTTAACCAGCATGGCTACCACAGCATTCTGCAGCGAAACGCCATCCCATCTGGTTTGGGCTTAGTGGGACTATCATTTGTTTTTCAACAGGACAATGACCCAACACACCTCCAGGCTGTGTAAGGGCTATTTGACCAAGAAGGAGAGTGATGGAGTGCTGCATCAGATGACCTGGCCTCCACAATCCCCCGACCTCAACCCAATTGAGATGGTTTGGGATGAGTCGGACGGCAGAGTGAAGGAAAAGCAGCCAACAAGTGCTCAGCATATGTGGGAACTCCTTCAAGACTGTTGGTAAAGCATTCCAGGTAAAGCTGGTTGAGACAATGCCAAGAGTGTGTAAAGCTGTCATCAAGGCAAAGGGTGGCTATTTGAAGAATCTCAAATCTAAAATATATTCGGATTTGTTTAACACTTATTTGGTTACTACATGATTCAATATGTGTTATTTCATAATGTTTTCCTGGTAACCTTAACTGAAAAAGGTTTTTTTGTAATCAGATTACACGTCACCACTTACACTCCCAAACCCTGGCAGATGACAACAACATGACTTGACAGTAATCTTTAGTAGCGTGATTCAATCAAAAGGCAGACAGCTATCCCTAACACAGCCTGTAAACACAGTCTGTAGATCTTTCCGAGAGAGAGAGAGAGAGAGAGAGAGAGAGAGAGAGAGAGAGAGAGAGAGAGAGAGAGAGAGAGAGAGACAGAGAGAGAGAGAGAGACAGAGACAGAGAGAGAGAGAGAGAGAGAGAGAGAGAGAGAGAGAGAGAGAGAGAGAGAGAGAGAGACAGAGAGAGAGCGAGAGAGAGTCTACGCCATCAAAAGGAATATAAAATTCGACATAACAATTAGGATCTGGCAAAAAATACTTGAATCAGTTATAGAACCCATTGCCTTTTATGGTTGTGAGGTCTGGGGTCCGCTCACCAACCAAGAATTCACAAAATGGGACAAACACCAAATTGAGACTCTGCATGCAGAATTCTGCAAAAATATCCTCTGTGTACAATGTAAAACACCAAATAATGCATGCAGAGCAGAATTAGGCCGATACCCACTAATTATCAAAATCCAAAGAAGAGCTGTTAAATTCTACAACCACCTAAAAGGAAGCGATTCCCAAACCTTCCATAACAAAGCCATCACCTACAGAGAGATGAACTTGGAGAAGAGTCCCCTAAGCAAGCAGGTCCTGGGGCTCTGTTCACAAACACAAGCAGACCCCACAGAGCCCCAGGAGAGCAACACAATTAGACCCAACCAAATGATGAGAGAACAGAAAAATAATTACTTGACACATTGGAAAGAATTAACAAAAAAACTGAGCAAACTAGAATGCTATTTGGCCCTAAACAGAGAGTACACAGTGGCAGAATACCTGACCACTGTGACTGACCTAAACTTAAGGAAAGCTTTGACTATGTACAGACTCAGTGAGCATAGCCTTGCTATTGAGAAAGACCGCCGTAGGCAGACCTGGCTCTCAAGAGAAGACAGGCTATGTGCACACTGCCCACAAAACGAGGTGGAAACTGAGCTGCACTTCCTAACCTCCTGCCAAATGTATGACCATATTAGAGACACATATTTCCCTCAGATTACACAGACCCACAAAGAATTAGAAAACAAATCCAATTTTGATAAACTCCCTTATCTATTGGGTGAAATACCACAGTGTGCCATCACAGCTGCAAGATTTGTGACCTGTTGCCACAAGAAAAGGGCAACCAGTGAAGAACAAACACCATTGTAAATACAACCCATATTTATGTTTATTTATTTTCCCTTTTGTACGTTAACTACATGCACATCTTTACAACACTGTATATAGACATAATATGACATTTGAAATGACTTTATTATTTTGGGACTTCTGAGTGTAATGTTTACTGTTCATTTTTTATTGTTCATTTCACTTTTGTTTACTATCTACTTCACTTGCTTTGGCAATGTAATCATACGTTTCCCATGCCAATAAAGCATCTTGAATTGAATTGAATTTATTTGAATTGAGAAAGCACAAATACTAATGCATACTGTATCTGTTAAAAAAGGAGTGGCAGAGGTTACTGTGAAGTTAAGTGAAGTCTCCCTCCCTCCCTCCCCCCCTCCCCCACTCCCTCCCCCCCCCCCCCCCCCTCCTCCCCCTCCCTCCCCTCCCTCCCCCCTCCCTCCCCCCTCCCTCCCCCCCTTCCTCCCCCCTCACCCCCCTCTCCCTCTCCCTCCACATCCTGTCCATTGTTTAGTAGGGAATGTTTGGGTTCCCCCTGATCTCCCCGGTGGATGCCCCCCCCCATTCCCCCGTCCCACCCCACCCCACCCCCCACACCCCCCCCCCCCTCCTCCCTCCCCCGTCCCCCCCCCCCCCCCCCCCACCCCCCCATCTTTGCCCCACGATTTTTTTCAGAAAGGCATTTTGGAAATTTGGAAGGGGGGTGTCATGAAGGGGCCCCAGGAGCAACAACAACAACAACCAAAAAGAACAACAACAGACAAAATAACAGACCAACAGCAACAGACGACAGACAAGAACAGACAGACGACAGACAGACAGACAGACAGGCAGGCAGACAGACAGACCGACAGACAGACAGACAGACGACAGACAGACAGACAGACAGACAGACAGACAGACAGACAGACAGACAGACAGACAGACAGACAGACAGACAGACAGACAGACAGACAGACAGACAGACAGACAGACAGACAGACAGACAGACAGACAGACAGACAGACAGACAGACAGAGTAGGGCCCTAGCAGCCATGACAGAGGGTGAGCAGCAGAGAGTAGACACAGCCGAAACGACAGACGGATGAATCACCAGTTATTCACCCCTCAAGATCATCTCAACCTTCAGCCTCTGACTGCCTAGAAAATACATGCCTTTAACTGGCTTTAACTCCACCTCTCTGGCTCCAATCTGGCACCAGTAATCACATACAGACAGAAACCCTCAAAGGGAAGTTTAGAATTAGATTTAAAAAACAGCATTTTGATTAAAGTCAAGCCACAGACTGATGTTTTGCTTCATAACTTGTCCTTGTCAAATCCTATTATGTTAAACAAGCTTTTAATATCATTTCATATCAACACATTCAGTGCTTGATTTTCCCTGAAATAGGGCCTGCCACTGAACATGTAGAATCTCCATTCCTACCTGATCAGAGTTGTATTAACACATTGAATCTCCATTCCTACCTGATCAGAGTTGTATTAACACATTGAATCTCCATTCCTACCTGATCAGAGTTGTAGGACTTCCCACAGTCTACCACAGAAGTATACTCTGCTCTCTTTCCACAGAGCTGTGTGCCCTGCTACTCCAGCTGCTGCTAATCCATCACACACCTGTTGATAAGAAACCTCAGTGAGAATCCATGGTCCCTCCGCACACTGAAAACATTACAGCTCTCCTTTCACTCTTCATTCATTCTGTTTGAAGAGGCAAGTGAGAACAGAGAGAGATAGAGGGAGAGGAGAGAGAGAGGGAGAGAGAGAGCTAGGAGCGACTAGAGGAGACGAGAGAGAGCTAGAGAGAGATAGAGATATGATAGAGATAGAGAGAGAGCTAGAGTGATGCTATCGCGCGAATCAATGCTAAAATAGATCGCTCTCTAGCCCGCTCTCCCCTTTATCTTCCCTCGCTCGCTCTCTTCTATCCTGCTCCTCTCTTCCTGCTCCTCGCTCGCTCCTCCTCGCCCTCGCCCATCGCTCGCTCTCCTCGTCGCTCCCCGCTCCTCCTCGCTCGCTCCTCGCTCCTCGCTCCTCGCTCCTCCTCCTCTCCTCGCTCCTTTTCCTCGCTCGCTCGCTCGGAAAACGCTCGCTGCTAGCCTTCCCTTTCCTTCCCGCCGCCTCTTCCTTTTCCTCTAAACCCCCCCTCCTGGCATGGGCCCTTGGCTTGTTTTAAAAAATTATCTCGACAGACCCCGTTTCACCCTGCACACCCTAATTGACAAAAAAACAAACCAAACAAAGGCAAAGTCTTCTCATGCTTTGCTTTATTTCCAAAAAGCTTTTGACTCAAATTTTGGGATGAGGGTCTGCTATACAAATTGATGGAAAAATGGGGTTGGGGAAAAACATACAACATTATAAAATCCATGTACACAAACAACAAGTGTGCAGTTAAAATTGGCAAAAAACACACATTTCTTTCCACAGGGCCATTGGGTGAGACAGGGATGCAGTTTAAGCACCACCCTCTTCAACATATTCAGCTCTGGAAAAAATTAAGAGACCACTGCAAAAATATACGTTTCTCTGGTTTTACTATTTATAGGTATGTGTTTGGGTGAAATCAACATTTTTGTTTTATTCTATAAACTACTGACAACATTTCTCCCAAATTCCAAATAAAAATATTGTCATTTAGAGCATTTATTTTGAGAATATGACAACTGGTCAAAATAACAAAAAATATGCAGTGTTGTAAGACCTTGAATAATGCAAAGAAAAAAAGTTCATGTTCATTTTTAAACAACACAATATTAATGTTTTAACTTAGGAAGAGTTCAGAAATCAATATTTGGTGGAATAACCCTGATATTCAATCACAGCTTTCATTTATCTTGGCATGCTCTCCACCAGTCTTTCACATTGATGTTGGGTGACTTTATGCCACTCCTGGCGCAAAAATTCAAGCAGCTCGGCTTTGTTTGATGGCTTGTGACCATCCATCTTCCTCTTGATCACATTCCAGAAGTTTTCAATGGGGTTCAGGTCTGGACATTGGGCTGGCCATGAAAGGGTCTTGATCTGGTGGTCCTTCATCCACACCTTGATTGACCTGGCTGTGTGGCATGGCGCATTGTCCTGCTGGAAAAACCAATCCTCAGAGTTGGGGAACAATTTCAGAGCAAAAGGAAGCATGTTTTCTTCCAGGACAACCTTGTACGTGGCTTGATTAATGTGTCCTTCACAAAGACAAATCTGCCCGATTCCAGCCTTGCTGAAGGACCCCCAGATCATCACCGACCCTCCACCAAATTTCACAGTGGGTGCGAGACACTGTGGCTTGTAGGCCTCTCCAGGTCTCCGTCTAACCATTAGACGACCAGGTGTTGGGCAAAGTTTAAAATTGGACTCATCAGAGAAGATTACCTTACTCCAGTCCTCTACGGCCCAATCCTAATGGTCTTTTGCAAACCTCAGCCTGGCTCTTCTTTGCTTCTCATTGATGAAGGGCTTTTTTCTAGCTTTGCACAACTTCACAGCCCTGCCCCTAGGAGCCTGTTTCGAACCGTCCTCGCCGTGCACTTCACCCCAGCTGCGTTTGCCATTCTTTTTGTAGGTCACTTGATGTCATCCTACGGTTGTTGAGTGACATTCAAATGAGTTGGCGGTCCATTCCCGGTCAGTAAGAGTCGTTTTCCGCGCCCTCTGCCGGTCTGGTAGCTTTGTTGTCTCCATGTCCTGCTGCTTGACCTTGTTCTTGTGAACCGCCGTCTTTTAAAATGTTTAGGATTGGAAGCAACCTGACCGCTCACTGTATCCCCTCTGCCAGTAAAGCCAAAATTGAAACCTTCTTTTCCTCACTCAAATCAAATTTTCCTTTTCAACTTTTTTGGCATGGTCATATTATTTTTTACTAATATACTTTTGAGGGACTATTAGCATGTTTTTCCATCCAACGTCCACAATGTGTCCCCTTTTAACTTTTTGTTAAAAAATGGC
>LR778253.1:0-172775 GCA_902810595.1 Coregonus sp. 'balchen' | reverse complement strand
AAGGGGGGTCTATTGGGTGATCAGTCCTTGGTTCCAAATATTGGGGAAGATGCCAGAGCTAAGGATGATGTTACAAGAGTTTAAGTATAGCCAATTGAAATTTGTGGTCTGTATATTTTATCATTTCATTGAGGATACCATCAAACACCACAGGCCTTTTTGGGTGTAGGGTTTGTATTTTGTCCTGTAGTTCTTCAATGTAATTGGAGAATTCAGTGGGTTCTGGTAGTCTTTATATTGATTCTAAGATTTGCATTTGATCATGTATATTTTTTTTGCTGTTTGTTCTCTGTTATAGGGCCAAAAAGATTGGGGAAGTGGTTTTTACCCATACATCTCCGTTTGGATAGATAGTTCTTCGTGTGTTGTTTGTTTAGTGTTTTCCAATTTTCCCAGAAGTGGTTAGAGTCTATGGATTCTTCAATTACATTGAGCTGATTTCTGACATGCTGTTCCTTCTTTTTCCGTAGTGTATTTCTGTATTGTTTTAGTGATTCACCATAGTGAAGGCGTAGGCTCAGGTTTTCTGGGTCTCTATGTTTTTGGTTGGATAGGTTTCTCAATTTCTTTCTTAGTTTTTGCATTCTTCATCAAACCATTTATCACTGTGTTACTTTTCTTTGGTTTTCTGTTAGAGATTTTTAGATTTGATAGGGAAGCTGAGAGGTCAAATATACTGTTTAGGTTTTTCTACTGCCAAGTTTACACCTTCACTATTACAGTGGAACGTTTTGTCCAGGAAGTTGTCTAGAATGGATTGAATTTGATGTTGCCTAATTGTTTTTTGGTAGGTTTCAACATTACTTTCCTTCCATCTATAGCATTTCTTAATATTATTCAGTTCCTTTGGTTTTGATGCCTCATGATTGAGTATTGCTCTGTTCAAGTAGACTGTGATTTTGCTGTGGTCTGATAGGGTGTCAGTGGGCTGACTGTGAACGCTCTGAGAACTCTGGGTTGAGGTCAGTGATAAAGTAGTCTACAGTACTACTGCCAAGAGATGAGCTATAGGTGTCCTACCATAGGATCCCCTCGAAGCCTACCATTGACTATGTATATACCCAGTGTGCGACAGAGCTGCAGGAGTCGTGACCCGTTTTTGTTGGTTATGTTGTGGTAGTTGGGGGAGGGAATGCTGTCACCTCCAGGTAGGTGTTTGTCCCCCTGTGTGCTGAGGGTGTCAGGTTCTTGTCCAGTTCTGTCTCTCTCTATCTCTTTGTCTATATATATATATAACTATCTTTCCCTCTCGCTACTACTATCTATCTATCTATCTATCTATCTATCACATCGATCTATCTATCTATCTATCTATCTATCTATCTCTCTATCTATCTATCTATCTCTATCTATCTATCTATCTATCTATCATCATCTATCTATCTAATCTATCTATCTATCTATCTATCTATCTACTATCTATCTATCTATCTATCTATCTATCTATCTATCTATCTATCTTCTATCTATCTATCTATCTACTCTATCTATCTTATCTATCTATCTATCTATCTATCTATCTATCTATCTATCTATCTATCTATCTATCTATCTTCTCTCTGTCTCTCTGTCTCTCTGTCTCTCTGTCTCTCTGTCTCTCTGTCTCTCTGTCTCTCTGTCTCTCTGTCTCTCTCTAACTCTTTATTTATCTCTTTTGCTCTCTGCAGGAATTGGTTGACTACCTGCGTAGCTACTCCCACAGTGCGGTCTACTCCTCTGCCATGTCTCCTCCCATCACGGAGCAGATCCTCAGAGTCATGAAATGCATCATGGGACTGGATGGAACCACTGTGGGTGAGCAACGTGTCTTCTACTCCAGAGAGGGTCCAGAGTCCAGGAACTGTGACATACATTACATTGTGAGGGAGAGTCTCTGATCTTGGCATGGTGTGAGTGTGTAGTACGCCAGGTCCGTCAGGCGGACATAACAGAACCATCTGGCTGCAGCAGCAGGATAGAAGAGAGGAAGTTGGGGAGAAGCAGTGCAGTGCTGTACAGTAATCATGGTTCAGAGAGAGAGAGAGAGAGAGAGACAGAGACAGAGAGGTTGGACCCCTCATCACTAACCTTAGCCCCATACTAACTCTGTCTCTGTCCCTCTCTATGTTTCAGGTCTGGCCAGGGTTCACCTGCTCACCTCTAGCCCCATACTGTCTCTCTCTCTCTCTAGGCCAGGCCAGGGTGCACCAGCTCACCTCTAGCCCCATACTGTCTCTCTCTCTCTCTAGGCCAGGCCAGGGTGCACCAGCTCACCTCTAGCCCCATACTGACTCTCTCTCTCTCTAGGCCAGGCCAGGGTGCAGCAGCTAGCAGAGAACACACGCTACTTCAGGTCTCGTCTTCAGGAGATGGGATTTATCATCTATGGTAACGATGATTCTCCTGTGGTCCCAATTCTGCTCTACATGCCAGGAAAGGTTGTGTAAGTTACTTTACTTTACTATGTTTATTTGACAGGGACAACTACTATTCACCTAGCACATAATATAACTGCTGGAGATATCTGCTTTCACTGTTTGTGGGTCTAGTTTATCTTACCTTCTGTGGACATACGGCTACAGACATGGTAAAATTGGATTGTTTCTGTCCAGAGGCCACGTCAATGTCTGAATGTATTTAAAACGGGTTAACTAGCTGTAGTAACGCCATTCATCCCTTTATCTTTCCACATTGTTTAAATTGATCGATGTACTTTCACAAATTGTGATTCGCCTTTTTAAATCTGTTTTTGAAAGCATGACTGGTGCTCATTTTACTGGGGGTCAGTTGAGAAGCAAAAGGTCAATATTGTCAAGATGACTTTGAACGTGTTAATGTCTCCAGATAAAAAAATTAAAAAAGAACAGAAAACATTACATTCACAAAAGTTCCAAAAGAATAGAGACAGTTCAAATGTCATATGATGTCTATCTACAGTGTTGTAACCACCTACAGTGTTCACTGGTTGCCCTTTTCTTGTGGCAACAGGTCTCAAATCTTGCTGCTGTGATGGCACACTGGGGTATTTCACCCAATGGATATGGAAGTTTGTTTTTCGAATTCTTTGTGTGTCCGTATAATCTGAGGGAAATATGTGTCTCTAATATGGTCATACATTTGGCAGGAGGTTAGGAAGTGCAGCTCAGTTTCCACCTCATTTTGTGGGCAGTGTGCACATAGCCTGTCTTCTCTTGAGAGCCAGGTCTGCCTACGGCAGCCTTTCTCAGTAGCAAGGCTATGCTCACTGAGTCTGTACATAGTCAAAGCTTTCCTTAAGTTTGGGTCAGTCACAGTGGTCAGGTATCCTGCCACTTTGTACTCTCTGTTTAGGGCCAGATAGCAGATGTTACATGTGTCCAGATGCTCAGTGAATCAGTCAGTGGTGTGTACAATGTACCAGGTGAGGCTCGTTATTCACAGTACTGTGATGAGTGTGATTAGAAGGAGTCAGGTGCAGGAGGGTGAATCACAGAATACAGAGTTTATTCCATCGTACACAGTTGCGCTGGATATCAACAACAAAATACAGGCACAGGGGAACAATCTACCCCGGCAATACAAGGTACGGGTAGCTCCACCGAGCTACACTCAACTCACATAAAACAATCACCCAGAAGGACAAGGGGGCAGAGGGAACACTTATACACGAACTAATGAGGGGATATGAACCAGGTGTGTGTAATTGACAAGACAAGACAAATGGAATGATGATATATGGAGCGGCAGTGGCTAGAAGGCCGGTGACGACGAACGCCGAAGCCTGCCCGAACAAGGAGGGGAGGCAGCCTCGGCGGAAGTCGTGACAAGTACAGATACTTTCAGACGCGTCCAAAGATAACAGCCTTCTGGCAGGATAACAATGAACCCGGGCAAGCAGCAGGAAGACCTGGTATACTGTCTTCTACTATGATGTCTTCTCTGGTTGGCTGCTGTCCTAGAACCTGGTGGAAAACTAGAGTTGATGTCTTGTCTGGTCCTAGACCCTGGTGGAAAACTAGGGTTGATGTCTTGTCTGGTCGTATATATAGACCCGGTGGAAAAATAGATGTGATGTTTGTCTGGTCGTAGTAACCCTGGTGGAAAACAGGGTTGGGGGGATGTATTGTCCTGGTCCTAGGACCCTGGTGGAAAACTAGGGTTGATGTCTTGTCTGGTCGTAGACCCTGGTGGAAAACTAGAGTTGATGTCTTGTCTGGTCGTAGACCCTGGTGGAAAACTAGGGTTGATGTCTTGTCTGGTCCTAGACCCTGGTGGAAAACTAGGGTTGATGTCTTGTCTGGTCGTAGACCCTGGTGGAAAACTAGGGTTGGATGGCCTGTCTGGTTCCTAGACCCTGGTGGGAAAACTAGGTTGATGTCTTTGTACTGGTCCTAGACACTGGGGAAAAACTGGTTTTTGTTGATGTCTTGTCTGGTCGTAGACCATGGTGGAAAAAGGGTTGATGTCTTGTCTGGTCATATGAACCCTGGTGGAGGAAAAACAGGGTTGATGTCTGTCTGGTCCTAGGACCATGGTGAGGTGGAAAAAACTAGGGTTGATGTTGTCTGGTTCCTAGACAATGGTGGAAACTAGGTTGATGTCGTGTCTGGTCTAGACACTGGTGGAAAACAGAGGTGATGTCTTGTCTGGTCGTAGAGGATCCCTGGTGGAAAACTGGGTTGAGTGTCTTGTCTGGTCCTAGACCCTGGTGGAAAACTAGGGTTGATGTCTTGTCTGGTCGTAGACCCTGGTGGAAAACTAGGGTTGATGTCTTGTCTGGTCGTAGACCCTGGTGGAAAACTAGGGTTGATGTCTTGTCTGGTCGTAGACCTGTGGAAAAACTAGGGGTTGATGTCTGTCTGTCATAGACCATGGTGCGGAAAAACTGGGTGATTGTCTTGTCTGGTACGTAGACCCGTGGAAAACAGGTTGATGTTCTTGTCTGGGCTTAGACCTGGTGGAAACTAGGGTTGAGTCTTGTCTGGTCCTAGACCCTGGTGGAAATGGAAAACTAGGATTGATGTATGTTGGGTGTCGAAATGGTGGGAAAAAACTGAGGGTTGATGCTTGCTGGGTCCTAGACCCTGGTGGAAACTAGGGTTGATGTCTTGTCTGGTCGTAGACCCTGGTGGGAAACTAGGGTTGATGTCTTGTCTGGTCGTAGACCCTGGTGGAAAACTAGGGTTGATGTCTTGTCTGGTCCTAGACCCTGGTGGAGCTCTAGTTGATGTCTCTGTCCTGCTTAAGTTCCTCCTGGTCTCTTTCTTTCTCATCTATGGGTTCGCCGTAGAGATGGTCAAAAACGTCAAGTTCCTCTGTGTACACATCTCAGAGGAGCTGAAATGGTCAAACCACACGGACACTGTGGTGAAGAAGGCACGACAGCGACTCTTCAACCTCAGGAGGCTGAATAAATGTGGCCTGTCCCCAAGGGCCCTCGTGTTCGAGAGGGAGCCATCCTTAGTCTCCCACTGCACACTGCCTCTGTTGATGTGGCATGTCCCTGCTATGTGATGTGGCATGTTCCCTGCTAGTTGATGTGGCCTGTCCCTGCTCTGTTGATGTGGCCTGTCCCTGCTCTGTTGATGTGGCCTGTCCCTGCTCTGTTGATGTGGCCTGTCCCTGCTCTGTTGATGTGGCCTGTCCCTGCTCTGTTGATGTGGCCTGTCCCTGCTCTGTTGATGTGGCCTGTCCCTGCTCTGTATTACATCTGTGGCCCTGTGCATGTGACTGATAAACCCATTGAATTTTACTCTTTGACTTTCTAGATTTTCCTCCCTGTCACTCTCGTTTCCTCTCTGTTAATGCATGTCACATCTGTTAACTTCACAGAGTAGGCCTGTTTTTCTCCATGCTGACCATGGCCTGCTTTCTTACTACAGTGGACATCCATTCCTCCCGGTGGACATCCATTCCTCCCGGTGGACATCCAGTCCACCCGTTGGACATTCATTCCACAATTCCACTCAGAGGCACCAAGGACAAATAACAGAGAAGCGTTTGCTGATAAGATGTTGCTATATGGTTTGACCGTGTGAGCCAGT
The DNA here is from genome assembly GCA_902810595.1 of Coregonus sp. 'balchen'. Taxonomy (NCBI): domain Eukaryota; kingdom Metazoa; phylum Chordata; class Actinopteri; order Salmoniformes; family Salmonidae; genus Coregonus; species Coregonus sp. 'balchen'. Next base: position 166,773 of record LR778253.1, on the reverse strand, counting down.
AGTATACAACTCAAAACAGACCAAATGTTCAGGGTCATAGTGTATGTTCAGGTTCATACTGTATGTTCAGGGTCATACTGTATGTTCAGGGTCATACTGTATGTTCATGTTCAGGGTCATACTGTATGTTCAGGGTCATACTGTATGTTCAGGGTCATACTGTATGTTCAGGGTCATACTGTATGTTCATGTAGGGTCATACTTGTCTGTTCAGGGTCATACTGTATGTTTCAGGGTCATACGGTATGTCAGGGTCATACTGTATGTTCAGGGTCATTTAAGGTTATTTCATGTTCAGGTTCCATACTGCTATGTTCAGGGTCATACTGTATGTTCAGGGTCATACTGTATGTTCATGTTCCGGCCATTATGGTATGTTCAGGGTCATACTGTATGTTCAGGGTCATACTGTATGTTCAGGGTCATACTGTATGTTCAGGGTCATACTGTATGTTCAGGGTACTACTGTATGTTCAGGACCATACTGTATGTTCATGTTCAGGGTCATATTGTATGTTCAGGGTCATAGTGTATGTTCAGGATCATACTGTATGTTCAGAGTACTACTGTATGTTAAGGGTCATACGTATGTTCAGGGGTCATACTGTTGTTCAGGGTCATAATGTATGGTCAGGGTCTACTGTAGTTCAGGGTCATACTGTATGTTATGTTTCAGGGTTCATACTGGTATGTTTCAGGATCATACGTATGTTCAGAGTACTACTGTATGTTAAGGGTCATATGTATGTCAGGGTCATACTTGTATGTTAGGGTATACTGTATGTCAGGGTCAACTGATGGTTCAGGGTCAACTGTATGTTCAGGGTCATACTGTATGTTCAGGGTCCATTACGTATGTTCATGTTCAGGGTTCTTACTGTATGTTAAGGGTTCATACTGTATGGCAGGGTCATAAGTAGGTTCAGGGTTCATAATGTATGTTCAGGGCATACTGTATGTCAGGGTCATACTGTATGTTCAGGGTCATACTGTTATGGGTCATGTTCAGTGGTCTACGGTATGTCAGGATTCATACTGTATGTAGAGTACTCCTGTATGTTAAGGGTTCATACTGTTATGTTCAGGGTCATACTGTATGTTCAGGGTCATACTGTATGTTCATGTCAGGGTCATACTGTATGTTCAGGGTCATACTGTATGTTCATGTTCAGGGTCATACTGTATGTTCAGGGTATACTGTATGTTCAGGGTCATACTGTATGTTCATGTTCAGGGTCATACTGTATGTTCAGGGTCATACTGTATGTTCATGTTCAGGGTATACGTATGTCAGGGTCATACTGTATGTTTCAGTGCAGGGTCATACTGTATGGTCAGGGTCATACTGTTGTTCAGTCATACTGTATGTTCATGTCAGGGTCATACTGTATGTTAGGGTCATACTGTATGTCAGGATCTAAGGTATGTTCATGTTCAGGTTATACGTATGTTAGGGTCATACTGGATGTTCAGGGTAATACTGTATGTTCAGGGTCATTACTGTATGTTCAGGGTCATACGTAGTTCTGTTCCGGTCATACGGAGGTTCAGGGTCATACGTATGTTCATGTTCAGGGTCCATACTGTTTCAGGGTCATAATGTAATGTCATGTTAAGGGGGTCTACGGTATGTTCGGGTTCTACTGTATGTTCAGGGTCATACTGTATGTTCAGGGGTCTACTGTTGTTCATGTCAGAGGTACTACTGTATGTTCAGGGTCATACTGTAGTTCATGTTAAGGGTCATACTTAGTAAGGTTCATTACTGTATGTTAGGGTCATACTGAGGTTCAGGCTAATACTGTATGTTAGGGTCATACTGTATGTTCAGGGTACTACTGTAGTCAGGGTATACTGTATGTTTCAGGGTCAGAATGTATGTTCAGGGTATACTGTATGTTCATGGTCATGCTGATATGTTCAGGGGTCATACGTATGTTTATGTCAGAGGTCATACTGTATGTCAGGGTAATACTTATGTTCAGGGTACTACTGTATGTTCAGGGTCATACTGGTATTTCAGGGGTCATCACTGTATGTCATGTTCAGGGGTCATACTGTATGTTCAGGATTCATTAATGTATGTTCAGGGGTCATACTGTATGGTCATGTGCAGGGTCATACTGTATGTTCAGGGTCATCTATGTTCAGCGGGTCATACTGTATGTTCAGGGTCATACTGTATGTTCAGGGTATACGGTATGCTCAGGGTCATACTGTATGTTCAGGGTTATACTACTGTATGTCAGGGTTATACGTATGTTAGGGGTCAGTACTGTATGTTTTCAGGGTACACTGTAATGTTCAGGGTCATACTGTATGGTCAGGGTCATTACTGTAGTTAATGTTCAGGGTCATACTGTATGTTCAGGGCATACGGTATGTTCAGGTATACGGTTGTTCAGCGGTCATCCTGTCTGTTTCAGGGTATACTGTATGTTCAGGGTCATACGTATGTTCATGTCAGGGTCATACTGTAGTTCAGGGTCATACTGTTGTTCAGGGTTCATATGTATGTCAGGGTCATAATGTATGTCAGGGTCATACGTATGTTCAGGTCAGGGTACTAATGTATGTTAGGGTCATAATGATGTAGGGTCATACTGATGTTAGGGTCATACTGTGTTCAGGTTCATACGTAGTTCAGGACTACTGTATGTTACAGGACATACTGATGTTCAGGTCCGTATGTATGTTCAGGGTTCATAGTGTATTGTCAGGTCATACGTATGTTCAGGGTCAACTGATGTCAGGGTTCATGCTGTATGTTCAGGGTCATGCTGTATGTTCAGGGTTCATACTGTATGTTCAGGGTCATACGGTATGTTCAGAGGGTCATACGTATGTTCAGGGTCATACTGGATGTTCAGGGTCATACTGTTGTTCAGGGTCATACTGTATGTTCATGTTCAGCGGTTCATACATGTATGTCAGGGTTCATATGGATGTTCAGGGGTCTACTGTTATTTTCAGGGTAATACTGTTATGTTCAGGGTACTACTGTATATGTTCAGGACCATACGTATGTTCCAGGGTCAGACGTCGTCATGTTCAGGGTCTCATACTGTATGTTAAGGTCATACTGTATGTTCCATGGTCAGGTCATACTGTATGTTTCATGTTCAGGGTCATACTTATGTTGGAAGGGTTAATTACTGTATGTTCAGGGTCATATGTATGTTCAGGGTCATACTGTATGTTCATGTCAGGGTCGTTCATATGTATGTTCAGGGTCATATGTATGTTCGGGTCATTATGTATGTTCAGGGTCTACGTATGTTCAGGGTCATACTGTATGTCAGGTTCAGGGTTCAATATGTATGTTCAGGGTCATACTGTATCTTCAGGGTCATACTGTATGTTCAGGGTCATACTGTATGTTCAGGGTACTACTGTAGTTCAGGGATATGTATGTTCAGTTCAGGGTCAGATTTGTATGTTCAGGGTATAATGTATGTTGGGTCTTACTGTATGTTTCAGTTCAGGGTCATATTGTATGTTCAGGGTCATACTGTAGTTTCATGTGCAGGGTCATCTGATGTTCAGGGTCATACTGTATGTTCGGGTACTACGGTATGTTCAGGGTCATACTGTAGTTCATGTTCAGGGTCATATGTTATGTCAGGGTTACTACTGATGTTCAGGGTCAACTGTATGTTCATGTTCAGGTCATATGTATGGTAGGGTCATACTGTATGTTCATGTGCAGGGTCATACTGTATGTTTCAGGGTCATACTGGTATTGAAGGGTCAACTGTTATGTTCAGGGTCATCGTATGTTCAGGGTCCATTTACTGTATGTTCATGTTCAGGGTCATACTGTAGGTTCAGGGTCTCTGTAGTTCAGGGTACTACTGTATGTTCAGGGTCATTAATGTATGTTAGGGTCATATGTATGTTCAGGGTCATACTGTATGTTCATGTTCAGGGTCATACTGTATGTTCAGGGTCATACTGTATGTTCAGGGTCATACTGTATGTTCAGGGTCATACTGTATGTTCATGTTCAGGGTCATACTGTATGTTCAGGGTACTACTGTATGCTCAGGGTCATACTGGAGGTTCAGGCTAGGATGTTCAGGGTCATATGTATGTTTCAGGGTCATACTGTATGTTCAGGGTCATACTGTATGTTCAGGGTCAGAGTGTATGTTCAGGGTCATACTGTATGTCAGGGTCATATGGTATTTCAGGGTCATACTGTATGTTCATGTTTCAGGGTATTACTGTATGTTCAGGGTCATACTGTATGTTCGGGTCATACTGTATGTTCATGTTCAGGGTCATACTGTATGTTCAGGGTCATACTGTATGTTCATGTTCAGGGTCATACTGTATGTTCAGGGTCATACTGTATGTTCAGGGTCTATGTATGTTCAGGTTTCAGGGTCATTACTGTATGTTCAGGGCATACTGTATGTTCAGGTTCCTACTGTAGTTCAGGGTCATACTGTATGTTCAGGGTCAGACATGTATGTTCATGTAAGGGGTCAACGGTATGTTCAGGGTCATACTGTAGTTCAGGAGTACTACTGTAAAAGCTGTTCATGCGTTGGTCTAGGCCGGTTACTGATCAGCCCTTTATGACATTGTTAGGTAAAAGAGGCTTAAAACAGATGATTTATAATGGTTGTGTTAGTGTGTGCTCCTGCTGCGGGCTTTCTCTACGTTGCCATGCGAAGGGAAAGACGGAAGATCAGGAAGTGGGGGTGGTAGGGTCCCCTTGTACCGCCCACACAGAGGCATCGGGCCCAGCTTCTGTCTGTCTGCTTTCACACACCAAGGCCATGCTCGACCAGGATGGAGCACACACACACACACAGGAGGACCACACACCAGAGAACACACACACACCAAGACACACACACACACAGAGCCACCACACACACACAGAGAGCCACACACACACAGAGAGACCACATGAAGAGAGACCACACCGAGACGCCACACAACACACAGGACACAACACCACCACAAGACACACACACACAGGACACACACACAAGAGGACACACACCACCAACACACAGACACACACACACACAGAGACACCACACACCCACAAAAAACAAAGAGCGACACACAACAAAAAAAAACAGAGACACACAAACACACACAGAGACAAACACACACACAGAGACACACACACACACAGGAGACACACACACACAAAGAGACAAAAAAACAAAAAAAGTGAAAAAAAAAAAAAAAAGCAAGAAAAAAATAAAAAAGGGAAAAAAAACAATAACAAAAAAAGAGACCAAACAACAAACAGAGACACAAAACACACCACAAAGACCACAACACACACAACGACACACACACACAAAGACAACCACACACGAGACACACACACACACAACACAGACACACACACACACACAGAGCCACCACATTTACTGCAAGAGCTGACACGAGAGAGAGATCAAACAACCATAAACACCACAGATGAGACACAACATACGAAAGAAATTGCGACAGAGGAACAACCTTCGACGTTTGCTGCGACACTAGAAACAAGCAGCAGTCATTAGAACCAAGACTAGCGCCAAAGTAGTGGTAGAAAACGACCATAGGGAAGGGTAGACCAGAAAATACTAATCCCCCCAACGCAGAGCCCCAAGAAAAGAGAGATAAGAAACGCACGAAAGAATAAAGCCTGAGCACGAGATGCGGCCGCCCGGTCCGAAGTGAGAAAAGCAAGAAACAAAAAGAAGGGGCAAAAAGAACTAAGAGAGAGAGAGAAAAGAAAATACAATAAGAATAAAGAGAAGAGAAAAGGAAGAAAAATAAGAGAAGAGGAGAGCGAAAGAAAAAAAAAAAAGCAAAGGAAGAAGAGAGAGAAAAGAAAAAAAAAAAGAAAGAGAGAGAGAGAGAAGAGGAGAGAGAGATGAGTGAGTAGAAGGACGCCAGAGAAAGAAGGAGAAGAGAGAGATAGGGGGGAGGAGGAGGGCGGGAGAGAGAGAGAAAGAGAGGAAAAAAGAGAGAAGAGAAAAAAAGGAAAGAGAAAAAAAAAAGGCTAAGGAAAGAGAGAGAGAGAGAAAACGACGAGAGAAAGAAAGAAAAGAGATGGAGAGAGGAGAAACGACGGAGGCGAGAGAAAGGTAAAAGAAAGAAAGGGAGAGAGAGAGAAGAAAGAAATCTCGATCGTATAAAACTAAATCAAATGATATCAATAAAAAGCAAGAAATGTTATATGAATGCCTAACTCCCATCTAGATATGGGCGAAAATCAAGTAAAGCCATACCTATACATACCTCCCTCCATCTAGCACTCCCTCACACTCTATCTCTAGAGATATTCAATTTACAGCACCTATCATCTTGATCAAACACTCCCTACTCTCTCTGTCTCTATCAACAGTCTGTCTCTGCCTCTCGCTCATCTCTCGAAATTGAATCAATAGACTTTATGACATAGCAAGTTCAATTACTGACAGTGTCAAAGTATGCATATAACAAAATTTGTGGACAACACTCAATAAGAATAGAAGTAGTGGAAATGGATTACATTACAGCAACTACAACAACAATATTAATGAGAATAACAATTACATTAAGAATAGTAGTAGGACCAATCTAAACCTGAAACTGAGAAGGACACTTACACGGCTATGTATTTAAAGCCAAACAAAACAGGGGAAAGATAGACATTACATTACACTTTCAAAAACTGGCTGTCATCAGGAGGACAATATTTGCACATTTAGGCTTTTCACCCAATAAATATTTGATATTTATAGTTCAAATTCTTGTTTTACTGAATGATAATTGGGGAAGGAAATACATTTTCTCTTAGGTGCTGAGTATTGTCACAGTGTAATAGGAAATGCAGGCAGCTCTGTCTCTACCTCTCCCCGGGGGCCAGAGTGAGCACAGCCTGTCCTATCTGGATAGAAGGGGCGGAATGGGTGAAGACAAGCGGGTATATATAGGAAAGAAGGGGCTAAAGGGGGGGGGGACGGGGGGGGGCGGGTGGGGGGGTTGGGGGGGCGGGCCGTGGGGGTGTGGGGGCGGGGGGGGGGGTGGGGGGGCGGGGGGGGGTGGGGGGAGTCTGTACCTAGTCAGTTGTTTTTCCTCAGTTTTCTATCACTCACAGTGGTCAGATCATCTGCCACCATGTTCGTTCTCTCTCTCTCTCTCTCTCTCCTCTCTCTACTCTCTCTCTCGGCTCTTCCCTAAACAGTCTTTTCCTCCACCCAGGTGTTGTTTTGTTCTGAACGATGGGAGGAGTGATATGTGGTCTGAAGTTCTCCCAGAGGAAATTTCTCCTCGCCCACAGCAACACAATACAACGACGGCACAGGACGTCCAGCTAATATATGATAGGAAACCATGAATCTACAGGAGAGTATGTTATGGTGGTTCATGCCGACAGGGAAGGCCATAGGCCCAATAATTAGTCTTTACCCGAAGGGTGCAATTGTGCACTCCCCCCCACAACGGTATAAAAAGCGGATCGGTGTAATCAGGGTTAGGGCGAGTCCATAATGGGCAATGTTGAAAAAAACAGGTGCACACAATGGACAGATTGTTGGGACGCTGCCTTCCTTGCCAGTCCAAGGCACTGAGAGGTGGGTATCATGTCTACCAGTCCTCAATACTGAGAGAGTGGGTTGATCTGTCTACCAGCCAATGCCATGAGAAGTGGGTGGTCTCTCCTCTACCAGTTCCAATGCACTGAGAGAGTGGGGTCTCATTCTCTACAGTCCAAGCACGAGGAGAGGGGGGTCTATGTCTACCAGTCATGCACTGAGAGAGTGGGGTTTTTCTTGATATCTACCAGGCTCAAATACACTGAGGAGAGGGGGGTGCTGATCTCTACCAGTCCAATGCACTGAGGAGAGTGGGGTCTGATCTCTACCAGTCCATGCACGGAGAGAGTGGGGTCTGATCTCTACAAGTCCAATGCAATGAGAGAGGTGGGGTCTCATCTCTACCAGTCCCAATGCACTGAGAGAGTTGGGGTCTTCATTATCTACCAGTCCCAGGCACTGAGCGAGTGGGTCTAATGTTCTACCAGTCCAAGTGCACTGAGAGAGTGGGGTCTGACTATCAGTCCATGCACGAGAGAGGGGGGTCTGATCTATACCGTCCAATTACACTTGAGAGAGTGGGTGTCTGATTGGGGTCTGATCTCTACCAGTCCAATGCACTGAGAGAGTGGGGTATCATCTTACCAGTCCAATGCAATGAGGAGAGGGGGTCAGTCTCCAGTCCATGCACTGAGAGAGTGGGGGTCTCAGGTCTACCAGTCAATACACTGAGAGAGTGTGGTCTCATCTCTACAGTCAATTGCACTGAGAGAGTGGGGGTCGGATCTCTACCAGTCAATGCACTGAGAGAGTGGGGGTGGTATCATGTCTACCAGTCCAATGCATGAGAGAGTGGGGTCTCATCTCTACCAGTCCAATGCACTTGAGAGAGTGGGGTCTATCTCTACCGTTCCAATTGCACTGAGAGGTGGGGTCGGATCTCTACCAGGCCAATGCACTGAGAGAGTGGGGTTCTCATGTCTACCAGTCCAATGGCAATGAGAGAAGTGGGGTTCTCATCTTACAGCCAATGACTGAGGAGGGGTCTCAATCCTACCCGTCAAATGCAATGAGAGGGTGGGGTCTCATTCTTATACAGGCAATCACTGAGGAGAGTGGGGTCTCATCCTTACCAGTCCAAACACTGAGAGAGAGTGGGGTCTGATCTCTACCACGTCCAATGCACTGAGAGAGTGCCGGTGAGTGGGGAGGTCTCATCTCTACCAGTCCAATGCACTGAGAGAGTGGGGTCTCAGCTCTACCAGTTCCAATGCAAGTGAGAGAGGGGTATCATCTCTACCCGTCCAAGGCACTGAGAGAGTGGAGGTCTCATTCTACCAGTCCAATACCTGAGGGAGAGTTGGGGGGTATGATCTCTACCAGTCCAATGCAATGAAGAGAGTTGTGGGGGTTCTCATCTCTACCAGTCCAATGAACTGAGGGAGAGTGGGGTCTGATCTATACCAGTCCAAGAACTGAGAGAGGGGGTCTGATCTCTTACCAGTCCAAATGACTGAGAGAGGGGGTCTCTCGATACCAGTCCAATACAATGAGAGAGTGGGGGTTTGCATAAACAGTTCCAATGAACTGAGAGAGTGGGGTCTCATCTTACCGTCCAATGCACTGAGAAGAGTGGGGTCTGATCTTACCAGTCCAATGCACTGAGAGAGTGGGGTCTCATGTCTACCAGTCCAATGCAAGGAGATAGTGGGGGTATGATCTCTACCAGTCCAATGCACTGAGAGAGGGGGGTTCTGATCTTACCAGTCCCATGCACTGAGAGAGTGGGGTCTCATCTGACAGTCCAATGCAGCTGAGGAGAGTGGGGTTGATCTATTACCAGTCCAATTGCACTGATGGAGAGTGGGGTGGTCTACATCTATACCTTATACAACAATAAGGAAAGCCCAGTCCAAAGGTGTGGGGGTCGTGCTCCGCTTCTCTCAGTATGTGTCTAATCAGAATGTAAATTAAGCGGATCATATACTTGTTATCATTAAACAAGGCAACCAATCATTTCCAGGCCGTCATTTGTACATAAGAATGTGTTGTTAACAGGCGGCATGATTTAAATTAATGTTACGTTAATAATGATCTGATTTTTAATTAATGTTACGTTAATGAATGTAATCTGTCGTCTCTTGGTTGTGTATGATGAGTTTATTAAACGTTTGCTTGTTACTCTACTCTGGGGCGTCATGATAGGTCCTTCACGATAGTCTTCATGATAGGTTATTCACTGAAGGGTCCTCACTGATAGGTCTTCATGATAGGTCCTCACTGATAGGTCCTTAACTGATAGGTTTCTTACTGATAGGTTCAATCACTGATCGGTTCTTCCCTGATAGGTTCTTCAATGATGGTACCTTCACTGATAGGTTCTTCAATGATAGGTTATTAACTGATAGGCCGCAATGATTGTTTAGGGTCATACTGTATGTTCATGTTCAGGGTCATCGTATTAGGGTCATACTGTATGTTCGGGTCATACTTTTAAACTGGTTAGGTTGTCTAGGCCGGTTACTGATACCCTTTATGAATCTGTTGATTTTAAAAGGGCTTTAAAAAATTTTTTATAGATTTGTTTTTTCATTGTGTTTCCTCGCAGGGTTTTCTTCGGCAGCTGAAAGGAAAAAAGAGGGGGGGGGTTTGGGGGGGTTTCCCCTGCTACGCCCATCCAGAGGAGGGGCACGCTTCGTCTGTCTCTTACACCCCAAGGCCCAGCTCGACCGGTGACACACACAACACAAGAGACAAAAAAGGGAAAACACACACACAAGAAAAACAACAACAGAGGGACAACCACAAAACAGAGGGGGACCACACACACCAGGACACACCTGCAGAGGGAACACACAGAGACGCACACCACACAGACACCACACACAACACAACCAGACACACACACACAAGACACACACAACCAAGACACACACCCCACACAAGACAAACCCACACCCCCCCACAGAGACACCCCAAAAACACACCAGAGACCCACACCCACCACAGAGAACCACACCACAGAGACAAAACCACACACAAGACCACAACACCAAACACACACCAACCAGAGACAACACAAAAAAAAGAGAACCCACAAAAAAAAAAAAAAGAAAAAACAAAAACAAAAAAAAAAAAAAAACAACAAAAAAACCCAAAAAACCCAACAAAAAAAAAACCAACCCCCAGAACACAAAAAAAACAAAAAAAAAAAAAAAACCCCCCCCCCCCCCCCCAAAAAAAAAAAAACCCCCCAAAAATTTTTTTCCCCCTTTTTAAAAAAAACCCCCCCCCCCCCTGGGGGGGGCCCCCCCCCCAAAAAAAAAAAAAAAAAAAAATTTTTTAAAAAAAAAAAAAAAAAATTTTTCCCCCCCCAAAAATTTGGGGGTTTTAAAAATTTCTTTTTTTGGGGGGGGGGGCCCCCCCCCGGGTTTAAAAAAACCCCCCCCCTTTTTCGGGGGGGGGGAAAAAAAAAAAAAACCCCCCCCCCCCCCCCCCCCCCCCAAAAATTTTCCCCCCCCCTCCCCCCCCCCCCCCCCCCCGCCCCCCCCCTTTTTTTTTCCCCGGGGGGGAAAAAAAAACCCCCCCCAAAAACCCCCTTTTCCCCCCCCCTCCCTCCCTCCCTCCCCCCTCTCTATTCCTTCCCCCCTCCTCTCTTTCTCCCCCCCCCCCCTCTTAAAATTTTTTTTTCCCTCCTCTCTTTAAATTCAATTAAAAATTTTTTAATAGCAATTTAATTTATGACATGTAAAGTAGCTATAACAAAAAAGTGGGACCAACATCAATAATAATAGAAGTAGTGGAAATGGGATTACCATTAACAGCAACTACAACAACAATATTAATGAGAATAACAATACATTAAAGCAATAGTAGTCGACCAATCTCAACCTGACTGAGAAGACACATTACACGGTATGAAAGCCAAAACAAAACAGGAAATATTATTGACATTACATTACACTTTTCACTGGCTGTCCCTCAGGAGGACACATATTTGCACATTTAGGCTTTTCACCCAATAAATATTTGATATTTTATAGTTTCAAATTCTTTTTACTGAATGATAATTTGGGGAAATACATTTTCTCTTAGGTCTGAGTATTTGTCACAGTGTAATAGGAAATGCAGCTCTGTCTCTACCTCTCCCCGGGGGCAGAGTGAGCACAGCCTGTCCTCTCTGGGCAGCCAGGTTTGCCTGTGACGACCGGTCTCTATAGCCAGACTGTGCTCACTGAGTCTGTACCTAGTCAGTGTTTTCCTCAGTTTTCTATCACTCACAGTGGTCAGATAATCTGCCACCATGTTCGTTCTCTCTCTCTCTCTCTCTCTCCTTTCTCTCTCTCTCTCTCTCGCTCTCTCCCTAACACAGTATTTTCCTCCCCCCAGGTGTTGTTTGATCTGAACGAGGTAGGAGATGATCTGTGTCTGAAGTTCTCCCAGAGGAAATATTCTCCTCGCCCACAGCAACACAATAACAACGACGGCACAGGACAGTCAGCTAATATACTGATAGGATAACCTCTGAACTCTACACTGAGAGTATGTTATGGTGGTTCCATGCCGACAGGGAATGGCCATACGTCCCAATAATTAGATCTTTACCCCGAAGTGTGCAATTGTGCACTCCTCCCCACAAATGTATAAAGCTGGATCGGTGTAATCATGGGTTAGGCAGAGTCCATAATGGGCAATGAACAGGTGCACACAATGACAGATTGTTGGGACGCTGCCTTCCTTGCCAGTCCAATGCACTGAGAGAGTGGGGTCTCATGTCTACCAGTCCAATACACTGAGAGAGTGGGGTCTGATCTCTACCAGTCCAATGCACTGAGAGAGTGGGGTCTCATCTCTACCAGTCCAATGCACTGAGAGAGTGGGGTCTCATCTCTACCAGTCCAATGCACTGAGAGAGTGGGGTCTCATGTCTACCAGTCCAATGCACTGAGAGAGTGGGGTCTGATCTCTACCAGTCCAATACACTGAGAGAGTGGGGTCTGATCTCTACCAGTCCAATGCACTGAGAGAGTGGGGTCTGATCTCTACCAGTCCAATGCACTGAGAGAGTGGGGTCTGATCTCTACCAGTCCAATGCACTGAGAGAGTGGGGTCTCATCTCTACCAGTCCAATGCACTGAGAGAGTGGGGTCTCATCTCTACCAGTCCAATGCACTGAGAGAGTGGGGTCTCATGTCTACCAGTCCAATGCACTGAGAGAGTGGGGTCTGATCTATACCAGTCCAATGCACTGAGAGAGTGGGGTCTGATCTATACCAGTCCAATACACTGAGAGAGTGGGGTCTGATCTCTACCAGTCCAATGCACTGAGAGAGTGGGGTCTCATCTCTACCAGTCCAATGCACTGAGAGAGTGGGGTCTCATGTCTACCAGTCCAATGCACTGAGAGAGTGGGGTCTCATGTCTACCAGTCCAATACACTGAGAGAGTGGGGTCTCATCTCTACCAGTCCAATGCACTGAGAGAGTGGGGTCTGATCTCTACCAGTCCAATGCACTGAGAGAGTGGGGTCTCATGTCTACCAGTCCAATGCACTGAGAGAGTGGGGTCTCATCTCTACCAGTCCAATGCACTGAGAGAGTGGGGTCTCATCTCTACCAGTCCAATGCACTGAGAGAGTGGGGTCTGATCTCTACCAGTCCAATGCACTGAGAGAGTGGGGTCTCATGTCTACCAGTCCAATGCACTGAGAGAGTGGGGTCTCATCTCTACCAGTCCAATGCACTGAGAGAGTGGGGTCTCATCTCTACCAGTCCAATGCACTGAGAGAGTGGGGTCTCATCTCTACCAGTGCAATGCACTGAGAGAGTGGGGTCTCATCTCTACCAGTCCAATACACTGAGAGAGTGGGGTCTGATCTCTACCAGTCCAATGCACTGAGAGAGTGGGGTCTCATCTCTACCAGTCCAATGCACTGAGAGAGTGGGGTCTCATCTCTACCAGTCCAATGCACTGAGAGAGTGGGGTCTCATCTCTACCAGTCCAATGCACTGAGAGAGTGGGGTCTCATCTCTACCAGTCCAATACACTGAGAGAGTGGGGTCTGATCTCTACCAGTCCAATGCACTGAGAGAGTGGGGTCTCATCTCTACCAGTCCAATGCACTGAGAGAGTGGGGTCTGATCTATACCAGTCCAATGCACTGAGAGAGTGGGGTCTGATCTCTACCAGTCCAATGCACTGAGAGAGTGGGGTCTCATCTATACCAGTCCAATACACTGAGAGAGTGGGGTCTGATCTATACCAGTCCAATGCACTGAGAGAGTGGGGTCTCATCTCTACCAGTCCAATGCACTGAGAGAGTGGGGTCTGATCTATACCAGTCCAATGCACTGAGAGAGTGGGGTCTCATGTCTACCAGTCCAATGCACTGAGAGAGTGGGGTCTGATCTCTACCAGTCCAATGCACTGAGAGAGTGGGGTCTGATCTCTACCAGTCCAATGCACTGAGAGAGTGGGGTCTCATCTCGACCAGTCCAATGCACTGAGAGAGTGGGGTCTGATCTATACCAGTCCAATGCACTGAGAGAGTGGGGTCTCATCTATACCTTATACAACCATAAGGAAAGCCCAGTTCCAAAGGTGTGGTGGTTCTTGCTCCGCTTCTCAGTATGTGTCTATATCAGAATGTAAATTAAGCGATCATATACATTTCTTATCATTATACAAGGCAACCAATCATTCCAGGCCGTCATTGTAAATAAGAATGTGTTGTTAACAGGCTGGCATGATTTAAATTAATGTTACGTTAATTAATGTATCTGATTTTTAAATTAATGTTACGTTAATGAATGTATCTGTCTGTCTCTTGGTGTGTATGATGCGTTTATTAAACGTTGCTTTGTTACTCTACCTCTTGGCTTCACTGATAGGTCCTTCACTGATAGGTTCTTCACTGATAGGTTCTTCACTGATAGGTCCTTCACTGATAGGTCCTTCACTGATAGGTCCTTCACTGATAGGTCCTTCACTGATAGGTTCTTCACTGATAGGTCCTTCACTGATAGGTTCTTCACTGATAGGTTCTTCACTGATAGGTCCTTCACTGATAGGTTCTTCACTGATAGGTTCTTCACTGATAGGTCCTTCACTGATAGGTCCTTCACTGATAGGTCCTTCACTGATAGGTTCTTCACTGATAGGTCCTTCACTGATAGGTTCTTCACTGATAGGTTCTTCACTGATAGGTTCTTCACTGATAGGTCCTTCACTGATAGGTCCTTCACTGAGGTGGTTGCAGTGGTTCTTTGTCATTTTACCCCTAAATACATAATGCATTTTTTTCAGCATATCTTCCATGTGCTTCTGAGCTCGCATTGATGATAACATACTGATGGCTGAATCTGATGCTGAAGAGGACTATCTTTCACTAACATAAATTAGTTAAAATACCGCAGTTAAGATTCCACAACAAGCTGTTTAAGTTCCAGTAAAAGTAATGCTGTCTCTACAGCAAACCAGAATGTTTCCCTTAATAACATAATACATTTACCAATCCGACATACAATTCGATCCCAACAGATCTTTGCACAGAAATAACCTGGACGTCTTGGCTTCTCGTTCTGTACGAAGCCTTTAGGTGCTAGCTGTTGCCACACGCGGTCTGAGTGAGTTGTGTGAAGGTAGGTAGTATTCAGAGAATGCATCACCTGAGCCGACACTAAACCAAACCTAGCAATTAGCACGCTAAAGGTTACTGTGATCCAAATGGCACACTATTCCACACTATTCCCTATTTATTGCATGGTAAGCATTTCACAGTAAGGTTGCATTCAGTGCATGTGACAAGTAACGTTTGATTCGATTTTTACTAGTGCAATATGTAGGGAATAGTGTGTAATTTGGAACGCAGTAACCTTTAGCGTGCTAATTGCTAGGTTTGGTTAGTGTTGGCTGCCATGGATTCTCTCAGTATGGGGGGTAATGGTCGTTTGATTAACACACACAGGCAGGAAGGAATTTAGACAGATGATAAATACTTCAACGTGTCAGGTTCAGTCTAGTCTGCACTTGTTTTTGTTCTACCCCAACGGGAAGATGAACTGTGTGTGTATTTTCCATCACATAAACAACATACTGAGTATCCCAAACATTAGGAGCACCTTCCTAATATCTACACTGAGTATACCAAACATTAGGAGCACCTTCCTAATATCCACACTGAGTATACCAAACATTAGGAGCACCTTCCTAATATCTACACTGAGTATACCAAACATTAGGAGCACCTTCCTAATATCTACACTGAGTATACCAAACATTAGGAGCACCTTCCTAATATCTACACTGAGTATACCAAACATTAGGAGCACCTTCCTAATATCCACACTGAGTATACCAAACATTAGGAGCACCTTCCTAATATCTACACTGAGTATACCAAACATTAGGAGCACCTTCCTAATATTTACACTGAGTATACCAAACATTAGGAGCACCTTCCTAATATCTACACTGAGTATACCAAACATTAGGAGCACTTTCCTAATATCTACACTGAGTATACCAAACATTAGGAGCACCTTCCTAATATCTACACTGAGTATACCAAACATTAGGAGCACCTTCCTAATATCTACACTGAGTATACCAAACATTAGGAGCACCTTCCTAATATCTACACTTATACCAAACATTAGGAGCACCTTCCTAATATCTACACTGAGTATCCCAAACATTAGGAGCACCTTCCTAATATCTACACTGAGTATACCAAACATTAGGAGCACCTTCCTAATATCTACACTGAGTATACCAAACATTAGGAGCACCTTCCTAATATCTACACTGAGTATACCAAACATTAGGAGCACCTTCCTAATATCTACACTGAGTATCCCAAACATTAGGAGCACCTTCCTAATATCTACACTGAGTATACCAAACATTAGGAGCACCTTCCTAATATCTACACTGAGTATACCAAACATTAGGAGCACCTTCCTAATATCTCACTGAGTATCCCAAACATTAGGAGCACCTTCCTAATATCTACACCGAGTATACCAAACATTAGGAGCACCTTCCTAATATCTACACTGAGTATACCAAACATTAGGAGCACCTTCCTAATATCTACACTGATTTTAAGTGGATTTAACAAGTGACATCAATAAGAGATCATAGCTTTCACCTGGATTCACCCGGTCAGTCTGTCATGGGTAAAGAGAAGGTGTTCTTCATGTTTAGTGACTGCCTTTTACATGACTGACTGGAGAATACTAATGAAGTGCTGTAACATTGATGAACAATGAAGTAGTTTAGGGTCCATTTTGAATACCAAAATAGGCGTACTGTATGTCCTCTCTGAACCCTTGCAGGACTTTGGCTGAACACACACACGGACTCATTCCATGGACGGTTGTAGAGCGAGTTACTTGGGGAGAAACTGAACTCCATACTTTGTTTGCTGTAAGCAGCTTGGTCCAACCCAGCCGTTCCCCTATACACTGGGTTTCACTGCAGTCACTGCTGTGTTAACACAACACACAGTCACTCACACTGTAACCACTGGGGCTTAAAGCCAGGGTGTAATGGTCCATGCTGTAACACTGTAACCACTGGGGCTTAAAGCCAGGGTGTAATGGTCCATGCTGTAACACTGTAAACACTGGGGCTTAAAGCCAGGGTGTAATGGTCCATGCTGTAACACTGTAAACACTGGGGCTTAAAGCCAGGGTGTAATGGTCCATGCTGTAACACTGTAACCACTGTGGGGCTTAAAGCCAGGGTGTAATGGTCCATGCTGTAACACTGTAACCACTGGGGGCTTAAAGCCAGGGTGTAATGGTCCATGCTGTAACACTGTAAACACTGGGGCTTAAAGCCAGGGTGTAATGGTCCATGCTGTAACACTGTAAACACTGGGGCTTAAGCCAGGGTGTATGGTCCATGCTGTAACACTGTAAACACTGGGGCTTTAAAGCCAGGGTGTAATGGTCCATGCTGTAACACTGTAACCACTGGGGCTTAAAGCCAGGGTGTAATGGTCTATGCTGTAACACTGTAAACACTGGGGCTTAAAGCCAGGGTGTAATGGTCCATGCTGTAACACTGTAACCACTGGGGCTTAAAGCCAGGGTGTAATGGTCCATGCTGTAACACTGTAACCACTGGGGCTTAAAGCCAGGGTGTAATGGTCCATGCTGTAACACTGATCCTACTTAGAGGCCTGGGTGTTGTTGTTCACTAGTTTACTCCAAGTAGGGAAAGGATGGTGGGGTTGAAAAGTAATAAAGGGGAGTATATATATATATTTTTTAAACATGGGTGATTGGAAGTGATGCAGACAATTACATTGATAGAAGATACAATCTATCTGCAATATTAAGCTGATCCATTCCCCCAGAATAAAATAAACCAAAAAAAATAATAAAATAAAAATAATGATGAAAAATAATTGGAAAAAAAATAAAAAAAATAAAAAGTACTGAATACGTGAAATACTTATATTAGCATTTCTAAAAACCTATTTTTGCTTTGTCATTATGGGGTATTGTGTGTAGATTGATTAGGGGGGAAAAAAACTATTTAATCCCCAGAACAAAAAAGAAGAAAAAACACTGATCCTGTAAGAATATGGAGGGGGGGGGGGGGGGGGGGGCTTTTCTTGGCTCATCGCGCTCTAGCGACTCCTTGTGGTGAGCTGGGCACCTGCAGGCTGACTTCAGTCGTCAGTTGAACAGTGTTTCCTCCGAAACATTGGTGCAGCTGGCTTCCGGTTTAAGCGGGAGGGTGTTAAGAAGCGTGGTTTGGCGGGTCATGTTTCAGAGGACGCATGACTCGACCTTCACCTCTCCCAAGCCCGTTGGGGAGTTGCAGCGATTAGACAAGATCGAAATTGGGGAGAAAAAGGGGGTAAAATACAAAAAAAAACACTAATATATCTCCACTAGATAAGTATTCAACCCCCTGAGTCAATACATCTTAGAATCACCTTTGGCAGTGTTTACAGCTGTCAGTCTTTCGACATGAGAAAAATATGTTTGTTCTTGGTCCACCCAGACCCTTAGTTTTGATCACAAGAGTTGACTGAAGTGTATGTGTGTGTTGACTTGGTCAATCAGCTTTCCTGTGAACACAAACCGATGACTAGAACTTTATAAAGAGAGACTCTTCTTAAAGATTTTGCTTGAGACAGCGCCGGAGAAGATGGCTGCCGTTTTACAGCCCTCAAACCAATTGTACTATTATGTGTGTTTTTCCGCGTTATTTGTAATTTATTTTGTACATAATGTTTCTGCCATCGTCTCTTATAACCAAAAAGAGCTTCTGGATATCAGGACAGCGATTACTCACCTCGTATTGGACGAAGATTTTTTCTTCAACGAGGCGGCCGCGAAGGATATCATACAGACACCCGACAAGGCCCAAATCCCCGTCATTTGCGTGAGGAAGAGACGGAGATATCGTGGACGTAGATCGGGGTGCCTTGTAAGGATCCGACGGCGAGCGAGTAAACTGCCTCTTCCATCAATCCTATTAGCCAACGTTCAATCTTTTGAAAATAAAGTGGACAACTTAAGATTACGGTTATCCTACCAACGGGACATTAAAAACTGTAATATCTTATGTTTCACCGAGTCGTGGCTGAACGACGACAATGATAACATTCAGCTAGCAGGCTATACGCTACATCGGCAGGACAGAACGGCTGACTCCGGTAAGACAAGGGGTGGCGGTCTGTGTATATTTGTAAACAACAGCTGGTGCACAAAATCAAATACTAAGGAAGTCTCAAGGTTTTGCTCGCCTGAGGTAGAGTATCTTATGATAAGCTGTAGACCACACTATTTACCAAGAGAGTTTTCATCTATATTTTTCATAGCTGTCTATTTACCACCACAAACCAATGCTGGCATTAAGATTGCACTGAATGAGTTGTACAAGGCCATTAATCAACAGGAAAACGCTCATCCAGATGCAGCGCTCCTAGTGGCCGGGGACTTTAATGCAGGGAAACTTAAATCCGTTCTACCTAATTTCTACCAGCATGTTAAATGTGCAACCAGAGGGAAAAAAACTCTAGACCACCTTTACTCCAAACACAGAGACGCATACAAAGCTCTCCCTCGCCCTCCATTTGGCAAATCTGACCATAACTCTATCCTCCTGATTCCTGCTTATAAGCAAAAACTAAAGCAGGAAGCACCAGTGACTCGGTTAATAAAAAAGTGGTCAGATGACGCAGATGCTAAGCTACAGGACTGTTTTGCTAGCACAGACTGGAACATGTTCCGGGATTCTTCAGACAGCATTGAGGAGTACACCACATCAGTCACTGGCTTCATCAATAAGTGCATCGATGATGTCATCCCCACAGTGACCGTACGTACATACCCCAACCAGAAGCCATGGATTACAGGAAACATCCGCACTGAGCTAAAGGGTAGAGCTGCCGCTTTCAAGGAACGGGACTCTAACCCGGACGCTTATAAGAAATCCCGCTATGACCTCCGACGAACCATCAAACAGGCAAAGAGTCAATACAGGACTAAGATTGAATCGTACTACACTGGCTCTGACGCTCGTCGGATGTGGCAGGGCTTGAAAACTATTACAGACTACAAAGGGAAGCACAGCCGCGAGCTGCCCAGTGACACAAGCCTACCAGACGAGCTAAACCACTTCTATGCTCGCTTCGAGGCAAGCAACACTGAAGCATGCATGAGAGCACCAGCTGTTCCGGATGACTATGTGATCACGCTCTCCGTAGCCGATGTGAGTAAGACTTTTAAGCAGGTCAACATTTACAAGGCCGCAGGGCCTGACGGATTACCAGGACGTGTACTCCGAGCATGTGCTGACCAACTGGCAAGTGTCTTCACTGACATTTTAAACATGTCCCTGACTGAGTCTGTAATACCAACATGTTTCAAGCAGATCACCATAGTCCCCGTGCCCAAGGACTCTAAGATAACCTGCCTAAATGACTACCGACCCGTAGCACTGACGTCTGTAGCCATGAAGTGCTTTGAAAGGCTGGTCATGGCTCACATCAACAGCATTATCCCAGAAACCCTAGACCCACTCCAATTTGCATACCGCCCCAACAGATCCACAGATGATGCAATCTCTATTGCACTCCACACTGCCCTTTCCCACCTGGACAAGAGGAACACCTACGTGAGAATGCTATTCATTGACTACAGCTCAGCATTCAACACCATAGTGCCCTCTAAGCTCATCACTAAGCTAAGGATCCTGGGACTAAACACCTCCCTATGCAACTGGATCCTGGACTTCCTGACGGGCCGCCCCCAGGTGGTAAGGGTAGGTAACAACACATCTGCCACACTGATCCTCAACACGGGGGCCCCTCAGGGGTGCGTGCTCAGTCCCCTCCTGTACTCTCTGTTCACCCATGACTGCATGGCCAGGCACGACTCCAACACCATCATTAAGTTTGCCGACAACACAACAGTGGTAGGCCTGATCACCGACAACGATGAGACAGCCTATAGGGAGGAGGTCAGAGATCTGGCCGTGTGGTGCCAGGACAACAACCTCTCCCTCAACGTGACCAAGACAAAGGAGATGATTGTGGACTACAGGAAAAAAAAAGAGGACTGAGCACGCCCCCATTCTCATCGATGGGGCTGTAGTGGAACAGGTTGAGAGCTTCAAGTTCCTTGGTGTCCACATCACCAACGAACTATCATGGTCCAAACACACCAAGACAGTCGTGAAGAGGGCACGACAAAGCCTATTCCCCCTCAGGAGACTAAAAAGATTTGGCATGGGTCCTCAGATCCTCAAAAAATTCTACAGCTGCACCATCGAGAGCATCCTGACTGGTTGCATCACCACCTGGTATGGCAACTGCTTGGCCTACAACCGCAAGGCACTACAGAGGGTAGTACGTACGGCCCAGTACATCACTGGGGCAAAGCTTCCTGCCATCCAGGACCTCTATACCAGGCGGTGTCAGAGGAAGGCCCTCAAAATTGTCAAAGACTCCAGCCACCCTAGTCATAGACTGTTCTCTCTGCTACCGCACGGCAAGCGGTACCGGAGTGCCAAGTCTAGGTCCAAAAGACTTCTCAACAGCTTCTACCCCCAAGCCATAAGACTCCTGAACAGCTAATCATGGCTACCCGGACTATTTGCACTGCCCCCCCACCCCATCCTTTTTACGCTGCTGCTACTCTGTTAAGTATTTATGCATAGTCACTTTAACTCTACCCACATGTACATATTACCTCAACTACCTCAACTAGCCGGTGCCCCCGCACATTGACTCTGCAACGGTACCCCCCTGTATATATAGCCTCCCTACTGTCACTTTATTTTACTTCTGCTCTTTTTTTTCTCAACACTTTTTTTGTTGTTGTTTTATTTTTTTAAAATAAATGCACTGTTGGTTAAGGGCTGTAAGTAAGCATTTCACTGTAATGTCTGCACCTGTTGTATTCGGCGCATGTGACCAATACAATTTGATTTGATTTGATTTGATTTTGCTTGAATTGACTAGTTTTAAGTGATATCCCGATCCTACGTTATATTTCTCTCCTGTGTTACTATGTTCTAAACATTCCCAAACAAAGCAGCAGACCTCAGAGGTCACTGACAGACAGCATGAGCAATGCACAGCTTCCAAATAAATATATGTAGTTAAGTTAGACATGACTGAACGATGTGTTAGAGGACCCTGATTTGTTTTACAGCTTGTTATTTGAATCAGCTGTGTAGTGCTAGGGCAAAAAAAAAAAAAAAAAAACGTGCACCAGGACTGAGTTTGGGAAACCCTGGAATAGAGGAGCTTCTAAATTCAACTGAATGAAACAAAAGTATGTACGAGAGAGGGAGTGCAACAGAGAGAGAGAGGGGGTAGAGGGAGAGCAACAGAGAGAGAGGGGGTAGATGGGAGTGAGGGAGAGCAACAGAGAGAGAGGGGGTAGAGGGAGAGCAACAGAGAGAGAGGGGGTAGAGGGAGAGCAACAGAGAGAGAGGGGGGTAGAGGGAGAGCAACAGAGAGAGAGAGGGGTAGAGGGAGAGCAAGAGAGAGAGAGGGGGTAGAGGGAGAGCAAACAGAGAGAGAGGGGTGGTAGAGGGAGAGCAACAGAGAGAGAGGGGGGTAGAGGGAGAGCAACAGAGAGAGAGGGGGTAGAGGGAGAGCAACAGAGAGAGAGGGGGTAGAGGGAGAGCAACAGAGAGAGAGGGGGTAGAGGGAGAGCAACAGAGAGAGAGGGGGTAGAGGGAGAGAAACAGAGAGAGAGAGGGGGTAGAGGGAGAGCAACAGAGAGAGTGAAAGAGAGGAGTTAGAGAGAGAATGCAACAGAGAGGGGGTAGAGGGAGAGCAACAGAGAGAGAGAGAGGGGGTAGAGAGTACTTCTGTACTTCTCCACAACATTGTCCCTGACCTGTTTGGAGAGCTCCTTGGTCTTCATGGTGCCACTTGCTTGTTGGTGCCCCTTGCTTAGTGGTGTTGCAGACTCTGGGGCCTTTCAGAACAGGTGTGTATAGATCATGTGACACTTAGATTGCACACAGGGGGACTTTATTTAACTAAACTAATTATTATTTAACTATTAATACTAATTAATATACTATTTAATTTATTTAACTTTTAACTAATTCTGTGACTTCTGAAGGTAATTGGTTGCACCAGATCTTATTTAGGGGCTTCATAGTAAAGGGGGTGAATACATATGCACGCACCACTTTTCCGTTATTTATTTTGTATAATTTAAATGAAACTAGTTCTTTTTTTCCTTTCACTTCACCAATTTGGACTATTTTGTGTATGTCCATTACATGAAATCCAAATAAAAATCAATTTAAATTACAGGTTGTAATGCAACAAAATAGGAAAAATGCCAAGGGGGATGAATAATTTTGCAAGGCACTGTACATAGGGTACCAGTACCGAGTCGATATGCAGGGGTACGAGGTAATTGAGGTAGATATGTACATACAGGATACCACAGAAGGCTGCTCAGGGGAGGACAGCTCATAATAATGTCTGGAATGGAGTGAGCCCGTCCTCCCCAATTAAGGGGCCACCAGCCTCCTGTGATATGTACATATAGGAAGGGATAAAGTGACAAGATGATAGATAATAAACAGTAGCAGCAGTGTATGTGATGTGTCAAAAAAGTTAGTGCAAAAAGGGTCAATGCAGATAGTCAAATAGTTAACCAAATAGCTACCCGGACTAACTATTTACTATTGTGGGTAGAAGCTGTTCAGGGTCCTGTTGGTTTCCAGACTTGGTGCATCGGTACCGCTTGCCGTGCGGTTGCAGAGAGAACAGTCTGACTAGGGTGGTTGGAATCTTTGACAATTTTTAGGGCCTTCCTCTGACACCGCCTGGTATAGAGGTCCTGGATGGCAGGAAGCTTGGCCCCAGTGATGTACTGGGCCGTACGCACTACCCTCTGTAGCGCCTTGTGGTTGGATGCCAAGCAGTTGCCATACCAAGCGGTGATGCAGCCAGTCAAGATAATCTCAATGATGCAGTTGTAAAACCTTTTGAGAATCTGATGGCCCCATGCCGAATCTTTTCAGCCTCCTGAGGGTTGAATGAGTAAGGGATAATCAACGAGGGGCTATGCGTTCTATGGAAAATAAGACGTGGAAGGTGTGCTACAGCCATTAGCCATATATCACAAACCCCCGAGGTGCCTTATTGCTATTAGAAACTATTACAGACTACAAAGGGAAGCACAGCCGCGAGCTGCCCAGTGACACAAGCCTACCAGACGAGCTAAACCACTTCTATGCTCGCTTCGAGGCAAGCAACACTGAAGCATGCATGAGAGCACACACACACACACACACACACACACACACACACACACACACACACACACACACACACACACACACACACACACTAACAGGGATGGTCATGCAGAGGCCTGATAGGCCACAGTGGTTACCAACATAATTAGAACAGCAAAAATATTTTTTGGGTCATACCCTTGTCATACAGTCCCGAGTGGCGCAGCGGTCTAAGGCACTGCATCTCAGTGCTTGAGGCGTCACTACAGAACCCCCTGGTTCGATTCCGGGCTGTATCACAACTGGCCGTGATTGGGAGTCCCATAGGGCGGCGCACAATTGGCCCAGCGTCGTCCGGGGTTTGGCCGGTGTAGGCCGTCATTGTAAATAAGAATTTGTTCTTAACTGACTTGCCTAGTTAAATAAAGGTAAAATAAAAAATTATACCACGGCTTTCAGTCAAATCAACATTCAGGGCTCGAGCCACCCTGTTTATAATATTTCTTAGATTGTGGTTTATAGGCTTCTGTTGTATTCCAATAGTCTGAGTCAATATAATAAGGAATTCCAGTCGACCAACAAACAAACAAACAAACATTCTTTCCCATTGACCTCATTGATAAAGAGCCAACCTTGTTGTTTTTTTGTTATACAAAAATAACAAAACATACCGAAAAGCTGCTATGTTGTAACCAGGTCAAAAATCCCGACCTACGGTTCGTAATGCTCCCACTTAGGGAAATGGAGCCTGTGAGAAGAGCCCTGTGGCTTCAGGCTATTTGGCGTGGGAGAGTGGGAAATGTGTGGACCCGGTGTCCAAGTAGGCTACATGTAGTGTGATGTGTGGAAAACATTTCATCACAGGTAAGACATTTAACTGGTTTAGTTATTTGTATAACCTAATAGCAGGAACAGCACCATCTAGTGGTCAGAACCTGGTATTATCAGGATGTAAGATGGGACCTAAAACGAACAACTTCAATGACTAATTTCTCTGAACGGGGGCCGCAGCGTCATACTGCTTGTCAGACGTAGAGAACCAATGTACTCGTTGTTGAGGAGGGATTGGCGTGGGGTGGGGGGGGGGTCCGTGGGTGGCTTTTGACCATTTCTTTGAATTCCTCATGTCTTACTCATCGTTCGAAAAACGTTTGGCCCAAATCGGTTGTTTAGCTACTATATTTATTGAATATTATATGAATCCTATAAATTAGAAGGGTCAATTTGGGTGCAATCAATTAGCTTAATTTCTCAGAGATCAAATTACTGTATATTTCAACAAAATAATGACGCAGGAATGCTAATCTTGTCTGTTTCTAACTACAGAAAATGATTTCGTGGTCCTCTGTAGCTCAGCTGGTAGAGCACGGCGCTTGTAACGCCAAGGTAGTGGGTTCGATCCCCGGGACCACCCATACACAAAAAAAATGTATGCACGCATGACTGTAAGTCGCTTTGGATAAAAGCGTCTGCTAAATGGCATATTATATTATATTTATATATTATATTTATTATATTTCAGAACAATCTGAGATGGTGGGTGTCATGGCTTGCTAAAATGACACGGAACGACCATTAAGATGAATGCACTAACTGTAAGTCGCTCTGGATAAGTGTGTCTACACAATAAAATATGTCTGATAATGCTGTAGGGTGTCTGATAATGGTGTCTGATAATGCTGTAGGGTGTCTGATAATGCTGTAGGGTGTCTGATAATGCTGTAGGGTGTCTGATAATGCTGTAGGGTGTCTGATAATGCTGTAGGGTTGGGGTTGGGGTTAGGGGTAGGGTTAGGGTTAGGGGTAGGGTTAGGGGTAGGGTTAGGGGTAGGGTTAGGGTTAGGGGTAGGGTTGGGGTTAGGGGTAGGGTTGGGGGTAGGGTTAGGGGTAGGGTTTAGGGTTTAGGGTTTAGGGTTGGGGTTGGGGTTAGGGTTAGGGTTAGGGTGGCTTTGCTGCCTCTGTACTGGGGGTTAGGGTTAGGGTTAGGGTTTAGGGTTTAGGGTTGGGGTTGGGGTTAGGGTTAGGGTGGCTTTGCTGCCTCTGTACTGGGGGTTAGGGTTAGGGTTTGAGGGTTGGGGTTGGGGTTAGGGTTAGGGTTAGGGTGGCTTTGCTGCCTCTGTACTGGGGGTTAGGGTTAGGGTTAGGGTGGCTTTGCTGCCTCTGTACTGGGGGTTAGGGTTAGGGTTAGGGTTTAGGGTTTAGGGTTGGGGTTAGGGTTAGGGTTAGGGTGGCTTTGCTGCCTCTGTACTGGGGGTTAGGGTTAGGGTTAGGGTTTAGGGTTAGGGTTAGGGTTAGGGTGGCTTTGCTGCCTCTGTACAGGGGGTTAGGGTTAGGGTTAGGGTTTAGGGTTAGGGTTAGGGTGGCTTTGCTGCCTCTGTACTGGGGGTTAGGGTTAGGGTTAGGGTTTAGGGTTTAGGGTTGGGGTTAGGGTTAGGGTTAGGGTGGCTTTGCTGCCTCTGTACTGGGGGCCTTGAACATGTGCAAGGCATTATGAAATCAGCAGATTATCAGGTGTTTTGGAGTGAAATGTTCAACCCAGTGTCCAAAAACTGGGTCTCCATTGAAGGTTGTGGGTCTTCCAGCAGGACACACCAGAACCACCTAGGAAGGTTTAAGAAGAGATGCTGGACTGTTCTGGAGTGGAGATCAGTCCAGATCTGAATCCCATCCAAAACCTATGGTGAGATCTGAAAACAGCAGTTGGTGGAGGACACCCCTCAAACATTGAAGAATTGGAGCAGTTTGCTGCTGAAAGGTGGGTCAAATTGTCAGTGGAAAGGTGCAGCAAGCTCATTGATGACTACAATTAGTGTTTTGTTTGCAGTTATCCTTGGCTGTGTCCCTCCCTGTGTGGTGCTAGCGCCAGGGTGGCAATAATTGTGTCCATTCCATTTGTCTTTGTTTTCTGAATTAAAATTGTAAACTTAAGTTTACGGAAATGTAATTGGTTCTGCAATGTTGAAAATCCAATAACAAGCTGTGGTGGCCAATTAGCTATTGTTTTGAACATATTGTAGAAGGAATAGGGAATGAGTTGTGAAAAATGCAACGGGGACCAATATATATATATATATAGCAGCACCTGTACATACAGAGTAGTTAGCAAACAGCAAACTTACGTCAGATGTAAAATAACGTCCAGTCTAACCAGGCATTAGTCCACATGTTTAATTAGTCCTAAATACAGCAGTCTAACCAGGCATTAGTCCACATGTTTAATTAGTCCTAAATACAGCAGTCTAACCAGGCATTAGTCCACATGTTTAATTAGTCCTAAATACAGCAGTCTAACCATGCATTAGTCCACATGTTTAATTAGTCCTAAATACAGCAGTCTAACCATGCATTAGTCCACATGTTCAATTAGTCCTAAATACAGCAGTCTAAC
The DNA here is from genome assembly GCA_902810595.1 of Coregonus sp. 'balchen'. Taxonomy (NCBI): domain Eukaryota; kingdom Metazoa; phylum Chordata; class Actinopteri; order Salmoniformes; family Salmonidae; genus Coregonus; species Coregonus sp. 'balchen'. Next base: position 139,107 of record LR778253.1, on the reverse strand, counting down.
CATGCATTAGTCCACATGTTTAATTAGTCCTAAATACAGCAGTCTAACCATGCATTAGTCCACATGTTCAATTAGTCCTAAATACAGCAGTCTAACCATGCATTAGTCCACATGTTCAATTAGTCCTAAATACAGCAGTCTAACCAGGCATTAGTCCACATGTTCAATTAGCCCTAAATACAGCAGTCTAACCAGGCATTAGTCCACATGTTCAATTAGTCCTAAATACAGCAGTCTAACCATGCATTAGTCCACATGTTCAATTAGTCCTAAATACAGCAGTCTAACCAGGCATTAGTCCACATGTTTAATTAGTCCTAAATACAGCAGTCTAACCATGCATTAGTCCACATGTTCAATTAGTCCTAAATACAGCAGTCTAACCATGCATTAGTCCACATGTTTAATTAGTCCTAAATACAGCAGTCTAACCATGCATTAGTCCACATGTTTAATTGGTCCTAAATACAGCAGTCTAACCATGCATTAGTCCACATGTTTAATTAGTCCTAAATGCAGCAGTCTAACCAGGCATTAGTCCACATGTTTAATTAGTCCTAAATACAGCAGTCTAACCATGCATTAGTCCGCATGTTCAATTAGTCCTAAATACAGCAGTCTAACCAGGCATTAGTCCACATGTTCAATTAGTCCTAAATGCAGCAGTCTAACCAGGCATTAGTCCACATGTTTAATTAGTCCTAAATACAGCAGTCTAACCATGCATTAGTCCACATGTTCAATTAGTCCTAAATACAGCAGTCTAACCAGGCATTAATCCATATGTTCAATTAGTCCTAAATACAGCAGTCTAACCATGCATTAGTCCACATGTTTAATTGGTCCTAAATACAGCAGTCTAACCAGGCATTAGTCCACATGTTTAATTGGTCCTAAATACAGCAGTCTAACCATGCATTAGTCCACATGTTTAATTAGTCCTAAATACAGCAGTCTAACCAGGCATTAGTCCACATGTTTAATTAGTCCTAAATTCAGCAGTCTAACCATGCATTAGTCCACATGTTTAATTAGTCCTAAATACAGCAGTCTAACCAGGCATTAGTCCACATGTTTAATTAGTCCTAAATACAGCAGTCTAACCATGCATTAGTCCACATGTTTAATTAGTCCTAAATACAGCAGTCTAACAGGCATTAGTCCACATGTTTAATTAGTCCTAAATGCAGCAGTCTAACCAGGCATTAGTCCACATGTTTAATTAGTCCTAAATACAGCAGTCTAACCATGCATTAGTCCACATGTTTAATTAGTCCTAAATACAGCAGTCTAACCAGGCATTAGTCCACGTGTTTAATTAGTCCTAAATGCAGCAGTCAAACCATGCATTAGTCCACATGTTTAATTAGTCCTAAATACAGCAGTCTAACCATAAATTAGTCCACATGTTTAATTGGTCCTAAATACAGCAGTCTAACCAGGCATTAGTTCACATTTTTAATTGGTCCTAAATACAGCAGTCTAACCATGCATTAGTCCACATGTTTAATTAGTCCTAAATACAGCAGTCTAACCAGGCATTAGTCCACATGTTTAATTAGTCCTAAATACAGCAGTCTAACCAGGCATTAGTCCACATGTTTAATTGGTCCTAAATACAGCAGTCCAACCATGCATTAGTCCACATGTTTAATTAGTCCTAAATACAGCAGTCTAACCATGCATTAGTCCACATGTTCAATTAGTCCTAAATGTAGCAGTCTAACCAGGCATTAGTCCACATGTTTAATTAGTCCTAAATACAGCAGTCTAACCAGGCATTAGTCCACATGTTTAATTAGTCCTAAATACAGCAGTCTAACCATGCATTAGTCCACATGTTTAATTAGTCCCAAATACAGCAGTCTAACCAGGCATTAGTCCACATGTTTAATTAGTCCTAAATACAGCAGTCTAACCATGCATTAGTCCACATGTTCAATTAGTCCTAAATACAGCAGTCTAACCAGGCATTAGTCCACATGTTTAATTAGTCCTAAATACAGCAGTCTAACCAGGCATTAGTCCACATGTTTAATTAGTCCTAAATACAGCAGTCTAACCATGCATTAGTCCACATGTTTAATTAGTCCTAAATACAGCAGTCTAACCAGGCATTAGTCCACATGTTTAATTAGTCCTAAATACAGCAGTCTAACCATGCATTAGTCCTAAATACAGCAGTCTAACCATGCATTAGTCCACGTGTTTAATTAGTCCTAAATACAGCAGTCTAACCATGCATTAGTCCACGTGTTTAATTAGTCCTAAATACATTAGTCTAACCATGCATTAGTCCACATGTTTAATTAGTCCTAAATACAGCAGTCTAACCAGACATTAGTCCACATGTTTAATTAGTCCTAAATGCAGCAGTCTAACCATGCATTAGTCCACGTGTTTAATTAGTCCTAAATACAGCAGTCTAACCATGCATTAGTCCACATGTTTAATTAGTCCTAAATACAGCAGTCTAACAATGCATTAGTTCACATGTTTAATTAGTCCTAAATGCAGCAGTCTAACCATGCATTAGTCCACATGTTTAATTAGTCCTAAATACAGCAGTCTAACCAGGAATTAGTCCACATGTTTAATTAGTCCTAAATGCAGCAGTCTAACCATGCATTAGTCCTAAATACAGCAGTCTAACCAGGCATTAGTCCTAAATACAGCAGTCTAACCATGCATTAGTCCACATGTTTAATTAGTCCTAAATGCAGCAGTCTAACCATGCATTAGTCCTAAATACAGCAGTCTAACCAGGCATTAGTCCACATGTTTAATTAGTCCTAAATACAGCAGTCTAACCAGGCATTAGTTCACATGTTTAATTAGTCCTAAATACAGCAGTCTAACCATGCATTAGTCCACATGTTTAATTAGTCCTAAATACGGCAGTCTAACCAGGCATTAGTCCACGTGTTTAATTAGTCCTAAATGCAGCAGTCTAACCATGCATTAGTCCACGTGTTTAATTAGTCCTAAATACAGCAGTCTAACCATGCATTAGTCCACATGTTTAATTAGTCCTAAATGCAGCAGTCTAACCATGCATTAGTCCACATGTTTAATTAGTCCTAAATACAGCAGTCTAACCAGGCATTAGTCCACATGTTTAATTAGTCCTAAATACAGCAGTCTAACCATGCATTAGTCCACATGTTTAATTAGTCCTAAATACAGCAGTCTAACCATGCATTAGTCCACATGTTTAATTAGTCCTAAATGCAGCAGTCTAACCATGCATTAGTCCACATGTTTAATTAGTCCTAAATACAGCAGTCTAACCATGCATTAGTCCACATGTTTAATTAGTCCTAAATACAGCAGTCTAACCAGGCATTAGTCCACATGTTTAATTAGTCCTAAATACAGCAGTCTAACCATGCATTAGTCCTAAATACAGCAGTCTAACCATGCATTAGTCCACATGTTAAATTAGTCCTAAATACAGCAGTCTATCCAGGCATTAGTCCACATGTTTAATTAGTCCTAAATACAGCAGTCTAACCATGCATTAGTCCACATGTTTAATTAGTCCTAAATACAGCAGTCTAACCAGGCATTAGTCCTAAATACAGCAGTCTAACCAGGCATTAGTCCTAAATACAGCAGTCTAACCAGGCATTAGTCCTAAATACAGCAGTCTAACCAGGCATTAGTCCTAAATGCAGCAGTCTAACCAGGCATTAGTCCTAAATGCAGCAGTCTAACCAGGCATTAGTCCTAAATGCAGCAGTCTAACCAGGCATTAGTCCTAAATGCAGCAGTCTAACCAGGCATTAGTCCTAAATGCAGCAGTCTAACCAGGCATTAGTCCACATGTTTAATTAGTCCTAAATGCAGCAGTCTAACCATGCATTAGTCCACATGTTTAATTAGTCCTAAATACAGCAGTCTAACCAGGCATTAGTCCTAAATACAGCAGTCTAACCAGGCATTAGTCCTAAATACAGCAGTCCAACCAGGCATTAGTCCTAAATGCAGCAGTCTAACCAGGCATTAGTCCTAAATACAGCAGTCTAACCAGGCATTAGTCCTAAATGCAGCAGTCTAACCAGGCATTAGTCTCTATATTATTACAGTTATATAAAAGAGCCACCATCTGTGTATGCATGGTCCAAGGGCCTGCCAGATGTATATTGGAGGAAACCCCACAACTCACACACAGTCCTGTGATCTGTGGTCTGCCAGATGTATTGGAGGAAACCCCACAACTCACACACAGTCCTGTGATCTGTGGTCTGCCAGATGTATTGGAGGAAACCCCACAACTCACACACAGCCCTGTGATCTGTGGTCTGCCAGATGTATTGGAGGAAACCCCACAACTCACACACAGTCCTGTGATCTGTGGTCTGCCAGATGTATTGGAGGAAACCCCACAACTCACACACAGCCCTGTGATCTGTGGTCTGCCAGATGTGCCAGGAAACCACAGTATAATGATGACCCGGAGATACGGGTGTGGAGACCTCAATTACTCACAATCAAAGACCACACACACACACACACGCACACAAACACGCACACATGCACGCGCACACACACGCACACACACGCACACACACACACACACACACGCACACGCACACACACACACACACTCTAACAGGGATGGTCATGCAGAGGCCTGATAGGTTACCGTGGTTAAGTAGACACTGAGAAGTATTTTCCTCATAGCTCTGTCTCAACGTAACAGCTCACCTTCTCTTTCTCTAATATCTACGTTTGTCTGTAACCAAACATAAGACCACCATAGAAAAATATTTTTCTCGATAATTTTTTTCGACTGCATCAAAGTCTGTCTGAACGTGGCCCTCATAGATCATCCCCGTTCATCGTCTCATCGCATGAAGATGAAAAGGGAATTGTTAGATCAGACATTTTATAGATTAAATCATTATGCTAGAGAGCCCTTGGGAAAAGCAGTGCTGTTAGGGAACACCCAACGATGCATCTGTCATCCATATTGTCCTTAACCTTGTAGGTTAGGGTCGGGAGAGGTGGTAAATGACATTTTTCACATGCGTTTTTCTGGATTTTTTTGTTGTTATTCTGTCTCTCACTGTTCAAATAAACCTACCATTAAAATGATAGACTGATCATTTCTTTGTCAGTGGGCATACGTACAAAATCAGCCGGGGATCAAATAGTTTTTTCCCTCACTGTATATATTTTCAAAGAAGTGTGGATCATCATTATTTGGTCCGTAAAGGTTAATGAGCCATATCTGTTTATGGTCCAATAACATATTTAAAATAATCCATCTGCCTTGCGTATCTGTTTGGACAATTTGCACATTCTGATCGAAATTACTGTTAATTAATATCATCAACCCTTTTGAGTTTCTTTGCCCATGGGAGGAGTATATTTCCCTCCAATCATTTTTCAACGCAACTTCATCTAGAATTGTTGAATGAGTTTCCTGTAAACAATAGATATTATATTCCTTCTCTTTGAGCCATGTAAATATAGTTATTCTTTTGTTATTATCTGCTAAGCCATTACAATTATAACTGGCTATACTTATTTCACCATTTACCATAATGAGATACAAGTTTCAAATCTATTTATCATTATATATGTTTGTAAATTTACCAATAAAAAATACCATAGTGATTGAGTGTCCATATAGCTGTACCATGATATTTGCATTGCTACTAAGTAACCCTCCAATTGTTCTCCACTAATCCCCCTGCTAAAGCCCCTCCCCATCCCAAATTGGGCCGTCATCCCAGTGATCAGCATCCCCCCCCCGTCCCTCCGTATCCCTAAGGCCCCGAGAGGCCAGGACCCATCCATCGAAAACAGCACACAGTGCCACCCACAAAACAGAAGCAGGTCAACCGCCAAAAGCATTTCCAATTATCTCACCTCAATATATATATATAGCTATTTAATAATATATATCTATTCAAATATCTTGCATATCTTATTTTCCATCATTATCAATTAATGTGCGTAATAATGTTGGCAGTTCATGCGTAGGATTTTAACCTATAACCCGAATTGCCATTGTACACTGCTAAAAAAAATAAAGGGAACACTTAAACAACACAATGTAACTCCAAGGCAATCACACTTCTGTGAAATCAAACTGTCCACTTAGGAAGCAACACTGATTGACAATACATTTCACATGCTGTTGTGCAAATGGAATAGACAACAGGTGGAAATTATAGGCAATTAGCAAGACACCCCCAATAAAGAAGTGGTTCTGCAGGTGGTGACCACAGACCACTTCTCAGTTCCTATGCTTCCTGGCTGATGTTTTGGTCACTTTTGAATGCTGGCGGTGCTTTCACTCTAGTGGTAGCATGAGACGGAGTCTACAACCCACACAAGTGGCTCAGGTAGTGCAGCTCATCCAGGATGGCACATCAATGCGAGCTGTGGCAAGAAGGTTTGCTGTGTCTGTCAGCGTAGTGTCCAGAACATGGAGGCGCTACCAGGAGACAGGCCAGTACATCAGGAGACGTGGAGGAGGCCGTAGGAGGGCAACAACCCAGCAGCAGGACCGCTACCTCCGCCTTTGTGCAAGGAGGAGCAGGATGAGCACTGCCAGAGCCCTGCAAAATGACCTCCGGCAGGCCACAAATGTGCATGTGTCTGCTCCAAAGGTCAGAAACAGACTCCATGAGGGTGGTATGAGGGCCCGACGTCCACAGGTGGGGGTTGTGCTTACAGCCCAACACCGTGCAGGACGTTTGACATTTGCCAGAGAACACCAAGATTGGCAAATTCGCCACTGGCGCCCTGTGCTCTTCACAGATGAAAGCAGGTTCACACTGAGCACATGTGACAGACGTGACAGAGTCTGGAGACGCCGTGGAGAACGTTCTGCTGCCTGCAACATCCTCCAGCATGACCGGTTTGGCGGTGGGTCAGTCATGGTGTGGGGTGGCATTTCTTTGGGGGGCCACACAGCCCTCCATGTGCTCACCAGAGGTAGCCTGACTGCCATTAGGTACCGAGATGAGATCCTCAGACCCCTTGTGAGACCATATGCTGGTGCGGTTGGCCCTGGGTTCCTCCTAATGCAAGACAATGCTAGACCTCATGTGGCTGGAGTGTGTCAGCAGTTCCTGCAAGAGGAAGGCATTGATGCTATGGACTGGCCCGCCCGTTCCCCAGACCTGAATCCAATTGAGCACATCTGGGACATCATGTCTCGCTCCATCCACCAACGCCACGTTGCACCACAGACTGTCCAGGAGTTGGCGGATGCTTTAGTCCAGGTCTGGGAGGAGATCCCTCAGGAGATCATCCGCCACCTCATCAGGAGCATGCCCAGGCGTTGTAGGGAGGTCATACAGGCACGTGGAGGCCACACACACTACTGGGCCTCATTTTGACTTGTTTTAAGGACATTACATCAAAGTTGGATCAGCCTGTAGTGTGGTTTTCCACTTTAATTTTGAGGGTGACTCCAAATCCAGACCTCCATGGGTTGATACATTTGATTTCCATTGATAATTTTTGTGTGATTTTGTTGTCAGCACATTCAACGATGTAAAGAAAAAAGTATTTAATAAGATTATTTCATTCATTCAGATCTAGGATGTGTTATTTTAGTGTTCCCTTAATTTTTGAGCAGTGTATTACATTACATTTTTAACAAGCAACTACCACTTCAGCAAACAACCAAGCATCTCCGTGCAGTCATACCTTTGATTATTTTGTGCCACCTGGGCCACAATGATAAGCCCCCTCTCTGATTGTCCGAGTGTGACCCCCTCCCCATGGGTTACTGCAGCCAGTGTTGCCAGCACTGCCACTACCTGGGTGGGCGTACCCCACCGGAATCCCCACCGGCTAGGTACAAGGTCGTCAAGGTTCTCATTAGCAGCTTTGAGAATTTCCTTGTATATTATGCTCTCCCATCAGGGGGCTCTGGCTTTGTAGGACCAACCCTGCCAGGCAGGCTCAGAATCCTGAGGGGGCGGTGCTGCTCTAGTAGGTCTCTGACCGCATTTATTTCTCTGTTTAGGCTGCATATAGGCAACTCACAGCAGGTCCATGAAACAGATGGGGACTTCCCTTTGGTGTATGGGTTGCTCAGGTGGGTGTCTAGGATATAGGGTTGGGGATCGTTCCATCATGATAGGACAATAACAAAAATAGATTAGATATATACTATATTTAAAAATGTATATCCCTCATCTACACAAAACTGAAAGCTCTCTCTCACTACCCCTGCTCACAGACACACGTTGGTTCTGGGATATGCAACCATTTCCTTTCTCACTCACTTAATGCCGTACTTATCCAAACACAAAAACGCACACCACATGGCTGACTGCAGAGGTAATGGGCAGAGCGTGCAAACGCACCCACATCCCACACCTGCTGCAAGGGGGAAAGGACGCCAGGGAGAACACAGGACCAACCACAACAACCGTCCGCCAAAACAGCAATTGCCCGCCAAAAATGCAATGTTCTAATTAGTTGTATTTGAAGATGTATTATTCTGCTTATTATCTTTTCTTGTTATATCGTCTTATCCTTTTATAAAATACTATACATGTTCTTTAATATTACAATCCCTATCATGGCTAGTATTGGGTGTTCCATTATTCGACTCCTCTATTAGAACTTTCAGAATAGCCATGGAGTAATCTTTGTGTCGCGGTACATTTGGTTGTCAATATACAGTTTATCGACAACAAGAGCAACACGTTTCCCTTTTAATCTATTTTCCTTGAAGATTTGGTACAGAACTTTGCACCTTTCTGCAATCTCCCTTGGAAACTGATCATTCATGCCTATTTTCGTGCCAGCAAGTCTTTTACCTAGGCTTTTAACCATTGCTTTATCCTTAAAAAATGCAAATTTGGCAACGATTGGACACTCGTATTTCTGTCCTCTTTGTCCGAAACGGTGTACATGTTCGAGTTGGATTTTATCGACAGCGATGACATGGTTTAAAGAAGACAAAGTGTGTGGTCCCACTATGACTCGGGAAACCATGCACTTTATTAGGCTAAAGATGAAAGAAGTTATGATGAACTTCACAGGGTGGTGAAAGTGCAAGGTGATGAGCTTGAGGCTCCTTTCCAATAAATATTGAGGGTATTATTCTGGTAACATGATGATTGATAATTGACTGCCATTTGACAAATACAAATATTCTCATAATGTGGACCACCGTACCAGCACAGCCTACCCACACTGTATCTGCCAGCTGTTGGCTAGAACGAACATGCCATGACCAGAGTGGGCACGTTCGCTATTTAACGCAACAGTTTTTGTGACAAAACTATCGATGGAGTTGAAAAAGCAATGGAAACACATTGAACTGGTAGTTTTTTTTTTAACATGGGGATTTAACTGCAAAAGGTATTTTATTTAACCAACAAAAGGGCTTTATTACAGACAGAAATACTCCTTAGTTTCGTCAGCTGTCCGGGTGCCTGGTCTCAGACGATCCCACAGGTGAAGAAGCTGGATGTGGAGGTCCTGGGCTGGTGTGGTTACACGTGGTCTGCGGATTTGAGTCCGGTTGGACGTACTGCCAAATTCTCTAAAATGACGTTGGAGGCGGCTTATGGTAGAGAAATGAACATTCAATTATCTGGCAAAAGCTCTGGTGGACATTCCTGCACTCAGCATGCCAATTGCACACTCCCTCAAAACGTGAGACATCTGTGGCATTGTGTGAAAAAGAAAACTTGCACAGACACATTATCATTGGAGGGGTTGTTATATCTGAGGTACTCACTGCTGTAGAGTTAGGATGCAGGGTACTGGTGTTATCAACCCAGCACCCACATCCATGATGATGATGATGATGATGAGAGACAGAGAGAGAGAGAGAGAGAGAGAGAGAGAGAGAGAGACAGAGAGACAGAGAGACAGAGACAACCAACGAGGGAGTCTCAGACTAGACAGTCTCTCTCTGCTCCCAGACTCCCTCTAACAGTACAGCGCTGGCAAGGAAAGACAGAAAGACAAAGATAGTGTTGCGTTGTAATTATGTTGACACCATATGAAATATATGAGGTGGCTGTACTCTCCTGGCTCTCATTCAGACCACTAGACTGTAGGGAGATGATGAGGTGGCTGTACTCTCCTGGCTCTCATTCAGATCACTGGACTGTAGGGAGATGATGAGGTGGCTGTACTCTCCTGGCTCTCATTCAGACCACTAGACTGTAGGGAGATGATGAGGTGGCTGTACTCTCCTGGCTCTCATTCAGATCACTGGACTGTAGGGAGATGATGAGGTGGCTGTACTCTCCTGGCTCTCATTCACACCACTGGACTGTAGGGAGATGATGAGGTGGCTGTACTCTCCTGGCTCTCATTCACACCACTGGACTGTAGGGAGATGATGAGGTGGCTGTACTCTCCTGGCTCTCATTCAGACCACTAGACTGTAGGGGGATGATGAGGTGGCTGTACTCTCCTGGCTCTCATTCACACCACTGGACTGTAGGGAGATGATGAGGTGGCTGTACTCTCCTGGCTCTCATTCACACCACTGGACTGTAGGGAGATGATGAGGTGGCTGTACTCTCCTGGCTCTCATTCACACCACTGGACTGTAGGGAGATGATGAGGTGGCTGTACTCTCCTGGCTCTCATTCAGACCACTAGACTGTAGGGAGATGATGAGGTGGCTGTACTCTCCTGGCTCTCATTCAGACCACTAGACTGTAGGGAGATGATGAGGTGGCTGTACTCTCCTGGCTCTCATTCACACCACTAGACTGTAGGGAGATGATGAGGTGGCTGAACTCTCCTGGCTCTCATTCACACCACTGGACTGTAGGGAGATGATGAGGTGGCTGAACTCTCCTGGCTCTCATTCACACCACTGGACTGTAGGGAGATGATGAGGTGGCTGTACTCTCCTGGTTCTCATTCACACCACTGGACTGTAGGGAGATGATGAGGTGGCTGTACTCTCCTGGCTCTCATTCAGACCACTAGACTGTAGGGAGATGATGAGGTGGCTGTACTCTCCTGGCTCTCATTCACACCACTGGACTGTAGGGAGATGATGAGGTGGCTGAACTCTCATGGCTCTCATTCACACCACTGGACTGTAGGGAGATGATGAGGTGGCTGAACTCTCCTGGCTCTCATTCACACCACTGCTCGCTCTGTTTGCTACAAATATAGGTTGCAACTTGTCATTCTGATCTGAAAGGGATAGTGTGAGATTTTTGCAATTAAGCCCTTTTTCTAGATGAACTCATTTTTAGATGAACTCATGGATACCATGTTTATGTATTTGTGTGCAGTTTGAATGAAGTTGAAGGTAGTTTGTATTTACTCACTAACTGTAAGTTGCTCTGGATAAGAGCGTCTGCTAAATGACTAAAATGTAAATGTAAATGTAGCTGTTCCCATAGACTTCCAGTCATTTCGCTAGTGCTAACTAGCAATTGCGCTAAAGCTAGTTAGCAACTTCCTTCAAACTGCACACAGAAACATAAAAATGGTATCCATGAGTTCCTCTGACTATATGTAAGTAGAAAAGGGGCTTATTGCCAAAATCTCACACTACCCCTTTAAAAGCGTGCCTTAGCAGAAATACATTTTACATTTTACATTTTAGTAATTTAGCAGACGCTCTTATCCAGAGCGACTTACAGTTAGTGAGTGCATACATTTTCAAACTGGCCCCCCGTGGGAATCGAACCCACAACCCTGGCGTTGAAAACGCCATGCTCTACCAACTGAGCTACAATATATACTGTACATATATATTTTTAAATAATCACATCATATTTTTGGGGGAGTGGTGGCAGGGATTTAGGAGCGGCGGGCCGCTGTTAAACGAGGAGGAGAGAGGAGGGGTAAAATAACCAACAAGTCTCAGACTCTACTCCTCTCCTCCTCTCCTCCTCTCCTCCTCTCCTCCTCCTCCTCTACTCCTCTACTCCTCTACTCCTGTACTCCTGTACTCCTCTACTCTACTAAACAATACCCCTCTGGTACCCTCACAGCTCTCCTCACAGTCACAGTGTGTTTATGTGAGAGGTTCAGCCATAGGAAGGTCATGATTTTACAGGAGTCAATCAGGGTTGATGTGCTATTAGTTTAGTAACGGGAGACAGAATATAGTCTAGAGTCTGGGTCTAGGGTCTGGGTCTAGGGTCTGGGTCTAGGGTCTGGGTCTAGGGTCTAGGGTCTGGGCTAGAGTCTGGGTCTAGGGTCTGGGTCTAGGGTCTGGGTCTAGGGTCTGGGTCTAGGGTCTGGGTCTAGGGTCTGGTTCTAGGGTCTGGGTCTAGAGTCAGGTTCTAGGGTCTGGGTCTAGGGTCTGGGTCACTGTATAATGTTTCAGACTGAAGGACAAACTGTGATCTCTCTTCCTTCTTATATTCATCCCTTCTTAACTAAATACCTTATTAGAATGTTTTGGGATAATCCCTTCTGCCATCTTCCTCTAGTTGGCTATTCCTTTCATCTGAGTCGACATGGAAAACGCTTTCCCTTTGGGGATAGATGGGGAAGAAAGTGTGCGTTCCTAATGGCACCCTATTCCCTTTAAAGTGTGTTACTATGAACCAGGGCCCCTCAGGGCTGTGGTCAGGAGTAGTGCACTATATAGGGAATAGGGTGCCATTCTCTGGTCTAAAGTAGTGCACTATATAGGGAATAGGGTGCCATTCTCTGGTCTAAAGTAGTGCACTATATAGGGAATAGGGTGCCATTCTCTGGTCTAAAGTAGTGCACTATATAGGGAATAGGGTGCCATTCTCTGGTCTAAAGTAGTGCACTATATAGGGAATAGGGTGCCATTTGCGACATAAACTATATGTGTGTTCCAGAACACCTGTTTTGAATTTCCCCAAAAACTTGAAAGGCATTCCCATCAAAAGAAGCAGAAAAACAATAATTTGGGTTCTGAGTTCTGCCACAGGGAGAGAAGGAGTCCTCTCCTTGGTCCTCTATTCATCCTCCCCTCCCTCTCTATCCCTCTCCTTCTCCTCCCTTCTCTCTCCCTCTCCTTCTCCTCCCTTCTCTCTCCTCTCCTTCTCCTCCCTTCTCTCTCCCTCTCCTTCTCCTCCCTTCTCTCTCCCTCTCCTTCTCCTCCCTTCTCTCTCCCTCTCCTTCTCCTCCCTTCTCTCTCCCTCTCCTTCTCCTCCCTTCTCTCTCCCTCTCCTTCTCCTCCCTCTCTATCTCTCTCTATCCCTCTCCTTCTCCTCCCTCCTCTCTCTCTCTCCTTCTCCTCCCTTCCTCTCCTTCTCCTCCCTTCTCTCTCCCTCTCCTTCCTTCTATCTCCCTCTCCTTCTCCTCCATCTCTCTCCCTCTCCTTCTCCTCCCTTGTCTCTTCCTCTCCTTCTCCTCCCTTATCTCTTCATCTCCTTCTCCTCCCTCTCCTCCCTTCTCTCTCCCTTCTCTCTCCCTCTCCTTCTCCTCCCTTCTCTCTCCCTCTCCTGTCTCCCTCCCTTCTCTCTCCCTCTCCTTCTCCTCCCTTCTCTCTCCCTCTCCTTCTCATCCCTTCTCTCTTCCTCTCCTTCTCCTCCCTTCCTCTCTCCCTTCTCTCTCCCTCTCCTCTCTCTCTCTCCCTCTCCTTCTCCTCCCTCTCCTTCTTCTCTCTCCCTCTCCTCCCTCTCCTTCTCCTCCCTCTCCTTCTCCTCCCTTCCTCTCCCTCTCCTTCTCCTTCCTCTCCTTCTCCTCCCTTCTCTCTCCATCTCCTTCTCCTCCCTTCTCTCTCCCTCTCCTTCTCCTCCCTCTCTCTCCTCCATATCCCCTTATCCTCCCCACCCCTCCCATCTCTCCTCCTCCCTCCTTCTGGTCCAGTTAGTATGCAAGTCTTTCTTCATATTTTGGTCTCTATGTTGACCTTTGTGTTCCCTCGTTCTGTTGCTGCGGTCGCAGCCAGCACGCTTCACAATTCGGCAGTGTTTTCCTCTCCCTCCCTCCGTGGCTGGCTGTCACACACTCACACACACAGACACACACAGACACACACAGACACACACAGACACACACTCACACACACAGACACACACAGACACACTCACACACACAGACACACACAGACACACACAGACACACACTCACACACACAGACACACACAGACACACACAGACACACACAGGTTATCAGTTAGTTTTAGACAATTTACATGTCTCTCCTATTGAGTTTTGAGGCTCTCCTCGCACAGTAAGGGTATTCTTGTTAAAGCTCTGCTCTCCTCTCACAGTAAGGGTATTCTTGTTAAAGCTCTGCTCTCCTCTCACAGTAAGGGTATTCTTGTTAAAGCTCTGCTCTCCTCTCACAGTAAGGGTATTCTTGTTAAAGCTCTGCTCTCCTCTCACAGTAAGGGTATTCTTGTTAAAGCTCTGCTCTCCTCTCACAGTAAGGGTATTCTTGTTAAAGCTCTGCTCTCCTCTCACAGTAAGGGGTATTCTTGTTAAAGCTCTGCTCTCCTCTCACAGTAAGGGTATTCTTGTTAAAGCTCTGCTCTCCTCTCACAGTAAGGGTATTCCTTGTTAAAGCTCTGCTCTCCTCTCACAGTAAGGGTATTCTTGTTAAAGCTCTGCTCTCCTCTCACAGTAAGGGTATTCTTGTTAAAGCTCTGCTCTCCTCTCACAGTAAGGGTATTCTTGTTAAAGCTCTGCTCTCCTCTCACAGTAAGGGTATTCTTGTTAAAGCTCTGCTCTCCTCTCACAGTAAGGGTATTCTTTGTTAAAGCTCTGCTCTCCTCTCACAGTAAGGGTATTCTTGTTAAAGCTCTGCTCTCCTCTCACAGTAAGGGTATTCTTGTTAAAGCTCTGCTCTCCTCTCACAGTAAGGGTATTCTTGTTAAAGCTCTGCTCTCCTCTCACAGTAAGGGTATTCTTGTTAAAGCTCTGCTCTCCTCTCACAGTAAGGGTATTCTTGTTAAAGCTCTGCTCTCCTCTCACAGTAAGGGTATTCTTGTTAAAGCTCTGCTCTCCTCTCACAGTAAGGGTATTCTTGTTAAAGCTCTGCTCTCCTCTCACAGTAAGGGTATTCTTGTTAAAGCTCTGCTCTCCTCTCACAGTAAGGGTATTCTTGTTAAAGCTCTGCTCTCCTCTCACAGTAAGGGTATTCTTGTTAAAGCTCTGCTCTCCTCTCACAGTAAGGGTATTCTTGTTAAAGCTCTGCTCTCCTCTCACAGTAAGGGTATTCTTGTTAAAGCTCTGCTCTCCTCTCACAGTAAGGGTATTCTTGTTAAAGCTCTGCTCTCCTCTCACAGTAAGGGTATTCTTGTTAAAGCTCTGCTCTCCTCTCACAGTAAGGGTATTCCTTTTTTTGGTAAAGCTCTGCTCTCCTCTCACAGTAAGGGTATTCTTGTTAAAGCTCTGCTCTCCTCTCACAGTAAGGGTATTCTTGTTAAAGCTCTGCTCTCCTCTCACAGTAAGGGTATTCTTGTTAAAGCTCTGCTCTCCTCTCACAGTAAGGGTATTCTTGTTAAAGCTCTGCTCTCCTCTCACAGTAAGGGTATTCTTGTTAAAGCTCTGCTCTCCTCTCACAGTAAGGGTATTCTTGTTAAAGCTCTGCTCTCCTCTCACAGTAAGGGTATTCTTGTTAAAGCTCTGCTCTCCTCTCACAGTAAGGGTATTCTTGTTAAAGCTCTGCTCTCCTCTCACAGTAAGGGTATTCTTGTTAAAGCTCTGCTCTCCTCTCACAGTAAGGGTATTCTTGTTAAAGCTCTGCTCTCCTCTCACAGTAAGGGTATTCTTGTTAAAGCTCTGCTCTCCTCTCACAGTAAGGGTATTCTTGTTAAAGCTCTGCTCTCCTCTCACAGTAAGGGTATTCTTGTTAAAGCTCTGCTCTCCTCTCACAGTAAGGGTATTCTTGTTAAAGCTCTGCTCTCCTCTCACAGTAAGGGTATTCTTGTTAAAGCTCTGCTCTCCTCTCACAGTAAGGGTATTCTTGTTAAAGCTCTGCTCTCCTCTCACAGTAAGGGTATTCTTGTTAAAGCTCTGCTCTCCTCTCACAGTAAGGGTATTCTTGTTAAAGCTCTGCTCTCCTCTCACAGTAAGGGTATTCTTGTTAAAGCTCTGCTCTCCTCTCACAGTAAGGGTATTCTTGTTAAAGCTCTGCTCTCCTCTCACAGTAAGGGTATTCTTGTTAAAGCTCTGCTCTCCTCTCACAGTAAGGGTATTCTTGTTAAAGCTCTGCTCTCCTCTCACAGTAAGGGTATTCTTGTTAAAGCTCTGCTCTCCTCTCACAGTAAGGGTATTCTTGTTAAAGCTCTGCTCTCCTCTCACAGTAAGGGTATTCTTGTTAAAGCTCTGCTCTCCTCTCACAGTAAGGGTATTCTTGTTAAAGCTCTGCTCTCCTCTCACAGTAAGGGTATTCTTGTTAAAGCTCTGCTCTCCTCTCACAGTAAGGGTATTCTTGTTAAAGCTCTGCTCTCCTCTCACAGTAAGGGTATTCTTGTTAAAGCTCTGCTCTCCTCTCACAGTAAGGGTATTCTTGTTAAAGCTCTGCTCTCCTCTCACAGTAAGGGTATTCTTGTTAAAGCTCTGCTCTCCTCTCACAGTAAGGGTATTCTTGTTAAAGCTCTGCTCTCCTCTCACAGTAAGGGTATTCTTGTTAAAGCCTGCTCTCCTCTCACAGTAAGGGTATTCTTGTTAAAGCTCTGCTCTTCCTCTCACAGTAAGGGTATTCTTGTTAAAGCTCTGCTCTCCTCTCACAGTAAGGGTATTCTTGTTAAAGCTCTGCTCTCCTCTCACAGTAAGGGTATTCTTGTTAAAGCTCTGCTCTCCTCTCACAGTAAGGGTATTCTTGTTAAAGCTCTGCTCTCCTCTCACAGTAAGGGTATTCTTGTTAAAGCTCTGCTCTCCTCTCACAGTAAGGGTATTCTTGTTAAAGCTCTGCTCTCCTCTCACAGTAAGGGTATTCTTGTTAAAGCTCTGCTCTCCTCTCACAGTAAGGGTATTCTTGTTAAAGCTCTGCTCTCCTCTCACAGTAAGGGTATTCTTGTTAAAGCTCTGCTCTCCTCTCACAGTAAGGGTATTCTTGTTAAAGCTCTGCTCTCCTCTCACAGTAAGGGTATTCTTGTTAAAGCTCTGCTCTCCTCTCACAGTAAGGGTATTCTTGTTAAAGCTCTGCTCTCCTCTCACAGTAAGGGTATTCTTGTTAAAGCTCTGCTCTCCTCTCACAGTAAGGGTATTCTTGTTAAAGCTCTGCTCTCCTCTCACAGTAAGGGTATTCTTGTTAAAGCTCTGCTCTCCTCTCACAGTAAGGGTATTCTTGTTAAAGCTCTGCTCTCCTCTCACAGTAAGGGTATTCTGTTAAAGCTCTGCTCTCCTCTCACAGTAAGGGTATTCTTGTTAAAGCTCTGCTCTCCTCTCACAGTAAGGGTATTCTTGTTAAAGCTCTGCTCTCCTCTCACAGTAAGGGTATTCTTGTTAAAGCTCTGCTCTCGCTCCAGTAAGGTATTCTTGTTAAAGCTCTGCTCTCCTCTCACAGTAAGGGTATTCTTGTTAAAGCTCTGCTCTCCTCTCACAGTAAGGGTATTCTTGTTAAAGCTCTGCTCTCCTCTCAACAGTAAGGGTATTCTTGTTAAAGCTCTGCTCTCCTCTCACAGTAAGGGTATTCTTGTTAAAGCTCTGCTCTCCTCTCACAGTAGGGTATTCTTGTTAAAGCTCTGCTCTCCTCTCACAGTAAGGGTATTCTTGTTAAAGCTCTGCTCTCCTCTCACAGTAAGGGTATTCTTGTTAAAGCTCTGCTCTCCTCTCACAGTAAGGGTATTCTTGTTAAAGCTCTGCTCTCCTCTCACAGTAAGGGTATTCTTGTTAAAGCTCTGCTTACTGTGTGCGTGTGTGTCTGTGTGTGTGGTTGCGCTGCCATAATATCCCATTTTCCCTGAGACCGTTAGAGCCGTTTACGGTAAACACTAGCCTTACCGGTAAACACTAGCCTTACCGGTATGGGGACATCGGTTATGTCCGCACTGTGACCCCGAATGAATACATAAAAATATAAATATATATATATACTCTAGACCTATAGGCTATGCCCACACTGCGTTGTATGGCTCTTGATTAAATCAGGCTATTCCGTTAAAACAACTAGAGCGTATATATATGTGCACGTTGTTAACCAACATTCTAATCTTAACTGGCACATTTCAAACTGTCATTTTGTGAGGCGCAACCGGGAACTTGTTCTGTACAATGGCGAGTGGTGGGTAAAACGTTAACAGAGAATAGGCTATGGCTAATATGTTGACAGATTTACCCCAGTATACCCGAGCAAGACGGTAACGTAAAGAAAACAACAACAACACAACATAGTCTCCCCTCTGCATTCAAGCAGCCCTTGGCAGCTGATTCTGACCGGGTCAAAGAAGTTACATGAGTTATAGGTGCTGGCTATGTTTATATATATTTTTTTACAGTCTTTGGTTTATAGCCGCGGATATGCGCCCATTCTCGGTGGTTGAGAAAAGGGTGGTTTCAGCACCTCCTGAAAGTGCTCGAGCCACGTTACGAACTGCTCTATGTAAGCAAGCCAGAGTTTTCAGTGACAGCCCATCACATTAGATGTACGGTGCTACAGACACGCATATCCGCGGCTATAAACCTATAAAACCCTGAGAGTCACAAGAGCGCATCTGGCACTGAAGGAGGCAGTGTAATGGTGCGTTCGAAATCAAGTGGTGCGTAACCAAATGGTGCGTTCGTAATCACATACGACTGGGAAAAATCCACTTGAACGGCCTCCAACTGGTCATTACTAGTGGAGAACTCATCTATCATCCTGAGCACCCACTACTCCAGCATGGTGACCTCTGACCTCTGGCCTCTGTAACAGCATTTTCGGCAGTTAAATGGAACAACAAAACATTATTTATAAAAAGAAGCAATACATTCATGTGTTTTATGAACACCATAATTTGTTTACAAGCATGATAGCTGTACTTTTAGTTTATGGCTGACACAGCTTGTTGGCCATTATCCAATTGGTGTTTCTCAACCAGTTCAAATCACACGGAGCGACCTGTGAGGTAGGACGCAATCCAAGAGTGAGCCGCGCCGGAGATGCCCAACTCGGAGAGGGTGGAGAGGAGGATCTGATGGTTCACAGTATCAAAGGCAGCAGACAGGTCTAGAAGGATAAGAGCAGAGGAGAGAGAGTTAGCTTTAGCAGTGCAGAGAGCCTCCGTGACACAAAAACATATGGAAGAAGGTACTCTGGTCAGATAGTACCAGAGACTATAGTTATGCACGCTCAAGTTTTCTGCTTATTTGTCTTATTTCTTGTTTGTTTCAAAATAAATAATATTTTTCATCTTCAAAGTGGTAGGCATGTTGTGTAAATCAAATGATACAAACCCCCCAAAAATCCATTTTAATTCCATGTTGTAAGGCAACAAAATAGGAAAAATGCCAAGGGGGGTGAATACTTTCGCAAACCACTGTATATATATACAGTTGAAGTCGGAAGTTTACATACACCTTAGCCAAATACATTTCAACTCTGTTTTTCACAATTCCTGACATTTAGTCCTAGTAAAAATTCCCTGTCTTAGGTCAGTTAGGATCACCACTTTATTTTAAGAATGTGAAATGTCAGAATAATAGTAGAGAGAATGATTTATTTCAGCTTTTATTTCTTTCATCACATTCCCAGTGGGTCAGAAGTTTACATTCAGAAGTTTACATACACTCAATTAGTATTTGGTAGCATTGCCTTTAAATTGTATAACTTGGGTCAAACGCTTCGGGTAGCCTTCCACAAGCTTCCCACAATAAGTTGGGTGAATTATGGCCCATTCCTCCTGACAGAGCTGGTGTAACTGAGTCAGGTTTGTAGGCCTCCTTGCTCGCACACACTTTTTCAGTTCTGCCCACACATTTTCTATAGGATTGAGGTCAAGGCTTTGTGATGGCCACTCCAATACCTTGACTTTGTTGTCCTTAAGCCATTTTGCCACTACTTTGGAAGACCCATTTGCGACCAAGCTTGAACTTCTTGACTGATGTCTTGAGATGTTGCTTCAATATATCCACATAATTTTCCTTTCTCATGATGCCATCTATTTTGTGAAGTGCACCACTCCCTCCTGCAGCAAAGCACCCCCACAGCATGATGTTGCCACCCCTGTGCTTCACGGTTGGGATGGTGTTCTTTGGCTTGCAAGCATCCCCCTTTTTCCTCCAAACATAACGATGGTCATTATGGCCAAACAGTTCTATTTTTGTTTCATCAGACCAGAGGACATTTCTCCAAAAAGTACAATCTTTGTCCCCATGTGCAGTTGCAAACCATAGTCTGGTTTTTTTATGGCGGTTTTGGAGCATTGGCTTCTTCCTTGCTGAGCGGTCTTTCAGGTTATGTCGATATAGGACTCGTTTTACTGTGGATATATATACTTTTGTACCTGTTTCCTCCAGCATCTTCACAAGGTCCTTTGCTGTTGTTCTGGGATTGATTTGCACTTTTCGCACCAAAGTATGTTCGATGAACAGCATTCTTACATAGGTATTCCTCTTGTCCAGATGGGATAGGGCAGTGTGCAGTGCGATGGCGATTGCATCATCTGTGGATCTATTGGGGTGGTATGCAAATTGCAGTGGGTCTAGGGTGTTGGGTAAGGTGGAGGTGATATGATCCTTAACTAGCCTCTCAAAGCACTTCACGATGACAGAAGTGAGTGCTACAGGGTGCTAGTCATTTAGTTCAGTCACCTTCGCTTTCTTGGGTACAGGAGCAATGGTGGATATCTTGAAGCAAGTGGGGACAGCAGACTGGGATAGGGAGGAATTGAATATGACTATAAACACTCCA
This sequence comes from Coregonus sp. 'balchen', assembly GCA_902810595.1. Taxonomy (NCBI): domain Eukaryota; kingdom Metazoa; phylum Chordata; class Actinopteri; order Salmoniformes; family Salmonidae; genus Coregonus; species Coregonus sp. 'balchen'. The sequence goes on along the minus strand of LR778253.1, from coordinate 118,370 downwards.
GCCGTCTGGGCCGGCAGCCTTGCGAAGGTTAACACGTTTAAATGTCTTACTCACGTCGGCCACGGAGAACGAGAGCTCACAGTCCACGGGAGTGGCCCGTGTCAGCTGCACTGTGTTATCCTCAAAGCGGGAGAAGAAGGTATTTAGCTTGTCTGGGAGCAAGATGTCAGTATCCGCGACGTGGCTGGTTTTCCCTTTGTAATCCGTGATTGTCTGTAGACCCTGCCACATACGTCTCATGTCTGAGCCGTTGAATTGCGACTCCACTTTGTCTCTGTACTGTCACGATCGTTGACACATGATGAAGCGGACCAAGGCGCAGTGTTGAATGTGAACATATTATTTATTAGAATGATCAACCGATCAAAACAACAAAACGATGACGTGACAGTCAATGGTCAATACACAACCAAACACGAACAAAATCCCACAAACCCGAATGAAAAACAGACAGTTTAAATATGGCTCCCAATCAGAGACAACCAACGAACAGCTGACACTCGTTGCCTCTGATTGGGAGTCACTAAGGCAAACATAGAAAACAACAAACCAGAACCCCCAACATAGAAACACACCCTGGCTCAACAACTAGAGTCCCATAGCCAGGGTGTGACAGTACCCCCCCTAAAGGCGCGGACTGCGACCGCGCCTCAAAAAGAGCAAAACAGGGGAGGGCTGGGTGGGCATACCTCCTCGGCGGCGGTTCTGGCTCCGGGCTTGACCCCCACTCCTTCTCTAACCCCCCAAAGTACCCCTGGTCCGGTCTGGCCCTGCTGGCCGGAGCTGGACTGAACACTGGTGGAGCGGATTGCTCTAGCTCCGACGTGAAGCCTCTGACCGGTGCCGGACCAGCCACCGGTGGAACAGGCACGGGCCGTGCCGGACTGACGACGCACACCACTGGCTTGGTGTGGGGAGCAGGAGCGGGCCGAGCTGGGCTGTCGAAGCGCACCCCTGACTTGGTGCGGGGAGCAGGAACGGGCCGTGCCGGACTGACGACGCACACCACTGGCTTGGTGTGGGGAGCAGGAGCGGGCCGAGCCGGGCTGTCGAAGCGCACCCCTGACTTGGTGCGGGGAGCAGGAATGGGCCGGACCGGGCTGACGACGCGCACCACTGACTTGGTGCGGGAAGCAGGAATGGGCCGGACCGGGCTGACGACGCGCACCACTGACTTGGTGCGAGTGGCAGGAACAGGCCGGACCGTACTGGGAACACACACCACTGGCCCTACGTGGGGATCAGGAACAGGCCGGACCGGACTGGCAACACACGCCAGTACCTCTCGCCGTGCCTCTACAACCTCCTTCCCACTGGTGACCAGTGACTCCCGTAACCTGGCGTCCTCCTCTGCCAATCCGCTGGGCCGCTCTGCCGCGGTCTCCTGCTGGCCCGTCGTCCACGGCGTTAGCCCCCCCTAAAAATTTTCTGGGCGTCTCCCCTACCCGTGGACCAGGTCTCCATGTCCCTCGCCAGCCTTTCGCCCTTCTGCCACAAGGTCAAGCCCTTCTCCTCCTCACTCGGCTTGACCCAGTCGAGGAGGCGAAGGAGATCTGTTAGGGATCTCCCTGGCGATGGCTCCTGGACACGCTGCTTGGTCACATCTTGGTGGGATTTTCTGTCACGATCGTTGACACATGATGAAGCGGACCAAGGCGCAGCGTTGAATGTGAACATATTATTTATTAGAATGATCAACCGATCAAAACAACAAAACGATGACGTGACAGTCAATGGTCAATACACAACCAAACACGAACAAAATCCCACAAACCCGAATGAAAAACAGACAGTTTAAATATGGCTCCCAATCAGAGACAACCAACGAACAGCTGACACTCGTTGCCTCTGATTGGGAGTCACTAAGGCAAACACAGAAAACAACAAACCAGAACCCCCAACATAGAAACACACCACATAGAACAAACACACCCTGGCTCAACAACTAGAGTCCCATCGGCCTGAGGGGGAATATACACGGTTGTGACTATAACCGAAGAGAATTCTCTAGGGAGGTAATGTGGTCGGCATTTGATTGAGTTCCTGTAAATTATCACAATCACACCATGAGTAGTCATGAAACATAAACCACCGCCTTTCTTCTTTCCGGAGAGTTCTTTATTCCTATCCGCACAATGTATTGAAAACCCAGTTGGCTGTATGGACGGGGACAGTATATCCAGAGAGAGCCATGATTCCGTGAAACAGAGTATGTTACAATCACTGATGTCTCTCTGGAAGGAGATCCTCGCCCTGAGCTCGTCAACTTTATTGTCCAGGGATTGAACATTAGCGAATAATATACTCGGAAGCAGTGGATGGTGTGCACGACTCCTGAGTCGGACTAGAAGTCCACTCCAAATACCTCTTCTCCGCCGGCGGCGTCTGGGATAAGTTCAATCACCTTGGAAGGAACGAACAAAGCATCCAATTCAGGAAAGTCGTTTTTCTGGTCGAGATGCTGGTGAGTTACCACCTCTCTGATATCCAAACGTTTTTTTGGAACCGGCTGTATGTAATAATGCAAAGAACGTTCTGGGCTAATAACGTGAGAAATAACAAACAAAAAAAATGCTTGAAACAAGGTCGCAATGTCTATCGGCACCATCTTCTATAACAAGCGGATAAGAGCTGGATAGGAGGCAAAAGGAAGTCAGTGGGAGAATCTCAAATCCACTCCATGCCTCCTTATAACCCATTCGATGAGAAAGCCAGAGGTCCCTCCCCTCTGACCTTTTTCTCCAATGGGTTTTGAGGAGGAGACTAGGAGAGAGGATGGGAGCAGTAGGCATTTGAGACTTTCCCTGTGTTGGTCGTTGAAACCAGGAGGTTTGGTCCAGCTTCTCAGAAGCTGAAGAGTTACACACTCCATAAAGTTTATTTCCGTCAGACAAAGGAAAAACATAGCAGTTTGACTGCTGGCAGGGCCAAAGTCTGTGTCCCAATTATGTTTTTTGAATGTCTTTAGTCATTTATCCAGAGATACTTACAGTTTAGTGCACATAAGATACATATGATAATAAACCAATGTAGCTCAGTTGGTAGAGCGTGGCGTTTAAAACGGCAGGGTTGTGGGTTCGATTCCCACGGGGGGCCAGTATGAAAAAAATAAAAATAATGAATGCACTCACTAACTGTAAGTCGCTCTGGATAAGAGCGTCTGCTAAATGACTAAAATGTAAAAAATGGAAGATACTCCTCTATGTAATACAGTTCAAGTTAATAAAGGTTGATGTTAGTAGTGTGGTAAGTTTATGTTGACGTTCACTGACGGCAGGACACCGTGTTGACGTTCAGCACTGGACTGACGGCAGGACACCGTGTTGATGTTCAGCACTGGACTGACGGCAGGACACCGTGTTGACGTTCACCACTGGACTGACGGCAGGACACCGTGTTGACGTTCACCACTGGACTGACGGCAGGACACCGTGTTGACGTTCAGCACTGGACTGACGGCAGGACACTATGTTGACATTCAGCACTGGACTGACGGCAGGACACCGTGTTGATGTTCAGCACTGGACTGACGGCAGGACACCGTGTTGACGTTCAGCACTGGACTGACGGCAGGACACCGTGTTGACGTTCAGCACTGGACTGACGGCAGGACACCATGTTGACGTTCAGCACTGGACTGACAGCAGGACACCGTGTTGACGTTCACCACTGGACTGACGGCAGGACACTATGTTGACGTTCAGCACTGTACTGACGGCAGGACACCGTGTTGACGTTCACCACTGGACTGACGGCAGGACACCGTGTTGATGTTCAGCACTGGACTGACGGCAGGACACCGTGTTGACGTTCCCCACTGGACTGACGGCAGGACACCGTGTTGACGTTCACCACTGGACTGACGGCAGGACACCGTGTTGACGTTCACCACTGGACTGACGGCAGGACACCATGTTGACGTTCACCACTGGACTGACGGCAGGACACTATGTTGTGTCCCAAAATGCACCATATTGTAGTGCAATACTTTTGTTCAGGGCCCATAGGGCTCTTGTTAAAAGGGAACAGGATGCCATTTGGGACGTAGCCTGTCCTGAGATTACCTCTGTGAGCACGGTCATGTTCATTAGGCACCAAGCGGAAGAAAACAGAATGAAACGGGGAGGGACTGCCCTAATGTACCAGATCTAGTGTTCACTCTATTCCTGTTCAGTGGTTCTTCTTACCAGCCAACCAGCCAGGCTGGGGACACGTGTTGCAGACCAGGCCCACCTTAAACACACACACACACACCAACCCACCCTAAGCACTGTGGTTGGATAATAATGATCTGTGTTTGGTTTACGAAGCCCTACATCTTGGTTCCCTTCCTTCTCACAGCTCTTCACTCCATCTTCCATCTATTCCCTCTCACAGCTCGTCACTCCATCTTCCATCTCTTCCCTCTCACAGCTCTTTCACTCCATCTTCCATCTCTTCCCTCTCACAGCTCTTTCACTCCATCTTCCATCTCTTCCCTCTCACAGCTCGTCACTCCATCTTCCATCTCTTCCCTCTACAGACTCTTCACTCAGCTCTTCCTCTCACAGCTCGTCACTCCATCTTCCATCTCTTCCCTCTCACAGCTCTTTCACTCCATCTTCCATCTCTTCCCTCTCACAGGTCTTCCCTCCATCTTCCATATCTTCCCTCTCACAGCTCGTCACTCCATCTTCCATATCTTCCCTCTCACAGCTCGTCACTCCATCTTCCATCTCTTCCCTCTCACAGCTCTTCCTCCATCTTCCATCTCTTCCCTCTCACAGCTCTTCCCTCCATCTTCCATCTCTTCCCTCTCACAGCTCGTCACTCCATCTTCCATATCTTCCCTCTCACAGCTCTTCCCTCCATCTTCCATCTCTTCCCTCTCACAGCTCTTCACGCCATCTTCCATTCTTCCCTCTCACAGCTCTCGCTCATCACTCCATATTCCATCTCTTCCCGCTCACAGCTCGTCACTGCCATCTTCCATCTCTTCCCTCTCACAGTCTCTTCACTCCATCTTCCATCTCTTCCCTCCTCACAGCTCTTCACTCCATCTTCCATCTCTTCCCTCTCAACAGCTGTCACTTCCATCTTCCATATCTCCCCTCACACTGTCACTTCCATCTTCATTCCTTCCCTCCAACAGCTCTTCACCTCCATCTTCCATCTCTTCCCTCTCACCCGTCTTCCTCCACTTCCATCTCTTCCCTCTCACAGCTCTTCCCTCCATCTTCCATCTCTTCCCTCTCACAGCTCTTCACTCCATCTTCCATACTCTTCCCTCTCACAGCTCTTCCCTCCATCTTCCATCTCTTCCCTCTCACAGCTCTTCACTCCATCTTCCATCTCTTCCCTCTCACAGCTCTTCCCTCCATCTTTCTGTAGTGTTTGTCTGGTATTGAACGTAACAGCTGTGTCCCATCTGATGCTGCTGTTTAGGATCATGTTCAGGGTTTCAACTTATTTACTTCTCAGTTTTTCCATCTGTGTTGAGCACATCTTGAAGTATGATTCACTCATGGGTCTTCTCTGCTCAGGCTTAAGCATGTAAACCCTGGTTAACCCTGTCTAAAGATGGAAGGGTGATATAGATCACAGACAGAGGGTATTGCAGAGGGAATAGTTTAGGACCTGCTGTGACTGTTGCCATATGTGTCTTGGCCTGGGTTCTGTTCATTAGGCACCAAACAGATGAGAACAGAATGAAAATGGCAGGGACTACCTGGATTTAAAGGAAAACTCCACCCCAAAAAACTCTATTTTGGTATTTGTTTCATTAGTCCATTGTTGATATACTGTAGTCACTAAATGTTTTGCATGTCAGCAACTAAGCTTTCAAGATATATAACTTTCAAAGTACAGAAATACAGGCGGTATGATGCATTTTGCTAGTCTGGCTGATGCGCGACCTACCTGACTATACAGCGAGCTGTGACTCGCTGGTCTGGTATCTCGGGCTTGTAAAAGGGGAGGTTAGCTAAAATTTTTGAGCGAATTTCAGTGAGTTTTTGATTGGTTCTCCTATGCACGCCGTTTGCATCTCCATGCTTCCTCGTCAATTTGCTATGCCCCACTAGAGAGGCAAACAAGCCCAGTAAAAGTTAGGCTAGCTGGCTAGCTATCCTAGCTAACTGGCTAGCTATCCTAGCTAACTGGCTAGCTATCCTGGCTAACTGGCTAGCTATCCTAGCTAACTGGCTAGCTATCCTAGCTAGCTGGCTAGCTATCCTAGCTAGCTGGCTAGCTATCCTAGCTAACTGGCTAGCTATCCTAGCTAACTGTCTAGCTATCCTAGCCAACTGGCTAGCTATCCTAGCCAACTGGCTAGCTATCCTAGCCTATCCTAGCCAACTGGCTAGCTATCCTAGCTAACTGGCTAGCTATCCTAGCTAACTGGCTAGCTATCCTAGCTAGCTGGCTAGCTATCCTAGCCAACTGTCTAGCTATCCTAGCCAACTGGCTAGCTATCCTAGCCAACTGGCTAGCTATCCTAGCCAACTGGCTAGCTATCCTAGTTAACTGGCTAGCTATCCTAGCTAACTGGCTAGCTATCCTAGCCAACTGGCTAGCTATCCTAGCCAACTGGCTAGCTATCCTAGCCAACTGGCTAGCTATCCTAGCCAACTGGCTAGCTATCCTAGCTAACTGGCTAGCTATCCTGGCTAACTAAAACCGTGGAGAGAAAAGTTCTGTGATGGAGCTAGAGAGACGACACTGCCACATAGTAGCGACCAACTTAGGGATTGAATTAAAATAGGAGCATCTTGAATTAAAATAGGAGCATCTTGAATTAAAATAGGAGCATCTTGAAGCATTTCGATTCTTTGTGTGAGGGGAGGATCTATTGGCGGTCTTGCCAACAGGCTTTGGGGAAAAGCCTAATTTACCCGCTAGCTAGTTATATTTTTCTTAGAAGCTAGGAAAACAGCCTCCAATTCTGACAGTCATATCCCCACTAAAGGCTGTGGTGGACGGAGGACAACAGCCACGGGTTCTCAGAGCGGTGGTTGTGGAGGAAAACAAGAACGCTATATGGGAGACCTTGTCTTCGGAAGTCCGGAGAGCTGGTTGGGGAAGACCGGGAGAGTCGTGTTGGCCTCAGTCCTACACAGCTCCATGGTTGGGGAAGACCGGGAGAGACGTGTTGGCCTCAGTCCTACACAGCTCCAAAATCGTCAGAATCGTTGTGGATTAAGTCCATATGACCTACATACGATATGTACAATGACCTAGAACTGTACTTGGACGGTATATAATGGCACTGTGATGGATACGTGTCTGAATGGAGATTATAGTGATGACACACTAGTGGATGATTGATTGATTGATCGTTTTGTATTTGTGCAAACGTAATGAGGAAGAAGTGTTTGTTTGCATGACATTTTTAGCATGACAGGCCTATAAGACATTGAGCATCCTTAATAAAGTGGTAGAAGTGCATCATAACTGACTGGGGGACAGGCAGCACATGGGCTAACAGAGACACTACAGGAAGCACTTTTACTGGATTCAACTATGGGAACCCCCACACGTAACATTTTCTTAGGCAAGCACTACTATAAATAAATAAATATGCCATTTAGCAGACGCTTTTATCCAAAGCGACTTACAGTCATGCGTGCATACATTTGTTGTGTATGGGTGGTCCCGGGGATCGAACCCACTACCTTGGCGTTACAAGCGTCGTGCTCTACCAGCTGAGCTACAGAGGACCACGTAGTAATCAGCATAGAAATCAGATGTGTTTCAATATCTTTATATTGTTACCAATTATCCATTCATTCTGAATGAGGATGGGATTGAAGAATCTATAGCCTACTGTCTATCACAGTCAGAATCTATAGCCTACTGTCTATCACAGTCAGAATCTATAGCCTACTGTCTATCACAGTCAGAATCTATAGCCTACTGTCTTATCACAGTCAGAATCTATAGCCTACTGTCTATCACAGTCAGAATCTATAGCCTACTGTCTATCACAGTCAGAATCTATAGCCTACTGTCTATCACAGTCAGAATCTATAGCCTACTGTCTATCACAGTCAGAATCTATAGCCTACTGTCTATCACAGTCAGAATCTATAGCCTACTGTCTATCACAGTCAGAATATATAGCCTACTGTCTATCACAGTCAGAATCTATAGCCTACTGTCTATCACAGTCAGAATCTATAGCCTACTGTCTATCACAGTCAGAATCTATAGCCTACTGTCTTATCACAGTCAGAATCTATAGCCTACTGTCTATCACAGTCAGAATCTATAGCCTACTGTCTTATCACAGTCAGAATCTATAGCCTACTGTCTTATCACAGTCATAATCTATAGCCTACTGTCTTATCACAGTCAGAATCTATAGCCTACTGTCTTATCACAGTCAGAATCTATAGCCTACTGTCTTATCACAGTCAGAATCTATAGCCTACTGTCTTATCACAGTCAGAATCTATAGCCTACTGTCTATCACAGTCAGAATCTATAGCCTACTGTCTATCACAGTCAGAATCTATAGCCTACTGTCTTATCACAGTCAGAATCTATAGCCTACTGTCTATCACAGTCAGAATCTATAGCCTACTGCCTATCACAGTCAGAATCTATAGCCTACTGCCTATCACAGTCAGAATCTATAGCCTACTGTCTTATCACAGTCAGAATCTATAGCCTACTGTCTATCACAGTCAGAATCTATAGCCTACTGTCTTATCACAGTCAGAATCTATAGCCCCTTCCAGTCAATCTGCCTACTCTATCACAGTCAGAATCTATAGCCTACTGTCTTATCACAGTCAGAATCTATAGCCTACTGTCTTATCACAGTCAGAACTATAGCCTACTGCTATCACAGTCAGAATCTATAGCCTACTGTCTATCACAGTCAGAATCTATAGCCTACTGCTATCACAGTCAGAATCTATAGCCTACTGTCTATCACAGTCAGAATCTATAGCCTACTGTCTATCACAGTCGAATCTATAGCCTACTGTCTTATCACAGTCAGAATCTATAGCCTACTGTCTTATCACAGTCAGAATCTATAGCCTACTGTCTTATCACAGTCAGAATCTATAGCCTACTGTCTTATATCACAGTCAGAATCTATGCCTACTGTCTATCACAGTCAGAATCTATAGCCTACTGTCTATCACAGTCAGAATTATACCTACTGTCTTACACAGTCATAATCTATAGACCTACTGTCTTATCACAGTCGAATCTATAGCCTACTGTCTATCACAGTCAGAATCTATAGCCTACTGTCTTATCACAGTCAGATCTATAGCCTACATGTCTATCACAGTCAGAATCTATAGCCTACTGTCTTATTCACAGCAGAACTCTCCTACGTCTACACAGTCAGAATCTATAGCCTACTGTTACACAGTCGAATCTTATCACAGTCAGAATCTTAGCCCTGTTTATCATCCATCTAGAGCTACTGTCTTATCACAGTCAGATCTATAGCCTACTGCTATCACACAGCCTCTGATCACAGTCAGAATCTATAGCCTACTGTCTATCACAGTCAGAATCTATAGCCTACTGTCTATCACAGTCAGAATCTTAGCCTACTGTCTATCACAGTCAGAATCTATAGCCTACTGTCTATCACAGTCAGAATCTATAGCCTACTGTCCCATCACAGTCAGAATCTATAGCCTATGTCTGTCTATCACAGTCAGAATTATAGCCTACTGTCTATCACAGTCAGAATCTATAGCCTACTGTCTATCACATCAGAATCTATAGCTACTGTCATCCAGTCAAAATCTATAGCCTACTGTCTATCACAGCAGAATCTATAGCCTACTGTCTTATCACAGTCAGAATCTATAGCCTACTGTCTTATCACAGTCAGAATCTATAGCCTACTGTCTATCACAGTCAGAATCTATAGCCTACTGTCTTATCACAGTCAGAATCTATAGCCTACTGTCTTATCACAGTCAGAATCTATAGCCTACTGTCTATCACAGTCAGAATCTATAGCCTACTGTCTATCACAGTCAGAATCTATAGCCTACTGTCTTATCACAGTCAGAATCTATAGCCTACTGTCTTATCACAGTCAGAATCTATAGCCTACTGTCTTATCACAGTCAGAATCTATAGCCTACTGTCTTATCACAGTCAGAATCTATAGCCTACTGTCTTATCACAGTCAGAATCTATAGCCTACTGTCTTATCACAGTCAGAATCTATAGCCTACTGTCTTATCACAGTCAGAATCTATAGCCTACTGTCTTATCACAGTCAGAATCTATAGCCTACTGTCTATCACAGTCAGATCTATAGCCTACTGTCTTATCACAGTCAGAATCTATAGCCTACTGTCTATCACAGTCAGAATCTATAGCCTACTGTCCTTATCACAGTCAGAATCTATAACTACTGTCTAATCACATTCAAGCTAAGCCTACTGTCATCACAGCCAGAATCTATAGCCTACTGCCTATCACAGTCCGATCTAGAGCCTACTGTCTTACACAGTCAAAATCTATAGCTACTGTCTATCAATCGACTCTATAGCCTACTGGTTTATCACAGTCAGAATCTAATAGCCTACTGTCTTATCCAGTCAGAACTAACAGCCTACTGTCTATCACAGTCAGAATATATATCCTACTGTCTATCACATTGTCAGAATCTAATAGCCTCTGTCTTAAATCACAGTCAAATCTATCGCCTACTTGTCTTATCACAGTCAGAATCTATAGCCTACTGTCTATCACCGTCAGAATCTATAGCCCACTGTCTATCAACAGTAGAATCTATAGCCTACTGTCTATCACAGTCGAATCTATGCCTACTGTCTATCACAGTCAGAATCTATAGCCTACTGTTCTATCACAGTCAGAATCTATAGCCTACTGTCTATCACAGTCAGAATCTATAGCCTACTGTCTTATCACAGTCAGAATCTATAGCCCACTGTCTATCACAGTCAGAATCTATAGCCTACTGTCTATCACAGTCAGAATCTATAGCCTACTGTCTATCACAGTCAGAATCTATAGCCTACTGTCTATCACAGTCAGAATCTATAGCCTACTGTCTTATCACAGTCAGAATATATAGCCTACTGCCTATCACAGTCAGAATCTATAGCCTACTGTCTATCACAGTCAGAATCTATAGCCTACTGTCTATCACAGTCAGAATCTATAGCCTACTGTCTTATCACAGTCAGAATCTATAGCCTACTGCCTATCACAGTCAGAATCTATAGCCTACTGTCTATCACAGTCAGAATCTATAGCCTACTGTCTATCACAGTCAGAATCTATACCCTACTGTCTATCACAGTCAGAATCTATACCCTACTGTCTATCACAGTCAGAATCTATAGCCTACTGTCTATCACAGTCAGAATCTATAGCCTACTGCCTATCACAGTCAGAATATATAGCCTACGGTCTATCACAGTCAGCACTTTAACAACAGAATCTTCGTGTAGGGGTCAGGGTTCAAAAGGAAAACCTGCTTGGAGAACTGCGTTCTTTGGTGAAAGAAGATTAGATGATGTTCAAAAGTGGTATCAGGGATTTCGAGTTGATAGCAAGCAAGCTTAAAGTTATTAGCTGGCTGGTTTTCCATGGATGAACAATGCTAGCTAACGTTAGTTGCTACTTGCTAACCACAAGGTTTAACAGGTTGCAGTTGTCTAATATGTCATTCATTTTAGTGTAGAAGGGTTCTTATAAACGTTTTGAAAATGTGTTTGATGATTTGTGCACCCTATTCATAAAGTTAGTGGCAAACGATGTCCGAACTCAGGGTGCTGAGTTTATATAGGTATGTGTTTGGGTAAAAATAACATTTTTGTTTTATTCTATAAACTACTGACAACATTTCTCCCAAATTCCAAATAAAATTATTGTCATTTAGAGCATTTATTTGCAGAAAATGACAACTGATCAAAATAACAAGAAAAGATGCAGTGTTGTCAGACCTCGAATAATGCAAAGAAAATAAATTCATGTTCATTTTTAAACAACGCAATAGTAATGTTTTAACTTAGGAAGAGTTCAGAAGTTTTAACTATTAATAACTATCATTAAGTTTGCCGACGACACAACAGTGGTAGGTCTGATCACCGACAACGATGAGACAGCCTATAGGGAGGAGGTCAGAGACCTGGCCGTGTGGTGCCAGGATAACAACCTCTCCCTCAACGTGATCAAGACAAAGGAGATGATTGTGGACTACAGGAAAAAAAAGAGGACTGAGCACGCCCCCATTCTCATCGACGGGGCTGCAGTAGAACAGGTTGAGAGCTTCAAGTTCCTTGGTGTCCACATCACCAACGAACTATCATGGTCCAAACACACCAAGACAGTCGTGAAGAGGGCACGACAACACCTATTCCCCCTCAGGAGACTGAAAAGATTTGGCATGGGTCCTCAGATCCTCAAAAAAATCCTACAGCTGCACCATCGAGAGCATCCTGACTGGTTGCATCACCGCCTGGTATGGCAACTGCTTGGCCTCCGACCGCAAGGCACTACAGAGGGTAGTGCGTACGGCCCAGTACATCACTGGGGCCAAGCTTCCTGCCATCCAGGACCTCTATACCAGGCGGTGTCAGAGGAAGGCCCTCAAAATTGTCAAAGACTCCAGCCACCCTAGTCATAGACTGTTCTCTCTGCTACCGCACGGCAAGCGAAGTCCAAAAGACTTCTCAACAGCTTCTACCCCCAAGCCATAAGACTCCTGAACAGCTAATCATGGCTACCCAGACTATTTGCACTATTTGCACTGCCCCCCCACCCCATCTTTTTACGCTGCTGCTACTCTGTAATTATTTATGCATAGTCACTTTAACTCTACCCACATGTACATATTACTTCAACTACCTCAACTAGCCGGTGCCCCCGCACATTGACTCTGCACCGGTACCCCCCTGTATATATAGCCTCCCTACTGTTATTTTATTTTACTTCTGCTCTTTTTTTCTAAACACTTTTTTGTTTTATTCTCCTTTTTTATAAAAATAAATGCACTGTTGGTTAAGGGCTGTAAGTAAGCATTTCACTGTAATGTCTGCACCTGTTGTATTTGGCGCATGTGGCCAATAGAATTTGATTTGATTTGATTTGAGAAATCAATATTTGGTGTAATAACCCAGATTTTCAATCACAGCTTTCATGCGTCTTGGCATGCTCTCCACCAGTCTTTCACATTGATGTTGTGTGACTTTATGCCACTCCTGGCGCAAAAATTAAAGCAGCTCGGCTTTGTTTGATGGCTAGTGACCATCCATCTTCCTCTTGATCACATTCCAGATGTTTTCAATGGGGTTCAGGTCTGGAGATTGGGCTGGCCATTACAGGGTCTTGATCTGGTGGTCCTCTATCCACACCTTGATTGACCTGGCTGTGTGGCATGGCACATTGTTCTGCTGGAAATCCTCAGAATTAGGGAACAATGTCAGAGCAAAAGGAAGCACGTTTTCTTCCAGGACAACCTTGTACGTGGCTTGATTCATGCGTCCTTCACAAAGACAAATCTGCCCGATTCCAGCCTTGCTGAAGCACCCCCAGATCATCACCAATCCTCCACCAAATTTCACACTGGGTGCAAGACACAGTGGCTTGTAGGCCTCTCCAGGTCTCCATCTAACGACCAGGTGTTGGGTAAAGCTGAAAATTGGACTCATCAGAGAAGATGACCTTACTCCAGTCCTCTACGGTCCAATCCTTATGGTCTTTTGCAAACCTCAGCCTGGCTCTTCTTTGCTTCTCATTGATGAAGGGCTTTATTCTAGCTTTGCACGACTTCAGCCCTGCCCCTAGGAGCCTGTTCCGAACCGTCCTCCCCGTGCACTTCACCCCAGCTGCCGTTTGCCATTCTATTTGTAGGTCACTTGATGTCATCCTACGGTTGTTGAGTGATATTCGAATGAGTTGGCGGTCATTCCAGTCAGTAGAGAGTCGTTTTAGCCCTCTGCCGGTCTGTAGCTTTGTTGTCCCCAATGTCTGCTGCTTGACCTTGTTCTTATGAACTGCCGTCTTTGACATTTTAAGGATGGAAGCAACCTGAAGCACACTGTATCCCTCTGCCAGTAAAGCCAGAATTTAACCCTTATTTTCCTCACTCAAAATTTCCTTTTCAACTCTTTTGGCATGGTCAATAGTTATTTTTTCATTAATATTACTTTTGAGGTACTATTAGCACTGTTTTTGCCATCCAGCTGGTCCTATTGCAAGAGGATAGCGATGACCACAGCAGTGGTTTTTATACTTTTCCTCGTTAAATAAGATTTGGTTCAGGTGATCACCTAATCAGTACCTAATTCAATAGAATGAGGTGTGCCTGTGTTGGAATTCAACAGACACTGGGATGGAATGGCTGTCATACATGTAGAGATGCTGATTTAAGAAAAATCAGCAGTGGTCTCTTAATTGTTTTCCACAGCTGTATATGTTAAAGAGGAAAGGGCCTAAGGCTGACCCCCATTGTAAACAATGAGACTTTCTGATTGATTCTAACATATATTTGAGATTCATTACTTTCCTTCTAACATGTAGGCCTCTACATGTTATGAATTCCTGCGGTGTGTCTTCTATAGCATGAGATGTAGGCTGTACTCCACCTCCATCTCCTTGTTGTCAGGCTACTGTACTTCTCCACCTCCATCTCCTTGTTGTCAGGCTACTGTAATTCTCCACCTCCATCTCCTTGTTGTCCCTCTGTCATTTTGAAACCTAAACACATCATGTTTTTGAGGCCTGAACCAGACAGACAGCTTACAGGTCTGTCCCTGTCCTCTCAGCTCATAGCTATAACTGTAGGAATAAATATCACCCTTAAGCAGAAATAGAAGTCTGCAGAAGAAGGAACGCGTACAAGTGAACATAGAAATGGTTTAGTTAAATGACCGATAATGATTGAGTCTGCTAGGGGGTTTATATGGCGTTTCCTCCTCTTTCCCTTGCTGCTGCTTCTGAAAGTGCTGCAATTGTGTTTGAGGTTTTGAGCTTTAGTGTTACGTTCCTGTAAGATCCATGTAACAGATCTGGGTTCTGTTTTTAAACCAACTTTGCTCCTCTATTCTCTTACAGGCTTTGGTTTTTCTACATACAATATATTTCGAGGTTGGACGTCAGCACGTGGGGCGCACCGGTTGGTGTCACCTCGTTAGTCAGTATGTGTTTCACCTGTGCTGGTTGCCATCTCATTAGTGGGAAGGTGTTTCACCTGTGCTGACCCAGGTGCTATTTAAGAGTGGCTGGCCATGTGCTCCAGTTGTCTTGAGAGATGTGGAGGGTCAACTCCTTCAGTTGTCTTGAGAGATGTGGAGGGTCAACTCCTTCAGTTGTCTTGAGAGATGTGGAGGGTCAACTCCTTCAGGTCCATGCTGAAGTCAATACGACCCAATAGCCAGTCATGTCAGGCAGTTCTCTTCACACAGTTTATACAGCTGGCAATTCTGGAAGGGAGCCTGTGAAAGATGTTGTATTATAGGATTCATATATTCTCTGTCCTGGAGAGAGGGAGAGAGATGGGGATCAGAGAGGGGGGATCAGAGAGGGACAAGAGAGAGAGACAGAGAGAGAGAGAGAGAGAGAGACCCTGTGTGTTTGGGCCCGGGATGGGAGGGATCCGTATACAGATGAAATGCGGCCTCCCTCCATCTCCACACCTGAGGTGGTGATGTGGTATCCGAGGAAGGAGACGGCCTGTTGGAAAAACAGACACTTTTCTGCCTTGGCAATGAAACTCGAGGAGGCGGGCGAAGTGGAGGGACGTATATACCCCCTGGCGCAGGGACACGGAGACGTATGTCTCCATCGCTTCAGTTTCAGCCTGCGACAGGGGATACACATGACTCCTGGGAGGTACAGCGTCTACCCGGAGGTTTATCGCGCAATCCCCCGCCCGATGGGGTGGTAATTTGGTCGCCTGCATTTTGTCGGGGGGAATGCGCACAGTGGAGGTAGTGTCTGGCCTTTCCACCGTGGTTGCACCAACGGAAACAGCTAGGCACCTACCCTGACACTCTCGCGACCACCCTGTGAGAACCCTCTGCGGCCATGAAAAGGTGGGGTTGTGTAGTGCTAACCAGGGAAGACCCAACACAGCAGGGAAATCAGGAGACTCAATAATAAAAAAGGTGACTTGCTCACTATGGGTCTCTTGCGTAACTTGTGCTGTAACTTCCCCAACGAACCCTGAATCTAATGGTCGACTGTCAAGTGCTTTGATGGGCAGTGGAATGGACTGGAGCTGTTGTCCTCCGTTCTCCCAGATCGCTGCACCACCCAGCTCCATCGGAACGGAATCCGGGTTGAAGGGGGATGAAATGTGCAAGCCACTTCCAGGACGTCATCTTGAAGCTAGCAAGTTGTCCAACCGGATGGCCATGTCCACCAGCTGGTCAAAAGTCAATGTGGTGCGCGGTCCTCATCCCCTGCCTCAGGTGGACTAGCCCCGTAGTTGTACAACGCGTCTCCTCCTTCACTCCAGACCGCGTTGGCCCACTCCAGGGCTTTCCCAGAGAGGCAGGAGATGAGGGCGGACACCTTCTCCCGCTCCGATGGAACCGGGCTGATAGTCGAAAAATAGAGGTCCAGCTGCAGGAGGAATCCCTGGCAACGGGCCGCTGTCCCGTCGAACTCCCTCGGTCGTGATAGGTGAATCCCTCTGGGCGCTGGGGTGTGGATGGCTGGATCCGGTCGCTCAGCTGGTCCCGAAGGGTCGGGTCCTCTCCTCTCCAGGCGTTGGACGACCTGGAGAACCCGATCCATCACTTCTCCCATGCTGGCTAGCATGTTTGAGTGCTCCCGGACCCGCTCCACAACTCCAGGCATGTTCTCCGCTCCTGCTGACTCCATGTTCAGGTGTGTGATTCTGTGGTGGGTGATTTAGAAGGAGTCAGGAGCAGGAGGGTAAATCACAGAATAAATAGATCATTCCGTAACACAGCGGTACGCAGCAATGCGTAAAACACTCCAGTGCGGTAAATACGTCGCACTGGAAAACAGCAAGACACAGGGGTGAAATATCCCGCCGATACAAAATACAAAGAGCTCCACCGAGCTAATGTAACCTCCACAATAACTAATCACACACAAAGACAAGGGGGCAGACGGAACACTTATATAGGTACTGATGAGGGGAATCAGGTGTGTGTAATAAACAAGACAAAACAAATGGAATGATGAGATGAGGAGCGGCAGTGGCTAGAAGGCCGGTGACGACAAACGCCAAAGCCTGCCCGAACAAGAAGAGGAGGCAGCTTCGGAGGAAGTCGTGACACTGTTCTCGGATGCAACACTCACTTCCGAGTTCCAAACTGCCTCTGGAAGCAACGTCAGCACAATAACTGTTTGTTGGGAATTTCATGAAATGGGTTTCCATGGCTGTGCAGCCACACACAAGCCTAAGATCACCATGCACAATGCCAAGTGTCGGCTGGAGTTGTGTAAAGCTCACCGCCATTGGACTCTGGAGCAGTGGAAATGCTTTCTCTGGAGTGATGAATCACGCTTCACCATCTGGCAGTCTGACTGATGAATCTGGGTTTGGTGGATGCCAGGAGAACGCTTCCTGCCCCAATGCATAGTGTCAACTGTAAAGTTTGGTGGAGGAGGAATAATGGTCTGGGGCTGGTTTTCATGGTTCGGGCTAGGCCGCTTAGTTCCTGTGAAGGGAAATCTTAATGCTACAGCATACAATGGCATTCTAGACGATTATGTGCTTCCAACTTTGTGGCAACAGTTTGGGGAAGACCCTTTCCTGTTTCAGCATGACAATGCCCCCGTGCACAAAGCGAGGTCCACACAAAAATGGTTTATTGAGATCGGTGTGGAAGAACTTGACTGGCATGCATAGAACTCTGACCTCAACCCTATCGAACACCTTTGGGATGAATTGGAACGCCGACTGCGAGCCAGGCCTAATCGCCCAACATCAGTGCCTGACCTCACTAATGCTCTTGTGGCTGAATGGAAGCAAGTCCCCCGCAGCAATGTTCCAACATCTAGTGGAAAGCCTTCCCAGAAGAGTGGAGGCTGTTATAGCAGCAAAGGGGGGACCAACTCCATATTAATGCAGATAATTTTGGAATGAGATGTTCGACGAGCAGGTGTCCACATACTTTTGGTGATGTAGTGTAGGAACATTGCTGCGGGGACTTGTTTCCATTCAGCCACAAGAGCGTTAGTGAGGTTAAAATTATATAAATTATAAATATTATAAATTATAGTTATAAAAGACAACAGTTAAAACAAGTTCTCTTATCACTCTTTTCTCTAGACCCAAAAACCATCCTATCACACTTTCAACGATTCTGGCTGCAACACCTTGAAGACAGAGGCTCCTTTAACACGGAGAGTTACTTACATTTGATTTCAACATAGTGATGTCTCAGACATGGGTAACTCCTTTTCTTTCCAGTTTGATTGAAATATGACTACAATACTCCCAAGATTGATCCAGCTCAAATCGAGTAGATGACATGCGCAGTGAACAGGAGCGCCGTTGAGCAGAATGTCAGTGTGAGTGGCTGTAAGGAAGACATTCGGTGTGTGTATGTGAGATCCAACATAGCTGGAACGTGCTATGACCCGTAGAAAGACAGAGACAGGAACCTGATACAGCTGCCCAGCTGAGGCTCAGATTCAACACTAAAGGCCAGCATGAATGGCTTTCTGTGTGACAATGACGACAGCACTCAGGGTATGTACGCTTCCATCACAGGGAATGGTCAGAGGACCCTGCCTGCTCCAAGCGTGTGTGTGTACACGTGTGTGTGTACACGTGTGTGTGTGTGTGTGTGTGTGTGTGTGTGTGTGTGTGTGTGTAGTGTACATTCTCAGAGAAATGACTCAGGAATGTCAGGATACATGCCAAAGATAAAGAATGTGAGCCATGTTATGTTCAGGGGCACCTTCCTCCCTCCTAACAGAATATCACAATCCTATCAAAAGGACTGAGTCTCAGTGGCATACTGGATGAACTAATGGCTTAACCTGCTGGGATGTTTATTACTGATCATTATCCCCAGATTAGAAGGGGTGATTCTAACTCAAACATCCTGACGTAAAATACCTTTCTACATTATAATCCCAGGAGTTACATACCTTGTCATTTTGCTTCACAGATATGTATGGGACATCAGATTATTTTGGATGTATAATATCTAATTAACCCCCTAGAGTCTGTGTCCGCGCTCCCTGTGGAAAATGTATTAGCATAATACAAAATCCATCAGTTGGAGCTATAGAGCGTCTGTTTCTTCTGTGTCAGAAAGGTGACAGTGTGTCAGAAAGGTGACAGTGTGTCAGAAAGGTGACAGTGTGTCAGAAAGGTGACAGTGTGTCAGAAAGGTGACAGTGTGTCAGACTGTAACGTCCGAACCGTTTGTCTGTCTCTGTCTCAATCCACCGCATCCGCCGATGTCGCACCTCCGCATCTGAGTTGAAAGGTGACAGAGTGTCAGAAAGGATTTAGACAGGGCTTAGACTCTGATGGGTTAAGCAATAAGGCCGGAGGGGGTATATATGGCCAATATACCACGGCTAAGGGTTGTTCTGATGCATGGATACAGTCCTTAGCCGTGGTATATTGGCCATATACCACAAACCCCTGATGTGCCTTATTGCTTTTGTAAACTGACGTAATTAGAGCAATAAAAATACATGTTTTGTCTTATAAGGTCTGATATACCACGGCTACCAGCCAATCAGCATTCAGGGCTCGAACCACCCAGTTTATAATAATATATACACTGAGTGTACAAAACATTCAGGACACCTTCCTAATATTGTCGAGATCGGTGCGGAAGAACTTGACTGGCCTGCATAGAACCCTGACCTCAACCACCTTTTGCCCTCAGAACAGCCTCACTTCGTCTGGGCATGGACTCTACAAGGCGTTGAAAGCTTTCCGCAGGGATTCTCGCCCATGTTGACTCCAATGCTTTCCAACAGCTGTGTCAAGTTGGCTCGATGTCCTTTCGGTGCTGGACATTTCTCGATACACACGGGAAGCGTGAAAAACCCAGCACGTTGCAGTTCTTGACACCAACTGGTGTGTCTGGTACCTACTACCATACCCCGTTCAAAGGCACTTCAATCTTTTGTCTTGCCCATTCACCCTCTGAATGGCACACATACACAACCCATGTCTCAATTGTCTGAAGGCTTAAAAAATCCTTCTTTAACCTGTCTCCTCCCCTTCATCTACACTGATTTGAAGTGGATTTAACAAGTGACATCAATAAGGGATCATAGCTTTCACCTGGATTCACCTGGTCAGTCTATGTCATGGAAAGAGCAGGTGTCCTTAATGTTTGGTACGCTGTGTGTATATCATGGATAAATGTCAGGTCACATAAAGATGGGATGCACGTTTTCTCAGAAATGTTACTTCATGTTTTTTATTAAAAAATGTATATCACAAGAACTGTATTCACGTATTCCTTCCTCTCTACTACTGGGCGGAATCCTAACTTGAGACGATGATGGACGGGCTAACTCAAAGCTTTGGCGCAAAGATCGACATTAAAGAATGATTTAAGCTAAAGTTTGAGTGTTGCTAGGTGTATCTCAAGTCTGATTGTTGCTAGGTGTATCTCAAGTTTGAGTGTTGCTAGGTGTATCTCAAGTCTGAGTGTTGCTAGGTATATCTCAAGTTTGAGTGTTGCTAGGTGTATCTCAAGTTTGAGTGTTGCTAGGTGTATCTCAAGTTTGAGTGTTGCTAGGTGTATCTCAAGTCTGATTGTTGCTAGGTGTATCTCAAGTTTGAGTGTTGCTAGGTGTATCTCAAGTCTGATTGTTGCTAGGTGTATCTCAAGTTTGAGTGTTGCTAGGTGTATCTCAGGTTTGAGTGTTGCTAGGTGTATCTCAAGTTTGAGTGTTGCTAGGTGTATCTCAAGTTTGAGTGTTGCTAGGTGTATCTCAAGTCTGATTGTTGCTAGGTGTATCTCAAGTTTGAGTGTTGCTAGGTGTATCTCAAGTCTGATTGTTGCTAGGTGTATCTCAGGTTTGAGTGTTGCTAGGTGTATCTCAAGTTTGAGTGTTGCTAGGTGTTTCTCAAGTCTGATTGTTGCTAGGTGTATCTCAGGTTTGATTGTTGCTAGGTGTATCTCAGGTTTGAGTGTTGCTAGGTGTATCTCAAGTTTGAGTGTTGCTAGGTGTATCTCAAGTTTGAGTGTTGCTAGGTGTATCTCAAGTCTGATTGTTGCTAGGTGTATCTCAAGTTAGCACTCAGCCATTAACCAATCAGCGACCATAATCATGCACACCCAACACTGGGAAATGAAGGTACAACTTAATAAATACTTTGCAGGATTTTTACACTGGAGATAATGACCTGGAGGGAGGAAATCCACAGGGTAGAGTAGAGGGCAGAATGACCTGGAGGGAGGAAATCCACAGGGTAGAGTGGAGGGCAGAATGACCTGGAGGGAGGAAATCCACAGGGTAGAGTGGAGGGCAGAATGACCTGGAGGGAGGAAATCCACAGGGTAGAGTGGAGGGCAGAATGACCTGGAGGGAGGAAATCCACAGGGTAGAGTGGAGGGCAGAATGACCTGGAGGGAGGAAATCCACAGGGTAGAGTGGAGGGCAGAATGACCTGGAGGGAGGAAATCCACAGGGTAGAGTGGAGGGCATAATGACCTGGAGGGAGGAAATCCACAGGGTAGAGTGGAGGGCAGAATGACCTGGAGGGAGGAAATCCACAGGGTAGAGTGGAGGGCAGAATGACCTGGAGGGAGGAAATCCACAGGGTAGAGTGGAGGGCATA
Source organism: Coregonus sp. 'balchen' (assembly GCA_902810595.1). Lineage (NCBI taxonomy): Eukaryota > Metazoa > Chordata > Actinopteri > Salmoniformes > Salmonidae > Coregonus > Coregonus sp. 'balchen'. Next base: position 96,628 of record LR778253.1, on the reverse strand, counting down.
ATGACCTGGAGGGAGGAAATCCACAGGGTAGAGTGGAGGGCAGAATGACCTGGAGGGAGGAAATCCACAGGGTAGAGTGGAGGGCAGGAAGCTAGCCTTGACCACAGCCATTCTGTGTGATATGTCTGGCAGCGGGAAGCTAGTAGAATGGTAACACATCCCGCCACAGGTTCTGGACATGGTTCTTCACTCTCTCGTGACAGAACTTAACATAAATGTCACAGCGAACACACAACATTTGGTTCTGGTTTCCGATGTCGCTCCTCCCCCATGCACTCAGCTCCAATGTGATAACTGTATTATCCACAGCACAGAGACCCTTTCTGATTCTGATAGGTCAGGGGTGTCTCTCTCTCTATATATATATATCTTCTGATAGGTCAGGGGTGTCTCTCTCTATATTGTGGTCCTCTGTAGCTCAGCTGGTAGAGCACGGCGCTTGTTAACGCCAAGGTAGTGGGTTCGATCCCCGGGACCACCCATACACAAAAATGTATGCACACATGACTGTAAGTCGCTTTGGATAAAAGCGTCTGCTAAATGGCATATTATTATATATCTTCTGATGGGTCAGGGTGGGTGTCACTCAAAACATAGTGTCCAATTGGGCAATGGGGATCCCTGGGTTTTCCATTTGACCAATCAGAAACAAATGAAAATGACAGAAAAACCTACAAGATGAAAATACATTTTCCCCTTTTTATGAAGCTACACCAAGCTCTCCCTTTCAACCCCAACACTTAAAGAGTTATCAGACAGAATATTGGCAAAATCAATCATACAGTTTTACTTTGAATCATTATATTGATCATTACATTGATCATTAAATTGATATGTTATGATACTATGTTCATCTGGCGGTAAGAAGGTTATGTTATGATACGATGTTCATCTGGCGGTAAGGAGGTTATGTTATGATACGATGTTCGTCTGGCGGTAAGGAGGTTATGTTATGATACGATGTTTGTCTGGCGGCAAGGAGGCCCAAGTTTCAAACTCACGTTAGTTTGCAATCTCGTCATGTAAAAACTGTTGCACTGGCATTTTCCAGCCCTAACGCCAGGTTTGGCAATTTACCGGTCTTACATCAGCTGGCTTGCGCTGAGATGGGAGAGGTGGAAATATTTGAGGTGTGTCCTTTAAAATGTGAGCCAATATGCCAATTTCAGTGAACACAACTTGGGATATTTAAAGTCCAAAAGATGGTCTTAGGGGTAACAACACTGGTTATGGAATTAGGGTTAGGGTTAGGGTTAGGGTTAAGGTTAGGGTTAGGGTTAGGGTTAGGGTTAGGGTTAGGGTTAAGGTTAGGGTTAAGGTTATGAAATGGATTTAGGGTTAAGGTTAAGGTTAAGGTTAGGGTTAGGGTTAGGGTTATGAAATGGATTTAGACAGTGGAGGCAGTAGCATTATGTACACTGACTGGACAAAACATAGACTGACCAGGTGAATCCAGGTGAAATCTATGATCCCTTATTGATGTCACTTGTTAAATCCACTTCAAACCAGTGTAGATGAAGGGGAGGAGACAGGTTAAAGAAGGATTTTTAAGCCTTGAGACAATTGAGACATGGATTGTGTACGTGTGCCATTTCAGAGGGTAAAAGGGCAAGATAAAATATTTAAGTGCCTTTGAACGGGGTATGGTAGTAGGTGCCAGGCGCACCGGTTTGTGTCAAGAACTGCAACGCTGCTGGGTTTTTCACGCTCAACAGTTTCCCGTGTGTATCAAGAATGGTCCACCACCCAATATTCCTAATGTTTTGTACATTCGATGTTTTATAAAAATATCACGAGTAGCAAAACTGTCAACAAACTGTCCTTCCGCTTCTTTTATTTATATTGGACATTATTTTTTGTCCATCTTCTGTGAAACGTTTGGACTGAAAATGTGCGATTCCCATTGCATGAAAGGTGTCAGTTCTGTCAGGGAAGCTGTTTTAGGAACATCAAGTTATTTTTAAAAGACTGCTTATTGTTTATCTCGGGGTTTTTATGCATCTTCCACCTTCCTCTGTTGGACATAACTGTCAAATTGGCGGGAATTCGCTGTCTGTGGTGCTGAACCGGCCACTTGTAGCCAGTCTAGTAGCCTGTTCTGTGTTTTTTATCTTTCACGCTGGCCAAAGTCACATACTGGCCAGTCACTGCTGCCAAGTCATGCTATGGCACGCTGGCCAGGAAGTCACTACTGGCCAAGTCACTACTGGCCAAGTCACTACTGGCCAAGTCATCCACTACTGGCCAAGTCACTACTGGCCAAGTCACTACTGGCCATATCAACAGTGATGGTAGTGGACGTTCCCCCTTTCTCTGTATATTGGATCTTTATCCAGCTCCTGTGAAAAGTTTGGATGTGTGTAAAACCCTCCATAGTCTACGTTGTCTTATGCCTAATATTACATGCCCGTGGGGAGCGATGATGGTAACTTCTGTATTTAGATATAGCCAATTAAAAAACAAGTTGTTTCGTTTTATTAGAATTATTCACTATCTTTTTAGGTCTAATCATTAGTGGGTTTAATCTTGCTCTGCATCGTGGGGAAGCGTTTCACTGTAAAGTCTAAACCTGTTGTATTCGTGCATGTGAAAAAATAAAATATGATTTTGATTTATTGACCTTTGGCTCAGACATAATGCATGTTACAGTAAGTCTATATCAGTGTCAATTTTAACAATATATAGTTACATGTTGAAGCCATGCAATTACTGTTCAAAAACATGTTCAACATGTTTAGCAAATATGGGATAGGCCTACAATTGTTATCTTGTTTCTGTTGGCTGTTTAACCAACTAACGGACTAACATCCTAATTGGAGTTGATGACAACGCAATACATACAAGACCGTAAAAACACAACTTGAAGCAACCACATATTTAGCCATGGAGCACGTTCTGATTGGCCAAGCCTTCGACATACTGTACCATCAACTTTTATTTATTAAATCAAAACCCTTTTGCGCTACTGCTACAATAATTCTGGTTATGAAAATAGCAAAAGTATTTCTGACACACCCCCCCGAACCTATTGCACTACCGCCAGTGCTTAGATTGACCGTTGTGTTAGGTTCAAATAGAGCCCACAGTCTCTGTGGAGGACAATAACTTGCGTCCAAGTGAGCGATACGTTGTCTCTTCATCACGTTGGCTGATATCAACAGACTGCCCCTAGCCTTGGATGGTTTGAAGCACCATTTGAAGTACCAGATTCATTACAAATATTTCAGATCAGTTTTTGGTTTTTTTTCCCCCCCCTTCATACGTTCATCTCTCAGGTTCTAAAACTCCCATGCCTCCTCCACCTGTTTGTGGTAATCCTCATCCAGGGGGTTGTCCGGACACTTCTGCCCGTTGCTAGGTGGCCTGGCCTGGTTATAGCGGCTCCAGTCCCCCTTACAGATGATCCAGGGCAGGATGTCTACCTTGTAGTGGAGGTCGGCAGAGAACTCCGTGCTGATGAGGTTTGGCGTTCCCGCTCCTTTTCCGCGGGTGATGAGCTTCATGTTGTCACCGTAGCAGCAGTGCTGTGCGGCCAGAGTCGTGGACTCTAGAGTTAACGTGGAGCGGATGCAGTACCGGGCCGTGGGTTTGTAGATCTCTAGCTTCTCCTTGGGGCCGCTGGCGTCTTTCCAGCGGAAGTCCCGGCGCGTGGCCGGGTCGGGGACGTCGGCCGTGCTGTAGGCCACCTCGGTGGGGTAGGAGCAAGGGCAGCTGGGGAGGTCGTTGGAGACTTTAGTCATGTATTTCTTCAGGAACTCAGACTTACAGTTCATCCAGCGTTCACAGCTGTCTGTGTCTGGAAGAGATCAAAGAGAGTTAGTTAGTCTGGATCTATCTCTACAGCTGTCTGTGTCTGGAAGGGATCAAAGAGAGTTAGTTAGTCTGGATCTATCTCTACAGCTGTCTGTGTCTGGAAGAGATCAGAGAGAGTTAGTTAGTCTGGATCTAGATCTCTTTTACTCTCTCTCTATCTTCTCACTTGCCTCTCTCTCAGATTGGGACCAGATCACAGAGCAGAGCATGTTATTGGGACCAGATCGCAGCGCATGTTATTGGGACCAGATTGGGACCAGATCGCAGAGCAGAGCATGTCATTGGGACCAGATCGCAGAGCAGAGCATGTTATTGGGACCAGATTGGGACCAGATCGCAGCGCAGAGCATGTTATTGGGACCAGATTGGGACCAGATCACAGAGCATGTTATTGGGACCAGATCGCAGCGCATGTTATTGGGACCAGATTGGGACCAGATCGCAGGGCAGAGCATGTTATTGGGACCAGATTGGTACCAGATCGGGACCAGATCGCAGAGCAGAGCATGTTATTGGGACCAGATTGGGACCAGATCGCAGAGCATGTCATTGGGACCAAATTGGGACCAGATCGCAGGGCAGAGCATGTTATTGGGACCAGATTGGGACCAGATCGCAGAGCATGTTTTTGGGACCAGGTTGGGACCAGATCGCAGGGCAGAGCATGTTATTGGGACCAGGTTGGGACCAGATCGCAGGGCAGAGCATGTTATTGGGACCAGATTGGGACCAGATCACAGAGCAGAGCATGTTATTGGGACCAGATTGCAGAGCATGTTATTGGGACCAGATTGGGACCAGATCACAGAGCAGAGCATGTTATTGGGACCAGATTGGGACCAGATCACAGAGCAGAGCATGTTATTGGGACCATATTGGGACCAAATCACAGAGCAGAGCATGTTATTGGGACCAGATTGGGACCAGATCCAGAGCAGAGCATGTTATTGGGACCAGATTGGGACCAGATCAGAGCAGAGCATGTTATTGGGACCAGATTGGGACCAGATCAGAGCAGAACATGTTATTGGGACCAGATTGGGACCAGATCACAGAGCAGAGCATGTTATTGGGACCAGGTTGGGACCAGATCGCAGAGCAGAGCATGTTATTGGGACCAGATTGGGACCAGAGCAGAGCATGTTATTGGGACCAGATTGGGACCAGATCACAGAGCAGAGCATGTTATTGGGACCAGGTTGGGACCAGATCACAGAGCTGAGCATGTTATTGGGACCAGATCACAGGGCAGAGCATGTTATTGGGACCAGATCAGAGCAGAGCATGTTATTGGGACCAGATTGGGACCAGATCAGAGCAGAGCATGTTATTGGGACCAGATTGGGACCAGATCAGAGCAGAGCATGTTATTGGGACCAGATTGGGACCAGATCGCAGAGCAGAGCATGTCATTGGGACTAGATCAGAGCAGAGCATGTCATTGGGACCAGATTGGGACCAGATCAGAGCAGAGCATGTTATTGGGACCAGATCAGAGCAGAGCATGTTTTTGGGACCAGATTGGGACCAGATCAGAGCAGAGCATGTTTTTGGGCAATCAAGTCAGAGCATGTTATTGGTACCAGATTGGGACCAGACAGAGGCAGAGCATGTTTTTGGGACCAGACAGAGTCAAGCATGTTATTGGGACCAGATCAGAGCAGCATTTTGGGACCAGATTGGGACCAGATCAGAGCAGAGCATGGTTTTTTTGGGCCAGATTGGTTACTCAGATCGCAGAGCAGAGCATGTTATTGGGACCAGCATGCTCTGCTCTTCCTGTCCTCCTCTTTCTCCTCCTCCATCCCAGTGAAGGTCTGAGGAATGATCAGCAGGTCCAGGAAGGCGGAGCTGTGCATGGTGGACCATAGAAATAGAATGACTAGAATAGATAATAGTCATTCCCACTCAAATCAATGTTCTGGGAAGAATGGACCAGAGTTTGGAGTTAAGTTAAATCCATTACAATTCAGTAGATTCAGGAAGTAAACTGAAATTCGAACTGGAATTGACTGAATAGACATGGAATTGACTGAATAGACATGGAACCCCAACCCTGAGCTGGACACTAATGCTAAATAGAATCACGTTTGAAGAACCTGACACATCGATGGAGGGATGATCTGAAGTGAAAAATGATGAAAACAAATAGTAAATGAGAGAAGAATCTTACCGACACCAAATAGCTCTGTAGCGTTGAACTCATCTGTTCCAGCCCGCAGACTGACTTCAGTGACGGCTGTCTCGAACGCATCTTCTATACCTGCACACAGAGACATGGCCAGTGAATGATGCAACAGACAAACTTATCACTTTACATCTATAATAAAGCGCTTCTTAACAAGACTATCAACAAGGCAGGTCTTACAGGCCCTAGTTGTCGCACCTGGACTACTGTCCAGTCGTGTGGTCAGGTGTCACAAAAGAGGGACTTAGGAAAATTACAATTGACCCAGAACAGGGAAGCACGGCTGGCCCTTAAAATGTACACGGAGAGCTAACATTAATAATGTAAGTCTCTCCTGGCTCAAAGTAGAGGAGAGATCGACTTCATCACTACTTGTATGTGAGAGGTATTGACATGTTGAATACACCGAGCTGTCTGTTTAAACTACTAGCACACAGCTCGGACCCATGCATACCCCACAAGACATGCCACCAGAGGTCTCTTCACAGTCCCCAAGTCCAGAACAGACTATGGAAGGCGCACAGTACTACATAGAGCCATGACTACGTGGAACTCTGTTCCACATCAAGTAACTGATGCAAGCAGTAAAATTAGATTTAAAAAACAGATACAAATACACCTTTTGGAACAGCGCATACTGTTAAGAGACACTCTCTCTCTCACACACACACACACACACACACACACACACACACACACACACACGGATTTTGTGTTTTAGATATGTGGTAGTACTCCTGAGTGGCGCAGTGGTCTAAGGCACTGCATCGCATTGCTAACTGTGCCACTAGAGATCCTGGTTCGAATCCAGGCTCTGTCGCAGCCAGCCGCGACCGGGAGACTCATGGGCGGCGCACAATTGGCCCAGTGTCGTCCAGGGTAGGGGAGGGAATGGCCGGCAGGGATGTAGCTCAGTTGATAGAGTGGGTTCAATTCCCACGGGGGGCCAGTATAAAAAAAAAATATGTATTCACTAACTGTAAGTCGCTCTGGATAAGAGCGTCTGCTAAATGACTAAAATGTAGTAGAGTAGTGGCCTGAGAGACCACAATGTGTTGTGAAATCTATTGTGAAATGTATTGTAATGTTTTCAACTGTATATAACTGCCTTATTTTGGCTGGACCCCAGGAAGAGTAGCTGCTGCCTTGGCAGGAATTAATGGGGATCCATAATAAACCCCAGGAAGAGTAGCTGCTGCCTTGGCAGGAACTAATGGGGATCCATAATAAACCCCAGGAAGAGTAGCTGCTGCCTTGGCAGGAACTAATGGGTCCATAATAAACCCCAGGAAGAGTAGCTGCTGCCTTGGCAGGAACTAATGGGGATCCATAATAAACCCCAGGAAGAGTAGCTGCTGTCTTGACAGGAACTAATGGGGTTCCATAATAAACCCCAGGAAGAGTAGCTGCTGCCTTGGCAGGAACTAATGGGGATCCATAATAAACCCCAGGAAGAGTAGCTGCTGCCTTGGCAGGAACTAATGGGGATCCATAATAAACCCCAGGAAGAGTAGCTGCTGCCTTGACAGGAACTAATGGGGATCCATAATAAACCCCAGCGCTGGTAAACTAAGCCGGATTCAAACACAGAAGAATGACCTTTGCACAGCGATAGACTTTTCAATTTCCCCGATGTTCACGAAGATCATGTCGGCAGTAAATGCTGCAGATGTCGACTCAAGTAGAAAACACCTTTAAAAGCACATTTAACTGATGACACTACAACATGGAGAGGGACCTACCTGAATTTGTCCAATATAAATGTAGGTTTTAATTGCAACTGTTATCTATGGTTAGGAACAATGATTACAACCCTAGATCCACACACACACACACACACACACACACACATACACCCTCCCTCCTCACCTGGGCAGGATGGCATGTCACAGGTGCGTGACTCGGTGGCGCTGCAGGCGTAACCACATGACCTGGTCCTCTTCTGGTTCCCGTTCCCACAGGTTACACTACACGGAGACCAGTTACTCCAGCCACCGTCTCCGTCTGGAGGGAAGGAAAGGGAGTGGGGGGGGACAGATAGACAGAAAGAGGGAAGGCAGGGAGACAGGGGTGGGGAGAGAGGGAGACAGGGAAGGAGAGAGGGAGACAGGGGTGGGGAGAGAGGGAGAAATAGAAAGAGAGAGAGAGAAGCAGAAACAGAGAGAGAAAATACTGTCAGTATAAGGCAGTACACAGTAGTAGCCAGCCAAATAGAAACGTAGCTAACCAGGACGTTCTGGGCTGCGTAGGGGGGTCCGGGGGCATGACCCCCCCCAGGGGATTTCTATTTCGAACAAGCTCTGTTTTGGTGGCCTCCGGTACATTCTAATGGCTTGATTCCATCCTAAATACACAGCTAAATGATTCAATACTTTATGAGTTTAACTCCCAGATTGGTGAAATTAGTTGTGGCATTGATGAGAAAGACAAGATTTTACAATAAACAAAATGTCTGATTTCAGTTTATTGTTAGTTGTTTTGGATATTGACTAGGTCTTTATGATCAGGACTATTTTATGACTCGCCACGATTTGTTCTTCAAATGATGCATTTTATTTTAGCTGATTGTCTGATTGTGGCTGTGGACACAGATTGTCTTCCTGCTCTAAAAAGACACAAATAGGCTAAGATCTGGTAAATAACAGATAATAATAAATAAGATCTGGTGCAACCAATTACCTTCAGAAGTCACATAATTAGTTAAAAAAAGTCCACGTGTGCAATCTAAGTGTCACATGATCTGTCACATGATCTCAGTATATATATATACACACACCTGTTCTCAAAAGCCCCAGTCTGCAACACCAATAAGCAAGGGGCACCACCAAGCAAGCGGCACCATGAAGAAGGAGCTCTCCAAACAGGTCAGGGATAAAGTTGTGGAGAAGTACAGATCAGGGTTGGATTATTTAAAAAAATATCAGAAACTTTGAACATCCCACAGAGCACCATTAAATCCATTATTAAAAAATTGAAAGAATATGGCACCACAACAAACCTTCCAAGAGAGGGCCGCCCACCAAAACTCACAGACCAGGCAAGGAGGGCATTAATCAGAGGCAACAAAGAGACCAAAGATAATCCTGAAGGAGCTGCAAAGCTCCACAGCGGGGATTGGAGTATCTGTCCATAGGACCACTTTAAGCTGTACACTCCACAGAGCTGGGCTTTACGGAAGAGTGGCCAGAAAAAAGCCATTGCTTAAAGAAAAAAATAAGCAAACACGTTTGGTGTTCGCCAAAAGGCATGTGGGAGACCCCCCAAACACATGGAAGAAGGTACTCTGGTCAGATGAGACTAAAATTGAGCATTTTGGCCATCAAGGAAAACGCTATGTCTGGTGCAAACCCAACACCTCTCATCACCCCGAGAACACCATCCCCACAGTGAAGCATGGTGGTGGAAGCATCATGCTGTGGATGTTTCATTGCAGGGTGGAATGGTGGGTGGAGAATCAGTGGGAACGGGCCCAGTTTTGGGCCCCCCTCCTCTCCTTTACCCCCTTGACCCCCTTCCGGGCCCCTTTTTATCCCCCACCCCCTTTTATCCTTTTACCCCCTTTCCCACCCGGCCCCCAGTTTTCCTTCCCCCCCCCCTTTTTCCTTTTAAAACCTTTACCCTTACCCCCTTTTTTTTAAACCCCCACCCTTTTAAATAATTTTGGCCCCCTTTTCCTATCCCACCCCCCTTTACCCCTCCAGGCCCAGTTTATCCCCACCTCCTATCCTTACCCCCCCTTTTAACCCCCCCCTTTACCCCACCCAATCCCCACCTCCTACCCTTTACCCCCCTTTAAAACCCACCCCGGGCCCAGTTTTTTTTCCCCACCCCCCCCCACCCTTTAAACCCCCCCCCCCTTTACCCACCCAGGCCTTTAAAAGTTATCTACCCCCCCCGACCTACCCTTTCCCCCCCCCTTTTTAAACCCATCCGGGCCCCCAAAAAAAAAAGTTTAATTTTCCCCCCCCTCCTATCCTTACCCCCCCCCCTTTAAACCCCCTTTTTCCAGGGGATTTTATCCCCACCTCCTATCCTTACCCCCCCCCTTTCCCCATCCGGGCCCCTTTTTTAAACCCCCCCACCTCCTACCCCTTTTTACCCCCTTTTTAAAAAAACCCCTCCTCCCTTTTATCCCCCCTCCTACCCTTCCCCCCCCCTTTAAACCCACCCGGCCCATTTATCCCCCCCCCCTTCCCCTTAAACCCTTCCTTTAAACCCCCCCGGCCCAGTTTTTTTCCCCACCTCCTACCCTTACCCCCCCCCTTTAAACCCACCCCGGCCCATTTTTATCCCCCCCTCCTATCCTTCCCCCCCCTTTAAACCCCTCCGGGCCCCATTTTTCCCCCCCCTCCTATCTTCCCCCCCCTTTCCCCATCCAGGCCCAGTTTATCCCCCCTCCTTTTCCTTCCCCCCCCCCTTTACCCATCCAGGCCCAGTTTATCCCCACCTCCTTTACCTTACCACCCCCCCTTTCCCCACCCCGGGGCCCATTTTACCCCACCTCCTACCCTTTAAAACCCCCCCCCCCTTTTCCCCCCTCCAGGCCCCCGTTTATATCCCCACCCCCTTTCCTTCCCCCCCCCCCCCCTTTACCCACCCGGGGGCCCCGTTTTTTTCCCCACCTCCTACCCTTAAAACCCCCCCCCTTTCCCCCATCCAGGCCCATTTTTTTCCCCCCCCCTCCTACCCTTACCCCCCCCCCCCCCCCCTTTTTCCCCAACCCCCCCCCCCCCCCTTTACCCATCCAGGCCCAGTTTATCCCCACCCCCCTTCCCCTTACCCCCCCCCCCCTTTTCCCATGGCCCATTTTACCCCACCTCCCCCCCTTTCCCCCCCCTTTCCCCCCTCCGGGCCCTTTTAAATCCCCACCTCCTACCCTTCCCCCCCCCTTTCCCCCCACCCACCCAAAGGCCCAGTTTTAACCCCCCACCTCCTATCATCCCCCCCCCCTTTCCCCCACCCCCGGCCCCAGTTTACCCCCCCCTCCACCCTCCCCCCCCTTTAAACCCCACCCGGGCCCCATTTTTAATCCCCCACCCTCCACCCCGTCCCCCCCCCCCCTTTACCCATCCAGGCCCAGTTTATCCCCACCTCCTATCCTTCCCCCCCCCCTTTCCCACCCAAATCCCCATTTTTATCCCCCCCTTAAAAAAAAAAAAGGCCCCATTTCCTTTTCCTTACCACCCCCCCCCCCCCCCCCCCCCCTCCGGGGCCCGTTTTCCCCACCTCCTATCGTACCCCCCCTTTACCCCATCCGGGCCCATTTTTTAACCCCCCACCTCCTATCCTTACCCCCCCTTTACCCCCCCCGGGCCCAGTTTTACCCCCACCTCCTATCCTCCCCCCCCTTTACCCATCCAGGCCCAGTTTATCCCCACCTCCTATCCTTACCCCCCCCCCCCCCCCCCCCCCCCCCCCCCTTTACCCCCCGGGCCCCCATTTTCTCCCCACCCCCTTTCCCTTACCCCCCCTTTAACCCTTTCCCGGCCCAGTTTTTTCCCCCCTCCAAACCCCTTACCCCCTTTTTAAAACCCATCCACCCCTTTTACCCCCACCTCTGTCTTTCCCCCTTGCCCCCCCCCAACCCCCCTTAAGATCCACCCCTAACTACACACCCCCCACACCCCCCAAACCTTCACCCCCCTTCCCACTCCCCCTTCCCCACTCCCCCCAATCCCCCCCTTCCACCACTCCCCTTTCAAAAATCCCCTTTCAAAAACCCCCCTTTCCCCTCCCCCCCCCCCCCCTTTCCACCTTCACCACTCCTCCCCACCACCCACCTTCCCCCCCCTCCCCCACACACATCCCCCTTTCCCCAAACTCCCCAACCACTACCTTAAACCACTCCCCACACACTCAAACCTTCCCATTTTCCCTCCAAAAGCCCCCTCCCCCCTTTAAACCACTCCTCCACACACATCCACCTTCACCACTCCTCCACACACATCTACCTTCACCACTCCTCCACACACATCTACCTTCACCACTCCTCCCACACAATCTCCCTTCACACCACTCCTCCACACACTTTTCCCTTCACCACCCACTTTATACCTTCACCACTCCTCCCCCACACATCCACCTTCACCACTCCTCCACACACATCCCCCTTCCCCCCAACTCCCCCTCCAACACATCCCCCTTCACCACCCTCCACACCATCTCCCTTTTCCCCCACTCCTCCCCCCCCACATCCATTTCCCCCCCCTCCACACCCCAACCCCCCTTCACCACTCCTCCACAAACACCCCCCCTTTCACCCTCCTCACCCTCCCATTCTATGCCGACACTAAAAAATTTTTTACAATTTACATACATGTTTTGGGTTTCCTGTTTTATATTTGTCTTTTATTGCCATTATCCATTTGCTCGGCTAATTATATTTTTTTTTTCCAGAAAACCCTTTAACTTAGGGAAAATACGTCATTGTTTTGGGGGGAAAGGGGGGAAAAACTTTTTTCTCAATTTAACATAAGCGGGGCCCTTGGGCATCACTGTAGTAGTCAATGTCTTTTCCTCGGGGCACGGGGATTTTTTCTTCAACGGGAAAGGGTTTTCCTGCACCCTTTTCCCGGGCCCTTAAATGGGCCCTTTTTTTCACCCATTCCCCTGTTTCCCCTTTCCCCTACCCCAGTATTTGCCGAAAATCGAAGTTGAGACTTGTTTCCCCTTGATGCCCTAAATTAAAAATAAATTTTGCTGGCTTTTTTTTTTCCTCAGTCTAGCAGACAGGCCCCGGGATAAAGGGAAGGCCCGGGCCCTGGACCTTTTTTTCCCCTTTTCCCCCCCCTTGTCTTTCAAAATGTTGATTTTGGGTCTGATGGTTCCACAGCTTAAAGATTCCATTCGAGGTTATTTGAAATCTTCTGGTTCACTTTCGACCCGGGGCATGCCCCAAATTCCTCCGTGATACATCCCACCAAGCCCCCTCTGATATCAGTTTGATCACGTATCGGGGGGGAAAAGGTTCCCTTTTTCCTTTTCCCGGAAAGGACAAAAATTCTCATTTATTTTGTCTCGACCCCCGGGCCCCCAAACCACCAAAAACAAAAAAAATGTACCCCCCTTTACTGAAAAGCCCGCTTTGGATAAAAGCGTCTGCAAAATGGAAATATTAATTTTAAATTTTTTTTAAAATTTAATTATACTGCCAAGATGCCCCTACTTTCCTTTAGAGAAAACCTATTTTTTTAAACATTGTAAAATTTTTTTTTGTTGTGGTGGGGCTTTTTAAAGCTATTTTTTCCAATACCCTTTTCACTGTTTGTTTTTGGTGAGAATTGAGAATTTTACTATTTTTTTCCTTTGGTTTCCCCTTTCCCGCTGTTTTTTTTGTGGGAGCTTGGGAAAATTCCCTTTTTTTAAGCTATTTTTTTCCAAATATCCTTAAAGCTTTTGTTGTAATAGCATTGAGATCATTTTGGCTATTTTTTCCCCCTGGATATCCTTCACCCTTTTTTGTTGTGGTGAAATTAAATTTTCTTTTTTCAGCTATGTTTCCGGAAAACCTTTTCAGCTGTTTGTTGTGGTGAGTTTTTGAGATCTTTTTAGCTATTTTTTTCCTGGATACCTTCACTGTTTGTTGTGGTGGGGCTTTAGATAATTTTAGCTATGTTTTCCTGGAAATTCCTTCAGCTTTTTTTTTGGGGTGAGTTTTTGGGAGTTCTTTTTTAGCTATTTTTTCCGGGATATCCTTCACCCTTTTTTTTTTGTGGTGACATTGAGATCTTTTTTAGCTATTTTTTCCGAATACCCCTTCAGCTGTTTTGGGGTTGGTTTAAAATTTCCATTAAAGGTTTCATTTTATCTATTTTTCCTGGAAAATCCTTCACTTTTTTGTTGTGGTGAAATTAGATCTTTTTTAAGCTATTTTTTCCGGGGATACCCTTTCCCAGTTTTTTTGTTGTTTTTGAAAATTTAGATCATTTTACTATGTTTTTCCTGGATACCTTCACTGTTTTTTTGGGGTGAAAATTTTGAACCCTTTTTTACTAGTTTTTCCTGGTTCCCTTTCAGCTGTTTGTTGTGGTGACCTTGGTTTCTTTTTAAGCTATTTTTTCCCCGGGATATCCTTCAGCTTTTTTGTTGGGGTAAAGCATTGAGATCATTTTAGCATTTTTTCCCTGGATTCCTTCAGCTTTTTTGGGTTGTGGTGGGCTTTGAGATCATTTTAGCTATGTTTTCCTAAATATCCTTCCGGGAAAGCTTCTGACCAAAAACAATTTAAAATGCGTTGCTGGCAGCCAGGTTCTAGCCGGGTTTTTGGTGGGTGCGGGGCCCCCTGTTAAACTCTCTAAAATACTCGGGGCATTTTTAACTCTCTAAAAACTCTTGGGCACTTTTTAACTCCATAATACTCGGGGAAACTTTTAACTCTCTTAATACCCCTGGGCACTTTTAAACTCTATAATACCCCGGGGCACTTTTAACTCTCAAAAAACCTCCTAAAATTAGGTGAAAAAAATCTAATCAAATATTTCGTCTTGCCCCAAAAGCACATTAAAGATGATCCGGGCTGTTTTCTGACTTTTTAACCATTCGATAAAATTTCCGGGCTTTTTTTCTGACTTTTAAACATTCAAATGAGCCCCGGGTGTTTTCCCTATGTTAATGTTTTTTTGGAAAGGGGTTTCTGAGATTCAGTTCCAATGATCTTGAAAGGAAAATTTAAATGAAATCCCTTAAACATTTCCTCTGCTGACTGATACAAAACCTTTAAACTTTTAAGCTCAGGCCACACCCCCCACCTCCTAACCAACTCTCCCAAAACTTTGGTAAAAATTTCAAAATTTAAAAGGGCCCAGATGCACCCTTCTACCCCCCCCCCCCCACCTACAAAAAAATTAAAAACCCAAAGAAACTATTTTGGAAAGGACCAGAAATTAGCCCTGACAAGGCAAAAAAAACTTTCCCTTCCCATTCCTGAAAGTTTGGAAAAAATTAAATTTTTCTCTCTCCATAACCCCCCAAAATTCCTGGGGTAAACGGGGGACAAGCGAGAACCACTTGGGGTTAGATACTGTACACCTGTACCCCTGGGGAGGGGGAATTTTTTTCTAGAGCTAATTTATCTATCTAGCAGGCCAGAGTTGGGGAAAAAGTGGAGTGTTTTGTTTTTGGTGTGTGTGTGTGTCTGTGGGGTGTTGGGTGTGTCTTGTCTGTGTCTTTTGGGGTTTTGTGTGTTCTGTGTGTGTCTGTGTTGTCCCCTTTTTTGTGTGTTTGTTCTGGTGTGTGTGTGTGTGTGTGTCCCGTGTGTGGGGTGTTTCTGTGTGTTGTGTGGGTCTGTGTGTGTGTGTGTCCTTGGGGTGTGTGTTGTGTGTTTTGGGGTAGACTGTTATTGGGGAATTATATGAAATGGTCTGGGGCTAAAAGTCCCCGCCCGGGCCCCCCCCCGAACTGCAACCCAAATTTTGACCAATAAATAACCAGCTAGCGCATTTGGGTTTCCCTAAATTGGGGAACATATGTTTTTTGGGTTTTTTCATTGGTTTTTGGGGAAAGAAGCCAAACGTTTTCCTAACCGGGAAAAAAAGAAATTTTTTAAGGGTTTTTGAGAACAAAAACGAAAAAAGTTATGCCTGTTTCTTTGGGAAAGTTTTTTTTTTTGGGTTTCCCGGGGGATTCCCGAGAATGTTTTACTTTTGGTTCCTTGAAATTTTTTTCCCGGGAACGGAAAATTTTAAAGGTTTTTCCTTAAAAAAGTTCACGAATGTTTCAAAAAAAATTTTCCAAAGTCCCAAAACCCTTTGGAAACATTCCAAACATTACCCAAAATTTTAAATGAATGTACATTTTCGAACTTTTAGGAAAGTTTTTGTTAAAGTAAAAAAATGCCAAGAAAAAAAACGTTTTTTTTTTTCAAGTTCCTTAAATGTGCTTAAATGTTCCAGAGCCCAAACAACCCATTCTCACCTTTTTTAGAACGTTGGGAAGGGTTTTATGCAAATAACCAAAAGGACAACCCGCCCCCCTCAAAACCCAAGGTCTAAAAAAACAAAAATGGTTTTTCAGAACGTTAAATGCTAGCTGGGTATTTCCTATTAAAGGGGAAAAGGGGGTTTTTTTGGGGGCGCAGCTCTGGGTTTTACTTTTTTTGTTCGAAAAGGCGTTTTAAACTGTCCCACACACCACCCCACCCACACACCACACACACACACAAACCCAACCAAAACCAAAGGCCCAAAACCCCGCTTTATGAAACCCAAGAGTGTTAAAGGGTTCAAAAAATAACCCCCCCTTTAATCACCCACCCCCCTTCAATCACACACCCGCTTCAAACACCACCCCGCTTCAATCACCACCCGCTTCAAACACCCCTAACCCCCCTTTCTGTGTCAAAACACTCACCAAAGGGTTGGACCCCCACATTTCACTATACACACAGCCCCCCAAACCCAAAAACCCCACAGACACACACCCTTAAAAAACACAAATCATACCCCACCCTTTTTAATTTAAACCAACAAAAACCCAACCCTTAAAAAAACCCCCCCAAAAACACCTCCCCTTTAAAAACCACCCCCCCAAACAAACCCCCAAAAAACCCAAACCACCCCTTTCCCCCAAAAAACACCCCACAAAACACACCCTTAACCCAAAAAAACCCCCACTCCTCCACACACTCCCTCCAAAAAAACCCCCCCACAAAACCCCTTCCCTTTAAAAACATACCCTACACATAAACACACACCCCAAAAACACAATTTCCCCTTGCGTCAGTCCCCCCCCCACACCCAAATCAAAATATTCCCTTTTGGGGCCTTTCTGGCTCCCCCTCCCCCTCCTGCCCCCTTTCCTCTCCCCCCAGTCCCCCAGTGGTTTTTTTTTTGGGGTTCAAAACCTCTGAGTTACTTGCCTCTTGCTCCCCCTCCGCCTCCTCCCCCCCCTCCCCTCCCCCTCCTCTGTTTGGAAAGGGGCCCGCTGGGTCCCAACCTGCTCCTTGGGGGCGACGTGGGGTCGAAACTGAAGAAGAGGGGGAGGATTAAAGGGGGGGTTTTTCCACCATTTCTCCAGTTTGGGAAACCCAAACCCGGTTTTTTCTCCCTTCTCAGGCCTTTCTCATTCTCCACACCTCTATGGGCCCTGGAGGGGGGGGAGGACAGGGGCCAAAAGGGCATTGCTAGACCCGTGATTGAAACCCTTACTAGACCCCCCTGATTAAACCCCCTGACTTAAAAACCCCCTGACTAGACCCCCGCCCAAACCCGCCCGACCAAAAACCCCGCCGACTAGAAACCCGCCGACTAAAAACCCGCTGACTAGACCCATTACTAGACACCCCTGCTAGACCCCTGAAAGACCCGCTGACTAAACCCCGACTAGACCCCCCCCGCCCAGACCCCTTGCTAGACCCCCCCGACTGACCCGCTGACTAGACCCCCCGATAACCCCCTGACTAGACCCCCCCGACTAGACCCCTTTTACTAGCCCCTTGACTAACCCGCTGACAAACCCCTGACTAGGGCCCCCCTGACAGACCCTGACTTTCCCCCTTACCTAGACCCTTGACTAGACCCCTTTCTAACCCCCCTGACTAACCGCTCCTTTAACCCCCCGACTAGCCCGCTGACTAGAAACCTGCCCAGACCGCCCGACTAGACCCGCTGACTAGACACGCTGACTAGAACCGCTGATTAGACCCCCTACTAGACCCCCAGGGAAAGCGGCCTACATTTCAAATCCAACCAGAAGCTTTTTCTATTCAGTGGGCCTTTCCCCAAATTTAAATTCCCTTGTTTTGTTGTTTTTGGCCCACATGAAGCAATAAGGGGTCGCAAACCCACTTCTTCCAATGGGTTCATCTAAATTTTACTAGATGATATAAAAATCCCCGTCACGCCCCTCCCGCTCCCCCTCCCTGGCCTCAGGGCGCCCTCATTACGCACCCTGTCACCACCGCTACGGCATCTGCGCTTCATTGGACCACCTGGACTTCCCTCACGGGTTTTATTTCCTCCTGTTTTCGAACCCCGTGGCCCCTAAAAATCTAGGGGGGATGGACATGAGACCCGTAACCTAAATGATGAAAGTTAAGTGTGCCTGCAACAGGAGAACCAAAAATGACCACAACTACCATGAACCTTACTTTTCGTCAAACCACAAATGGTGGTGATTGCTCTAAACACACGGGTAAGGTTTAAAGGTTTGGAGAAAAAGGGCATGAGCAGGACCCAAGAAATGAAACAATAGTGTAAAACCCCCTAAACTGATCTTGCCTGCCCCTTTCAAGAACCGCAGGGCTATGCTACCATACAAAAATTACAGTTGCGGTGGTTTACGCTCAGGTCTTAACTAGTGTTTTTGAAGCTTTCTGAATTCACGGGTGGTAATTATACGCCCAAGGGAAACATTGCCTTAAACGCCCTTTTCCCCGAAAACACACAAAGCTACCAACAGGGGTATCAGCAATTAAATAGTACTACACCCAACAGGGCACAACGTATCGACAATCAGGTAAAGAAATAGGTCGAAGATAAGTTACCAACAGGGTAAAACCAACAACTAGTGGGTACCAGGACACCACCATGGTCCATCACTCAACATATGGAAAAAAGGTCATTTTCTTTTCCCCCCCTCTTGCACTTAAATAAAACAGTCTGGTTTTATATAAAATGGGATGGTGATGGAACAAAAGAGAACAGTTGGTTGCAATTTCACAGGGACTTTGCACTGATTGGTCCAATCAGACGACATCCACGACCACCAATCAGGACATTACAGGACACCTGTGATTAGGGCAGACAGAGTAGAAAACACAAAAACACAGGATACCGTATCCGTAACACTCCCACCTAAAAGAGCAAACCCACAATGGTTTGCTACACACGTACATCACAACACCCAAATTCACAAATCATCTGCAGGGGATAACAAAAAAAAACCTAGATATTACACACGAGGACACAAGCAGCATCTCCAAACACCTTATCTAACCCCTCTTCGCAGAAGAGGGAATGGCTCTGGGTATGGTGGCCACACCCACACACATAACTGTCAAAATAAATGGTTACGCAGATTTTTTGTTTTTGGTAATGGTCAACACCCCCAATCAACCATCACATGTGCGCATGGTTCACCTATGGCGGTATGGGACAAAGAGGCGCGGGGGAAATAACCTGTTCTTCGGGTTCCGAGTTACCTGACACCACCCCGTTTATTGGCAAGTCAGAAGAACTCGAGCCACACTCGTTTCACAACTAGGCCAAAAGACCAAAAGAAAATGTCGCCAAAACACGATCAATAAGTTCCTTGGTGGAATCCCGCAGTCCGACATGGTGATCTGAGCGAGGGATTTTTTAAAACAGTTGTCGAAAGGCTGTAGGAGGTAATCACTAGTTGGTAAAACATGCATTCCATCTCGCCAGCTGTCAACATGGGATGCCATTTACGCATGAGGAGATTACCTTTTCAACCGACAGTATGCCCATGTTTTTTCTTTAGCTGGCCTCTAGACAACCACTAGAAAAAAACATTTAGCCAGGCTAATGTAACCTGTTGGTTAGCGATCAGCGGTCACGAGTACTGGTAAATTGGTATTGCCTCAGCAACAAGTTCAACATCCTTCTCAGTTCTGCTCTGGGTGTTTGTCAGCACTGCAGGCGACCAGCTTACCAGAGGTACGTACACTTTCCCGCCACCACTATCCTGGGTCACACTCTCTGAACGATCGTGTTCGACAACAACTATCTACACTTCCCCCAATTGTCGTGCTTGGCACGGGTGACAGCACAAGCGGGAACACATTCTGGATAACCCTGTGCCAGCTCCTCGGAGTGTGAGCCTGGTTCACTTTTATCCACTACCTATAAACGGTATCACCCTTTTCTCCGAATACGTTGCCATTATAAATGTCAACCTTTTACTGGACCATTAGGACGTTACGCCAACTATGAACAATCCACTGACTAACCTCAGACGTGTACGTTCCCAAAGTGAATGGCGACACCTGGGGGACAAATCCCATTTCACTACCGTTTTGTTACTAACAACACTGGAAAACCACCATAGTATACTGGACAGGGCAACACAATCAGCGAGTATGACCGATGCGCCGCAAGCCAGTATCTCTGCAAGGAGATTCTAACTGGACGCTGAGACGCTTCGTCATCTGAGATAGAAATTTATCTTTATACACCCCTCCCAAAAATGAAGGTTCTAACTGTGATCTGGGAGACAGGGACTTTTCAAACCACAGTCACTAGAGGCTCCGTCTGATTCCGGCATTACACCCTTTACGAATCAGCCTCACCACACCCGTGGCGGCATGGCGTGCTTGATGGCATCCCCTGGTTGGTTCGAGCCGCAAAGCATTTAATACACCATATGTCCCCACCTTTTTTTATGACACTAATTAGCACTTTGTGAGACAACCAGCAAAGCACATTTTTGGCCCCCCGCGTGACCGGCTGACTGCTGGTGACTCAGGACCTAAAAGTTAGCATCACCGAGCGCGCCGCCCGGTCCCGTACGAGCCGATAAACACGTCTCATTAGGCCGTCAACAATAACTCGTCTGCCAATACAGACGTTCCGACAGTGAGGTTACTTTGTGCGTTAGATAAACAAATGCGTTCCGGTTACAACCAATGTTCTAAACTCTTCTAACACGATAAACCCGTAGAGAGTTAAATCGTTACCTTCTAGCACTGTGCCTATTTGTTTCAAACAAGACTCTCACCCTATGGTCTCTAGCAACATCTCAATGAAGCAACTTGTCTGAGCAGGACGACCCTTTATAGGGACCTAAATCTTCCGTCGTATTATGCCTCAGGAACAAGCTCATTAGGCCGAAGGACACCAGGATCTGTGGACACTTCATAATTTCAAATTGTATCAAGTGATGGTAGCGCTGCTCATCGACCTCTGTGGTTGCTTACCGTTAGTTACACTGAAGACTAGGAACATACTCCCTCTTTGGAGCCATTTCAATTGATCCGCATACGTCCATAAACCCACATCGCTGCCAATAGGAAATAAACCTCTGACTCCCTGAACAAGGTATACCAAGGTTGATCTGCCTCCTATATCAAAAGTAGCAGCCGACACAGCTCGGTGAGGATTGGCTCACTAGCAGACAGCAACGGTGCAAGCGTACTACCTCGTGTTTCTGACTCAGTGTCATTTACGCACCTCCCCCCGTCCAGCTACGTCTCCAGTTCTTGATAAGCGCCACTCACCGCGTCTCCAGTGCTTGATTAAGCCATACGCTTTGGTCTCCAGTTCTACCTCTAGTCTTCGCATCTCCAGCTTGTATTGCCTGATCTGGGCCCGCTCTTCCGCCTCCATTTGGAGCAGGTCGACCCCCCGAAGGAAACGATTCCCTGGCATCACTGTCATAGTAAGTGGGGAGAGTGGTCATAACGGGCAATGTGGCTGGAGCCTTTGTCTCGTCCTCAAGACATGATGGGGCTTACAGGATCAGCAACACATCCCCTACAGGAGAAGCAGGGTCAGGCGGAGGGTTTAAACTCAAGCACTTCGCTAGTTTAACAATATCGCTAGCACTACTCCCCACTTCTGCTTTCATAAACCCCGCGGTATGGGTACAGAAAAGTGCGGTCAGCCAAAGCTTGTAGATCCACTCTACGGCATCTCAAAAACCCCTCCCACGTAGGGTTTTCCAAAAAATGCCTCTAAATATCAAAAGTAGCCATCCTAATAGCAACACGAGCCGTCGACTACTGAACACAAAAAAAAACAGGTAGGACAGATGCCAAGCTCAAACACTGAACCAGACACTTACTAATTGAATGAGTAGCATGGGGCTGAATCCCGGACGACCCCCCCCCCCCCCCCACGAAACCCCATTTTATTGTTACGAACCCGTGGCTCTAACATATAGGGTGGATGGACATGAGAACAGTTAACATAAATTCATGCAAATATAAGTGTGGCAATGAAACAGTGAGAACAAAAAGACACAAAACTACCTGAAATACCGTTCATAAACACAAATGCGTTTATTGCTAAACACACGGTTAATAAACAGGTTGGGAAAAAGGGCTGAGCAGGACCCAAGAAATGAAACAATAGGTAAAACCCCCCCCCCCTTAACTGATGCTGCCTGCCTCAAGAGAACCGCTAGGGCTAATGCTACCATACAAAAATCAGTGGTGGTTTTTCCCCCCCCCCCCGCTCAGGGCTAATCTTAGTGGTTTTAGACAGCTTCTCTACGGGTAATTACGCCCAAGGGCAACTAGCTTAAACTCCCTTTTTCCACCGAAACACACAAAGCTACCAAAACAGGGTAATCAGCAATGAAATAAGTACACACACACAGGACACAAAACAGGTATCCACATCTTCAGGTAAAGAAAATAGTCTTACCCACCTAAAGTTACCCATACACGGTGTTAACCAACTCACCCTTAGTGGAGTACACAACACAATTTAGGACACCACACCGTTGTGTCCATACTGCCATATGGAAAAAGGCTCTGTTTATTGCAACAAACGCAGTTGGTTTTTATAAATGGGATGTGTGATTGAAACAAACGCAGTAACAGGTGGTGCAATTCAACAGGAATGTTCACTTGATGGGTCCAATCAGCAGACACCTCACGACACCAATCAGGAAACTACAGGAACACCTGTGATAGGGCACAGACAGAGTAGAAACACCACAAAAACACAGGGATACCTGTATCCGTAAACACCTCCCCATCAATCTGTCTGTTCCTCAGTCGATCCCCGTGCCGCACTTAAAGGCGTTAGTTTGTTCCCTTGTCCAGAAGCTCTGTCCAGTGGTTTTGTTTCTGGCTGTAATATTATTACTATATTATATATATATATATATCTATTATATTTGATATTAATCTATATGTATAGCATATATATAGATATATAGATCCCTATTTTATATATATACTAATATTTATTATAATATAATTTTTTTATTTACTCCCTGACCTGAGTTCTCGTTTCTCCAAGCGTCTGTCATCAACACATCCTGGCATTTTAAACCATCCTGATTACTTATTCCGCATACTCAAACAGCCCTACTTTTTAGGATTGCAAATACGGGTGTTCGGACACGCCCACTATCTTCCGTAGGGCTCAAAATGAAAACCCCTGCCTTCATGAGAGTTTCTGCAAGCTTGGCGAACTGTGTTCTTTGGGTGAAAAGAATTGAATGAAAGAAGATGATATTATTCCTTACTTATGCAATGATGTTCAAAAGTGGTATCAGGACAACCTTATTTGAGTGCAGGAGTAAAACATGAGGGCCATGTTGAGAAGGATCACTTACTATAGATTATAACCATGCTTGACACATTGGCAATTCGTCACTTTACTAAGGGGCCCATCACTCTAGATAGGTCTCAAAAATGGATTGATGAAAACACAGTAAAACAAAAAAGCTATAGGTCGTTAATGGTTGTTCCTTTCCAATGCCAAAAATGATACTGTCGGTGTTAATAAAGGATGAAAGGATTGTCTTCTTAGAGCCTGCAGACCTAGTGATACAGAGCCGAGAGAGCATGAGAAACCCCCCCCCCACCCGACTCGATTTCTCACGAGAGAGAGAGAGTGTAAGGACCGAGATGTCAGAATCGCATGATGCTCCTGAGAGTTGGAGACGAGAGCACGAACCGGTAGAGACCGAGCTGCAGAGGAGAGAGAGGACGTGAGGCGTTCGATGAGAGCAGAATCGCCTGAGACAGCTGCTGACAGTTCCCTCTAGTAGAGAGAGACGAACAGCGGGAGTGGGATGAGAGAGAGACTTGTCAGTCGAGCCGGTGCCGAGAGATGGAGAGAGATGTAGCAGACGGCAGCTCCGGATGAACGATGAGGAGTCATCGAGAGAGAGGCCGAACCGAGAGAGAAGAGCAAGCATCGAGAGGAGAGACGAGACGAGAGAGATGGATGCGAACCCCCCCCGAGGAGACGTTCAGTGAGTGTGTTCCGAGAAGCGACCCGCTCACCCCTCCGCACCCTCATCCCTGTATCGTATCGTCTGATTTCTTTTTTTCAGACGCAGCATCCCGACGAGCGACCCCTTAGTGATCTGCTGCGATTTCCTGAAGATTACCCCCCGAGTCGTAGATCGCGCTGGATGGACCACCGACGGACCCGAGTTCATCGGACCAGACAGTCACGAGAGATGAGATCGAGATGTGACCTGGGAAGGCTGGCACGGGAAGAGCTTCGAGTGCGGCACACACGAACCCCAATGCACCGACCCGGACGAAGTGGAGTTCTCTTAGTGTGGATAGAGAGAGAGACTCGAGGGACAAGACCTGATTGCCGGGCATTTCGCTTCGGAGAGGGGAGGAGGTGGGGAGAGAGATGACTGGAGAGAGTTGATCAGAGAGATTCTTGATGTCCCCTCTGACGTGGAGCCCACCCCCCCCCCGGAATCGAGTGACTTGAACGGGGTAGAGATCCCCGGAGGAACGATGGGAGGATGAGAGGGAGATGACCGAGACAGAGGACAGAGACAGAGAACCCACCCCCGAGACAGAGACAAGGACAGAGAAAGAGATTTCTAAAATTCCCCCACAACCTAAAAAACCAAAGCGATGACCCCCAACTTTTCTTCCAAACAAAAGCACATCTCACCTACAGAAAGATGAACTTGGAGCAGAAAAAGTCCCCTAAGCAAGAATGGTCCTGGGCTAGTTCACAAAACACCAAACAGACCCCACCACGTTAGCCCCAGGACCAGCACAACACAATTAGACCAACCCCCCCACCAAATTCATGAGAAAACTAAAAGATATTACTTGGAACATGGAAAGAATTTACAAAAAAGAAAAGAAAAGAAATCAGAGGAAAACTGAGAGTACCTGGCCAAACAGAGAGTACACAGTGGCAGAATTACCTTCTGACCACTTGTGTGACCAAAATTTAAGGAAAAAAAAATTTTATTTAAGCCCCGGTCTTTTTTTTTGACTATGTACAGACTCAGAAAGCATAGAGCCTTCTATTGGAAGGCCGCCCCGTAGCAGACATGGCTATCAAGAGAAAGACAGGATGTGCAACACTTCCGCGCAAACAAAAAATGGACTTTCCCCTCCCTCCCTTCTCCTTCAAAGCGTCTTCCTCCCCCCTGAAAAGAGACGGTGGCCTTACTCTGGTGGATCACTCCCTTTTGGGTGGGTTGGAACAGAGACTCACTTCCTAACCTCCTTGCCTACTTCAAAGTATGGACATATTTTCTAGAGAAAAAAACGTCACCACGGACCCAGAGGAAAAAAAGACTCTTTATACTTAGTTCGCTTCTTCCTCCTGACTTCACTACTTCTCACTCCTCCCAAAAGAATACGCGGAAAACACATCCAAACATTTTGCGATTAAACTCCCATATCTATTGGGTGAAATACCACAGTGTGCCATCAAGCAGCCTCTCCCCCCAGCAATATTTGTGACATGTTGCCACAAGAACCAAGAAAAGGGCCAACCAGTGAAGAACAAACAACATTGTAAATACAACCCATATTATTTATAGCTTAGTATTTCCCCTTCTGTACTTTAAACTATTTGCACATCGTTTTTTTTTAAAAAAAACACTTATCTAACGATATACATTAAACGATGACATGGGTGGCGCGGGGTATTGGTACTGGGTTGGGGGAAGCGATGTGCATTATGCACATTGAGCATGTCCGGTCACACACACACACCTATTCTCTGTTTACAAGAGAGGGACAGTCAGTGTTACCTGTTTATTGGGGGGTTGTCTGTTTATATCTGACTTGGAGAGGGGCCAGGGGAATTGGGAGGTTCCAGGAGGAGAGGCCCCCAGGCCAGGTCTCCACCTTGCAGGCTGCCTCCGGTAGCCTGACTTGGGCCCAGGGAGAGGGCAGCAGGCCGGCGGCTGACTGGTGCTCTGTTCCTCTACGCTCCCGGACTCTGCGCGGCGGACGCAACTTGCTTCTCTTGCTCTGGAATTATCTAGATGGGAGAGGTTTGGACCCCCGACGTTTATTTACCGTAGAGAGAGAAGAAAAAGAGAGAGAAAGAGAGAGAGAAAATACAGGAGAAAAGAAGTGTTTCGAGAGAGAGAAAGAGAGAGGAGAAAAAATACTGAGAGAGAGAAAAAGTTAATAAAGAGAGAGATTTTTGAAATATATGATATTTGTGCGTCAGTACTGTTCACTCATCATTATTCACGATTCATTCAGCATTATCTGGAATCATTGGTAGCATCCACATTAATGTAGACGTGTTTTAGAACATATATTATAATCTTATTTTACAATAAAAGTGACACTACATATTTACCGTTCATTTGCTCTATTGCGGCATTTCAAATGATCTGATAACAACCCCCAAAACAACCAGCAAAATGCATCTAACAAGTTTGTAGGCGTAAAGCTTATGTAATCATGGCCGGTGCTGCTATCAATGTGGGACCAAATACAACATTTTTTGCACTTTAATACCATTTTTACTCAACTTTTTAATATTAATAAAACATGAATTTCTCCCCAATTCTTTGCCGTCCCCCTAAATGGGGGATCTATGTACGAAAGTGCGTAATTTTCTAAACGGTTCACCCGATATGGATGACAATACCCTCAAATAAAGTCTGACCAATCTGCATTTTGACCATCCTAGATCTACTTTTACCTCTGTCCCCAATAGAGGACCACTTAGCTACACAAATTTGATATTCCGCTCTAGAAAAAAGAAAAAAAAACATTTGGTGTTCGCCAAAGGCATTGGAGGACTCCCCAAACATATGGAGAAGGTACTCTGGTCAGATGAGACTAAAATTGAGCTTTTGGCCATCAAGGAAAACGAATATTGTCTGGCGCAAAACCAACCACCTCTCATCACCCGAGAAACACCTCACCACAATGAAGCATGGTGGTGCAGCATCATGCGTGGGATGTTGTTTTTCATTGGCAGGACTGAGAAAAATGGTCAGAATGATGCCCCGATGGCGCTAAATACAGGAATTCTGACGGGGAAACCTGTTTCAGTCTTCCAAGAGATTGAGGAATGGGAAAGAAGGTCACTTCAGCATGGACCAATGACCCTAAAGCATGCTGGTAAAGCAACACATCGGAGTGGTTTAAGGGGAACATTTAAATGTCTTGGAATGGCCTAGTCAAAGCCCAGACCTCAATCCAAGTGAGCATATGTCAGGTTGGTATTATTAAAATTGCTGCTACACCAGTGGAGGAAACCCGTCCAAACTTGAAGGAGATGGAGCAGTTTTGGTTGAAGAATGGGAAAAGGATCCCAGGGATAGATGTGCCAAGCTATAGAGGGACATACCCCAGAGACTTGCAGCTGTAATGCCCTGCAAAAGTAAAAGTGGCTCTACAGTATTGACTGTGGGGGTGAACTAGTTATGCACGCTCAAGTTCTGTTTTTTGTATTATTAATTGTTGTTTCACAATAAAAAATTTTTGCATCTTCAAAGTGGTAGGCATATATGTAAATCAAATGATACAAACCCCCAAAAAATCCAATTGGGAATTCCAGGTTGTAAGGCAACAAAATAGGAAAAATGCCAAGGGGGTGAATACTTTTCGCAAGCCACCTGTTACCTACATAAGATTGAATATCCCTGTCCACCATAGAGGTCCACTTAGCTAAATCAGATTGATATACTCTGTCCCCTTAGAGGTCCATTTTAGCTACATCAGATGATATACCTCTGTCCCATAAGAGGTCCACTTAAGCTTACATAAGATTTGCATATACCTCTGTCCCCCCCATAGAGGTCCACTAGATACATCAGATTGAATTACCTCTGTCCCAAATAAGGTCAAATTAGCTACACAGAGGGATATACCTCTGTCCCCCCATCGAGGTCCACTTAGCTACATCAGATTGATTATTACCTCTGTCCCCAATAGAGGACCCAATTAGCTACATCAGATTGATTATACCTTTGTCCCCATAAGAGGGACCACTTAGCTACATCAGAACTGATATAACTCTGTCCCCTATAGAGGACCACTTAGCTACATCAGATTGATATCCTCTGTCCCCCCATTAGAGGTCCAATAGCTACATCCGATTGATTATCCTATGTACCAATAGAGGTCCACTTAGCTACATCAGATTGATTAACCTCTTGTCCCCATAGAGGTCCACTTAGCTTACTCAGATTATAACTCTGTCCCCCCAAGAGGTCCAATTAGGCTAATCAGATGATATACCTCTGTCCCTAATAGAGGACACTTAGCTACATCAGATTATAACCTCTGTCCCCCATAGAGGGACCACTAGTACATCAGATTGATATCTCTGTCCCAATAGAGGTCCATAGTACATCAGATTGATAGACCTCGTCCAATAGAAGTCCATTTAGCTAACATAAAGATTTGAGACTATACCTATGTCCCCATAGAGGTCAATTTAGCTACATCAGATTGACTATCCTCTGTCCCCCTATAGAGGTCCATTTTAGCTACATCAGATTGATATACCTGTCCCCTCAATAGAGGTCAATTTAGCTACATCAGATTGATATACCTCTGTCCCCCCAAGAGAGGACCACTTAGCTACATCGATGATACTACCTCTGTCCCAATAGAGGACCACTTAGCTACATCAGATTGATATACCTCTGTCCCCCCATTATAGAGGACCACTTAGCTACATCAGATTGATGATACCTCTGTCCCCACTAGCGGAACACGTAGTACATCAGATGACTTATACCTCGTCCCCAATAAGGTTCCATTAGCTACATCAGATTGATTATACCCTGTCCAATAGAGGTCCATTAGCTACACAGATTGATATTACTCTGTCCTCAATAGAGGTCAATTAGCTACATCAGATTGATAACTTCGTCCCCCATGAGGCCATTTAGATAAATCAGATTGATATACCTCTGTCCCCCTAGAGGACCACTAGATACACAGCTCTGATATACCTCGTCCCCCCATAGCGGGTCCACTACTACATCAGATTGATATACCCTCTGGTTCCCCCTCAAGAGGTCAACTTAGTACATCAGATTGATATAATCGTCCCCAATAGAGCCCACTTAGCAATTAGATTATATTACAAATGTCCCCCATAGAGGTCCACTTAGCTACATCAGATTGATATACCTCTGTCCCCCCATAGAGGTCCCACTTAGCTACATCAGATTGATATACCTCTGGTGTCCCCCCCATAGAGGACCATTTAGCACATCAGATTGATTTAACCTATGTCCATATAGAGTTCCATTTCGCTACATTCAGATTGATCAGATAACTCTGTCCCCCCATAGAGGACCGTGTAGCTACAATAGAGATGAATATTTTCTCAAACGTTATTATTATTATTTAACTCACCTTCTGCACCTGATTCCGATCCCTGGTTTCGTTTACAAAGCGTTCTTGGACGGTTTTTTTATTTCTGTCCAAATACTACGGCCATCTGCTCGGTCTATACACAGAGGAAAACCTGAGAAAACATTGCAAAATAATTGCCTCCCTCTCTTGGTGGACAGAAAAACATTCAGTCCCTAGCCTGACAAACCACGCTAGACCCCATTCTGTCCGACAGGAAAACACAGTGTCTGACGGGGAGTAAAGGGGTCCCTACACACGGGGGATGAGGCATGTGTCCTCTGTCACATCACACTGAAGGAGCAATTTACTCCAGGATTGAACAGACAGGCAGGCAGACGCTACAAGTAGCCAGCAATCATCCCTCCCTCAGTCTGGGGGCTGGCAGAACAGAACAATAAAGATCTTTTTTTTTTTAAAGCAGACCATTTTGTGTTTTTGTTTGTGTGAACGAGACAGAGGCCAGGGATCCTGAAAAGGAGAAAGAGGCAGTGGATGGGATAGCCGCGCATTGTATGTTTGCAGTTGACCAGTACGAAGGACAGCCGTTGTCAGCTCGGCCACCATGTCTGATGTGGAGGTGTTGGGCGTTAAGAAGAGGGCCCCCTTTCGGGCTGGTTAGGGCCCCAGCCAGCAGAACGCACCATCCCTGGGACAATATGGTAAATTAAAGGGAAAGGGGTGCGAGTTCTTCTTTCTCTCCTAGTACGGATAAATATGAGCAGACAAGAAATTAACCACCAGAACGAGGAGGTACACTCTGGACCTCACATTGAATCACTAGAAACACACCGGCATTATCCATTGCAGAATGATCTCTGTGTAGTACCTTTTAGTAGAGGAGGTGCTCTATCTAGTTTAAAGGCTTTCAGAAAGACAGGTGGAAAGAATGAAACTGACCCTTCCCTATAATCAAAAGAAGGACTGATTGTACTAAAGACTATAAACACATCTGGATCATCTAAACCAACTTTCTTCCACCGACACCCCTGTCCAATTTTGGTCCCGCAATTGCCAAGGAACGCCTCCAAAGCGTTAACAACAAAGTATAAAAAAGCTAAATATGGGAGAAGAGTGGACAATTAAACATTTAAATAAGAATTAATGATGCCGATCTGCCACACAGAACTGATGATCAGGATTTGTGGGCTTCTAAACCAGGAACTATGGTCATTTAAACACCTGCCTAAGGACTCCAATCACACACAACCAAACACCCACACCACACACACACACACAAACACCCACACCACACACACCACACTCCGTTCCACACTTCTAACAACACTTATGAGACTTAAAGCCATCTGTGGAAAATAGACAGGTGGAGCAAATGTGAAAACAAATCCCACTTTCACTCCACACCTTTTTTCTTTATTATGATAGTTGAGCTCTATTGCGATCCACACTGGGCTGGTGTTGCTTGGGTTGGAGGTTTTCTACAGAAGGGCCCTTTTCCAAAAACAAAAAAACCCCAAAAAAGGGAAAAAATTTTTAAAAAACCCCCCAAAAGGCCCAAAACGATCCCCCCATTAAAGTAGTTTTTTTTCCAAAAGGGTTAAAAATTGTGGTAAAAACAAAAATTTAAAAATAATAAAAAATTTTCCTTTCTTGCAACAAACACAAGTCTGGTTTTTATAAAATGGGATGTGTGATTGAACAAACGAGTAACAGGTGGTTGCAATTCACAGGAATGTTCACTGATTGGTCCAATCAGCAGACACCTCCACGACCACCAATCAGGAACATACAGGACACCTGTGATTAGGGCAGACAGAGTAGAAACACACAAAAACACAGGATACCTGTATCCGTAACACCTCCCCTATATCTGTCTGTTCCTCAGTCTGATCCCCGTGTCAGCATTAAAGTCGTTATGTTTCCCTTGTCCAGACGCTGTCCGTGGTTTGTTTTCATGTCTGTATATATATATATGATATATATATATATATATATATATATTATATAATATATATATATATATATATATATATATCTATATATATAAAATATTATTATATATATATTTTTTTTTAACTCCCTGTACTTGATTCTCGTCTCCCAGCGTCTGTCCTCACACATCCTGGCATTTAAACCCATCCTTTGATTCTTTATTTCTTCGCATACTCAAACAGCCTACTTTTTAGGATGCAAATCGGGTGTTCGGACACGCCCACTATCTTCCTGTAGTGGCTCAAAATGAAAACCTGCCTTTCATGAGAGTTTCTGCAAGCTTGGAGAACGGTGTTCTTTGGTGAAAGAAGATGATATTATTATTTATTAGCACATGATGTTCAAAAGTGGTATCAGGCAACATTATTTGAGTGACAGAGAGTTAAAACATGAGGAGCCATGTTGAGAAGGGCATCACTTATATAGATTATAACCCATGTTGACTGTCTACTTTACTAGGGGCCATCACTCATAGATAGGTCTTCAAAATGAAACCAACGTAAAACAAAAAGCTCTAGTCTTTTAATGAAGTTGTTTCCTTTCCCAATGCCCACAAATGATACTGTCGGTAAAGGATGTCTTCTTAGAGCCTGCATGACCTAGTGATTACAGAGATAGAGAGAGAGAGAGAGAGAGAGAGAGAGAGAGAGGAGAGCGAGAGAGAGGAGAGAGAGAGAGGAGAGAGAGAGAGAGAGAGGAGAGAGAGAGGAGAAGGAGAGAGAGGAGAGAGAGAGAGAGAGAGGAGAGACGAGAGAGAGAGAGAGAGAGACAGAGACAGAGACAGAGACAGAGACAGAGACAGAGACAGAGAAAGAGATTCTACAACCACCTAAAACAAAGCGATTCCCAAACCTTCCATAACAAAGCCATCACCTACAGAAAGATGAACTTGGAGAAAAGTCCCCTAAGCAAGCTGGTCCTGGGGCTCTGTTCAACAAACACAAACAGACCCCACAGAGCCCCAGGACAGCAACACAATTAGACCCAACCAAATCATGAGAAAACTAAAAGATAATTACTTGACACATTGGAAAGAATTTACAAAAAAGAAATCAGAGGAAACTAGAATGCTATTTGGCCCTAAACAGAGAGTACACAGTGGCAGAATACCTGACCACTGTGACTGACCCAAAATTAAGGAAAGCTTTGACTATGTACAGACTCAGAAAGCATAGCCTTGCTATTGAGAAAGGCCGCCGTAGGCAGACCTGGCTCTCAAGAGAAGACAGGCTATGTGCACACTGCCCACAAAATGAGGTGGAAACAGAGATGCACTTCCTAACCTCCTGCCAAATGTATGACCATATTAGAGACACACATTTCCCTCAGATTACACAGACCCACAAAGAATATCGCGAAAACAAATCCACATTTTGATAAACTCCCATATCTATTGGGTGAAATACCACAGTGTGCCATCACAGCAGCAATATTTGTGACATGTTGCCACAAGAAAAGGGCAACCAGTGAAGAACAAACAACATTGTAAATACAACCCATATTTATGCTTATTTATTTCCCCTTTTGTACTTTAACTATTTGCACATCGTTAAAACACTGTATATATATACATAAGATGACATGGGTGGGGTAGCGATGTGCATCATGCACATGCAGCCATGTGGTCACACACACACACCTATTTCTCTGTTTACAAGAGAGGGACAGTGTTACCTGTATATTTGGGTTCTGTCTGTTTATATCTGCCTTGGAGAGGTCAGGGAAGTTGTGGAGGTCCAGGAGGAAGGCCCCAGGCCCGTCTCTCTGCAGGCTGCCTCCGGTAGCCTGACTCTGGGCCCAGGGGAGGGCAGCAGGCCGCTGGGCTGACTGGTGCTCTGGTCCTCTCCGCTCCCCTGGACTCTGCTGGGCTGACGAACTGCTCTCTGCTCTGACATTATTCTAGATGGGAGAGGGAGAGAAAGAGAGAGAGAAAAATAAAGAGAGAGATTTTTGAATATTATGATATTTGTGCGTCAGTAACTTTCTCACTCATCATTATTCACGATTCATTCAGAATTATCTGTAATCATGGTAGCATCCACATTAATGTAGAAGTGTTTAGAAACATATTCTACTCTTATTTACAATAAAAGTGACAATACATTATTTACCGTTCATTTCTATTGGGCACAAAATTATCTGAAACAACCAAAACAAACAGCAAATGCATCTAACAAGTTTGTAGAGTCACAAGCTTGATGTAATCATTGGGTGCTATCAATGTGGGACCAAATACAACATTTTTTGCTACTTTAATACACATTTTTACTACAACATTTTTACTACTTTAATACACACAGTGAATTTCTCCCCATTCTTTTGGTCCCCTAAAATGGGGATCTATGTACGAAAAGTGCTGTAATTTCTAAACGGTTCACCCGATATGGATGACAATACCCTCAAATTAAAGCTGACAATCTGCATTTTGACCTCATAGATCTATCTTTACCTCTGTCCCCAATAGAGGACCACTTAGCTACATCAAATTTGATATTCCGCTCTAGAAAAAAGAAAAAAAAAACATTTGGTGTTCGCCAAAAGGCATGTGGGAGACTCCCCAAACATATGGAAGAAGGTACTCTGGTCAGATGAGACTAAAATTGAGCTTTTTGGCCATCAAGGAAAACGCTATGTCTGGCGCAAACCCAACACCTCTCATCACCCCGAGAACACCTCCCCACAATGAAGCATGGTGGTGGCAGCATCATGCTGTGGGGATGTTTTTCATTGGCAGGGACTGAGAAACTGGTCAGAATTGATGGATGGCGCTAAATACAGGGAAATTCTTGAGGGAAACCTGTTTCAGTCTTCCAGAGATTTGAGACTGGGACGAAGGTTCACCTTCCAGCATGACAATGACCCTAAGCATGCTGGTAAAGCAACACTCGAGTGGTTTAAGGGGAAACATTTAAATGTCTTGGAATGGCCTAGTCAAAGCCCAGACCTCAATCCAATTGAGAATATGTGGTATTACTTAAAATTGCTGTACACCAGTGGAACCCATCCAACTTGAAGGAGCTGGAGCAGTTTTGTGTTGAAGAATGGGCAAAGATCCCAGTGGCTAGATGTGCCAAGCTTATAGAGACATACCCCAAGAGACTTGCAGCTGTAATTGCTGCAAAAGTTGGCTCTACAAAGTATTGACTGTGGGGGGTGAATAGTTATGCACGCTCAAGTTCTGTTTTTTTGTATTATTTAATTGTTTGTTTCACAATAAAAAATATTTTGCATCTTCAAAGTGGTAGGCATATTATGTAAATCAAATGATACAAACCCCCCAAAAATCCATTGGAATTCCAGGTTGTAAGGCAACAAAATAGGAAAAATGCCAAGGGGGTGAATACTTTCGCAAGCCACTGTACCTACATAAGATTGATATATCCCTGTCCCCCATAGAGGTCCACTTAGCTACATCAGATTGATATACCTCTGTCCCCTATAGAGGTCCATTTAGCTACATCAGATTGATATACCTCTGTCCCCTATAGAGGTCCACTTAGCTACATCAGATTGATATACCTCTGTCCCCCCATAGAGGTCCACTTAGCTACATCAGATTGATATACCTCTGTCCCCAATAGAGGTCCACTTAGCTACATCAGATTGATATACCTCTGTCCCCCCATAGAGGTCCACTTAGCTACATCAGATTGATATACCTCTGTCCCCAATAGAGGACCACTTAGCTACATCAGATTGATATACCTCTGTCCCCTATAGAGGACCACTTAGCTACATCAGAATGATATACCTCTGTCCCCTATAGAGGACCACTTAGCTACATCAGATTGATATACCTCTGTCCCCCCATAGAGGTCCACTTAGCTACATCAGATTGATATACCTCTGTCCCCAATAGAGGTCCACTTAGCTACATCAGATTGATATACCTCTGTCCCCCCATAGAGGTCCACTTAGCTACATCAGATTGATATACCTCTGTCCCCCCATAGAGGTCCACTTAGCTACATCAGATTGATATACCTCTGTCCCCAATAGAGGACCACTTAGCTACATCAGATTGATATACCTCTGTCCCCCATAGAGGACCACTTAGCTACATCAGATTGATATACCTCTGTCCCCAATAGAGGTCCATTTAGCTACATCAGATTGATATACCTCTGTCCCCAATAGAGGTCCATTTAGCTACATCAGATTGATATACCTCTGTCCCCCAATAGAGGTCAATTTAGCTACATCAGATTGATATACCTCTGTCCCCCTATAGAGGTCCATTTAGCTACATCAGATTGATATACCTCTGTCCCCTCAATAGAGGTCCATTTAGCTACATCAGATTGATATACCTCTGTCCCCCCAATAGAGGACCACTTAGCTACATCAGATTGATATACCTCTGTCCCCAATAGAGGACCACTTAGCTACATCAGATTGATATACCTCTGTCCCCCATAGAGGACCACTTAGCTACATCAGATTGATATACCTCTGTCCCCCCATAGAGGACCACTTAGCTACATCAGATTGATATACCTCTGTCCCCAATAGAGGTCCATTTAGCTACATCAGATTGATATACCTCTGTCCCCAATAGAGGTCCATTTAGCTACATCAGATTGATATACCTCTGTCCTCAATAGAGGTCCACTTAGCTACATCAGATTGATATACCTCTGTCCCCCATAGAGGTCCATTTAGCTACATCAGATTGATATACCTCTGTCCCCCATAGAGGACCACTAAGCTACATCAGATTGATATACCTCTGTCCCCCCATAGAGGTCCACTTAGCTACATCAGATTGATATACCTCTGTCCCCCCATAGAGGTCCACTTAGCTACATCAGATTGATATACCTCTGTCCCCAATAGAGGACCACTTAGCTACATCAGATTGATATACAACTGTCCCCCATAGAGGTCCACTTAGCTACATCAGATTGATATACCTCTGTCCCCCATAGAGGTCCACTTAGCTACATCAGATTGATATACCTCTGTCCCCCCATAGAGGACCATTTAGCTACATCAGATTGATATACCTCTGTCCCCTATAGAGGTCCATTTAGCTACATCAGATTGATATACCTCTGTCCCCCCATAGAGGACCGTTTAGCTACATCAGATTGATATATTTTCTTCATGTTTATTATTATTATTTAACTCACCTTCTGCACCTGCTTCCTGACTCCCTGTGTCTTCGTTACAAATGGTTCTTTGACGGTTTTATTTCTGTCCAAAATACTACGGCCCTGCTCTGTCTATACAACAGAGAAACCTGAGAAAACATTGCAAAATAATTGCCTCCCTCTTCTTGGTGGACAGAAAAACATTCAGTCCATAGCCTGACAAACACACGCTAGACCCCATTCTGTCCGACAGGAAAACACAGTAGTCTGACGGGGTAGTAAATGGGTCCCTACAACACGGGGCTGAGGCATGTGTCCTCTGTCACATACACACTGAAGGAGCAATTACTCCAGGATTGAACAGACAGGCAGGCAGACAGCTACAAGTAGCCAGCAATCATCCCTCCCTCCATTCTGGGGCTGGCAGAAAATAAAGATCAAAGCAGACCATTTTGTGTTTTTTTTTGTGTGAACGAGACAGAGGCCAGGATCCTGAAAAGGAGAAAGAGGCAGTGTATAGCCGCAGCATTGTATGTTTGCAGTGACCAGTCACGGACAGAGTGTCAGCTCGGCCACATTCTGATGTGGAGGTGTTGGGCGTTAAGAGACCCCCTTTCGGAGCGGTTAGGGCCCAGCCAGAACGCACCCTCCCTGGGACAATATGGGTAAATTAAAGGGAAAGGGTGCCGAGTACGGATAAATTATGAGCAGAAATAACCACAGAACGAGAGATGGTACACTCTGGACCTCACATTGAATTCACTAGACAACCACCTGCCTTATCCATGCAGAATGATCTCTGTGTAGTACCTTTTAGTAGAGGAGGTGCTCTATCTAGTTTAAAGGGCTTTCAGACAAGACAGGTGGAAAGAATGAAACTGACCTTCCCTATAATCAAAAGAAGACTGATTGTACTAAAGATATAAAACATCTGGATTCATCTAAACCAACCCAGAATGTCAATTTTGGTCACGCAATTGCAAGGAACGCATCAAAGCGTACCAACAAAGTCATAAAAAGCTAAATATGGGAGAAGAGTGACAATTAAAACATTTAAAATAAGAATAATGATGCGATCTGCCACCACAGACCTGATGATCAGGATTTGTTGGGCTCTAAACAGGATATGGGGTCATTTAAACACTGCAAGACTCACTCACACACACACACACACACACACACACACACACACACACACACACACACACACCACACTCAGTCCAACACTTCTAACAACACTTATGAGACTAAATCCATCTGTGGAAATAGACAGTGGAGCCAAGTGAAAACAAATCTCCACTTTCAGCTCCACACCTTTTTTTCTTTATGATATGTTGAGCTCTATTGCGATCCATCACTGGGCTGGTGTTGTTAGGGTTGGAGGTTTCTACTAGAAGTGGATCTGAATCAGTGTTGTTGGGGTTAGAGGTTTCTACTAGACGTGGATCTGAATCAGTGTTATTGGGGTTGGAGGTTTCTAGTAGAAGTGGATCTGAATCAGTGTTATTGGGGTTGGAGGTTTCCACTAGAAGTGGATCTGAATCAGTGTTATTGGGGTTGGAGGTTTCTTCTAGAAGTGGATCTGAATCAGTGTTATTGGGGTTGGAGGTTTCTACTAGAAGTGGATCTGAATCAGTGTTATTGGGGTTGGAGGTTTCTACTAGACGTGGATCTGAATCAGTGTTATTGGGGTTGGAGGTTTCTACTAGAAGTGGATCTGAATCAGTGTTATTGGGGTTGGAGGTTTCTACTAGAAGTGGATCTGAATCAGTGTTATTGGGGTTGGAGGTTTCCACTAGAAGTGGATCTGAATCAGTGTTATTGGGGTTGGAGGTTTCTACTAGAAGTGGATCTGAATCAGTGTTATTGGGGTTGGAGGTTTCTACTAGAAGTGGATCTGAATCAGTGTTATTGGGGTTGGAGGTTTCTACTAGAAGTGGATCTGAATCAGTGTTATTGGGGTTGGAGGTTTTCCACTAGAAGTGGATCTGAATCAGTGTTATTGGGGTTGGAGGTTTCTACTAGAAGTGGATCTGAATCAGTGTTATTGGGGTTGGAGGTTTCTACTAGAAGTGGATCTGAATCAGTGTTATTGGGGTTGGAGGTTTCTACTAGAAGTGGATCTGAATCAGTGTTATTGGGGTTGGAGGTTTCCACTAGAAGTGGATCTGAATCAGTGTTATTGGGGTTGGAGGTTTCTACTAGAAGTGGATCTGAATCAGTGTTATTGGGGTTGGAGGTTTCCACTAGAAGTGGATCTGAATCAGTGTTATTGGGGTTGGAGGTTTCTACTAGAAGTGGATCTGAATCAGTGTTATTGGGGTTGGAGGTTTCTACTAGAAGTGGATCTGAATCAGTGTTATTGGGGTTGGAGGTTTCTACTAGAAGTGGATCTGAATCAGTGTTATTGGGGTTGGAGGTTTCTACTAGAAGTGGATCTGAGTCAGTGTTATTGGGGCTGGTGGTTACTTCCGCCAGAGTTACCTATTCAAAGTTGGTCCCTCCTTTGCTGCTATAACAGCCTCCCCTCTTCTGGGAAGGCTTTCCACTAGATGTTGGAACATTGCTGCGGGGACTTGCTTTCATTCAGCCACAAGAGCATTAGTGAGGTTGGGCACCGATGTTGGGCGATTAGGCCTGGCTCGCAGTCGGCGTTCCAATTCATCCCAAAGGTGTTCGATAGGGTTGAGGTCAGGGCTCTGTGCAGGCCAGTCAAGTTCTTCCACATCGATCTCGACAAACCATTTCTGGATGGACCTTGCTTTGTTCACGGGGGCATTGTCATGCTGAAACAGGAAAGGGCCTTCCCCAAACTGTTACCACAAAGTTGCAAGCACAGAATCGTCTAGAATGTCATTGTATGCTATAGCGATAAGATTTCCCTTCCCTGGAACTAAGGGGCCTAGCCTGAACCATGAAAACCAGCCCCAGACCATTATTCCTCCATTATTCGGGCAGGTAGTGTTCTCCTGGCATCCGCCAAACCCAGATTCATCCGTCGGACTGCCAGATGGTGAAGCGTGATTCATCACTCCAGAGAACGCGTTTCCACTGCTCCAGAGTCCAATGGCGGAGAGCTTTACACCACTCCAGCCGACATGTAGCCCGGCTGAAAAGGCTTCACGGCCTCCTCTTTCTAGCATCCTGATGGCTACACAGCCTCCTCTTCCTAGCATCCTGATGGCTACACAGCCTCCTCTTCCTAGCATCCTGATGGCTACACAGCCTCCTCTTCCTAGTATCCTGATGGCTACACGGCCTCCTCTTCCTAGCATCCTGATGGCTTCACGGCCTCCTCTTCCTAGTATCCTGATGGCTACACGGCCTCCTCTTCCTAGCATCCTGATGGCTACACAGCCTCCTCTTCCTAGTATCCTGATGGCTACACGGCCTCCTCTTCCTAGTATCCTGATGGCTACACAGCCTCCTCTTCCTAGTATCCTGATGGCTACACGGCCTCCTCTTCCTAGCATCCTGATGGCTTCACGGCCTCCTCTTCCTAGCATCCTGATGGCTTCACGGCCTCCTCTTCCTAGCATCCTGATGGCTTCACGGCCTCCTCTTCCTAGTATCCTGATGGCTACACGGCCTCCTCTTCCTAGCATCCTGATGGCTACACAGCCTCCTCTTCCTAGTATCCTGATGGCTACACGGCCTCCTCTTCCTAGTATCCTGATGGCTACACAGCCTCCTCTTCCTAGTATCCTGATGGCTACACGGCCTCCTCTTCCTAGTATCCTGATGGCTACACAGCCTCCTCTTCCTAGTATCCTGATGGCTACACGGCCTCCTCTTCCTAGCATCCTGATGGCTTCACGGCCTCCTCTTCCTAGTATCCTGATGGCTTCACGGCCTCCTCTTCCTAGC
Organism: Coregonus sp. 'balchen'; assembly: GCA_902810595.1. Classification (NCBI taxonomy): domain Eukaryota; kingdom Metazoa; phylum Chordata; class Actinopteri; order Salmoniformes; family Salmonidae; genus Coregonus; species Coregonus sp. 'balchen'. The sequence goes on along the minus strand of LR778253.1, from coordinate 56,466 downwards.
ATCCTGATGGCTTCACGGCCTCCTCTTCCTAGCATCCTGATGGCTACACGGCCTCCTCTTCCTAGCATCCTGGCTAATGTCCAATTGCTGGGGGAAAAAACAGTTGTGAACTCAGAGCAAGGCATCAATCGCAGAGGGACATCAGGGAATGCTGTCTTTTGTTTTTACAGAGACATGGCTAACGGACGTGTTTCCATTTTCCGAATGGCGGCTTCTGGTAAGAGTAGAGGTGTGTACTTCCTCATCAACACTTCCTCATCAACACTTCCTGGTGTACAGAAGTTGAAAACATCTCGATCTCCTGTTCACCCGACCTGGAGTTTGATGCTAAAATGCAGACCCCACTATATGCTGAGGGAATTCACGTGTGTTATTATCACAGCTGTGTACATACCGCCACAAGCTAACACGAAGGTGGCACTCCTCGAACTGTGAGATTATTAGCCAGCAAGAATCCTCTCACCCGGAAGCAGTCTTCATAGTCACCAACACAGAGAATAGTGAGGCACTGGACAGAGGCGGCAGACTCAGCGCTGCAGGATAGTTTTTGAGAATACTGATTGGAATACTGTATGTTCAAAGATTCATCAATACAGGACTCATCCATCAACATTGAGGAATACACATCGTCAATGTGGAAATGTGTTGATGATAATAATAATAATAATAATAATAATAATAATAATGATGATGTACCCGCAATAACAATCTGGACATACCCTAACCAAAAACCCTGGACGAACAGAGATATCCGTACAATGCTGAGAGCCTGTACGGCAGCATTCAATGTCAGATGACTCGGTGGTGCGCGGCGCGTACAACGCAAGCAGGTACGAGCTCCTCAAACCCATTAGGGACGCAAAAAGACAACAGAGACTCAAACTTGAATTGATGTTCAACAACTCATCAGACTCGCGTCCCATGTGGCAAGGACTACAGACTACAAAGGCAAATCCAGCTGTGTGGTGCCCACCGAAGCCTCCCTCCCAGACGAGCTCAACACATTCTATGCTCGCTTCGAAGGCGGACGATACCGAGTCATCCAGGAAGACTCTCGCTGCTCCAGGTGACCAGCTGCTTTCACTCTCCAAAGCTGACGTGAGGAAAACTCTCAAGAGTGAATGCTCACAAAGCCGCCGGCCCAGATGGCATCCCTGGCCGCGTCCTCAGAGTGTTTGCTGACCAGCTGGCGGGTGTCTTCTCTGACATCTTCAACCTGCCCCTGTCCCAGGCTGTAATCCCAGTGTTTTCCATTAGCGCCGGCTGTCGGCTATACACCTGATTACAGATTCATTTTCAGCAGGGTTCTTTTTCCACTTAAAATTAACTAGGCTACTTTTCAACCTCACAAACTTTTACAGATGTACAATTGAGAGCATCCTGTCGGGCTGTATCACCGCCTGGTACGGCAACTGCACCGACCCGCAACATGCAGGGCTCTCCAGAGGGTGGTGCGGTCTGCCCAACGCATCACCAGGGGGCAAACGACCCGCCCTCCAGGACACCTACAGCACCCGATGTCACAGAGAGGCCAAAAGGATAATAAAGGACATCAACCACCCGAGCCACGGCCTGTTCACCCCACTATCATCCAGACAACAACCACCCGGGCCACGGCCTGTTCACCCCGCTATCATCCAGAAAACAACCACCCGAGCCACGGCCTGTTCACCCCGCTATCATCCAGACAACAACCACCCGGGCCACGGCCTGTTCACCCCGCTATCATCCAGACAACAACCACCCGAGCCACGGCCTGTTCACCCCGCTATCATCCAGACAACAACCACCCGAGCCACGGCCTGTTCACCCCGCTATCATCAAGACAACAACCACCCAGGCCACGGCCTGTTCACCCCGCTATCATCCAGACAACAACCACCCGGGCCACAGCCTGTTCACCCCGCTATCATCCAGACAACAACCACCCGAGCCACTGTCTGTTCACCCCGCTATCATCCAGACAACAACCACCCGGGCCACGGCCTGTTCACCCCGCTATCATCCAGACAACAACCACCCGGGCCACGGCCTGTTCACCCCGCTATCATCAAGGACATCAACCACCCGGGCCACGGCCTGTTCACCCCGCTATCATCCAGACAACAACCACCCGGGCCACGGCCTGTTCACCCCAATATCATCCAGACAACAACCACCCGGGCCACGGCCTGTTCACCCCGCTATCATCCAGACAACAACCACCCGGGCCACGGCCTGTTCACCCCGCTATCATCCAGACAACAACCACCCGGGCCACGGCCTGTTCACCCCGCTATCATCCAGACAACAACCACCCGGGCCACGACCTGTTCACCCCGCTATCATCCAGAAGGCGAGGTGGATACAAGGGTCTGCCTGAACAAAACAGACACATTTCCCGTCATCAGAGGGGATGAAATGTGATGGATCCGAGTTCAAATGGGGAGACAAAAAGAGATGTAAAGCTGCAGTATAACGATGGTTTAACGGAAGGACTCCAACAGAAGGACTCCAACAGAAGGACTCCAACAGAAGGACTCCAACAGAAGGACTCCAACAGAAGGACTCCAACAGAGGTGAATATAATAGTCATGTGAAGCCAGAAAACCCTCAGAGCAGTGTTAACAGGGTCTGCCTGTGTTACTCTAGGACTACAGACCACACCATTGGGATGTGGCGGTCAGGGTGTGTACCCCCAGGGCTGACCTGACTTCTCTCCCCATCCCCCCAAGGAGGAGACTAGGGTGACAGTGACGAGGCCTGTGATGACAGAGTAGTGCCTGCAGCTAGGGCCTGGAACCCCCGGGGCTATGACGAAGGTGAGTGGACTCTGACCTCCTGACCCCTCTCTCCATCTTCCATTTCACCTCTTCCTACCAGCCTCTCCCAGGGGGGCTGAGGCTCTATGACTGCCTCTTTATACTGTATATCAGGGATACTCGAGTACTATTTGAGAAGGTCCGGTCACGCACGTTTCCTAGGTGGCAAAGGTCCGGCTGGATAATGTAATTTACTGGCGTAGTAACAAACCCCCAACCCATGGGGGGACCCCAAACTGTTCACACCCCTCTTGTTGGCGGAGAGAAAATGTTGCAGTTTTAAAGCTAATTTCCCGCAATTTTGCACATTTTGCACGGGGCAGAGATTATTTTTGCAGTTTTAAAGCTCAGTTCCTGCAATTGTATGCATTCTTCCATGTCTTATGTGGTTTATATGATACCAGGGGTCGAAGCCCGACTGAGTAAAAAAAAAAATATATATATATATATATATATATATATATATATATATATATATATATATATATATATATATATATATATATATCCCTAAGGACACCCCTGGGATATATATATATTATTTTTTTAATTGGGACATGTATTGACCCCGTTCTGGGTCTGGATCCGATCCACCAGTTGAGTAACGGGTCTGTATATCATCAACCCTAAGGACTCAGAATGACCCTCTGGGAATGTGTTCATCCATAATATGTCATGTCGGTTATCCAACTCTGTGGTCAGTTAAATAGACCATTTTCACTTTCCATATCAGACCCAATGTGTCACAGAAACATTTTTTTTTTACCTTTATTTAACCAGGTAAGCCAGTTGAGAACAAGTTCTCATTTACAACTGCGACCTGGACAAGATAAAGCAAAGCAGTGCGATTAAAAAAAATAATAATAAACAACAGTTACATTTCCGGACAGGACTGTGGATCCCATAGAATAGAAGTTACAGGCTTATTCCCGATTTTGATATTGAGCCCTAAACCCAAACACAATAGCCTAAAGAGTTCCTGCAACGTATCCTGCACTGCAGGTTCAGACAGAATATAATAATAATAATAAATAGCACTCACCTCTGCAAGCGCTGTATGCTGATCCTGGCTCAAAGTTACATTCCCTTGGCGCAGCGGGCTGCTCCGTAACACCGTGATATGTAAGGTAAGAAGTAGAAGTCCTAAAATCAACAACAGTTCTGCCGCAAATCGAACCATATTTTTGACCTGACCGGTCTTGGGTCCCTGCGGTGTGACAGGGGGTCCTCCGCCAACACCTCCCGCTGCAGACACTCCCAGCTCCGGATCCGCTGCGGGCGAGGAGCCACAACACCACTTAGGAGCCACTTCGGGGTTCAGAATTACAATTTTAAGGGGAAATGGGGGATAGGACATAGAACAGAGTAATCCAGAAAATAAAATCGGTCAAAAGTTTGTATTTGGGATCAGTTAGGTAATGTTAGGTTGATTTTGTTTCTTTTGAATTACATCAGACCAGCCTCGGTGGAGAGCGGTCTTCAAATGTGCCAAAAAGTGAGTGCGGCTTCGATGTATAATAAGGATCACCTTAAGCCAAAGTTAAAGGTCCATTCAGCAAGGTTTCCTTTGGTATCCCTGTGGAATCCCCTTCAACTATGCCTCTTCTATGTTGGCGTGGGATCTCCAAAGTTTTAATTCTCCAAATGCTGTCAGGGCGACTGTGTAAAACTGCCCATGCATGGGTAACGTGATTAAATAACAGCGGGACAATTTTTTTTGCGCACAATTTAGCATGTTATAAGCATGTAGGCTATCGCTTGTTGCACTCCAGGTGGAGTCCTCTCCACGATCAAGAATCTTGGAGCCCAGTTCCAGCCCCGTGTTTCCCCCACCGCATTCTCCACTGTTTACCCGAAGACCTTGGCTCAGCTTTAGAATCAAACCTTCTCGTTCCCTTCTCTCTCTCTCATCTGTTATGCAGCACTCCTTGGTTTGGACACATTATCCCTAATGCATGACATAGGCTATCCTCTATCCAAAAACGTCATTTTGAATTTGCGCAGGGAATGAACGAGATGGTGTGGCTACCTTTCGCACACCATCCAACCGCCAAGAAGTGGATCCCCCCCTTCCCTCCCCCCAAAAATAATATTTTCTAGTTTGAAGAGTCCTCCTTTTCAACCACAACCATAATCCATCCTGTAGTCGCGAATATAGACTTGGTGGTGGTAGTTTTGGGCTGAGTTCCGCGCAGCATAAAACCAGTAGCTATCCAATCCAAGCTCGAAGTGCGTCCCGTTCCTCACGGAGTCCAAATAGTGTTAACCAAACCGCAGCCAGTCCACACTCCTATTCTGGCTGTTTTCTCTCGCAGTGCGCTCCCAGTGTTTATTTATCCGCCCCTCTGCTGGTTCGCTATCAAGTCCCCCTCCCCCTTTCTCTCCCTTTCGCTAGGAGAGATACCGTTTATGTCAAATTGACGTCGAAAGTTGATTTCTGGGGGTATTTTAGCTAACCCTAACTATTTTCCAAACCTGAACTTAATTATCCTAACCTGTTACGTTAATTCTCTCAACCTGCTGCATAAGTTCTAACCGCTACGAAAAGTAACTTCTGACATTAACTGCCACCCTTCTAGTCAAAGGTGGCAAGTCAAATCACCATGCGCGAATCACAAGCAAGTCACCAGGCAACCCGCTCTGTAGCCTCGGTATCTGCACATGTTGCCCGATGTAATTGTATGAACTGAACATATCGACTTCAAACGTGAAAGATGTTACAAATTATACATGATACATTTAAGCTATTAGGCTACATTAGCAAAAATAAATTATGTGGCCAACCTTCAAATATGAAACAAAAACATGCCCAAAGAGTGACCAGGCCTGCTAGGCCATAGTGGGTGACTGAGAGACACTGTTATTTGCATCTGTGTCTATTTCCTGCTGATCTACACACCATCAGGAAAGATGGGTCTGCTTTACACCCCAGCAAGACAAATGGTGTGCGAGAGACTGATCACCTTTTAAGCACTTTGTTTTTTTAAATTGCCCTCTTCAAAGAACCTGATCACTGATCACCAAGTAGGATCTACTTTCAGTTCCCGATAGTGCACTTCCCTAAAACAAATGGTCACTTTAAAGGGCGACTGCACTTCCTGATTGGGCCTTATTTTTCATCAATGCTCATTAAGACTGAAGGCAAACAAGAGTTGTCTTAGGGGTGTGGTTTGATGTGGGTGTTTCTTGGGTGTGTCTTTGCCATTCAATCACAACAAACAAGGCCAGTAGTGATTACAGCGATGTAAGCTTAGCTAGCTTTGCTATAGAGAGAACAGCGTTTTGAAGTTGAGGACTTCTCCCCGACTGACTGACTCGCCATCTCAAGATGGTCAGCTAATTCAGTTCTATGTGTAGGCTAAAGCTTACCGTATGCTTCCCAGCATATATTATGGCAACATTTTGTGATGTTCTTGTTCATTTAGGTCTTTGGCGGGGGGGGAGGGTTCGGCTGTTTGGCACTGTGGTGGATATTTTAATCAATAATGAGGAGAGACGAGGTCAATCACCAATCAGAATATTAACTTTATTAAAAACGTATCGATAAGGGAGCTGGTCACAATACGCACACCAAAGTGGATAGGGTGAGAGCCCAATGAACAGGAAATGCTGACGTCTTATATATTGGACCTAAAAATGCTTAGTCATGGCTGGTTCCACCCCTCCCCGGCAGATCAGGAGCTACCTTGTTTTCTTCTTGTGGCTATGTGTATCGGGGTCATAGCGCACAAACAAGTGATAACGTTAGCTCCGTTATAGCCCACATCTCCACACAGCTGAGCCCTTGGAAGATAGAGAATCTGCAGCCTTGGACACATTGTACTGACAGGTGTCTGGACATCAAAGGTCTACCAGAGGATCCCCCTTCAGAATAGCAGCCAGCCACATGCCATTCCAATAAGTACAGCCTGCACAGAGCTGAGGTTCAAAAGAACATCTAAACACAGGCAGACAGGGAGGGAGACAGACAGACAGGACGGGCAGCAGAGAGGGGGAGACAGGCAGGCAGGGAGGGAGGGAGACAGGCAGGCAGGCAGGGCAAGCAGGGAGGGAGGGAGACAGGAAAGCAGGGAGGGAGACAGGCAGGCAAGCAGGGAGGGAGGGAGACAGGCAGGCAGGCACAGGGCAAGCAGAGAGGGAGGGAGACAGACATGCAGGGAGGGAGGGAGACAGGCAGGCAGGCACAGGGCAAGCAGGGGGGGAGACAGACAGGCAGGCAGGCAGGCAGGGAGGGAGGAGACAGACAGACAGGCAGGCACAGGGCAAGCAGGAGGGAGGGACAGAAGACAGCTAGCAAAGAGGGAGGGAGGAGGGAGGGAGGGAGGAGGGAGGGAGGAGGGAGGAGGGAGGGAGGGAGGGAGCAGGCAGCAGGCAGGCAGCAGGCAGGCAGGCAGGAGGGAGACAGACAGACAGGCAGGACAGGCATGCAGAGGGGGAGACAGGCAAGCAGGGAGGGAGGGAGACAGGCAGCGGAGGGAGGGACAGCAGCAGACAGGGCAGAGGGAGACAGCAGGCAGAAGACAGGCAGGCAGGCGAAAGACAGACAGGCAAGAGACACACGAGCACGGCAATAGAGGGAGGGAGGACAGGCAGACGACAGACACAGGGACAAGCTGACAACAGACATAGTGGGGGGCCTGACCCATTAGAGTCTAGCTAGACAGATGTTTCTGAGAGGTAATGTCCCAAATGGCACCCTTTGTAGTGCACTATGTAGTGCACTTATTTTGACCAGGGCCTGAAGGTGCACGCTATGTAGGGAATAGGGTGCCATTTGGGACTCAACCAGGCAGAGCATTGCAGACCATACCGGCCTCTCTCCCTTTCTGTTAATATTGAGTGCCTTTTAAGAGAGTGCTAGTGGTTTGAGGCTGGGAATGTGGAGAGGCTGGGGAGGCTGGACATCTGTTTTCCAGACCTGTTGGAGGGGGCCCGGCTAGCTAACTGACTTGGAGGGGGCCCGGCTAGCTAACTGACTTGGAGGGGGCCCGGCTAGCTAACTGACTTGGAGGGGCCGGCTAACTGGGGGGGCCCGGCTAGCTAACTGACTTGGAGGTGGCCCGGCTAGCTAACTGACTTGAAGGTGGCCCGGCTAGCTAACTGACTTGGAGGGGGCCCGGCTAGCTAACTGACTTGGAGGGGGCCCGTCTAGCTAACTGACTTGGAGGGGGCCCGGCTAGCTAACTTACTTGGAGGGGGGCCGGCTAGCTAACTGACTTGAAGGGGGGCCGGCTAGCTAACTGACTTGGAGGGTGGCTGGCTAGCTAACTGACTTGGAAGGGGGCCCGGCTAGCTAACTGACTTGGAGGGGGGGCCCGGCTAGCTAACTGACTTGGAGGGGGCCCGGCTAGCTAACTGACTTGGAGGGGGGCCCGGCTAGCTAACTGACTTGGAGGGGGGCCCGGCTAGCTAACTGACTTGGAAGGGGGCCCGGCTAGCTAACTGACTTGGAGGGGGCCCGGCTAGCTAACTGACTTGGAGGGGGGCCCGGCTAGCTAACTGACTTGGAGGTGGCCCGGCTAGCTAACTGACTTGAAGGTGGCCCGGCTAGCTAACTGACTTGGAGGGGGCCCGGCTAGCTAACTGACTTGGAGGGGGCCCGTCTAGCTAACTGACTTGGAGGGGGCCCGGCTAGCTAACTGACTTGGAGGTGGCCCGGCTAGCTAACTGACTTGGAGGTGGCCCGGCTAGCTAACTGAGTTGGAGTGGGCCCGGCTAGCTAACTGACTTGGAGGGGGCCTAGCTAGCTAACTGAGTTGGAGTGGGCCAGGCTAGCTAACTGATGGGAACCAGGCTAAGCTAACTGATGGGAGCAAGGCTAAGCTAACTGATGAGAGCACAGCTAACTGATGGGAACCAGGCTAAGCTAAGTTATGGGAACAAGGCTAAGCTAACAGATGGGAGCCAGGCTAAGCTAACTGATGTTAAAGCCAGCAGGACCTGTCTGAAGCAAAATAGCATTAGATCAGGGCTTGTTCAGTAAGAAGTGTTTGACTAAAGGAGGTTGAAAAGACACCACATCAACCACCAAACAGACTGTACCAGTCTGTGCCTAAAAATGACTGACATATCCGCCTGCTCCCCCTTCTGGAGGAAGAGGAGGAGGAGGAAGTGGAGGAGGAGGATGAGTGTGAGGAGGTGGAGGTGGAGGAAGAAGAGGAGGAGGAGGTCTAGAACAGAGCAGGGCAGGGCAGGCCTTCAGGCTCCAAACATCAGAGATTCTATAGCAATAAGAATGATATCTTCAGAGTTCAATGCTATTGTCATGGTAACTTACAATACACTACTTGGAGAATCCCTGTGGTTCATTCATCCTGTCTGTGGTTCATTGATCCTGTCTGTGGTTCATTCATCCTGTCTGTGGTTCATTCATCCTGTCTGTGGTTCATTCATCCTGTCCGTGGTTCATTCATCCTGTCCGTGGTTCATTCATCCTGTCCGTGGTCATTCATCCTGTCCGTGGGTTCATTCATCCTGTCCGTGGTTCATTCATCCTGTCCGTGGTTCATTCATCCTGTCCGTGGTTCATTCATCCTGTCGTGGGTTCATTCATCCTGTCCGTGGTTCATTCATCCTGTCCGTGGTTCATTCATCCTGTCTGTGGTTCATTCATCCTGTCTGTGGTTCATTCATCCTGTCCGTGGTTCATTCATCCTGTCTGTGGTTCATTCATCCTGTCCGTGGTTCATTCATCCTGTCCGTGGTTCATTCATCCTGTCTGTGGTTCATTCATCCTGTCTGTGGTTCATTCATCCTGTCCGTGGTTCATTCATCCTGTCCGTGGTTCATTCATCCTGTCCGTGGTTTCATTCATCCTGTCGTGGTTCATTCATCCTGTCTGTGGTTCATTCATCCTGTCCGTGGTTCATTCATCCTGTCCGTGGTTCATTCATCCTGTCCGTGGTTCATTCATCCTGTCCGTGGTTCATTCATCCTGTCCGTGGTTCATTCATCCTGTCCGTGGTTCATTCATCCTGTCCGTGGTTCATTCATCCTGTCCGTGGTTTCATCCTGTCCGTGGTTCATTCATCCTGTCCGTGGTTCATTCATCCTGTCCGTGGTTCATTCATCCTGTCCGTGGTTCATTCATCCTGTCCGTGGTTCATTCATCCTGTCCGTGGTTCATTCATCCTGTCGTGGTTCATTCATCCTGTCGTGTGGTTCATTCATCCTGTCCGTGGTTCATTCATCCTGTCCGTGGTTCATTCATCCTGTCCGTGGTTCATTCATCCTGTCTGTGGTTCATTCATCCTGTCTGTGGTTCATTCATCCTGTCCGTGGTTCATTCATCCTGTGTGTGGTTCATTCATCCTGTCTGTGGTTCATTCATCCTGTCTGTGGTTCATTCATCCTGTCTGTGGTTCATTCATCCTGTCGTGTGGTTCATTCATCCTGTCCTGTGGTTCATTGATCCTGTGTCGTGGTTCATTGATCCTGTCCGTGGTTCATTCATCCTGTCCGTGGTTCATTCATCCTGTCCGTGGTTCATTCATCCTGTGTGTGGTTCTTTGTGGCTACTGATCAGCGAAACAACTTTCCAGTAAATCTGATATTTCAAGATGAGGACTTTCTGTATATTTTCGGACGGGAGGTTTTTTCTTAGTCTTGGCTATTGCATGTACAGCATCTAGACATACCGAGAAAGTCGCTGAGGATACGGACAGAACAATTCACTGTCTTCCATGTTTACATTAAAACAAGCACGTCTACGGTTAGATACGTCTGTGTTGCCAAACTGCTCTAAACATGGGTGGGTTTGTTTTAAAACCACTTTTATGATAATCATATAGTAACATAATTATGAAGAACTACTATCTATTATAATTAATTGTCTGAAGTAAAAAGAATAACAGAAACACACACACACACACACACACACACACACACACACACACACACACACACACACACACACACACACACACACACACACACACACACACACACACACACACACACACACAATCACACACAGTCAGCAACATGGATCATCATCTAATCTGAGGTAGAACAGGCCCCAGGGTTCCATTATAATCAATGGTAATTACAGTAATCAGTTACTTTTAATGGACTTGGTGTTAGCTTCAATAGGACTTTGTATGGTTTTAGTTTGTGTGTGTGTTTGTGTGTTTGTGTGCTAAGTGTGTGGGCAAGGCCACAGGGTGTAGTGATGCGAATAGCGTAGTAATCAGAGGGGAAGCTGCATGCCTACTTCCCCTCTGCTTACAGCTTGCCGCCGCTGGCTAGCCTTTGCGGTATGCCGGGAAGCAGCTCTGTGCGTAAGCCTTCTCTTGTCTCTCCTTCACCAAGACTCCTATCAGGCTTCCTCGTGGCAACAACAAACGGTAAATAGGTGTCTCTGCTGCCCCAGGCTAAGGATCTCGGAGCTGCTTTGGTTCCCAGAGGTGTGGTGTGCAGGCCCACGTTATGTGGACACACCCTGGCATCGACCTTGTGGGTAAGTCTGAGAAGATAAAAACGCTAGGTGAGCACAACATGACAGAAAAGCAATGTGCTGGCGGGGCCACGACAGGCAAAACTGAAGCTCCGGCAGCCTCCTGCCTGTGTAACTCTGGGTTTCCCCCTTGCCACTGGATTCGACTGTCTCACTAGGCTTGGGAGGTATACCGGAGTGGTTTTTCGAATACAGTCAATACCGTTGAAAGTACTTCTTTAAAGTTTGTCTATACATTTTTTAAGTAAATAACTGCAGTCAACTTGTGCAAAATGTTAGAAGATCAAGCAGACTGCATTAATTTCACCTGTCATTATTTTACATGATGAAGCTTACCGTAGTCCCCCAGAACAGTTGAGCCAATCACGTGTTTGTTTGTAGATAACACAACAGGAGAAAGTGGGAGCAGGTGAGTCCAGCTGTGTATTGACAGGGGTCGCGTTTTATATTGAAAGTCAATGCTTTTTCTTTTTTTTTGCTTCAGGGACGTGCAACTAAAGTTTTCCTTCACAGAAAATACATTAGTGCAACACATTCGGCAGAAAATAGCTTCATTGTCATCAGATGACAACAGAAGTGCAACGCTATTTGGCTGGCAGCCACACCAGTAGCCTAAATGAGTTTACAAGCAAGGTCTTTTTGCTAAAACTATGCATGAAAAGTAGCTACACATCAATCAGCTGATAGAATGCCTCTTTGTGAATTCTCGTCCTAGTGGAGGAGTGCAACTGAAGCCCAAAATTAGTCTGATGCCGAACAGAAATTACATGAAGATGCATTTTAGATATGCATTTACAAAAACGCAGCAAGATATTTGTTATTCGTTGTATCTTTTTTTTCCTGAGTCAAAAACGTTAACGCGACACCGAAGTCTATCTTTCTAGTTATCTAAGTAAGGGGCTGAATTGACGGCTTTCTGCCGTATTTGAGATGTCAAAGCCCTTTGGATGAGTTATCTGTACAGCTTTCTGCCGTGTTTGAAAAGTCAAAGCCCTTTGGATGAGTTATCTGTGCAGCTTTCTGCCGTGTTTGAGAAGTCAAAGCCCTTTGGATCAGTTATCTGTACAGCTTTCTGCCGTGTTTGAGAAGTCAAAGCCCTTTGGATCAGTTGTCTGTACAGGTGCCATCTATCTTTTGATTTCCTTGCATTTTTTTATCCTCTTCGCTCTCATCAGTGTGCCTGTCTTTGCAATAAAAACATTTTTGTTTGTGCTTGTTAGCATATTTAGCTAGCAGCATCCATGGAAATTCACTATTACCTGTGCTAATTTTGTTAGCATTCTGGTAATAGACCACCAATGGACTTGTTTGCATCTTCTGGCGCCCAGTGAGTTCGGTACCCCCTGGGCACAGACGTCAATTCAACGTCTATTCCACATTGGTTCAACGTAATGTCATTGAAATGACTTGGAAACAACGTTGATTCAACCAGTTTGTGCCCAATGGGTTAGGTCTTTATTACAGGTGATAGGTTCAGGACACATCATTGCATTTTGTATCAAAGTAGGCTGATCGATACATTGCACTCTTTTTGTCTATAAAGCCCTCTTGCATAAACTTCTGCCATACCTTACCTCATTGTTAACCTTCAGACGTATACGTTACCAGACCCAGACTCAGGGCTGGATAACTGTCACACCCTGGCTCTGGGGACTCTAGTATGTTGAGCCAGGGTGTGAGTTTTCATTTGTTTTTCGTTCTAGTTTTGTAGTTCTATGTTGGCCAGTGTGGTTCTCAATCAGAGGCAACGTGTATCAGCTGTTGCTTGTTGTCTCTGATTGGGAACCATACTTAAGCAGCCAGTTTTCCCACAGTGTTTGTGGGATCTTGTTCCTGTGTAGGTTTGTGTTTTGCACCTTTGGACGTCACGTATCGATTTTGTTATTTTGTTCGTGTAATCATAAATAAAAGCATGTTCGCAAATAACGCTGCGCATTGGTCCTCTGTTCCCGACGATCGTGACAGAAGATCCCACCAACACTGGACCAAGCAGCGTGTCCAGGAGCCAGCGCCAGAAATATTGCTAAAGGACATCAACCTCGACTGGGCCTGGCCCACGGGGAGGAGAGACCCCCAGAACATTTTTAGGGGGGGGCTCACGCCGTGGACGACGGGGCATCAGGAGGCCGCGATAGAGCGGTCCAGCGGGTTTGCAGAGGAGGCCGCCAGGTTAAGGGGGCCACTGGTCACAGAGGAGAGGGAAAGTGTAGAGGCACGGCGAGAGGTACTGGGGTGTGTTACCAGTCCGGTCCGGCCCGTTCCTGATCCCTGCGTAGGGCCAGTGGTGTGTGTCCCTAGTACGGTCCGGCCTGTTCCTGTTCCTCGCATCGAGCCTGTGGTGCGCGTCGTCAGCCCGGCCCGGCCTGTTCCTGCTCCACGCACCAAGCCTATGGTGCGCATCGTCAGCCCGGCCCGGCCTGTTCCTGCTCCACGCACCAAGCCTATGGTGCGCATCGTCAGCCCGGTTCGGCCTGTTCCTGCTCCCCACACCAAGCCAGTGGTGTGCGTCGTCAGTCCGGCACAGCCCGTGCCTGTTCCACCGGTTCCACGCCGGAGCTAGAGCAATCCGCTCCACCGGTGTTCAGTCCAGCTCCGGCCAGCAGGGTCAGACCGGACCAGGGGTACTTTGGGGGGTTGGAGAGGGAGTGGGAATCATGCCCGGAGCCGGATCCGCCGCCAAGGCGGAGTGCCCACCCGGTCCCTCCCCTGTGGTGTTTGGTTGGCGCGGCCGGAGTCCGCGCCTTTGGGGGGGGGGTACTGTCACGCCCTGGCTCTGGGGACTCTAGTATGTTGAGCCAGGGTGTGAGTTTTCATTTGTTTTTCGTTCTAGTTTTGTAGTTCTATGTTGGCCGGTGTGGTTCTCAATCAGAGGCAACGTGTATCAGCTGTTGCTTGTTGTCTCTGATTGGGAACCATACTTAAGCAGCCAGATTTCCCACAGTGTTTGTGGGATCTTGTTCCTGTGTAGGTTTGTGTTTTGCACCGTTGGACGTCACGTATCGATTTAGTTATTTTGTTCGTGTAATCATAAATAAAAGCATGTTCGCAAATAACGCTGCGCATTGGTCCTCTGTTCCCGACGATCGTGACACTAACCCTGGAGAGAGATCCCTTCAATCTCCACCCAGTTAAGTAAATCTGCTTTTTGTTTTGCACCTCTCGTGTGTAATGATCTCCAAATGTCCCTGAAGTTGGTGGAGTTGGTAACCTGTAGGGCGATTCAGGAGGATGTTAGAGGGCCTTTTTACTGAAGAATGTGTTTGTTTCATATGATTGTGTTTTTCGTTTCGTGTTTTGGTTTGCTTTTCATGTAGTGTGCAGCTGGTGTGTATCTAGATAGATATGTAATATGTATAGTGTCATTGCTGTTTATTGATGAGTTTATGCAAAGAGACTGTAGGGCGGCAGGTAGCCTAGCGGTTAAGAGTGTGGGGCCAGTAACTGAAAGGTTGCTGGTTCGAATCCCCGAGCCGACTGTGTGAAAAATCTGCCTGTGTGCCATTGAGCGAAGCCATTTAACCCCTAATTGCTCCTGTAAGTCGCTCTGGATAAGAGCATCTGCTCCCTGCTTAAACAAAGGTGAAAATACAAAATCAGACGCCTCCTGGGGATAACCTGGCATAACAGAGTGCCCCATACAGACGTACTCTGGAAAATCAACTGCATTAGTATGGAGGCTGCCATCCCCCATCACCGCTGGCTCGGTCACGTCATCAGGATGCTGAAGGGCGCCTGTACGGCCAGCTGTGGCTGTATGGCCAGTGTTCTGCAGGGACCAACTAAGCTCTGCCAGCAAAGAGTGCAGAATCTCGAGGAGGAAAGGAATGAGCTACGGGAAAGAAAGCGTCTTCAGAGACATGAAGCCAGGAATCCCCCTACAGTACACCCACAATCCCCCTACAGTACACCCACAATCCCCCTACAGTACACCCACAATCCCCCTACAGTACACCCACAATCCCCCTACAGTACACCCACAATCCCCCTACAGTACACCCACAATCCCCCTACAGTACACCCACAATCGGACACTTCATATGCCCTGTCTGTAACAGACGATGTGGGTCAAGGAATGGACTTTACAGTCACACAATGTCCTGTTACTGTTACTACTAATGTTACTACTACTGTTACTGTTACTACTAATGTTACGACTACTGTTACTGTTACTGTTACTGTTACTACTACTGTTACTACTACTGTTACTACTAATGTTACTACTACTGTTACTGTTACTGTTACTACTACTGTTACTACTACTGTTACTACTACTGTTACTACTACTGTTACTGTTACTGTTACTATACGTACTAACTACTGGGGTTTACTGTTACTGTTACTAATACTGTTACTACTACTACTGTAACTGTTACTTGTTACTGTTACTAGTTACCTGTTACTACTACTGTTACTGTTACTACTACTGTTTACTCTACTAACTGTTAGCTTACTACTGTTACTGTTACCTGTTACCTACTACTGTTACTACTACTGTGCTGTTACTACTGTTACTACTACTACTGTTAACTGTTACTAGCTCTGTATAGTACTGTTACTTACTACTGTTACTACTACTGTTACTGTTTTACTGTTACTTACTGTTACTACTACTGTTACTACTACTGTTACTGTTTTATACTGTTACTGTTATTTACTACTACTGTTACTACTACTGTACTACTATTACTGTTACTGTTCTACTACTGTTACTATACTGTTACTGTTACTACTGTTACTACTACTGTTTACTGTTACTGTTACTGTTACTACTGTTACTACTATTTACACTCTGTTACTGTTACTGTTACTGTTACTACTACTGTTACTACTACTGTTACTGTTACTGTTACTACTACTGTTAGACTACTACTGTACTGTTACTGTTACTACTACTGTTACTACTACTGTTACTGTTACTGTTACTGTTACTGTTACTCTACTGTTACTGTTACTACTACTGTTACTGTTACTGTTACTACTACTTACTACTACTGTTACTGTTACTGTTACTGTTACTACTACTGTTACTACTACTGTTACTATGTTACTGTTACTGTTACTACTACTGTTACTACTACTGTTACTGTTACTGTTACTGTTACTACTACTGTTACTGTACTGTATTGTTCTTCTGTTACTACTTACTGTTACTACTACTGTTACTGTTACTGTTACTGTTACTACTGTTACACTACTGTTTTTGTTACTGTTACTGTTACTACTACTGTTACTACTACTGTTACTGTTACTGTTACTGTTACTGTTACTGTTACCTACTGTTACTACTACTGTTACTGTTACTGTTACTGTTACTGTTACTACTACTGTTACTGTTACTGTTACTACTACTGTACGTTACTGTTGTTACTACTACTGTTACTACTACTGTTACTGTTACTACTACTGTTCTGTTACTGTTACTGTTATGTTACTACTACTGTTACTGTTACTGTTACTACTACTACTGTTACTGACTACTGTTACTCTTGTTACTACTACTACTGTGTTACTGTTTACTACGATACTACTGTTTGTACTGTTACTGTTACTACTACTGTTACTGTACTACTGTTACTACTACTGTTACTGTACTGTTACTGTTACTACTACTGTTACTACTACTGTTACTGTTACTGTTACTTACTACGTTACTGTTACTGTTACTACTACTGTTACTGTTACTGTTACTGTTACTGTTACTACTACTGTTACGTATTTACTGTTACTACTACTTATTACCTGTTACTGTTACTACTACTGTTACGTTACTGTACTGTTACTACTACTGTTACTTACTGTTACTACTACTGTTACTACTACTGTTACTGTTACTACTATGTTCTGTTTACTACTACTGTTATGTCTACTACTACTGTTACTGTATACTACTACTGTTACTACTACTGTTACTGTTACTAACTGTTACTGTTACTTGTTACTACTACTGTTACTACTACTGTTACTTACTTACTGTACTACTATACTTGTTACTACTACTGTTACTACTACTGTTACTACTACTGTTACTGTACTACTACTGTTACTACTACTGTTACTGTTACTACTACTGTTACTACTACTGTTACTACTACTGTTACTGTTACTACTACTGTTACAACTACTGTTACTGTTATACTGTTACTGTTACTGTTACTACTACTGTTACTACTACTGTTACGTTACTACTGTTACTACTACTGTTACTGTACTACTACTGTTACTACTACTGTTACTGTTACTGTTACTGTTACTACTACTGTTACTACTACTGTTACTACTACTGTTACTGTTACTAACTGTTACTGTTACTGTTACTGTTACTACTGTTACTGTTATCTACTTTACTGTTACTGTTACTCACTGTTACGTTACTGTTTACTGATACTGTTATGTTACTGTTACTACTACTGTTACTACTACTGTTATTACTACTGTTACTACTACTGTTACTGTTACTGTTACTACTACTGTTACTGTTACTATTACTGTTACTACTACTGTTACTGTACTGTTACTGTTACTGTTACTGTTACTACTACGTTACCGTTACTGTTATACATGTTACTGTTACGTACTACTACTGTTACTACTACTGTTACTGTTACTGTTACTGTTACTACTACTGTTACTACTATTGCTATTTAGTAATTCTTCCTAGCAGTTAGAGAGGTTAGCCAGCAACTGAAGAGCTGAGTGGTCTCCCTCTCTTCCCCTATCTCTCTCTCCATCTTTCTCTCTCTCCATCTCTCATCTCCATCAATCCATCTCTCTCTCTCTCTCTCTCTCTCTCTCTCTCTCTCTCTCTCTCTCTCTCCTCTCTCTCTCTCTCTCTCTCTCTCTCTCTCTCTCTCTCTCTCTCTCTCCTGTCTTATATCAGTGCCAGAATAGGTCAACTATCAACATAGATCTGAGATCTCTTCAGAAAACAAACCCATGGAGACAATGTTGAAGGTTCATTGTGAATGCTAAATTTGGCAGAGAAAACTGCACCACCGTTTTATTGGCTGAAGCTAGACAGCATTTTGTTCCAAGATAAAGAAAGAAACATGTTATGCCAATTCTGATCAGTAGGGAATTAGGATAAAGCTCAGGAACTGGATTTACAGTCAGGGTTTACTAACAATGCAATATTGACATCTAGTGTTGAGATCTCACTATTGCAGGAACAATAATTACAACCATTTCTACACACTAAGAGCGTTCCTCAAGGTTTTTTTGGGGTTCCTATGTAAAACCATGATGACTCAAAGAAGCCTTTGAGCCCTTCAATGGTTCTTTGCAGTTCAGAAAAGTTTTGTCCTCTTTTTTGTGATAATTCAAATGTAAGGGCAGCAGCTCACTAGAATATTTTTGGGGTCGTAGCTTGCTCACAGCTCTTTTTGTGCAACCCTGAGTGATAATGTCATTCCAGTTATCTAATCTATTGTGTTATGCCATTGCATGTTATATATGCCTATGGCCGTGACAGTGTCTTGTGAAAGACTCACGTAAGGCCTCGTGCCGTTTGAGGATGGTTTACTGTAGTGCTAAATAATATTTAACAGTCTATATTTAATACTGACTGTCTCCATGAAATATTATAGTTAAACGTGCAGTTGAGTATTATGAGTTTAGCTGACTAAGATCAAGGGACGGTCAGCGAATATCAAAGCAAATGTATTTAATTACATTGTAAAATGAATGGATTCACATACAAGGCATAAAGCTAAAGTTACAAGGCAACCTGGACTCAGGGGTAACGTAACATAGTAAACGTAAATCCGTGACGCTCAAATTATTATGATATGTTACGTTTGGTATGTATTCATTTGTAGATTTCCATCATCAATTTCATACACACTACGGGTCAAACGTTTTAGAACACCTACTCATTCAAGGGTTTTTCTTTATTTTTACTATTTTATACATTGTAGAATAATAGTGAAGACATCAAAACTATGAAATAACACATATGGAATCATGTAGTAACCAAGAAAGTGTTAAACAAATCAAAAAAATATTTTATATTTGAGATTCTTCAAATAGCCACCCTTTGCCTTGATGACAGCTTTGCACACTCTTGGCATTCTCTCAACCAACTTCATGGGGTAGTCACCTGGAATACATTTCAATTAACAGGTGTGCCATCTTAAAAGTTAATTTGTGGAATTTCTTTCCTTCTTAATGCATGTGAGCCAATCGGTTTTGTTGTGACAAGGTAGGGGGAGGGTATACAGAAGACATCCCAATTTGGTAAAATACTTATTATGGCAAGAACAGCTCAAATAAGCAAAGAGAAATGACAGTCCATCATTATTTTAAGGTCAGTCAATACGGAAAATGTCAAGAAATTTGAGAGTTTCTTCAAGTGCAGTCGCAAAAACTCTCATGAGGACCGCCATAGGAATGGAAGACCCAGAGTTACCTCTGCTGCAGAGGATAAGTTCATTAGTGTTACCAGCCTCAGAAATTGCAGCCCAAATAAATGCTTCACAGAGTTCAAGACACATCTCAACATCAACTGTTCAGAGGAGACTGTGTGAATCAGGCCTTCATGGTTGAATTGCTGCAAAGAAACCACTACTATAGGACACCAATAACAAGAAGAGACTTGCTTGGGCCAAGAAACACAAGCAATGGACATTAGACCGGTGAAAATGTGTCGTTTGGTCTGGAGTCCAAATTTGAGATTTTTAGTTCCAACCGCGAAGTCTTTGTGAGACGCGGTGTGGGTGAACGGATGATCTCCGCATGTGTATTTCCCACCGTA
This sequence comes from Coregonus sp. 'balchen', assembly GCA_902810595.1. Classification (NCBI taxonomy): domain Eukaryota; kingdom Metazoa; phylum Chordata; class Actinopteri; order Salmoniformes; family Salmonidae; genus Coregonus; species Coregonus sp. 'balchen'. The sequence goes on along the minus strand of LR778253.1, from coordinate 36,461 downwards.
AAGCATGGAGGAGGAGGTGTTATGGTGTGGGGGTGCTTTGCTGGTGATATTGTCTGTGATTTATTTAGAATTCAAGGCACACTTAACCAGCATGGCTACCACAGCATTCTGCAGCGATACGCCATCCCATCTGGTTTGGGCTTAGTGGGACTATCATTTGTTTTACAACAGGACAATGACCCAACACACCTCCAAGCTGTGTGAAGGCGATTTTACCAAGAAGGAGAGTGATGGAGTGCTGCATGAGATGACCTGGCCTCCACAATTCCCCGACCTCAACCAAATTGAGATGGTTTGGGATGAGTCGGACCACAGAGTGAAGGAAAAGCAGCCAACAAGTGCTCAGCATATGTGGGAACTCCTTCAAGACTGTTGGAAAAGCATTCCAGGTGAAGCTGGTTCAGAGAATGCCAAGAGTGTGCAAATCTGTCATCAAGGCAAAGGGTGGCTATTTGAAGAATCTCAAATATAAAATATATTTTGATTTGTTTAACACTTTTTTGGTTACTACATGATTCCATATGTGTTATTTCATGGTTTTGATGTCTTCACTATTATTCTACAATGTAGAAAATAGTAAAAAGAAAGAAAAACCCTTGAGTAGGTGTTCTAAAACTTTTGACCGGTAGTGTATGTTCCGAATTAGAATTAGCTAGGTGGCTGACGCCAACGTTAGCTAGTTGGCTAACGTTAGCTAAGCTAGGGTTTAAGGTTAGTGTTCGGAGTTAGGTTAAAGATAACAAGATGGCGCCGACAGACATGGTTACCTTGTTTCTTGCTCCTAGCCAACTTTGCAGTATTTATTTTGTGTGTGTGTTATTTCTTACAATATTTGCTCAGAACGGAGCAAACGTACCTCAAAGTCTGCTCAAGAACATACAAGAACGTTTTGGAGAAACGTGTAATTCAGAACAAGCCGTTCCACAACGTAGCAAACGCTCAAGCGAACTGAACGCATTTCTGCTCAGCTTTGGTCTGACCAATTGGAACGTAAGCCTCAAGAATTTGATCACGTGGACTGGGATACGTTCCGGGTTCCTCAGAGAATAACATTGACGTACAATATACACACACTATAAACACACTCACTCACTCACTACACTCACACTCTCATACAGAACCCACACACATTCACTGCATACATACACACACGCATACCGACACATTGCAATCACACACACGCACACACACATTTCTACACTCATCATATGCTGCTGCTAGTCTGTCCTCTTGTTATTATGCCTAGCCACTTTACCCTGCCTAATAACATGGCTATATACAGGAAGTAGCAGTACTGAGTGGATGTGCAGGGGTACCAGGTAATAACATGGCTATATACAGGGAGTAGCAGTACTGAGTCAATGTGCAGGGGTACGAGGTAATAACATGGCTATATACAGGGAGTACCAGTACTGAGTTGATGTGCAGGGGTACCAGGTAATAACATGGCTATATACAGGAAGTAGCAGTACTGAGTTGATGTGCAGGGGTACCAGGTAATAACATGGCTATATACAGGGAGTAGCAGTACTGAGTTGATGTGCAGGGGTACCAGGTAATAACATGGCTATATACAGGGAGTAGCAGTACTGAGTTGATGTGCAGGGGTACGAGGTAATAACATGGCTATATACAGGGAGTACCAGTACTGAGTCGATGTGCAGGGGTACGAGGTAATAACATGGCTATATACAGGGAGTACCAGTACTGAGTGGATGTGCAGGGGTACGAGGTAATAACATGGCTATATACAGGGAGTAGCAGTACTGAGTTGATGTGCAGGGGTACGAGGTAATAACATGGCTATATACAGGGAGTAGCAGTACTGAGTTGATGTGCAGGGGTACGAGGTAATAACATGGCTATATACAGGGAGTAGCAGTACTGAGTTGATGTGCAGGGGTACGAGGTAATTGAGGTAGCTATGTACATATACAGTAGGTAAAGAGACTAGTCAACAGGATAGATAATAGACAGTACCGATGTAGGATCTTAATTTGAGCCAGTTTTCTACGGAAGGAAAATAATCCTACAGCAACAGGAAATGTGAATAATTATACTGAATGGATTTTTTTTTTGTTAGGGCAAATCAAATCTTAAGTTTCAAAGTGGGAATTACAAAGTTTAGAAGCCTTTTTAAAACTAAAATACAATACAAGTTTGCATTTCCTGCACATTTCAGCAACAAAAGAGTGATCAAATTTAGATCCTACATCTGTAGCAGCAGCGTACACTACCGTTCAAAAGTTTGGGGTCACTTAGAAATTTCCTTGTTTTCGAAAGAAAAGCAAAAAATATATATCCATTTAAATAACAGCAAATTGATCAGAAATACAGTGTAGACATTGTTAATGTTGAAAATGGCTATTGTAGCTGGAAACGCCGATTTTTATAATCATACTCGAGCCATTTAACATGCAATTGATTAAATTTTTTGGCCTTTTTTAATTGAACAAAAAATTAAAAATATAAAAAATTTTTGTACAAAAAAAAAAACCAAAAAAACATTATCCTTTGGAACCACCTGGTTGGTTCTAAGGCTTTAAAATTGTCCCCCAAATTTTAAAGAATATCCAAAAAAAATTTAAAAAAACAAAAATTCTTTTAAAATTGGTTTTTGTTTAAATAACCTGGGGGTGTTAAAAGGATCAGAATTTGTCCCCTTGAAATTTTCCTCCCAACTTAAAAAAAAAATCTTAAAAAAAGAAGGACAATTTTCTGTTTTAATTGGCTAAAATTTTTGGGAATAACCGGGAAAGTTTTCTTTTTTCGTTCGGGGGGTTTTTGGGGGCCCTTTTTTGGGGGAACCCTCAAAAGGAATTTTCTTTTTCCAACCTCTTCGGGAAGGGAAAAAAGCTTAGGGGGGGGGGCTTTCTTTTTCCTAAAACCTTCCCTTCCCCAACCTCCGGGAAAAAGAAACCCAAACTTAAGAAAAAAGACCTAAAAAATTTAACCAACCATGACCCCATGCCCAAACCCGGCCTAAACCAGGGAACCAACCCCAACCAACCATGACCAACCGCTTGTTTCCCCTCCCCCTTTACCTCCAAACCTGCCCCCACCTTTTGAACCAACCTTTGACCTCCACCCCCATGCCCAACCCTCCCAAACCAGAAAAACCAAGCCCCTTTTCCCATTTCCAAACCATACCCATGACCAACCTACCAACCAACAACCAAACCCCAACCGCCAAACCTTTCCCCAACCCCCAATTTTAACCTTTGACCAACCTTTACCTAACCATGCCCAACCCATGCCCAACCTGATCTAACCAGACCAACCATGATAAAAACCGGGCCCAAACCCATGACCAACCATGACCAACCCATGACCCAAAAACCATGATCTAACCATGCCCAACCATGACCAACCATAAACCTAACCATGACCAACCTAAACCAAACCCTTTCCCCAACCATGATCCCCCCCATCCCAAATCGGACCAAACCCCAAAACCCAAACCCCCATGACAACCCATGATTAACCATGCCCAAACCCAGATCTAACCATGCCCAAACCATCCCCCAAACCTTTACCAACCAAAACCAAACCATAAACCAAACCTTTGACCAACCATGCCCACCCATGCCCACCAACCATGACCAACCATGACCTAACCATGACCAACCATGAACCAACCATGATCTAACCATGTCCAACCATGACCTAACCATGACCAACCATGACCAACCATGATCTAACCATGACCAACCATGACCAACCATGATCTAACCATGACCAACCATGACCAACCATGATCTAACCATGACCAACCATGACCAGCCTTGTTGATTGGGACACAGCCCACGTGTCATCCCTTGCTATGAAATACAAACAGAATTTTGGTCTCACAAATAGCTGCCACTGTCAAGTAAGGTTGCATATGATAGCTACTGTCAAGTAAGGTACCATATGATAGCCACTGTCAAGTAAGGTACCATATGATAGCCACTGTCAAGTAAGGCCCCATATGATAGCCACTGTCAAGTAAGGCCCCATATGATAGCCACTGTCAAGTAAGGAACCATATGATTGCTGCTGTCAAGCAAGGCACCATATGATAGCAGCTGTCAAGTAAGGTTCAATTTGTTGCTACTGTCAAGTAAGGTCCTACCTGCCTGTGTGTGTGTACGCGTGGACCTGTTCAGTAAGCATGCCTAGTGGGGACTCAGTCCAATATATAACCCCCATAGTAGGCCTTTACCTTCTGTTAACTTATACAGTATAATGTCATTCAACTTCAAGACAAACTGAAACTTTAGCATTACCTGGTTTGTCCTCCTTACTGATTGGCAGCTGCATTCGGGATGAACTGCGAAAGCAAACAAAGCATTTATTTTCAGGTTATATAAATCTTGTAAACCGTGGTAAACCCTTTTCTGTTGGTTTGTGAACCACACCAACCTGGTATGAAGTCTTAGTTTTCTATGTCCGCAGCTGGTAAGCACCCAGCCTGACAAAGAGGTGCGTGGATGGCGTCTGGGTTCTTCGCCTTCAGCCAACCTCTGCTGCCTGGGGAAGTCACTATCCTTCATGGCCTGTTGAATCAACCCCATCACCAGGTCCTTCTCTAGGGAGTCAACTAGGAGTTAGATTCACTGAATCAACCCCATCACCAGGTGTCTCTCTCTCTCTCTCTCTCTCTCTCTCTCTCTCTCTCTCTCTCTCTCTCTCTCTCTCTCTCTCTCTCTCTCTCTCGGCCCTGGTTAAAGGTAGTGCAGTATAAATCATTGCTTGCTCTTTTTGGGTTTTAGACTGGGTTCTAACTAAGCACTTTGTGGCATCTGTAAGATGTAAAAAGGGATTTATAAATACATTTGATTGATAAATGTGATTGAAAAGGATGCCATTTGGGACACAGCCCATATCTGTATGTTTTTTACCCCTCTGGCCTGCAAGCAGCAGCCACTGCTGGACCAATGATAAGGAGTCAGTCTGAAGGATTTGACAGAGCAGCTCCAGCACCTGTCAAGAGGAGAGAGGATGAGAGGAGAGGAGAGGAGAGGAGAGGAGAGGAGAGGAGAGGAGAGGAGAGGAGAGGAGAGGAGAGGAGAGGAGAGGAGAGGAGAGGAGAGGAGAGGAGAGGAGAGGAGAGGAGAGGAGAGGAGAGGGCCATGAAAGCGTGACACAAAACTGAATAAATTTGTTTGACATCTCAATAAATTGATTAATTATTGTGTGGTAAACACATCTTCAGCCCTGTTTATACCTGGTTTTAACATGCAGCCTTTGTCCTAATCTTGTCCACATTCTGATTGTGCCCACAATTTCAGACAGGTGTAGACGATTAAAAGACGCATTGTGATTTGATTGTGATCAGATCTTCCTGACCCCCTCCGGAGGTATTCAGGCACGTATTGTGTATGGCTTTCTTACAAGTGTAGACGGATCTGGACAGTGAAACCATTTAAATAATCAGTATCCTGCCTTCTAAAATCATTGACGGTTGGCACCATTGACTTACGGCATTTGAGCCTTCAAACAAATAAATACTATTTTGAAAGAATGGCTGTCAAATAATTTGCATACAGGGAGGGATCAAGAAATCTGGTCACAATGTTTGACTGTACGTTTTGTTTTACCCCATATATAACTCTGTTTTGTTGTTGTTTTTATCGCACTGCTTTGTTTTATCTTGGCCAGGTCGCAGTTGTAAATGAGAACTTGTTCTCAACTGGCTTACCTGGTTAAATAAAGGTGAAAAAAATTAAAATAATGAGACACATATTTTAGATAATGTGGGCACAATCAGAATGCAGACAAGATCCGGACAAAGGACGCATGTTAGTGGCAGGTATAAACAAGGCATGTTAGTGGCAGGTATAAATGAGGCTAGAAAGTTTGTTTCTCGCTCTGTAAATGGAGATGTAATTGCCTCAGGGCCCTACCTCTGGTGAAGTCTGTTAGTCTGAAATTAACTCACAAATTCTCTGTGTATTTCTGTTGAGAATCTGTAGCTTTGATTCTTTTTTAAGGTCTGATGGTAACTAATCACATACTCTAACACAGACAGTCTATTCTGATTAATATAATCACAAATTGATGCTGTTCTATTATTTAGCAAAAGTGATGTTGTTCAACACCACATCATCAAAAACAGTATATTATGTCTTTGATCTGCTTTGGTAAATTGATAGTTTAGAGCAGTATTTATTTTAGATACATTTTTAATTAAATTCATCTGAAGTTTTACAGAGGGAGAATGGGGGATAGAACAACATACTTTCATTAACAACATTTTTCTCTCCCCTTTAGAGCAGGAGAAGTGCACTGCAGACAATAATAATAATAATAACAATAATAATAACAATAATAACAATAATAATAATAACAATAATAATAATAATAATAATAATGATAACAATAACAACAATAATAACAATAATAATAACAATAATAATAACATAATAACAATAACAATATTTATAATAATAACAATAACAATATTAATAATAACAATATTAATAATAACAATAATAATAATAATAATAACAATAATAATAACATAATAACAATAACAATATTTATAATAATAACAATAACAATATTAATAATAACAATAATAATAATAATAACAATATCAATAATAATAACAATAACAATAATAATAGTAATAATAATAATAACAATAATAAAATAATAAAAATAATAACAACAATAATAATAATAACAACAATAATAATAATAACACTAATAATAATAATAGATGAAATGTATATACTGCTTTGGTTCTACAGATAATCATAAAGACTACAGTACCATAAGTTCCTGGTCATGGAGAGCCGGGGCAGGGGGGTGACGGTGGGTCTGAGAGGAGGGGGGGATGATCCTCCCTGTCTGGGCCGAGTACTGGGTCTTCCTCCGGACCAGACCCTCCTCTCCATTCTCCTGTATAGTAACACACACACACATGCACGCACACACACACACACACACACACACACACAAACGCATGCACGAGCACACACACACACACACAGAATAGAAAAAACACAATAAAGAAGGTCAAACATGATATTTCAGCAAGAGCTCCTGTCCAAATAACGCAGAAAACAATCCCAATGTTATTATTATTATTTTTTTTATTTTTTTATTACTTACATTTTTTTTGTCCTTTCTGTCCTGAGTAGAAATGCTGATTTTTGCAGACAGATCTTTCAACTCCTCTTTCCAGGCTTCTGATAACAGAGCTTTAACCCAAAGAGGAAAGAGCATTAGCAGTGAAATCTCACTTAATCCTGTTTATATTTACATTTACATTTTACATTTTTTTTATATGTCTACTTTGAACAGCCCCTTGACTATTTCCAAATTTTGTTGTGTTACAGCCTGAATGTAAAATGTATTAAATTGAGATTGTGTGTCACTGGCCTACACACAAAACCCCATATTGTCAAAGTGGAATTTTTTTTTTTGAAATGTTTACAAAGTAATTAAAAACTAGAAAAGTACATTTCCCGAAGAAAATATGGTGTGCTTGCTAGCTTGTTTTAAAGTATTTATGGTTTTGAAAAGTTTTGAAGATCGTACAATTTTTGTAATGTTTGTAGCTGAAATGGTTAAAGAGCGGTAGCATTTAACATGTCTACTACTGGGTTCTTATTACTGGCATTGAATCCATGAAGGTTTAGGCTAATTCATGCTAATTACCGCTGTTTATAGTTTATATACATTTTTTATAATTTGAAGTTATGATAGCCTGAACATGTGAAAGTTGGTTTGATGTCTCTAGCTCTGAACGGTTCAAGAGTTACTGTTGGCTAGGTATTCTATGCAAATGTGTGCTAATTTGAATAGTAATAGTTTATAAAAGTTAACAAATTTGAGGTTAGGATAGCCTGAACATATGAAAGTTGGTTTGGTGTCTCTAGCTTGATCGGTCCAATAGTTACTTTTGGTAAGGTATTTTATGCAAATATATTCACATTTATATAGTTAAAGTTGATAAAGATTTTAAAGAATTTCAAGTTAGGATAGCCTGATGATGTGGAGGTTGGTTTGGTGTCTCTAGCTTGATCGGTTCAAGAGTTAATGTTGGTGAGATACTTTATGCAAACGTATATATAGTTATAGTTATGCAAAATGTTTTAAAAAGTTGGTCTTGTTGCCTAATTGGCCAAGGAACAGGTCCATTTGAAAATCTACCACTGTATTCCTATGGTTCTCATTTAAACCCATGTTACATTATGCAAATGCAAATCATTATAGTTCACAAAGTTTATATAGGATCAAAAATCACTTGACAATCGATCTAAATTGGACCAGTCTGAACATTTCAACGTTAGCTTAAAAGGTGAAAGAGGAGATAGGTCTAGATTAAAAAGTAATTTTTAATCTAGACCTATCTTTAAAAGTAATTTCCTCTCAATCTTAAATAGACATGCCCCATTCAAAAAATACAGAACTAAGAACAGATATAGCCCCTGGTTCTCCTCAGACTTGACTGCCCTTGACCAGCACAAAAACATCCTGTGGCGTACTGCATTAGCATCAAATAGCCCCCGCGATATGCAACTTTTCAGGGAAGTTAGGAAGCAATATACACAAGCAGTTAGGAAAGCAAAGGCTAACTTTTTCAAACAGAAATTTGCATCCTGTAGCACTAACTCCAAAAAGTTTTGGGACACTGTAAAGTCCATGGAAAATAAGAGCACTTCCTCCCAGCTGCCCACTGCACTGAGGCTAGGAAACTCTATCACCACCGATAAATCTACAATAATCGAGAATTTCAACAAGCATTTTGCTACGGCTGGCCATGCTTTCCACCTGGCTACCACTACCCCGGCCACCAGCTCTGCACCCTCCGCTGCAACTTGCCCATGCCCCCCCGCTTCTCCTTCACACAAATCCAGACAGCTGATGTTCTAAAAGAGCTGCAAAATCTGGACCCCTACAAATCATCTGGGCTAGACAATCTGGACCCTTTCTTTCTAAAACTAGCCGCCGAAATTGTCGCAACCCCTATTACTAGCCTGTTCAACCTCTCTTTCGTAACGTCTGAGATCCCCAGAGATTGGAAAGCTGCCGCGGTCATCCCCCTCTTCAAAGGGGGTGACACTCTAGATCCAAACTGTTACAGACCCATATCCATCCTGCCCTGCCTTTCAAAAGTTTTTGAAAGCCAAGTCAACAAACAGATCACCGACCATTTCGAATCCCACCGTACCTTCTCCGCTATGCAATCCGGTTTCCGAGCTGGTCATGGGTGCACTTCAGCCACGCTCAAGGTCCTAAACGATATTATAACCGCGATCGATAATAGACAGTACTGTGCAGCCGTTTTTCATTGACCTGGCCAAGGCTTTCGACTCTGTCAACCACCGCATTCTTATTGGCAGACTAAATAGCCTTGGTTTCTCAAATGACTGCCTCGCCTGGTTCACCAACTACTTCTCAGATAGAGTTCAATGTGTCAAATCGGAGGGCCTGTTGTCTGGACCTATGGCAGTCTCTATGGGGGTGCCACAGGGTTCAATTCTTGGGCCGACTCTTTTCTCTGTGTATATCAATGACGTCGCTCTTGCTGCTGGTGACTCTCAGATCCACCTCTACGCAGACGACACCATTTTGTATACATCTGGCCCTTCATTGGACACTGTGTTAACAAACCTCCAAACGAGCTTCAATTCCATACAACACTCCTTCAGTAGCCTCCAACTGCTCTTAAACACTAGTAAAACTAAATGCATGCTCTTCAACCGAACGCTGCTTGCACCCGCCTACCCGACTAGAATCACTACACTCGACGGGTCTGACCTAGATTATGTGGACAACTACAAATATCTAGGTGTCTGGTTAGACTGTAAACTCTCCTTCCAAACTCACATTAAGAATCTCCAATCCAAAGTTAAATCTAGAATCGGTTTCCTATTTCGCAACAAAGCCTCCTTCACTCATGCTGCCAAACATGCCCTCGTAAAACTGACTATCCTACCGATCCTTGACTTCGGCGATGTCATTTACAAAATAGCCTCCAACACTCTACTCAGCAAATTGGATGTAGTCTATCACAGTGCCATCCGTTTTGTCTCCAAAGCCCCATATAATACCCACCACTGTGACCTGTACGCTCTTGTTGGCTGGTCCTCACTACATATTCGTCGCCAAACCCACTGGCTCCAGGCCATCTATAAATCACTGCTAGGCAAATCCCCGCCTTATCTTAGCTCATTGGTCACCATAGCAACACCCACCCGTAGTCTGCGCTCCAGCGGGTATATCTCACTGGTCATCCCCAAAGCCAACACCTCCTTTGGCCGCAATTCCTTCCAGTTCTCTGCTGCCAATGACTGCAACAAATTGCAAAAATCTCTGAAGCTGGAGACACTTATCTCCCTCACTAACTTTAAGCATCAGTTGTCAGAGCACCTTATCGATCACTGCACCTGTACACAGCCCATCTGAAATTAGCCCGCCCAACTACCTCATCCCTATATTGTTATTTATTTTGCTCATTTGTACCCCAGTATCTCTATTTGCACATCATCTCTTGCACATCTATCATTCCAGTGTTAATACTAATTGTAATTATTTTGCACTATAGCCTATTTTATTGCCTTACCTCCATAACTTGCTAAATTTGCACACACTGTATATATATGTATTTCTGTTGTATTTTTTGACTTTGTTTTGTTTTACCCCATTTGTAACTCTGTGTTGTTGTTTTTATCGCACTGCTTTGCTTTATCTTGGCCAGGTCGCAGTTGTAAATGAGAACTTGTTCTCAACTGGTTTACCTGGTTAAATAAAGGTGAAATAAAAAAATAAAAAATAAAAAATAGTTTTGTTTTTTACCATTCAAGTCTATGACCCTTTTTTCCCAATTTAAATGCAGTGGGAGCTCATTTAAATATTGTTATAGTTCCAAAAGTATAAATACTATAAAAAATATTTTCTCATGCAATCTGAGTTGGGGCAATCTGGACATTTTGAAAGTTGGTTTCGTGTTAAAAGCTTAAATCGCTCTAGAGCCATAAAATAACAATAAGAGGATGTAAGAATTCTAGAATTCTGCTTTGAAGGTGTGCAAAGAAGGGCACCTATTGGTAGATGGGTAAAAATAAAATAAAAAGCAGACATTGAATATCCCTTTCAGCATGGTCAAGTTATTAACGGCTGTGATAGGAGAAAACTGAGAATGGATCAACAACTTTGTAGCAATACTAACCTAAATGACAGAGTGAAAAGAAGGAAGCCTGTACAGAATAAAAATATGCCAAAACAAGCAACCTGTTTGCAATAAGGTACTGAAATTAAAACTGCAGAAAAAGTGGCAAAGAAATTAACTTTATGTATTGAATACAAAGTGTTATGTTTGGGAAAATCCAACACAACACATCACTGAGTACCACTCTTCATATTTTCAAGCATGGTGATGGCTGCATCATATTATGGGTATGCTTGTCATCGGCAAGGACTAGGGAGTTTTTTAGGATAAAAAATAATGCAAAAAATCTAAGCACAGGCAAAATCTTAGAGGAAAACCTGGTTCAGTCTGCTTTGCAACAGACACTGGGAAACAAATTTCACCTTTCAGCAGGACAATAACCTAAAACCTAAAACACAAGGCCAAATATACACTGGAGTTGCTTACCAAGAAGACATTGAATGGTCCTGAGTGTCCGAGTTACAGTTTTGACTTAAATCGGTTTGACATGAAAATAGCTGTCAAGCAATGATCAACAATCAACTTGACAGAGCTTGAATAATTTTACAAAGAATAATGTGGAAATATTGTCCAATCCAGGTGTGCCAAGATCTTAGAGACTTACCCAGAAAGACTCACAGCTGTAATCGCTGCCAAAGGTGATTCTAACATGTATTGACTGGTTGAATACTAATGTAATCAAGATATTAGTGTTTTACTTTGACATAATATATACACAGGGGGCGCTATTTTGAAGCCACTGCGCCTCCATCTTGGCCTAAAAACTATAGAAATGTCTACATTTGTTTTTGACCCGTTTATTCCATTACAGATACCTTCATGCATACTTTTAAATGATATTATGTGAGCTAAATATAAAAATTTAAAATATATATATTTTTAAATACTAATGTTACCATCACCACTATAACAATGAAAAAATACTTAAATACATGTCATTTTGTCCATTGAATTGAAATACTGTAGAATTCCATTCATTCCTATGGAGGACTGCTTCTTCAAGGGAGTGCCAATATGGCCGACCGGTGGCTTCAAAGCCTCTCATTGGCCAATGCATAGCATCAGCAATCCGGGGTTTATATACAGTGCATTCAGAAAGTATTCAGACCCCTTGACTTTTTCCACATTTGTTGTTACGTTACACTTTTTCCACATTTTGTTACTTGATTAAATTGTTCCCCCCCCTCGTCAATCTACACACAATACCCCTTAATGACAAAGCAAAAACAGGTTTTTAGATTATTATTTTTTTTTAATTAAATTAAATAAACTGAAATATCATATTTACATAAGTATTCAGACCCTTTACTCAGTACTTTGATGAAGCACCTTTGGCAGCAATTACAGCCTCAAGTCTTCTTGGGTATGACGCTACAAACTTGGCACACCTGTATTTGGGGAGATTCTCCCATTCTTCTCTGCAGATCCTCTCAAGCTCTGTCAGGTTGGATGGAGAGCATCTCTCCAGAGATGTTAGATCGGGTTCAAGTCCGGGCTCTGGCTGGGCCACTCATGGACATTCAGAGACTTGTCCCGAAAGCCACTCCTGCAGTGTCTTGGCTATGTGCTAAGGGTAATTGCTAATAAGCTAGCATTAGCGCTCACCATCCTTAAGCTTTTGGGTGTCAGTCAGAGTTATTTAATAGTATATTTAGTGAAATAGGCAAGCTAAGGATGTTGATTAAAGTCATGATATTAGGAAAAAAGGTTTTTTCCAGTGAGTTTATTTGATGGGTTTTGTTTCTGTAGCTAGCTTGGCTGGCTAACTACTTGGTAGGTACTGGCTAGCTGAGACCAGACTTTTTTCTGACTGAAGCATTTCTTTTTTATTTTATTATTTTAGCCCTTTTTCTCCGCAATTTCGTGATATCCAATATTAAATTGGTAGTTACAGTCTTGTCCCATCGCTGCAACTCCCCTACAGACTCGGGAGAGGCGAAGGTCGAGAGACATGCGTCCTCCGAAACACAACCATGCCAAGCCGCACTGCTTCTTGACACACTGTTCGCTTAACCCGGAAGCCAGCCGCACCAATGTGTCGGAGGAAACACCGTCCAGCTGGTGACCGAAGTCAGCTTGTAGGCGCCCGGCCCGCCACAAGGAGTCGCTAGATCGCAATGGGACAAGAAAATCCAGGCCGGCCAAACCCTCCCCTAACCCGGACGATGCTGGGCCAATTGTGCGCCGCTTCATGGGTCTCCCGGTCACGGCCGGCTGTGACACAGCCTGGGCTTGAACCTGGGTCTGTAGTGACGCCTTAAGCACCGCGATACAGTGCCTTAGACCGCTGCGCCACTCGGGAGGCCCAAAGCACATAACTTCTGACAGTACCACAGTGCCCCCCTGTGGACTGAAGCTGAATTTTACTACAACTGGATATTTAATCCTGTTTGAAATGGACAATGTTGAGCTGTTAAAACTGACATCATGAAATTAATCATAGAGGTCCTATAACCTCCTATATCCTCTAATCATAGAGGTCCTATGACCTCTTATAACCTCTAATCATAGAGGTCCTATAACCTCCTATAACCTCTAATCATAGAGGTCCTATAACCTCCTATAACCTCTAATCATAGAGGTCCTATATTCTCCTATAACCTCTAATCATAGAGGTCCTATAACCTCCTATAACCTCTAATCATAGAGGTCCTATAACAACCTATAACCTCTAATCATAGAGGTCCTATAACCTATTCCATTCTACAGGTTAACATGCTTGACTCATGTCTGTTATTTCCATATAGGCTATGTAACTATTTGTAAAAAATAAAATACAAAACTTAACTGCCCATCTATAGTTTGGAAAGATATCAGCTCCTACAAGAGCAGCAAGTATATATTTTTATTCAATAAGTGTTGGTGTTAATCTGTTGGTATTGTCTTATAGGGCAGTTGATTCAATAGTATCTGTTGGTATTGTCTTGTAGGACAGTTGATTCAATAGTATCTGTTGGTATTGTCTTATAGGACAGTTGATTCAATAGTATCTGTTGGTATTGTCTTGTAGGACAGTTGATTCAATAGTATCTGTTGGTATTGTCTTGTAGGACAGTTGATTCAATAGTATCTGTTGGTATTGTCTTGTAGGACAGTTGATTCAATAGTATCTGTTGGTATTGTCTTATAGGACAGTTGATTCAATAGTATCTGTTGGTATTGTCTTGTAGGACAGTTGATTCAATAGTATCTGTTGGTATTGTCTTATAGGACAGTTGATTCAATAGTATCTGTTGGTATTGTCTTGTAGGACAGTTGATTCAATAGTATCTGTTGGTATTGTCTTGTAGGACAGTTGATTCAATAGTATCTGTTGGTATTGTCTTATAGGACAGTTGATTCAATAGTATCTGTTGGTATTGTCTTGTAGGACAGTTGATTCAATAGTATCTGTTGGTATTGTCTTGTAGGACAGTTGATTCAATAGTATCTGTTGGTATTGTCTTGTAGGACAGTTGATTCAATAGTATCTGTTGGTATTGTCTTATAGGACAGTTGATTCATTAGTATCTGTTGGTATTGTCTTATAGGGCAGTTGATTCAATAGTATCTGTTGGTATTGTCTTATAGGACAGTTGATTCAATAGTATCTGTTGGTATTGTCTTGTAGGACAGTTGATTCAATAGTATCTGTTGGTATTGTCTTATAGGGCAGTTGATTCAATAGTATCTGTTGGTATTGTCTTATAGGGCAGTTGATTCAATAGTATCTGTTGGTATTGTCTTATAGGGCAGTTGATTCAATAGTACCTGTTAGTATTAGGGGTGTAACGATTCGTTTTAACAACGATTCGATTTGTATCACGATTCGTGGTTGTCGATACGATTCAAGGACGATATTGGTTCATTTAGAACGATACGATCCGAAACGATTCAGTGACTTGAAATCGATTCAGTAACCTTTTAGCCAAAAATCAAACCAGTGTGACTGAAATAAATACCTGGTAACCAGTTGCATTTTAATGGCTGGCAATGGTCTTGATATTTTTAACAGTGTTTCATGCCTCCATGCAGACCATCTGGTATTATGAAACTTACCCAGTTCCACAAAGGAGATCCCATTTTCTTCACATAGCTTTATTCAGTGCAGCAGTTTTTTTTGCTCCACCTTTTTGTAAATAAAACTGCAGCAGCTTGACCACAGAGCGATTAAATGTCTCACAGTAAGGAACGTTGCGATCAGCTGATTTCGCGCAATTCTCCAGTGTGTGTGCGGTGCACAGAATGTGCACAAGGGAGTCTCCAACCGCAGCATGTTGCCGGAGTTTTGGCACAACGCCGTTGTAGATACCTACGTTGACAGCAGCCCCGTCTGTGCACACAGCGACCAACTTTGTTGTCCAGTCATCCAAGCCTGTGTCCTGGAAAAGTCTCACAAGTCCGTCTGTTATGGCCTGTGCGGTTCGGTCAGCACCCAATTCAATCAGTCCAATAAAGTCCGAAGTAAACTCTCCGTTGCTGGACACAGACACAATGTAAACTATTTCCTGCTCAGTTTTTGTGATGTCCTCAGATCCATCAAAAAGCATTCAGTAAAGGAACATCCTCAGAATAGGAAGACATGGGACGTGCGTGTTTAGCTTTATGGAAAGAGAAAAATATTAAACAGAGCTTGCCGCTGTTCTTCATTCAGCTTGTCTCGCCATCTGGCAAGTGGGCGACTGGACATTTATTCTCGGCTAGCTTTTAGCAATGGCTTGCGCCACATTCGTGTGCTCCTTGCTCTTTTCATGTTTGTCAAATAAAGGATGGTTGAAATTCTTTGAGCCTTTATAAAATGCACCTGTTTTGTCTGCTAGATGTGGATTTGAGCGGCAAATCTTGCACCACATTTCAGTGTGCTCATCGTTAGCTTCAAGCCACTGCACATCTTGGAGCCACTTTTCCGAAAAAATTATTTTCTTCGGCTCTGGCTCCAGTTGGCGTTTCTTTGTAGGTGGCGAAACACCAAAGAAGCAGCTTAATGTCTGTTGCTATTTGGACATCCCTGACAGTAGTTGACAAGCAACATGTCATGTGTAAGGTTAGATGAGAAGATCGGTCAAGTACGCAAAGGCGAGTAGTAACACAAGTGGCATTACGCATTCCTGATTTTTGTCGCGCTTGCGTATCTGCGTACCAGTTATGTGCACCCCTGCATATAAAGTCTGACGTGCTTAAATCCAATGGGTTATTTCCTAGTATCGATACAATCGATTTATTACATTTTAAAACGATGTTAGATCGATATATGTTGTCCAAAAGGCCAACTCGCCGAGCACAGATCGATGTAGTTGGATCATATGAATATAAATCGATACATCGATGTAGTAGATGGATCGTTACACCCCTAGTTAGTATTGTCTTGTAGGGCAGTTGATTCAATAGTATCTGTTGGTATTGTCTTGTAGGGCAGTTGATTCAATAGTATCTGTTGGTATTGTCTTGTAGGGCAGTTGATTCAATAGTATCTGTTGGTATTGTCTTATAGGGCAGTTGATTCAATAGTATCTGTTGGTATTGTCTTATAGGGCAGTTGATTCAATGGTATCTGTTGGTATTGTCTTGTAGGACAGTTGATTCAATAGTATCTGTTGGTATTGTCTTATAGGGCAGTTGATTCAATGGTATCTGTTGGTATTGTCTTGTAGGACAGTTGATTCAATAGTATCTGTTGGTATTGTCTTATAGGGCAGTTGATTCAATGGTATCTGTTGGTATTGTCTTATAGGGCAGTTGATTCAATAGTATCTGTTGGTATTGTCTTATAGGACAGGTGATTCAATAGTATCTGTTGGTATTGTCTTGTAGGACAGTTGATTCAATAGTATCTGTTGGTATTGTCTTGTAGGACAGTTGATTCAATAGTATCTGTTGGTATTGTCTTATAGGACAGGTGATTCAATAGTATCTGTTGGTATTGTCTTGTAGGACAGTTGATTCAATAGTATCTGATGGTATTGTCTTGTAGGGCAGTTGATTCAATAGTATCTGTTGGTATTGTCTTGTAGGTGCTGTCTTTACCTAGCAGCCTAGTTAATCACTGCTGTCTGATTGCTCATGACTGTTGTCGTGGACTTGGGTTAGTTTCAGGCCAATTTGTGTAACAGTCTTGCTAATTTGTGGGCGTGTTGTATTGTTGGGGGTGTTTTCTTCACCTCTGCTAGGCAATTAGTGCTGGTACTTCAGTCTCCCCTGTTTTATCAGCGGCGGTGTTGTCTCCAAAGTGAAGCCTGTCGCCGAAACAAAGACGTTATGCAGAGTTGTTCTCCGAAGGCTCCACATCTTCTCTCACTTACCTAGTTATTTTCTGATGATCTAATTATGCTATTTTGTAGCTTTGGAAACTATGTGTGTGTTCTCTATACCCGTTAGCTCCTCCCCCTGTAGTTTTTTACAGACGCTTCCCATCCTACAACCATTCGAATTTAGTGTACCATGCACACACAACCCATGTGGAATTCCTTGGCAGCTTTTGGAACTGCCGATCTGCTGTCATAAGGCTGAGTCAATCAAAACTATGAAATAACACATACGGAATTATGTAGTAACCAAAAAAAAGCTTCATGAGGTAGTCACGTGGAATGCATTTCAATTAACAGGTGGTGTGCCTTCTTAAAAGTTAATTTGTGGAATTTCATTCATTCTTAATGCGTTTGAGCCAATCAGTTTTGTTGTGACAAGGTAGGGGGGGTGGTATACAGAAGACAGCCCAATTTGGTAAAAGACCAAGTCCATATTATGGCAAGAACAGCTCAAATAAGCAAAGAGAAACGACAGTCCATCATTACTTTAAGACATGAAGGTCAGTCATAACGGAATATTTCAAGAACTTTTAAAGTTTCTTCAAGTGCAGTCGCAGAAACCGTCAAGCGCTATGATGAAACTGGCTCTCATGAGGACCGCCACAGGAATGGAAGACCAGAGTTACCTCTGCTGCAGAGGATAAGTTCATTAGAGTTACCAGCCTTAGAAATTGCAGTTCAAGAAACAGACACATCTCAACATCAACTGTTCAGAGGAGACTGTGTGAATCAGGCCTTCATGGTCAAATTGCTGCAAAGAAACCACTACTAAAGGACACCAATAATAAGAAGAGACCTGCATGTGTATTTCCAACCGTAAAGCACGGAGGAGGAGGTGTTATGGTGTGGGGGTGCTTTGCTGGTGACACTGTCTGTGATTTATTTAGAATTCATGGCACACTTGTCCAGAATGGCTACCACAGCATTCTACAGCGATACGCCATTCCATCTGGTTTGGGCTTGGTGGGACTATCATTTGTTTTTCCAACAGGACAATGACCCAACACACCTCCAGGCTGTGTAAGGGCTATTTTACCAAGAAGGAGAGTGATGGAGTGCTGCATCAGATGACCTGGCCTCCACAATCCCCCGACCTCAACCCAATTGAGATGGTTTGGGATGAGTCGGACCACAGAGTGAAGGAAAAGCAGCCAACAAGTGCTCAGCATATGTGGGAACTCCTTCAAGACCGTTGGAAAAGCATTCCAGGAGAAGCTGGTTGAGAGAATGCCAAGAGTGTGCAAAGCTGTCATCAAGGCAAAGGGTGGCTACTTTGAAGATTCTCAAATATATAATATACTTTGATTTGTTTAACACTTTTATGTTTACTACATGATTCCATATGTGTTATTTCATAGTTTTGATATCTTCACTATTATTCTACAATGTAAAAAATAGTAAAAATAAAGAAAAACCCTTGAATGAGTAGGTGTGTCCAAACTTTTGAATGGTAGTGTGTATACCAGGCGGTGTCAGAGAAAGGCCCCAAAAATGGTCAAAGACTCCAGCCACCCTAGTCATAGACTGACCTCTCTGCTACCGAACGGCAAGCGGTACCATGGCGCCAAGTCTAGGACCAAAAGGCTCCTTAACAGCTTCTACCCCCAAGCCACAAGACTCCTGAACAATTCATCAAATGGCCACCAGGACTATTTACATTGACCCTTTGTTTTTACACTGCTGCTACTCGCTGTCTATTATCTATGTATAGTCACTTTACCCCTACCTACATGTACAAATTACCTGGGCTAACCTGTACCACTGCACATTGACTTGGTACCAGTACCCCCTGTATATAGCCTCGTTATTGTTATGTAATTTTCTTGTGTTACTTTTTAGTTTGATTTCATTTTTTGACTTTAGTTTATTCAGTAAATATTTTCTTAACGCAATTTCTTGAACTGCATTGTTGGTTAATGTCTTCACCTGTTGTATTCGACGCACGTGATAAATAACATTTGATTTGATTTGATGTATACATGCACATGATACCATACGCACTATACACACACGTACACATGGATTTTGTGTTGTAGATATGTGGTAGTAGAGTAGAGGCCTGAGGGCTCACACTTAATATGTTGTGAAATCTGTTATGAACGTATTTTAATGTTTTTAAAATTGTATAACTGCCGTAATTTTGCCAGACCCCAGGAAGAGGAAGCAGCTAATGGGGATTCATAATTATATTTACATTTTAGTCATTTAGCAGACGCTCTTATCCAGAGCGACTTACAGTTAGTCAGTGCATACATTTTCATACTGGCCCCCCTGTGGGAATCGAACCCACAACCCTGGCGTTGCAAACGCCATACTCTACCAACTGAGCTACACGGGACTTAAATACATAATAAATACAAATGCTGGTTGGAAGATTCCAGATTTCCAGCTTACGGTATTCCCTCTTTAATTCCGTGATTCTTCTAAACAGGTATTCTGGAAAACCTGGGAAGTTTTTGGGGGAAATTTTCCGGAGGTTTGCAACCCTATTAATTCACCTGTTCTGTGTCCGGTTCTGTATCTGCCCCCATACACGCTGTGTCCTGCAGGCAGGGAGAAAGGTGCTCCTGTACTCGTCCTGAATACCTGGCTCTTGGTGAGCGGATGGGGGAATAGTGAGGTGGTCACGTACCAGTCATCATTCACCATGCATACTGGAATCCCATTCAGACCTATAGAAGAAAATAAAATTAGAAAAAGTAGAGGCTGAGTCACAAATGGTACCCTATTCCCTATGGGCACTGGTCTAAAGTAGTGCACTATATATGGAATAGGGTGCGATTTTTGGGCATAACCTTGGTCCGATGCGGTCTCTCACCTTGGATGTGTGTGACTCTGTGTGGGTGAGGGTTGTGTCTGGAGAAGAAGGAGTGGTGACTCAAGGCTCCAAAGCGTGGACTGCCCCTAGTGGCCACGTTGGAAACGTCAGCCGTGGACGGCGTAACATTATCATCGCGATGACCTGTGTTCCTGTAAGCCATTTTCTTTTCACCACATGGATCTGGGCTGTTTAAGACTGACATGATGATCTGTGAGAGAAATATCACAGAGTTTATTGTTGGTATGCAGGGTTGATATGGCTCAGTTGGTAGAGCATGGTGCTTGCAATTGCAGAGTTGTGGGTTCGATTCCCAGGCGTGACTGTAAGATGCTTTGGTTAAAAGCTAAATGGCAGTATAATAAATGTTATTAAAGTATTATTAGAGACAGATCAATTGCCATTGAGCGGTAACATTTAAATTCCACACTGTACAACCCAAAGCTTTGTCATTTTACAGTATGCACAACCTGTGCATGCATACTATTTACATTTACATCATGTTGTCATGGGAACTTGAGACTTCATGTGGACTTCATAACAGTTTTGTGTAGGCAAAGTTGTTGCAGATTTAGTGATCAACATTTTATTTAAAAATATATCTTCATGATTTTACTACGGATCTATAGGCCTATTGTTCTGTTAAGCAAGACATGAAAAACAACAAATACTGAAGTATATAGTTGTAATAAGAAATGTAAAAGCTTATCCTACCTCAGAAACTCCACATAGCCTCTCCACAGTCTTCAGCCTCTGACTATGTTTACCATGTTGCTAGGAGACTCAGCTCTCAACATAAAAAAGAACAGCATCTTTAACAATGGGTACTGTAACTCACACCCAATGCATAAATCCATTTATATTTTGAGGCCACACACAGGCTACATCACAAATTGCACACCATTACCTACACTGAGTATAGAAAACATTAAGAACACCTGCTCTTTCCATGACATAGCTTTCACCTGGATTCACCCTGTCAGTCTAATAATTCCTTATTGATGTAATCTGTTAAATCTACTTCAATCAGTGTAGATGAAGGGAAGGAGACCGGTTAAAGGAGGATTTTTAAACCTCGAGACCATTTTTTGTGTATGTATGTACCATGGTTTGTGTATGTGTGCCGTTAAGAGGGTGAATGGGAAAGACAAAATACTCAAGTGCCTTTGAACGGGGTATGGTAGAAGGTGCCAGGAGCACCGGTTTGTGTCAAGAACTGCAACGCTGCTGGGTGTTTCACCCTCAACAATTTCCCGAATTGTTAGAGTGTATCCTGGATAGGTCCCACTCTAAGACATTGTTACATTTACGTCATTTAGCAGACGCTCTTATATTTAGTGAGTGCATACATTTTATATATATATATAATTTTTTTCATACTGGCCCCCCGTGGGAATCGAACCCACAACCCTGGCGTTGCAAACGCCATGCTCTACCAACTGAGCTACATCCCTGCCGGCCATTCCCTCCCCTACCCTGGACGACGCTGGGCCAATTGTGCGTGGCCCCATGGGTCTCCCGGTCGCGGCCGGCTACAACAGAGCCTGGATTCGAACCAGGATCTCTAGTGGCACAGCTAGCACTGCGATGCAGTGCCTTAGACCACTGCGCCACTCACTTTTATTTTATTTTTTATTTATTTTATTTATTTTTAATTTTTTTTAGTCATTTAGCAGACGCTCTTATCCAGAGCGACTTACAGTTAGTGAATACATATTTTTTTTATACTGGCCCCCCGTGGGAATCGAACCCACAACCCTGGCGTTGCAAACGCAATGCTCTATCAATTGAGCTACATCCCTGCCGGCCATTCCCTCCCCTACCCTGGACGACGCTGGGCCAATTGTGGATAGGTCCCACTCTAAGACATTGTTAGAGTCTATCCTGGGTAGGTCCCACTCTAAGACATTGTTAGAGTCCATCCTGGATAGGTCCCACTCTAAGACATTGTGAAGGAAAAGTGAAGGAAAAGCAGCCAACAAGTGCTCAGCATATGTGGGAACTCTTTCAACACTGTTGGAAAAGCATTCCAGGTGAAGCTGGTTGAGAGAATGCCAAGAGTGTGCAAAGCTGTCATCAAGGCAAAGGGTGGCTATTTGAAGATTCTCAAATATAAAATATACTTTGATTTGTTTAACACTTGTTTGGTTACTACATCTTGCGTCTTGGGACTCGTTTGAAGTCGTTACAGCCGATCTGCCAACTTCTGTCTGTAGCGTCCGAACAGTTTGGGCTACACACTAATATGACCCCTCTCCATGGAAAGTTAAGTCTCTCATGAACACGTATAAGTCGGTTGTTTTGCTCTAGGACGCCCACAAGCCTCACAAGACTTGTCTGAAGGTACCAGTACCAGATTTTAAAAAATGAATGGAAAGATAAAACCGTTTAGTGCCCCTTAAAAAATGGGTTAAAAAAAGAAAAATCCAGATCTTTCTTATATCTCGCAGATGTAGGATATACACTTTAAAACAAACTTCCTTTTGATACATTTTTTGACCATCTGTTTTTTCCATGTATGAAACTGTTATTCAATGTGTATCTATGGGCTAAATGCAGTAAGGCCAAATTCAATGAGGATTCAGGAGGGCAATGAAAATAGACCAGATGAAGCCGAGGGCTGCAGATGAAGGATCCGGGGTGGGGGGGGGGGGGGGGGGGGGGGGGGGGGGGACTCTGTAGAGATTGGAATCTCAGGTAGACATCATCGTCAGGCGGTGGTAGTTAGGCTGCTGTGGTGATGAGTCATCTCAAATAAAACTGTGAAGGACCTCGGCGTTACTCTGGACTCTCTTTTGTCAAACAAATCAATAATATTTCAAGGGCAGCTTTTTTTCCCATCTTCGTAACATGGCAAAATTCTGAAACTTCTTCTACAAAAATTATGCAGAAAAATCTAATCCATGCTTTTGTCACTTCTAGATTAGACTACTGCAATGCTGTACTCTCCGGCTACCTGGATAAAGCACTAAATAAACTTCAGTTAGTCTGGACTAGAACTGTTTCAAGTTTTTTTTTTTCATGGTCGAATTTGAGGGCCAAACTTTTCAACCTCCTGAGGCGGAAGAGGCTCGTGTCCTGCGTTTTTAATGACTGTGCGTCTGTGTTTGAACCATTTTAAGTCTTTAGTGATTTGGACATCGAGGAACTTGAAGCTGGATCTGTTAGGGCGGTGTGCAAATTGTGTGGATCTAGGGTGTCTGGGATGGTGGAGTTGATGTGAGCCATAACCAGCCTCTCAAAGCACTTCATGATTACAGAAGTGAGTGCTACAGAGCAGTAATCATTGTGGCATGAAGCCTTAGAGTTCTTAGGAAACAGGGATGATGGTGGTCATTTTAAAACGTGGGGATTACAGACTGGAACAAGGAGAGGTTGAAAATTACCGTGAAAATGCCAGCCAGCTGTTCTGCGCACGCTCTGAGAACGCGCCCTGGAATACCGTCGGGGCCCGCGGCCTTGCCGGTGTTGACCTGATTAAAGACACTTCTCACGTCGGCCTCGGAGAGCGAGATCACCCAGTCCTCTGGGTCGGTGACGACCCTCACACAATGTTGTTGTTGTTAAAGCGTGTATAAAATGCTTTGAGTTCATCTGGAAGAGAGGCATCGTTGGGCAGATCACGGCTGGGTCTTCCTTTGTAATCCGTAATGGACTGTAGCCCCTGCCACATGCGGCGGGCGTCGGAGCCTGTGGAATATGATTCCACCTTATTCCTATATTGTCCTTTTGCTCGTTTGAGGACTCTGCGGAGGTCATAGCAGGACTTCTTGTACTTGTTCCTGTCTTCGGCCGTAGCATCAGGGTTGTCTACGATAGCTCTGTGTGCGGTAGCCCTGTTCTTTAGTTTAGCACCAACCTCGGTGTTAATCCAGGGCTTTTGATTGGGGAAGCGGCGAACCCTTCACCGTGGGGACAACGTCGCCGATGCATTTTCTAATGATACCCTCTGACTCTGGTGACCATTTCTCAATTAAGCGAATTGTGGGTACTTCCAATTTCAGCTTGTAAACAGGAACCAAGAGTACGGAGTCATGATCTGACTTGCCAAATACTGCAATAATCTATGTGCCGGGGGGGCTAGGGTCAGTCTGTCCTATCTGGTGAAATTCCCCTGTCTTATCTGGTGTCCTGTGTGAACTTATGTACAGTGCCTTGCAATAGTATTCATCCCCCTTGGCGTTTTTCCTATTTTGTTGCATTACAACCTGCAATTTAAATTGATTTCGTGTATTTTTTTTATACATTTAATTAGGCAGGTCAGTTAAGAACAAATTCTTATTTACAATGACGGCCTACACCGGCCAAACCCCGGACGACGCTGGGCCAATTGTGCACCGCCTTAGACCACTGCGCCACTCGGGAGCACGTAATGGACATACACAAAATAGTCCAAATTGGTGAAGTGAAATGAAAAAAATAACTTATTTCAAGAACTTCAAAAAAAATAATAACGGAAAAGTGGTGCGTGCATATGTATTCACCCCCTTTGCTATGAAGCCCATAAATAAGATCTGGTGCAACCAATTACCTTCAGAAGTCACATAATTAGTTAAATAAAGTCCACCTGTGTGCAATCTAAGTGTCACATGATCTGTCACATGATCTCAGTATATATACACCTGTTCTGAAAGCCCCCAGAATCTGCAACACCACTAAGCAAGGGGCACCACCAAGCAAGCGGCACCATGAAGACCAAAGAGCTCTCCAAACAGGTCAGGGACAAAGTCGTGGAGAAGTACAGATCAGGGTTGGATTATTTAAAAAATATCTGAAACTTTGAACATCCCACGGAGCACCATTAAATCCTTTATTAAAAAATGGAAAGAATATGGCACCACAACAAACCTGCCAAGAGAGGGCCGCCCACCAAAACACACGGACCAGGCAAGGAGGGCATTAATCAGAGGCAACAAAGAGACCAAAGATAACCCTGAAGGAGCTGCAAAGGTCCACAGCGGAGATTGGAGTATCTGTCCATAGGACCACTTTAAGCCGTACACTCCACAGAGCTGGGCTTTACAGAAGAGTGGCCAGAAAAAGCCATTGCTGAAAGAAAGAAATAAGCAAACACATTTGGTGTTCGCCAAAAGGCATGTGGGAGACTCCCCAAACATATGGAAGAAGGTACTCTGGTCAGATGAGACTAAAAGTGAGCTTTTTGGCCATCAAGGAAAACGCTATGTCTGGCACAAACCCAACAACTCTCATCACCCCGAGAACACCATCTCCACATTGAAGCATGGTAGTGGCAGCATCATGCTGTGGGGATGTTTTTCATCAGCAGGGACTGGGAAACTGGTCAGAATTGAAGGAATGATGGATGGCGCTAAATACAGGGAAATTCTTGAGGGAAACCTGTTTCAGTCTTCCAGAGATTTGAGACTGGGACGGAGGTTCACCTTCCAGCAGGACAATGACCCTAAGCATACTGCTAAAGCAACACTCAATTGGTTTAAGGGGAAACATTTAAATGTCTTGCAATGGCCTAGTCAAAGCCCAGACCACAATCCAATTGAGAATCTGTGGTATGACTTAAAGATTGCTGTACACCAGCGGAACCCATCCAACTTGAAGGAGCTGGAGCAGTTTTGCCTTGAAGAATGGGCAAGAATCCCAGTGGCTAGATGTACCAAGCTTATAGAGATACCTCAAGAGACTTGCAGCTGTAATTGCTGCAAAGGGTGGCTCTACAAAGTATTGACTTTGGGGGATGAATAGTTATGCACGCTCAAGTTTTCAGTTTTTTTTAGTCTTATTTCTTGTTTGTGTCATAATAAAACATATTTTGCATCTTCAAAGTGGTAGGCATGTGGTGTAAATCAAACGATACAAACCCCCAAGAAATCCATTTTAATTTGAGGTTGTAAGGCAACAAAATAGAAAAAATGCCAAAGGGGGTGAATACTTTCGCAAGCCACTGTATAAATCTGTTTATCTCTAATTCCCCCTTCTCTCTCTCTCTCTCTCTCTCTCTCTCTCTCTCTCTCCCTCTCTCTCTCTCCTCCTCTCTCTCTCCTCTCTCTCCTCTCCTCTCCCTCTCTCTCCCTCCCTCTCATCTCTCGTCTCTCTCTCTCTCCTCTCTCTCCCTCTCTCTCTCTCGGGCTGGATTCCTGTATCCCGTCCAGGACTACTGCCTGCTGATCCAGTTTCCACTCTTCTGCCTATGGAACCCTGACCTGTTCACTGGACGTGCTACTTTGTCCCGGACCTGCTGTTTTTTCAACCCTCTCTCTCTCCCTCCCTCTCTCTCTACCGCACCTGGTGTCTCGTTTTGACAGTGGATTTAGAAATGGATATGAAACTAATCTTTACTTGAACTTGTTTGGTCAACTCCCCCAGCCCTATTGCATGAATTTGCATAATTGACAGGCACCCACCTTTCCATGGTAGCAAAATCTTATCTATTTTTGCTAACTTTCTATTAAAATGTATTGGAGTGAGATCATTTATTTCCTTTGGGATATGTATTCCGAGTATATCCACATCACCATCAGACCATTTTATTGGTAAACTATATGGTAATGTAAAATTTGTATTTTTTAGTGATCCAATACGTAATATAGTACATTTATCATAATTTGGTTGTAATCCAGAGCGGTTAGAAAATGTATCTAGATCCTCTATGAGGCTGTGGAGGGATTCAAGTTGTGGATTTAGAAGAAAACATGAATCATCAGCGTGCAATGACACCTTTGTTTTTAAACCCTGGATTTCTAATCCCTTGATATTATTGTTGGATCTGATTTTAATAGCTAACATCTTGATGGCCATAATAAATAGATATGCCGATAGTGGACAACCTTGTTTCACTCCTCTTGACAGTTTAAAACTTTCTGAGAAATAGCCATTATTTACTATTTTACACCTAGGGTACTATACATGATTTTAACCCAATTTATAAGAGATTCTCCAAAATTGAAATGCTCCAGGCATTTATATATAAACCCCAGTCGTACTTTATCAAATGCCTTTTCGAAGTCTGCTATGAATAGCAGGCCTGGTTTCCCAGATTTTTCATAGTGTTCTATTGTTTCCAATACTTGCCTTATTGTATCTCCAATGTATCGTCCATGTAAAAAACCTGTCTGATTAGAATGAATAATTTTTGCACTTGTATCCTGTTTCAGTAATAATGAGATCAGACCTTCTTCTTGAGTGTCTGATAATCTACCATTTACATAGGAGTGGTTAAAACATGCTAATAACGGTCCTCTGAGTATATCAAAAAAGGTTTGGTATACCTTGACTGGTATGCCATCCAACCCTGGAGTTTTCTCAGACTTAAAGTCTTTAATTGCATCCATAAGTTCCTCCTCTGTAATTTCACCTTCACATGAGTCTTTCTGTATGGCTGTTAATTTTACATTATCAATAGAAAGAAAATCTCTACAATTAGCTTCAGTTAGAGGAGATGGAGGCGACTGAAATGAAAACATATGATTAAAGTACTTTGTTTCCTCCTTTAAAATATAATTTGGTGAATCATGGGTGACTCCATCATTTGTAACCAGTTTCAGTAAATTCTTTTTGGTAACATTTCTATGTTGAAGATTAAAAAACGATTTGGTGCATTTTTCCCCATATTCCTTCCAGTTTGCTTTATTTTAATAATATATTACACTTGATCTTTCTTGAAAAAGTTTCTCAATTTCTTTTTGTTTTTCCTCTAAGTTATTCTGAGCCTCTATGTTACAGTTTTTATTGCTATCTATCTGTTCTGTTAGACCTTCTATTTCCTTTGTTAGTATGGACTCTTTTGACCTAAATTGCTTTTGTTTTCGAGATGAGTACTGAATTGCATGTCCTCTAAAGGCACATTTAAAGGTGTCCCATTCAATAAGGGGATTTGCTGTACCTACAGTGGGGAAAAAAAGTATTTAGTCAGCCACCAATTGTGCAAGTTCTCCCACTTAAAAAGATGAGAGAGGCCTGTAATTTTCATCATAGGTACATGTCAACTATGACAGACAAAATTAGAATTTTTTTTCCAGAAAATCACATTGTAGGATTTTTTGTGAATTTATTTGCAAATTATGGTGGAAAATAAGTATTTGGTCACCTACAAACAAGCAAGATTTCTGGCTCTCACAGACCTGTAACTTCTTCTTTAAGAGGCTCCTCTGTCCTCCACTCGTTACCTGTATTAATGGTACCTGTTTGAACTTGTTATCAGTATAAAAGACACCTGTCCACAACCTCAAACAGTCACACTCCAAACTCCACTATGGCCAAGACCAAAGAGCTGACAAAGGACACCAGAAACAAAATTGTAGACCTGCACCAGGCTGGGAAGACTGAATCTGCAATAGGTAAGCAGCTTGGTTTGAAGAAATCAACTGTGGGAGCAATTATTAGGAAATGGAAGACATACAAGACCACTGATAATCTCCCTCGATCTGGGGCTCCACGCAAGATCTCACCCCATGGGGTCAAAATGATCACAAGAACGGTGAGCAAAAATCCCACAACCACACGGGGGGACCTAGTGAATGACCTGCAGAGAGCTGGGACCAAAGTAACAAAGCCTACCATCAGTAACACACTACGCCGCCAGGGACTCAAATCCTGCAGTGCCAGACGTGTCCCCCTGCTTAAGCCAGTACATGTCCAGGCCCGTCTGAAGTTTGCTAGAGAGCATTTGGATGATCCAGAAGAGGATTGGGAGAATGTCATATGGTCAGATGAAACCAAAATAGAACTTTTTGGTAAAAACTCAACTCGTCGTGTTTGGAGGACAAAGAATGCTGAGTTGCATCCAAAGAACACCATACCTACTGTGAAGCATGAGGGTGGAAACATCATGCTTTGGGGATGTTTTTCTGCAAAGGGACCAGGATGACTGATCCGTGTAAAGGAAAGAATGAATGGGGCCATGTATCGTGAGATTTTGAGTGAAAACCTCCTTCCATCAGCAAGGGCATTGAAGATTAAACGTGGCTGGGTCTTTCAGCATGACAATGATCCCAAACACACCGCCCGGGCAACGAAGGAGTGGCTTCGTAAGAAGCATTTCAAGGTCCTGGAGTGGCCTAACCAGTCTCCAGATCTCAACCCCATAGAAAATCTTTGGAGGGAGTTGAAAGTCTGTGTTGCCCAGCGACAGCCCCAAAACATCACTGCTCTAGAGGAGATCTGCATGGAGGAATGGGCCAAAATACCAGCAACAGTGTGTGAAAACCTTGTGAAGACTTACAGAAAATGTTTGACCTGTGTCATTGCCAACAAAGGGTATATAACAAAGTATTGAGAAACTTTTGTTATTGACCAAATACTTATTTTCCACCATAATTTGCAAATAAATTCATTAAAAATCATACAATGTGATTTTCTGGATTTCTTTTTCTCATTTTGTCTGTCATAGTTGACATGTACTTATGATGAAAATTACAGGCCTCTCTCATCTTTTTAAGTGGGAGAACATGCACAATTGGTGGCTGACTAAATACTTTTTTCCCCACTGTATGTTATGTTGGAAAAAATCAGTTATAAAAACAACAAGTTATCATCGAATAGGCTTTGATTAGATTTCCAATATCCTCGCCCACGTGGAAATTCAGTAAGAGTAATGTATATGCCAATTATATGATGGTCCGACCGCATTCTGTCCCCTATCAACACTTTTTTAAACTTTTGGTGCCAACGAGAATTACATTAGAAAGAAGTCCAGACGACTAGCTTGATTGAGTCTCCGCCATGTATATCTCACTAGATCAGGATATTTAAGCCTCCATATATCTACTAGTTAATAATAATAATAATATGCCATTTAGCAGACGCTTTTATCCAAAGCGACTTACAGTCATGCGTGCATACATTTTTGTGTATGGGTGGTCCCGGGGATCGAACCCACTACCTTGGCGTTACAAGCGCCGTGCTCTACCAGCTGAGCTACAGAGTTACATAGCTACATAGTTCTAATGTATCAATGACATTCACGATTTCCTTAAGAGCATGAGGGTGATAGTTTGTAGTGTGATTTCCTTTACGGTCCATTGAGCTATTTAAAACAGTATTATAATCTCCCACCATAATAATAGAGTCTTGAATTGCTTGCAGGGTTGATATATATTGTCAAAGAATTGTGGATCATCATTATTTGGTCCGTAAAGGTTAATGAGCCATATCTGTTTATGGTCCAATAACATATTTAAAATAATCCATCTACCTTGCGTATCTGTTTGGACAATTTGCACATTCGGATCGAAATTACTGTTAATTAATATCATCACCCCTTTTGAGTTTCTTTGCCCATGGGAGAAGTATATTTCGCACCCCCATTCATTTTTCCACGCAACTTCATCTAGAATTGTTGAATGAGTTTCCTGTAAACAATAGATATTACATTCCTTCTCTTTGAGCCATGTAAATATAGTTCTTCTTTTGTTATTATCAGCTAAGCCATTACAATTATAACTGGCTATACTTATTTCACCACATACCATAATGAGATACAAGTTTCAAATGTATTTGTCATTATATATGTTTGTAAATTTACCAATAGAAAATACCATAGTGATTGAGTGTCCATATAGCTATACCATGATATTTGCATTGTTACTAAATAACCCTCCAATTGTTCTCCACTAATTCCCACGCTAAAACCCCTCCCCATCCCAAGTTGGGCCGTCATCCCAGTGATCGGCATCCCACCCCCGTCCCTCCGGATCCCTAAGGCCCCGAGAGGCCAGGACCAATCCACCGAAAACAGCACACAGTGCCACGCACAAAACAGAAGCAGGTCAACTGCCAAAAGCATTTCCAATTATCTCACCTCAATATATATATAGCTATTTAATAATATATATATATATATATATTCAAATATCTTGCATATCTTATTTTCCATCATTATCAATTAATATGCATAATAATGTTGGCAGTTCATGCGCAGGATTGTTACCTATAACCCGGATTGCCATTGTATTACAATACATTTTTGACAAGCAATTGTTATTTTAGCAAATAATTACTGTGGTTCATCCTATATTCTCCCTAACATCCCTACCCCCTTGCAACAGATGTGGGATAAACACACACACCACACACACACACACACACCACACACACACACACACACACACACACACACATACACACACACACACACACACACACACACACACACACACAAACACACACACACACACACACACACACACACACACACACACACACACACACACACAACACACACACAACACACACACACACACACACACACACACAAACACACACACACACACACACACTTATTGATGTGAAGGGGCCTGAATGCAGCCGCTTGAAGAGCAAAGGTCAAACGAGAGGGAGAGATTATGATGTCACTAAATGAATGTATGAGGGACAATAACATATCATGCTGCCTGAGTTTGACCTGTGGGATATTGACAATAACATCTCATGCTGCCTGTGTTTGACCTGTGGGATATTGACAATAACATGAACAGCTGCCAGTGTTTGACCTGTGGGATATTAACAATATCATGTCATGCTGCCTGTGTTTGACCTGTGGGATATTGACAATATGTGTGTTTGAGAGAAAGAGAGAGAGGGAGAAAGAGAGAGAGTGAGAGAGAGACAGAGAGAGAGACAGAGAGACACACAGAGAGAGAGAGAGAGAGAGAGAGAGACATAGAGAGAGACATAGAGAGAGACATAGAGAGAGACAGAGAGAGAGACAGAGAGACAGAGAGACACACAGAGAGAGAGAGACTGAGAGATAGCGATGAGAGAGATAGATATAGAGAGAGAGAGAGAGAGATAGAGAAGAGAGAGAGAGAGAGAGAGAGAGAGAGAGAGAGAGAGAGAGTTGCATTTGTCACATTATTAGAGTTCAGAGATTAAATAAATCAGTGTTCCTTTGCTTCAGGATGATCTTCATTGGAATAATACAGATTAGTAATAACATATTAGGAAGACAAGATTCCACTACATTCAGAGATGTATTAACTCACAGTCATGGGGATCTTTTAGCTTTGCATATTGTGTACAACAAATGCTAACACATTTAGAGCTATAACCTAACTACGCTGTATACAGGTCTTTCAAATCATCCATCGCCACATTGTAACAACAGGTGGTGCTATTTTACCACCCAACATGGTCAGAGCAGGCATGTGATTGTTCAGAGACACACAGACACACAGACACAGAGACACACACACACACAGACACACACACACACACACACACACAGATTGAGATAATAATAACATAACATTAATACACTTTTTCAGTAGTGAGTTTTACTAGTAAATGCCCTTTCCTTATCTCTATAAAAATATATTTTCAAGTAATTCTCATGATGTGGAGGAGAGGATATTGAAATGAGCCATCATGCCAACTGGCCCCTTTATAATCCCCTTGAGAAGTGAGAGGGATTATGTCAAAGCAATTCAACTGCATGAGTGGAGGTAATGAAGTCAGTCTTTTATCTGAGGCTTTGGCCTTGCTAACTGTTTGTTTTCATCCAACACGTTTTGGGAATGTTGATCAGAAACAGGAGTGGCTTTTTTTCATTTTTAAGAATACGCAAATGTTTCAGATTAAATCAGTTCTAGTCGCGTACTAATTTATTAAATACAACACCATTTTAATTAATTGCTACTCAGATGAACCACGTCAGATATTCAAAGAGATTTTAAATTCACCCCCTTGAAATTGTATTAAATACAATAGATAAAACATTGAATTCAATCGCTCTAACAAAAAAGCTAACAGAGCCCTAATGCTAACATACCCAGCAGACAGGTACCAATAGCAGGGTTTGCTTGCATGGTAAGCAGCTATGGGAAGTGACAGCAGTTGAATTACTAATGTAGTGTGTCTCCCCTGCAGGGAAGGACCTGATTAAGGGGATATTCAACCATACCTCTGCTGTGCATCTAGGACCCCTGTTTTCATTGTGTGTGTGTGTGTGTGTGTGTGTGTGTGTGTGTGTGTGTGTGTGTGTGTGTGTGTGTGTGTGTGTGTGTGGTGTTCTGTGTCTGTGTGTCTGTGTCTGTGTCTGTTCTGTGTCTGTGTGTGTGTGTGTGTGTTGTCTGTGTGTCTGTGTGTGGGTGTGTGTGTGTGTGTCTGTGTGTGTGGGTTGTGTGTGTGTGTGTGTGTGTATGTGTGTCTGTGTGGGGTGTGTGTGTGTGTGTGGTGTGTGTCTGTGTGTGTGTGTGTGTGTGTGTGTGTGTGTCTGTGTGTGTGGGTGTGTGTGTGTGTGTGTGTCTGTGTGTGTGGGTGTGTGTGTGTGTGTGTCTGTGTGTGGGTGTGTGTGACACTGCCTTCCACCTACAGCAAGGCAGAGGGTAAATCCCTGGCTCTGTGACCTTCCTTTAACCTGTGTCAGTGTGGCTGTTCCCCTGACCACCACACAGGGACTAGCTGTCTATCAGACTCAGAGACCATGACAAGCCCAGTCCAGTCCCGGGTGCGTAGCAGCAGGCTTGTCAGTGTACTGTGCAGCAGGTGTTGTTAGCTACTGTAAACATTGTCTGCATTCCAAAATGGCCCCCTATTCCCCGTATAGTAACAACGGAGATGAGAACGTGCCATAAGCTCACTGCACGGCTGGCTTGAAATGTTGCCAATGGTGCTATCGAAATGGATCCTTTTCTTTAGCACAACTGGACCCTATCAAATCAAATCAGATTGTATTTTTCACATGCGCCGAATACAACAGGTGTAGTAGACCTTACCGTGAAATGCTTACTTACAAGCCCCTAACCAACAATGCAGTATTAAGAAAAATAGTTAAGAAAATATTTACTAAATAAACTATAGTAAAAAATAAAAAGTAACACAATAAAATTACATAACAATAACGAGGCAATATACAGGGGGTACCGGTACCAAGTCAATGTGCGGGGGTACAGGTTAGTCCAGGTAATATGTACATGTAGGTAGGGATAAAGTGACTATACATAGATAATAAACAGCGAGTAGCAGCAGTGTAAAAACAAAGGGTCAATGTAAATAGTCCTGGTGGCCATTTGATTAACGGTTCAGCAGTCTTATGGCTTGGGGGTAGAAGCTGTTAAGGAGCTTTTTGGACCTAGACTTGGCGCTCCGGTACCGCTTACCTTTCGGTAGCAGAGAGAACAGTCTATGACTTGGGTGGCTCGAGTCTTTGACAATTTTTTGGGCCTTCCTCTGACACCGCCTGGTATAGAGGTCCTGGATGGCAGGAAGCTTGGCCCCAGTGATGTACTAGGCCGTACGCACTACCCTCTGTAGCGGCTTACGGTCGGATGCTGAGAAGTTGCCATACCAGGTGGTGATGCAACCGGCCAGGATGCTCTCGATGGTGCAGCTGTATAACTTTTTGAGGATCTGGGTACCCATGCCAAATCTTTTCAGTCTCCTGAAGGGGAAAGGTGTTGTCGTGCCCTCTTCACAACTGTCTTGGTGTGTTTGGACCATGATAGTTTGTTGGTGATGTGGACACCAAGGAACTTGAAACTCTCGACCCGCTCCACTACAGCCCTGTCGATGTGAATGGGGCGTGTTCGGCACTCCTTTTCCTGTAGTCCACGATCAGCTCCTTTTTCTTGGTCACGTTGAGGGAGAGGTTGTTATCCTGGCACCACACGGCCAGGTTTCTGACCTCCTCCCTATAGGCTGTCTCATCGTTGTCAGTGATCAGGCCTACCACTGTTGTGTCGTCAGCAAACTTAATGATGGTGTTGGCGTTGTGCCTGACCACGCAGTCATGGGTGAACAGGGAGTAACGGAGGGGACTAAGCACGCGCCCCTGAGGGGCACCCGTGTTGAGGATCAGCATGGCAGATGTGTTGTTACCTACCCTTACCACCTGGGGACGGCCCGTCAGGAAGTCCAGGATCCAGTTGCAGAGGGAAGTGTTTAGTCCCAGGGTCCTTAGCTTAGTGATGAGCTTTGTGGGCACTATGGTGTTGAACGCTGAGCTGTAGTCAATGAACAGATTTCTCACATACAGTGAGGGAAAAAAGTATTTGATCACCTGCTGATTTTGTAAGTTTGCCCACTGACAAAGACATGATCAGTCTAGTTTATGTGAACAGTGAGAGACAGAATAACAACAAAAAAATCCAGAAAAACTCATGTCAAAAATGTTATAAATTGATTTGCATTTTAATGAGGAAAATAAGTATTTGACCCCTCTGCAAAACATGACTTAGTTCTTGGTGGCAAAACCCTTTTTGGCAATCACAGAGGTCAGACGTTTCTTGTAGTTGGCCACCAGGTTTGCACACATCTCAAGAGGGATTTTGTCCTACTCCTCTTTGCAGATCTTCTCCAAGTCATTAAGGTTTCGAGGCTGATGTTTGGCTACTCGAACCTTCAGCTCCCTCCACAGATTTTCCATGGGATTAAGGTCTGGAGACTTGCTAGGCCACTCCAGGACCTTAATGTGCTTCTTCTTGAGCCACTCCTTTGTTGCCTTGGCCGTGTGTTTTGGGTCATTGTCATGCTGGAATACCCATCCACGACCCATTTTCAATGCCCTGGCTGAGGGAAGGAGGTTCTCACCCAAGATTTGACGGTACATGGCCCCGTCCATCGTCCCTTTGATGCGGTGAAGTTGTCCTGTCCCCTTAGCAGAAAAACACCCCCAAAGCATAATGTTTCCACCTCCATGTTTGACGGTGGGGATGGTGTTCTTGGGGTCATAGGCAGCATTCCTCCTCCTCCAAACACGGCGAGTTGAGTTGAAGCAAAAGAGCTCGATTTTGGTCTCATCTGACCACAACACTTTCACCCCAATTCTCCTCTGAATCATTCAGATGTTCATTGGCAAACTTCAGACGGCCCTGTATATGTGCTTTCTTGAGCAGGGGGGACCTTGCGGGCGCTGCAGGATTTCAGTCCTTCACGGC
Source organism: Coregonus sp. 'balchen' (assembly GCA_902810595.1). Lineage (NCBI taxonomy): Eukaryota > Metazoa > Chordata > Actinopteri > Salmoniformes > Salmonidae > Coregonus > Coregonus sp. 'balchen'. The sequence continues at coordinate 344 of LR778253.1, read as the reverse complement.
GTAGTGTGTTACCAATTGTTTTCTTGGTGACTATGGTCCCAGCTGCCTTGAGATCATTGACAAGATCCTCCCATGTAGTTCTGGGCTGATTCCTCCACCGTTCTCATGATCATTGCAACTCCACGAGGTGAGATCTTGCATGGAGCCCCAGGCCGAGGGAGATTGACAGGTCTTTTGTGTTTCTTCCATTGCGAATAATCGCACCAACTGTTGTCACCCTCCTCACCAAGCTGCTTGGCGATGGTCTTCTGGGAGCCAGAAATCTTTCTGATTGAGAGGGGGTCGAATACTTATTTCCCTCATTAAAATGCAATTAAGTCGTCGGGTGAGGTTACTCTTCCGGG